>NC_061169.1:25107236-25529736 GCF_022113875.1 Hydra vulgaris | reverse complement strand
ATATATATATATATCAGGTTTGGTCCGGAAGCAGGAGCGATCACTCTCGATTGCTGACCACGTAAATAATATTTAGTTGCGAAAAGCTGGCCAGATTTTTTAGTCGTTTTTGAGAACATTTTAAAAAGCAACAAAAAAAATATAATATATATATATATATATATATATATATATATATATATATATATATATATATATATATAATTAAATATATATATATATATATATATATATATATATATATATATATATATATATATATATATATATACTATAGTTATATATACTATAGTTAATTCTACTATAATATATACTATAGTTAATTCTACTATAATATATACTATAGTTAATTCTACTATATATTATACAACTAAGCTATCATTTTTTATTTCAACATAATCTCATTAATGAGACGCCGAATTAAATTGGGAATGCATTGTAACAAGTTTAAATTTTAATTTTTTTGAATTTGATTGTTGGTAAAGATGAGCTTTCCTCAGTAATTAATACAAATTTTAAAAGGTCTTAAAGAACTTTTGATAAAGTTCAGGTCTGAAAAGTACTAAAAAAGATGATGAAGACCTAATAAAATGTAAACTATTAAACATATTTATTAATTAATTTATCCAAATATTTGTAAATTGAACGAACAAATATTATGTATATGAAGCATATAAAAGTTCATTTAACTAAAATAATGTTTTCACAAAACTTCAATATTTTATTCAAAACAAAATTAAAATATTATTATAAAAGGATAACAACAAAATTAAAGAATAAAAAGCAGACAAATGTAAAGATAAATATTTTTAAAGTTTAATTTCTATAGTTTAGACAGATTTCTATAATGCTGTTAAGAACTAAAAATATGGGAGTTTGAGCATATTTTTACATGTTCTGATCGAGAGAGACTGCTAAAGTAAAAGCTTGAAAAATGGACTTTGGAAAACCTCATTTTTGGTGGTTTTAAGTTGAACAAAATTTACCACCAGGGTAAATTTTGGTAATAGGTAATCAAAACATTCCACTTTAGACTATAGAGCCTATATACTCAGAGAGGCTTTTTTTTTTTTTTTTTTTTTTTTTGCATCTTTTCATAATACAAAAATGCAACTTATCTCTTCTTTCTCTGAAATGAATGACTTGTTTTTACATCAAAAATAATTGAGGACCTTTTATAGAGCTTCTCAATCTGAGGAGATATATAGGTTCTAACACTGACTTCCATAAGTTTTATTGCACATTTTTTCAAAGTTTTATTCTGGTTTAAAGTATTTGAGATATTGATTATAGTTTTTAAAGATAACATTTTTGGTGATGCTCATATACTTTTTCGACCACGATGTCATGGAAAGGATTCCTGCAAGCAAAATAGAGCATTTTTATTAAGGCGCTTGGTATGGTAGTGCCTTAAATCCATGAAGTGTTGGTTATTGTTGTATCTTAGCAAGCACCAGCAACTGTTTTTCAATATTCCACTGTTGTCCAAATTTGTCATTTGTTTTTGAGTGTCACTTATTCTTGATTTCAAGTGTTAAATTCCAAGAATCTTTCTTTGTAAACAGTTTAAGGTGTTTCGCGAATGAGCAAGTCTGTCTGATAGTTTTCCTTCAATATTTGCAATAATTAACTAGCGAGGAACTAAATACTTTGATGGGACAAATTTCCTAATGTGAAATTTTATTTCTCAATCTCTTACACGCACACTTCTCAGTTGATTTACTAAGAGATAAATCATCCTTTTAAGTTTCTGCTTTTTCAAAGACAAACAAAAGAAAAAGTGTTGCTTGATTACTGAAAATTTTAGCTCTATCAACTGCTGCAACAATTTCAGTGTCATCAAAAATAGAAGACTTTAAAAAATATATTTTAGATTTTCTTGTTTAAGACAATGCGGAAGTAGGAAGAATGTATAGTGAATCTTTTTCTTTTTTGCTTTTGGTCTTTCTGAATGCGAATACCTCTTTTTAGTTCTAGCTCCCAAGTGCATCTTTTTTGTTCTTATCTTTCTTAGACTTAAATCAGTAATACCTTCTTTCTTAGACTTAAATCAGTCAATACCTTCTTTCTTTGAAGCAACAGATAGATTTTGATTTGTTAAAATGGTAAAGTCAGAGAGCTTAACCATTTTTTTTCTCTAAATTTTTTGGCAGTAATCATCACAAGTTTGAACTTCTTTGTATAATATGACTTTTTAGAACCTTATGCTAAGTAATGGGTTTGATTGTATTTTGAATGCATTTCAGAGTATTTTGGAAATCTGTTTAGAACCTTAAGAATGTTCTGAAACCTTTATTTTGAAACCTTCCAAATTTAAGGAACAATCTCTTTATAATGAAAACATTACATTTTTGGTGATTTAAGAGCTAATGCACTGGTATGTGCAATATCACAAAACCTTATGCGCTGCGGAGGGATTTCGGAGGGGGAAGGTTAAATAGATGATCTAATCATAAAATGACAACTTTTACAGATATTTTAACTCATTAAATCTAAATTTTAGAATTTTAAAAGTAGTTTTAAAAACTTTTTTGAAACACTTTACTAAATCCAATAGTAATAACTAAACCAAACAAATTAGAGTAAACAGAAACTTACTCTGATGGTCTCAAAAACTAACCTCCAACTAATAGCATTGAGCCACTTGGTATATCATGAATAGCATCTACAGGTGATTCATAGATGCGTGTGTATTTAGTAGAATTTGTAGAAAAAGCCTAAATACACATGTATATGAATGTAAATTAAAACTGTTAGTCACACATACAATGAAAAAATATCATAAATAAAAGTCTGTTTTAAATTTAGACATTCTGTGACAATTTTTTTGCAACAAACAACAAAATTTATAATTTTCACTCTTTCATACTTTGAAATATTTATATAAACATTTCATATCCCTTAAAACAAGAAAAAATAAACAAGAAAGGAATATTAAAAGATTTTATTCTATAAGAGTATGTTTTAATCAGAGATTTCTTAGCTAAAAGGTTTTATAGAATTAAATTTTTAATATTATGCTCTCTTCTTTAGTTGATAAGATTTTAAGTTATCCATATTCATTTTTCCAGTACTTGTGTTATTATAAGTTAACTTGTGTTGTTTCTTTTTAATAATTTATCTGAATATCATACCAGAATATCACTCAGTTTCAAAAATTTAAAACAATGAAAAATTTATTTCAGTTACATTAATCAGATTACAAAAAAGTAAAAAATACTACAAAATATTGAACTACTCCTATTACTTGATTAACAATAGAATTATACAATAGGCATAGCCAACAAACAATAGACAAAGCCAATAGGATTTCTTTATTTTATGCTTAATTAAGCTATTAAAGTGATCTTTTTTTCCAAAACTAAAATGAATATGAAGTCTAAAACATTAAAAAAAATTTTGGTCATTTTTAGCATCTTAGATCAAAGTGAGCAAAGGAAGATGAAAAATAATAATAAGATGCTGAAAATATCATGTTTATAATAATGAATAATAAAAAACTACTTCTGTAAGCCAATAGCTTATTAAGAATTGGCAAAAACAAGTGGTTTTTTTGTTCACTGATATTTCATATAAGATTCTTACAAATATTTCTAATTGTGACAAATAGTTTTGTTTATTTATTTAGGAATTCAAAAATAGATTTATTTAGAAAGTCAAAAATTAATTACCAAGTATCCAGATTTTAAGAGTTTTGAATAAATGCTTTTGTTCAATCCTAAAAGTTTTAGACCAAGTGTTGCCATTTTCTGAAGGGTAATTCTTGTTAAAAACCGAAACTATAAAACAACTAAACCACTTTAAAACCGATTATTCATTGTTTTGAACGGATAAATAAATACCGAAATTTTTCACTTTACCAAAAGATCGTTTTTGCCAAATACTAGTGCCAGATTTAGGCATAGGCTGACTAGTCTGCAGCTAATGGCCCCGCAATCTTGGGGGCCAAATTTGATCAAGTTTTATGGCTTTTCTCTAAATATTCTGATAAATATTTTATGATTTCCATTGATTTAGGGCCCCCAACGTTGCATAAATATGAAAATATTCAATTTCTGATCCAAAACTGTAAACTTTATTTTTACATACCGTAAAAACCCCTTATTCCGGATGGTTTAGGACTTAAATTGTCATAACTAGCTCAATATAAAGAATTTTGAAATTGTTTTTTTAAATAAATAAACTTCATAACAAGACAAATCAAACGATATAAAAAATATTATTTTAATCTATCTTTTATTTTATTTTTAAAAAATATTGTTTTTATCCGGAATTAGGTTTTTATGTCCCTAATTCCGGATGTGTATAAAATACAGAAAAACACATACACAAATAATACTAACATTAAAATAATTATTTTAACCCATTAAACAAATGAAATCGTTTAATAAAAAAAGAATATATATTATTTTATACACATTCGTTACAAATAAATTCCATGGTTGGACGATAATCAAATCCACATTCAATGCATGACCAATTTGAACACTGCTCGCACGCAAGTCATTGGTTATCTAAGTTATTTGTCCTATTAATTTCGCAAGAATAACATAGAAAATCACAGAAAATCGTCTTTTTTTGTTCTCTAGTAAATTTCTTTGCAGCTTGTTCATCTAATTTTTGTTTTTTTGATGCTTGTTCAGCTTCATCGTAAGCTATGGCATCCGCCGAAGTCATATTATAATTAGCTGGTCGCTTTATTCTCTCACTTTTTTGAACTCTTTTATTTAGTTGGTGTCGATTGATCTCGAAGCATATTTAACACTGATTTGTTTATATCTTTGCCCACTTGTTGAACAGCATTATTCAAAGTACCAAAGCTTTTAAGCAAAAATTCACGATTTGACATTCTTGACGGTGTGTTAGGTGTATTGGTAGCATTTCCCATAACTAATGGACTAGATACTGTTGAAGAATCAAATAAATTTTCAATATTGTTGTTTTCGACAGCTTGAAACACAGCACCAATGGAAGTTTTTTGAGAAGTAATTTGTGAACGATCGAGTGGAAATATACCAGTATTTTTGAAACCACTCCGTGCATTTTCAAATTTAAACCCATTATTTTGGATGAGATCCTTAAATATGGCTGGAAAATGTCAATTAGTCAGGCTTTGAAAGTGATTTTTAGTCAATAAACTTTCGACAATTCTCTTCCATGCGCTTTTTACTGTTTTAAAAACGCCAACATCTAGTGGGTGTAAAAAATAACTGGTATGAGCCGGCAAACGCCAAAGTGAAATATAATTTTCTAAAGCTTTTTTTTTCAACTCTAAGCTCAGATGTGAAGCATGGTCATCAAGTATTAAAACTTTAAATCCTGAAAGTTTGTTTGCATGAGGCAAAAAAACTGTTTCAAACCACGACAAAAAATGTTCGGATTCCATCCAGCCTGAACTACAACTGTTAAAATAAACATTCTGGGCACCGCCTTTGCACCAGTCTTTCATAACATGTTTGCCTTTATAAATTATTTGATAAGGTAAATAATTACCGAATGCGTCACAACAAGTCAAGATTGTCGTCATTTTTTTTTCTTTCGATGGTGCTAGCTTTTTAGGGTTTTTTGTTCATTTTCTACAAATAACTTTGACTTTGCCTTGATCAAATTGCAAACCAGACTCATCACAGTTAAATATTTGAAACGGCTTATCGTCTAAATTATGTTCATTATATGCTACTGCTAATTGCTCAAACCAATTTTCAATTATAGCTGGTTGTGTGGCCACAGCTCTAATAGTTTGCATACCGCTTACTTTTCTTGGGCAAATTTCTTTACGATATTTATTCATGAAACCGGAGTACCATTTTCTAGTCGGTTTGCCATCTTTAAATAGACTACGTTGTTTTGATTCTTTTAAATAGTTTTCAACAACAATTAACACGTCTTTTTTATTCAAGCCGAAGCCTATATCACTCATAAATTTTAATAAATCAACAATAATAGCTTTAGTGATGTTGCTCATCTTTCTTGCCGCTCCTCGATTATTAGATGATTCTTTTGTTCTGTCAAAAAGTGTAGATTTTGCCACATTATAACACTTAGCAGCTTGTACGTATGACATTTTTTTTCAGTAATAGCTTGAATAGCTAGCTGGATTCGGTTCTCTTGCTCTTCTATTTGTTTAAAATTATCCAAATTCTTTAATACAGTAATACAATTAACACAAATGCGTTAACTTTATGGATGCTAAAAAAAATAGCTGTACCTGGATTAGTGTCAATTATTTTTTCCCTTGTGGTTATTTTATTTTTTATTACATTAATAAACATAATATATTATATTATGTGCATGAAAGTGATAAAAAATAAAATAGCCAATTGTAATTAACTGTATCCGGGACTCAAAAGTGTATTTGTTTATTGCTGCTGGCTAATTTGTTTATTATTTTTTTTAGGTACAAAAAAATTAAAATTACCGGAATTAGGTGTCTTTTTTTTTTGGCTGGTAGCAAATTTGTTTTTCATTTTTTTCAATTATTTCAAAAGATAGGGGAAAGGCGCCTATGATGGCATACTTAACTTTGAAGATTCATTATAAATATTCTAAAGACCAAAAATAAAAATTTTGATATAATTACATTCCTAGTAACATGTAGAACAATAATAACCCTCAAAATTTTTATCAGTTTTACTTTTTTAAAAGTTATTTCAACTTTTAAAAAAGTACGAGTATGCCATCATAAGCAACTAACTGCTCCTATGATGGCATACCTTTAATAAATTACATAAACAGAGCGTATTTTTTGTTTTTTTACCAGTAATAATACAAGTATATTTTTCAAAAATTTATAAACAAAGTTCACATATAAATTTTCTTCGTTTTTTATCTACGCCTGCGCATAAACAATAACACCAAGAATTGCATTTTTGGCAGCAAATCCAAGGTTCTTTGGAATAAGACTGTGATTAAAGTTCTTCACAAAACAAACAAGCTGTATCAGATACAAAATCAATTTTATTGAGTCTTGTATTATTTGCATCAGTCAATCTTTTTTTTCAAGTAACATTTTTATTTTATTTTTTCTAACAGTTTTTTCTTTTTCAACTATATTCGTTCGTTTTTCTTTTTCCTTATTATCATTTTCTATTGCTTTATCTTTTAATTCTTGGATGTTTGGAGTAGAATTCAGATGGCCAGTTTTCCCACGTTTTCTTGTGCGCTTAAATTCAGTTTTAGAAGTTGCTAAAGGCAAGGGAGACAACTTTTGTATACCATATTTCAGTTCTTGTCTTGACACAGAAGTTTCAACGCTGCCAGACACATCTGATGGAGGAGAGCTTATATCTAAATGTGTTGATTTCTAAGGTTCTTGTATTTTATCTGATGCAGGAGAGCTTACTTCTGTATGTGCTGAACTCTCAAGTTCTTGCGTTTTTCCTAATGTGGAAGAACTTATTTTGAAATATGTTGATTTCTCAAGTTCTTGTGTTAAATCTAATGTTGGTGAGCTTATTTCAAAATGAGTTGATTTCTCAAATTCTTGCGTTAAATCTAATGCGGAAGAACTTATTTCAAAATGTAATGCTTTCTGTGTTTTTTCATTGCTCTTAAATATATCAACTTGTTCTGTTGTTAATGAAGGTGCAAACATCCAGTCTTCAAAAATATTGGGATTGAAAGGATATATTCCAGTTTTAGCAAAAGCATGCACAGCATTTGCTAAAGTTGCACTTTTTAAATATGCATTGTTTAAAAGTCCAGGAACCTGGAAATGTGTCACAACTCTACCGGGATGTTGCTTTAGCTATGTCTGAATCTCTTGATCATAATATTTCTGTAATGGACCAAAAAATCCAACATCAAGTGGTTGGACGCGGTGTGTACACTGTGCTGGAATACAAAATATAACAACACCATTTTCTTTTGCATATTCCAAAACTGCCAAGCTTTTATGAGTAATATGGCAATCTAATGAAAGTAGTTTTTTGCTAGTTTTTGATGCACTAGAGTGGTCCACAAAATGTTCAAGTCATTTTAAAGAAAATCACACTAGTCATCGACCCTTTTTCCTGGCAAAATGCTTTACTGCCTAATGGAGCGCTATCCATTAACTCATTTTTTAATCTTTTTCTAAGAAATATGAATATTGGTGGTACAAATGTTCCTATTGCATTCATACAGTCAATTGCCGACCACGTTCAGCACTACCGAGTGCCCCTATTTGTTTTCTTTCTTTAGTAGCTAATATTTTCTGTGGTTTTTTCTGCACAGTACTTAACCCTGATTCGTCAACATTTTATATATTTTTAGGAAAAAATGTGTACTGTTCCATAATCATTGATAATGCGGTAAAATAGCAGTTGATATTTTTTTTATTAAATGCCTGTGCTCTAGCAAATGACGTATTTTCTAGTGTTCTCAGTGAGATGTTAAGATTACGTTGTAAATATCAAGTCAACCATTTTTTACCTGCCATTCTAAAACACTTATTAAAATTATGCTTTATTTGATTTTTTTCTGCTATTTTAAACACCAGTTGACGTAGATCTTTTGTTGTAAGACCAAAAAACCTTGTCTCCATATCAATTATATGCATATTTAATTCTTCTTCAATGGAATGACTTAAAATTTTTCTATGACCTCCCAAACCTGTTTTCTTAGAACCTTGGTTTTCTTTATATCTTCAACGTAACGTTGTGGCTGGGACATTAAAAGTTTTAGCAGCTAATAACTATCCTATTTCTTTTTCCTTAATACTTCTTAAAGCATTTTCCATTGCTATTTCTCCCCACTGTTGTCTTTTCGTTTTATTAACAGCCATTATACTTAATGAAAAAAATGTACTACAGAAAATTATGAACATTTTGATACCTATTTATATCCATTCATAAATATGTACATATATATATATATATATATATATATATATATATATATATATATATATATATATATATATATATATATATATATATATATATATATATAGGGCCGCCAAGAGGGGGGGGGCAATTGAAGTAGTTTGCCCCGGGCATCACAGTCTATGGGGCATCACATGCCTTAAAAAAAAATTATTGAAATGATAAAAATTTTAGCTGATAACGTGTTTAAAGATTAAGCAATTTTTGTGTATTAATTTCTTTCTCCTTTTAAACTTTGTTTGCATTTAAAATAGGATAATTATTACTTTACAAGGTTTTCATTATCCATTTGAACGCACGCGTTTTCATTGGCCTTTTGTTCGCATGATAGAATAAAAAGCGTTAAAATTTTTTTTTTCTTATTTAACGTTTGTAAAAGCCTAACTTCTAATAGTTTAACTTATTCTTGCTTAAACCTTGCGTCTCTGTGGATGCTTTTGTGCCTATGTATGTTTTTGACTCGCCTGCATTTTGTTCCGACTATATTTTGAAAAGAAACTTATCTTCAGTGGATATTTTAATTGTAAGTACTGACTTTTTCTCTGCAATTAATAACACCAAAGTATTATAAAGTTTTTAATTTTTAAAATTTGAAAAGTTAAAATTCTTTATATCGTCATAAGTTTTAGCATGAATAATCAAAGACCTCCACGATTAAACCAGCTGTCTAGAGCTGCTGGGAGAAAAAGAGCGATGATTCGGAAAAAAAAATGAAAGCAAAAACAAACGAACGCTTTTAGATTGCGTTCGTTGGACAAAAATCGAAGATAAATGTAAGCAAATAGTTAAACTATTTTTAAATCTTGTGACGTTCATGAAAAAATAATTAGAATAATTCTGTTTAATACTTCTTTATAGTTCAATGATATTGAGATCGGTATCAAGCTAGTCGAGAACAAAGTCTCAAAGACTTTAGGGATAATGTATAAGACTAAACCTCTTTTGAACAAAATATGTTTAAAAAATTTATATTTTTCGTTTATACATAGTCATATTAACTATTGTAATATTGCCTGGGCAAACAATCACTCATCTTTCCTAAAAACTATTTACACAAAACAAAAGCAAGCAAGTCGATTAGTTTCGGGTATGGATAGATACGAAAGTGCCAAGCCGTTACTCAAGGAAATAAATGCCGTAAATGTATACAAATTAAACATCTACCATAACTTGTTATTTATGTTTAAACTTTAAAACGAATTAATTCCAAAATATTTTTATAAAAACTTCTCTCTTATTAATCATAAATATAAAACAAGACACTCAATAAATAATTACTACATCCCACTAACATTACTCAAAAAGTCTGACTTCTCAATTACATGTCGGGGACCACGCTTGTGGAACTTGACGAAAATATGAAAAAAATAAAATCTATTGATATATTTAAAAGAGCTATAAAAAAACACTTACTAAATTTAAACAATACGTACATTCTTTCATTTTTTTAATTAAAAAAAGATATATATATATATATATATATATATATATATATATATATATATATATATATATATATATATATATATATATGTATTTTGCGTGTGTATGTATATATATATATGTGTATGTGTCTATGTGTATATGTGTATATGTATATATATATATATATATATATATATATAATATATATATATATATATATATATATATATATATATATATATATATATATATATATATATATATGTATATATACATGTATGTATATGTGTATGTGTGTATGTGTATATATGTATATGTGTATATGTATATGTATGTGTGTATGTATATATGTATGTGTGTGTATGTGTGTGTATGTATATGTGTATATGTATATGTGTGTATGTATATGTATATATGTGTATATGTATATGTATATATATATATATATATATATATATATATATATATATATATATATATATATATATATATATATATATATATATACATGTATGTATGTGTGTGTGTATGTATGTATGTATATGTGTGTATGTGTATGTATGTATATGTATATGTGTGTATGTGTATGTATATGTGTGTATGTGTATATGTATGTGTGTATGTGTATATGTATACATATATCCTTCTTATATATATTCTTCTTGTTTCTTTTTGTTTGTCTGTTTTAATTTTGTTTAAAAAAAAAATGAGTAGATGAACTTAAATCTATAAAATGTTCAGAATCTTTTTTAATTCAAAATATCTTTTGTATATTTAAATATATATTATGAAGTTTATTGGATATGTATACGCATATGTACGGATTTGCAAATTATTTTTTCAAAATTTTTTCTTTTTTATTATTTTCAATCTTTTTAGTTTTGTCAAACTTAAAAATTATTTTTTCAACTTTTTGATTTTTTCAAACTTTTTAATTTGTTTTTTTTTAAACTTTTTTTAATTTCACTCTTTTATATATTATTGAAAATTGTAAAATTTTTTTAAATTTTTTTTTTATTTTCACGAAGGGGCTTGATGATAAGACATTTTGTCTTCTACTTGCCCCAGTCAGCTTGCATTTGTATAAATTTATTTGAAGGTAAGGTTAACATTGTAAAATGTGTCAAATGACAAAAAATATAAATTAAAAAAAAAAAAAAAAAAAAAAAATCAATGTCTCTAATGAGTTGCCAGACCATAATCCCGACAAACTTTTTCTTGTCGATGACTCCCAAAAAACATCATCACATTTAAAAAAGGATCAGTTGGATTTTGTACTTGATTGTCACAATGACCAACAAATTTATAAAAGTTTCTATACCAATCTCTAACGATCCTGCACTATGGAAATCAATATCAGACACTGATCGAACCAATATAATTCTGATGGGACCTTCTTCAAATCCTAGCAATTTTCCAAGAGATCAAAAAGAACGCAAATTCCCTACTTATATCTTTTTAGAGGAACAAAGAAACGGAGAAAAAGTTAGAAGAGATTGGCTCGTTTGGAATAAGGCTGTGGCATCACTCTTTTGTTTCCCTTGCTCCCTTTTTGGATCGCCTAACTTAACCAGACCCGGTGTTCAATCCAGTTTGTTGTCTTGGAATGGAGGTATACATGGAAATTGGAGAAAACTTTCAGATCGCGTTAAAAGTCATCAACAAAGCGATTTTCACCGTAACTGTTATCTCCAATGGAAAACAGCTACGATTCACTTGAAAAGTCAAAAGTCCATTGAGCATCAGTTAGAAAAACAAAATGGAGATGAAACAAAGCAATGGAAAGTAATTTTACAATGCATTCTTGACGTCACAATTTTTCTAGCTTCAAGAAACTTAGCTTTTAGGGGTAAGAATATTGTTTTTAAATTTTAAATTATATTTTGCATTATTTTATTTGTAATTTAAAAATCAAAATTACAAGTTTTAATTGGATATGAATATGGATTACTATTTTGATTATTTTTTGTTTGTAATTAGGATCCAATCAAAAGTTGTTCAAAAATGGGAATGGAAACTTCCTTGGAGCGCTCGAATTAATTGCTCGCCACAACAAAACATTACAAGACCATATGCATCTTATTGCTAAGCACCAAGAAGAAGAAAAATGCATGCAAGCTCATTATTTATCCTGAAAATCACAAAATGAATTTATCAAGGAATGCGGCAAATTAGTGGTTCGAGAAGTTATTCGAGAAATCAAAAAATCAATATATTTCACCATCATCACGGACAGCACTCCCGATTCGTCCCACAGCGAGCAAATAACTTTTGTTTTTCGTTTTTTGCATTTCAATGATAATCAGCTGTGGGAGGTCAAAGAAAGATTCCTTAATCTAGAAGAACTTGAAAAGAAAGAGAGATCTGATATAACAAAGTTGATATTGAATGTGTTGGAAGAGAATGAGCTCGACATAAAAAATTGTCGTGGTCAAGGCTACGACAACGGCGCTAATATGGCAGGTATTTACAATGGAGTTCAAGCTTTGATAAGAAAGAATAATCCACAAGCAATTTTCATTCCTTGCTCTGCTCACAATTTGAACTTATGTGCAGTACACGCTATTGAATCATCGGCTCCTGAAAAATCCTATTTTGGAAATATTCAAAAGCTATACAATCTATTCAGCAGCAGCCCAGTTTGTTGGAAAATTCTTCAGGAGGAGACAGGTCAATCATTACATAAACTTTCTTTTACACGATGGAGTTCAAGGATTGAATCAGTTAAGCCACTAGCAAAAAAGCCAAGAGAGATCTTGAAGTCATTACATCGTCTAAAAGAGTTAGACTTTCCAGGCGAAAGTAGTAATGAAGTGCATTACCTCATTAAATGGATGAATTCTTTTGAATTTTTTGTTTTTACTACTTTTTGGTTTAAATGTTTGATGGCAGTTAACAATGTGAGTCTTCTGCTTCAATCCACTCAACTCACTCTCGATGATGAAGTAAAGATTCTAAATGGCCTTTTGATGGATCTGGATCGAATCCGTCTGTCTTGGGACCTGATTTTGATAGAGGCAACAGAAGTTGCAAAGAACTTGAAATTAGATAAAATAATGTTTACTGTGAAGAGAACGCGAAAAAAGATCATCCAGATGAAACTGCTGGTTACAACCACGAAAAAACATCAAAAAACTTTGAGTGTAATGTCTTCAATGTTGCACTCGACATCTGACTAGTCAAATGAGATCAAGATTTAAAGTAATAGAAGAGGAATGTAGCAAGTTTTCCTTCCTTTGGTCTTTACTGAAATCTCAAACAGACCAAGAACTAGGTTTAAAAGCTAAGAATCTCGCTGATTCTTCGCGAAACTTCTGTTAATTGATCAAATTTGCATTCTGGCATGTCCTTCCGCAACAAACACAAATAGTTTTTTTAATTAATAAACTGTTTCTAAATATCTCAAATTTGTATTCAAGATATCTCAATTTTGTAACATAATGATACATCAATTTTGTTAAGATTAACATTAGATTTTTTCAATAAGAATGAAATGGGGAAAAAACGTTTTGTGGGACAAAAAAAGTTTTGTAGAACATAAAGCTGGTGTAATTTTTTCAGAGCATAAAAGTATATTATTATACATAAAAGTTATTACCATTATACATTAACCAAAGTTATTAATATTATACATTATAACATTACAAAGTCTCATTACAAAGAATTAAATTAAAAAAATAATATCATAATATACCAAAGGACAATACATACAATATTTTTGAAATTGCAATTTGACTTATTGGGTGGATTTTAAGAAATAAAAAATTTATGAAATAAAAATTCTTATAACAAAAAACATAACAATTTTTTTAAAGTTATCAGCACATTTATTACAAAAAAATTAATTGAAAAAATAGTTTAATTCAAAAAATAAAGTTTAATTTGTCTAAATTGTAAAGAGATTGGATGTGTTGCCAAGAAACTATTTCACCATTAATGTCAATGTTATGCCTTCGTAAATTTTTTCTGATACTTTTTACTAAATAGGGAGGATCAAAAATAACATGAATATTTTTATCATTGGAAGGATTAGGAAAGTATGGTAAATTTTTGGAAAACCCAAGCAAACGTAAGGCAGCTATATTAGTTGATGCTTGATCACAAACAACACATCTAATGTGTAAACTTCTTGAACCTTAGAAATGGTTTCATGTAGTTAAGAAACCAAGTCAGCTGTTGCTACTGTTCAATTATTATGATAATAAGCTATTGGGTGTTTCTACTTATTTGACGAGCCTCTAACCATAATTACAAGCCTGATTTAAAGCCTGATTTAAAAGTTTTCCATTTTTTATATTGTAAACCCTGTTAGAATTTCTATCATACTCTAAATGCTGCTTTAACGACATTTTATCCATAACAAGACTGACATTACGATCAAGTGGATTCATTGCGTCAGCATGTAACTTTAATAAAGAAAAAAATTGAGTAGAAAACCCTTCTTGAAGATCTGAAAATACACAGGACAAAAATAATAATAAACAGGTTTGACTTGGTAAACAGAATATCGCTTGCAAGACATTAAAAGTTTGAGGACTATGAAACAAAATTCGCAAAGCCAAAACTTTGTCACAAACTGCCCAGCGTTTTCTTTTATTGACTGGTTTACTCATTTCTAATTGACTTTTAAAAGAACTAACTTGTATAGGTGATAAGTATTTTCTGGATAAATTTAAATGTTTTATAAACCCGTCACAGTTTTTTTGAGTTTTTTGTTTAGATTTTAAATGTTGAACTTGTTTACATAGCCTAGAATTTTTGACTCGCAATGGTAATAATAACCTTTGAAGTTTGTTGAAATTTATTTTATTAGTTGACATTTTGTTCTCTATAATTACTATCTGAATTAACAGGTAAACAAACAACTTGCTTTTTCGCTAGAACTGAATGACGTTCAACTGGTGGTTTCCTTTTGCAACCAAGTAGTGTAGGAGGATTTGTGATGTTAAAAATAATAGGGATTGCTGATTGTAACAAACGTTTTCCACCATTATTTATAGAATAATACATTGTACTTTAAAAATGATTACTGCATAAATAAAAGTTTTTGTTTAAAAATACAAAATCTTATTTTTCTAAATCTTTCCTACAACAGATGATGTTCCACTGTTTACATCTAAAAATTAAACAATAAAAGCAACTCGTAAATATGCCATCATAGGAAAAAGACACCATTTTCACTTAAACTTGTTGTGCCTGCCTTGCTCAAAAGAAACAATTAAAGTAAATGTTCTAATTAATGTACAAAAGATGTAGATAAAATGCAAAATAATTTCTTTTTTTTTTACGTTTATTATTAAAATCATAATCTTAAATATATAAAATGATTAAAATTACTTAATCATATCCCAAAAATAATTTCTGTTAATTATGAAAACAACATTTGTGCAAAAGTTACAAATTTAATATAAAGATAAAGATCTAATCAGTTTTTCACTAAAACCAATATTTATGGAAATATGACCAGTATGCCATCATAAGCGCTATGCCATCATAGGCACCTTTCCCCTAATTTAAATTTTTTTTGGCTAAAATAATCAGCATAAAATTCTGCACAAAATAGTGTTTTTACTTTACTACTTAATTTTTTTGTTGCAAGTGAAAGTTTTTTTTTTCCTTTTTTTTATTTTTTTAGTTATGAGAGATTTCGAATTGAAATATTCCATGATTGCATTAGTTTATATAATTTTTTTAAAATATTTTTCGATTTGTCTGGTAAAGACGTTTATTAATTAAAAAAAATTATTCATAAATTCATTATATTAAGGGAGTTAAGAAACTTTTTACTAAAACCATCCGGAATCAGGGGTTTTTACGGGAATTTACTAAAAAATTTAGATAAAATACTTTTAACTCTACAGGCGACTTTTAAAACAAAAGTTTTTTTCAGTTTGTTTAGGGTGTTTTGTGAATCATTCGCAATGACATTTTTTTTGAGTTTTTAAGTAAAATTGCAGTAAATTTGGCAAAATCGTTCATAAACTTGATAAACTTGATGGAAAGTAGCAAAATTAGGTAGTTACAGTGCCAGTATAACCACTGGACACGTGCCGGGAGGCCACGGAGTTCAAGGGGCCAGAGCATTTAAGTGAATATTTGAGAGAGATTATTTGTACATTGGCTAGAAGAAATTTAGCATTTAGAGGTTCTAATGAGATTTTTGCAAATAAAAAACAACGGGAACTTTGTGGGACTACTGAACCTAGTAGCTAAATTTGACCCCTTTCTCTCAGAACTTTTTTTCTCAGAACTTGATGATACAAATCTTTTTCTGTTTGGTAAAAATATCATTACACTATTTAATGAAATCAACATAGAACTAATTAAAATTTCAAATTGGTTTAAGTAAAATAAACTATCAATTAACTTGGAAAAAACTAAATGGACTTTATTTCATTCAAAATCCCCAAAAAAAGGTCTACCAAATGATATGCCTTAAATATATATTGACAATGTTCAAATAAAAAAATCAAAAGTTATACATTTCCTTGGTGTTTTCATTGATGAAAATCTAACTTGGAAAAACCATATCGAAATTTTGCGCAATAAAGTTTCAAAAAATATTGGAGTAATGTATAAAGCGAGAAATTTTGTAAATAGACATTCATTAATTCAACTTTATCACTCGCTAATTCAATGCCATATAAACTATGCAAAAATTGCATGTGGTAGTGCTAAAAAAATTCAATTAGATCCTCTATATCGGCAACAGAAGCATATAGCACGTTTAATAAACTTTAAAGATCGTTATACTCATCCTCGACCTTTTTTATTGGAAATGAATGTTCTTAATATATACCAGCAAAATATTTTTAATATTCTTTTATTTATGTACAAATGTAAGATAAATCTAACCCCTATATCCTTTCAAAATTTATATGCAATAAAACAAAAAAACAAATACAAAATTTGTATGAGAATAATGTTGATGAATAATCTTATTCATCAACATTATTCTCATACAAATTTTGGAAGATCTTTTTTAACATCTCGGAGCTCTTCTGTGGAACAAAATAGTTTTGAAAAATTTTGATTTTTTCCAAAGTTGGAGTTTTCTTACTTTTAAAATTAAGCTGAAAAAGGTTATCTTGTCAATTGATAATATCTTTGAGTTCTTTTGAATTATACCTTTTAAAAAAGTGCGTGATTCCTGAATATATTGTTTTATTTTGAAATATTTAGTTTTATATATATTCTTTATGGTGTTAAACGTTATTTTCTGTTTTGAAATATCTGGTTAAATTTAAATTTTATTTTTAAACGTCATTTATTGTAATTATTTAACTGGTTTTATTTTTACTGCATTGTTAAACGGTTCTCAGGGACAGGATCTTACGATCCTCTTTGAGTCTCTGTGTTCTGATATTTAATGTACAACGATATTTATACCATAGTATATTGTAATAGAAAAAAAAAAAAAAAAAAAGAACACATTTAAAAGTGTGGGAATCAAAAATCTGGTTGTTCATTGTATCTATCAAAAACAATTTCTGAACAAATTATATAATTAATGGTGAAAAAGGTTTTATTCTCAATAAATGATGATATCAAGCAATCTTAATATTTTGGTTTTTTTGTAGACTCAACGTCAGACTTGTCCCACGCTATTCACCTCTGTGTAATTATACAATATCTACCCCTAGGCGAGACGAAGCCAACGGAAAGACTAAAATTTCTTGAAATTAAAGCTCACAGTGGTAGCTATCTAGGTGAAACTGTACACAATTTTTTGACTTCAGGCTGTGGAATCGATTTTTCAGGTTGCAGAAGCCAACCTTACGACAATGCGCCGAACATGGCGGAAAATATAAAGGAATGCAGGCAAACATTTTAAAGAAAAATAAATTTGCCCAATTTAATTCCATGCTCAGGGCATTTTTTGAATTTAGTAAGAGCTGCAAGTGAAACTCCTCCATAGAATGTTTGAATTTTTTTGCAATCATCCAGAAAATATATAATTTCTTTGAATACTCAACCAAAAGATGAAACGTGTTAACTAAACACAGCACTTGATCACTCAAAACTTCGTCTAAAACTTAATGGAATGCTCATGCAAACTCAGTGAAGGTGATTTCAAATAATTCGAGTCTTTGGAAGAGATCGCCGAAAATTCAATTTTGGTACTGAGAGAAATTGGGGAATTTGAATTCGTTTTTCAAGCCGTAATGTGGAACAAACTCTTGGATAAAATTAACAGTGTTTCTCAATCTTTACAAAATTCTAAGTTAACTTTAAGGTCCTTGTGCGTCACTTGTATCGTTTTTGATGAGTTGTTTTAAAATTTTGGGAGATCAGTTTGATCGAATTGAGAAAGAATGATCAAATTGAGAAAGAAATAAAGACATCGCGTCTTTATTAAACAAAATTGTATAATGAAGACATTGACATAAATTTTTTCGAAGAAGTCAAACATCAACATTTTTTCGTGAAAGCCTCCAACGAAAATTCCAATTTAAAAAGTTTAACGCATACCAATTCAAATGTAACAATCTTAGCATATTGATACAGTGCAACCTTAAAACTGTGAACTACTTCGATGTAACTCCTAATCTCTACGACCAGTCATAACCAACCATACTGCAAACTTTATAATACTTTAAACTACATGAATACCCAATCTAACCACCCTCCTTGTATACTAAAACAACTACTTCGCAATGTTGAACTACTTTGCAACGTACACGCAAAATAATCTGGTACAACCCCTCCTTTTAATGTAAATGTCGCCACGATTATAGGAAAATGCGTTTTAAATTTGGTTGCTAAATATTTTCAAATTAACCACAAACTACCTTAAATTTTTACCAAGAATACTGTAAAAATCAGCTACAGTTGCATACTAAACATGAAATCAGTATTAAATTTACACAACAAACGCATCCTAAACAAAATCCAACCATCAATAAAAATAACTACAACTGTCATTATAAATGCAATTACCATTTACTCAATAGCTGCTTGATCAACAACATTGTATAGCAAGCTATATATAATTACACACATAATTTATTATACGTATGTGATGGGCTGATTCCAATGTTGTTCAAAAGCTTGGTTGCGCACTTATTTCCCTGCTTCTTTAAGTATCTCGATGCCACAAGTCTTTTGTCACTAAATTTGAAACACTCAAAGAAAAGAAAAAAACAGTTTTTTCAATGTGGTGTAACCTTTTGCAGTTGTGTCACATCAAAGGATTTTTCATACTATGATGTTGAAACACAGCGTCAACAGCGTTGGCATCTATTTACACGAAATTTAAATCAACTCTCACTTTGGGTAACATGATTTCAATTGGGTCCGTCATTGCTCGAAATTTTGATGGTAAAACTTCAGACAGCCTTCGACAAACGCCAGGCACACTGACTCTTTTGAGAATTTAGCAAGGTTATAGAAAAAAATGGAGATTCATTCTAATCTGGAGATATTTAAATCAATCGCGAGACGTGAGAAATGTAATTTAATTGTTAGACTCATGACTAAATCTAGAGAATTAGATAGCCTGCAACTGCGTATTAGTTCTCTTTTACTGAGTTTTAACATCACTAGCAATTAGTTTTACTGAGTTTGATAAAATACATAAAAAGGTTTTTGTTTATCAAAAATACATAAAAAGGGGTCAGAAAGAGGGAGGGGGGGCAGCGGTGGTTGCTATAATTATATCATTATATATAACACATGTCAAATAAAAATTATCATAAAAATTAAAACCTAATTACCTAATTAACAGATGAGTTAATTATTTTTTTAATAACTAGCACTTCATTGTATTTTTGGCATCATTATCCCTATTCTATTAATATTTTGGAGAGCGATTTGACTCGTCTAACTACCGTCTCATTAGTCTTCTTCCTACATAAGCAAGGTTTTTGAGTCTTTAATTAACAAGCACTTAATCTCTCATCTTAAATCTAATAACTTACTTTATGATTATTAATATGATTTTCAATATTCTTGTTCTACTGCTGATTTATTAATAATAATAACTGATAGTTTTTATCGTGCACTTGATAGATGTAGAGAGGTTAAGGCTCTCGATATTTCTAAAGCCTTTGATAAAGTTTGGCATATTGGTCTTCTCCATAAACTCTCTTCTTACAGTGTATAAGATATAACTTAAAAGATTACTTAATTTTTTCTTACTATAAAGGTTATCCTCGACGGACAGCATTCTTCTTTTCACTCTTCAGCACTCTTCCTTCTCTTCCTTCTCTTCTCTTTTCACTCTTCAGCACTCTTCCTTCGCACTCTTCTTCATTTTCTGTAAAATCAGAGTTTTCTCAAGGTTCTATTTTAAAGTTTTTTTAAAGAAAAAGACTTTTTAAAGTTTAAATTAACGATCTCCTAGAAATTCTCACATCTAAGGTGGCATTGTTTGCTAATGGTACTACCATTTCTTCTTGTCGCAATAAGAAGCCAATACTCTCTGATTGCTTGGAGGGGGAAATTGAGCTTGAAAAAGATCTCACTTCTGCTATAGCATGGGGCTCACAGTGGCTGGTGAACTTTAATTCAAATAAAACCCAATTTTTTTTAACCAATCATTATCGCAATTATTTAAATCTTCCTATATTTACGAATGGTAATGCACTCGATGAGTCATCTACCCTTCATCTTCTAGGATTAACTCTTACTTCCGATCTTTTTTGGAAACCATATATTAAATTGATTACAAAATTATCATCCGGTAAAGTTGCTCTCTTTATCATGCTCGCCACTTTCTTACTCTGGATTTTGTTCTTTATCTCTATAAATCTCAAATCCATCTTTGTATGAAATACTGTTGCGATTTCTAGAGCGGATCTTCGAATTTCATTTTTGGTTTTGGTGCAAAAACGCGTTGTAAACATAGTTGGACCTGCTCTTGCAGCCAACCTTCAACTGTTGTTACATTGTCGTAATGTTGCTTCTCTTTCTCTTTTCTATAAATACTATAATGAGCGCTGCTCTAAATAGCTAGCGTCTTTTGACTTATCTAATAAAATTTATTCTCGTGTTACTTGTCATTAAATTAAGTCTCCTTTTACTGTGACTGTATCTAAGTGCTCAGAAAAATTTTATTTATCTTTTTTTTTCCTCAAACATTAGTGCTTCGGAATTTGCTCCCTTCATCTTGTTTTCCTGATTCATATAACTTGCAATCTTTTATGTTGCCTGGTAATCGTTTTCTTGCTTTATAAACTTCATCTTTTCACTTCCAATAACTTCCAACTCTAATAGTGGTTGGTTGCAGCCTTGTGGGAAGTAAAGATGAAAAAATTAAAAAGATAGTACAAAATTTGAATTTTGTAATATTAATACTGATATCAAATAAGAATGTTTTACAAAAAATTACAGTGATTGAAGTCTGGGAACAATATACACCTAATAATCGCGACCCACTGTCCCAAATGTGGAAAGAAAAAAATGTAGAAATTTTTGTAGTATCTTAAAATAGATCAAAATTCGTCGGAAAAATGATTTATCTAAAAAAAATTTCCTATCGTTTAAAAATGGCGAACAAGGAAAAACAAGCAGAAACTGAGAAACGTGATAATCAAATATTTAACTATATCTTAGCAGCCAACAACCCAGTGCTTGTCAAAAGACTAAAGCAGCTTCAAAGAAGCGTGACAGCAAGCATACAGACCTTATCACCAAAAGCACAACAGAAAAAAAATTTTGGTTATACTAATCAACGAGTCGGAGAAAAACCCAATATTAGCCAAGGTAAAGAAACTCGGGGTTAAAACAAACACACAGTACAAAGGTATTTATATTTCACCAGATATGACACAAACAGAGCAATATGAAAATATTGCTCTGTTTGTGTCATATCTGGTGAAATAAAAAAAACTCTGTTTGAGTTCAGAAAACTAAGAGACATAAAAAATCTAGATGATTAATGACGCAGTTTAATGTTTTATTATTAATTTGATATTAGTAATATTTAATTAACGTTCAGTTTAATATATCACTAAGTGACATATTAAACTGGGGCCGTATTCTCATCTCTCCATTAAGCTTAAAGGAGCGTTAGTAAAAAATTTCTTTTTAACGATATTAATAAAAAAGTTCTTTAAAAATATAAATTTTTAAAAATAAATGTTTTATTTTAGTATTAGTTTTATCTTAAAAAATTCAAATAAGATTTTCGTCATTTCTTTACTTAGATATATTGTAATGAAATTTCAGACAAAAGCTTCGTTAAGCTTAACGGAGAGATGAGAATACGGCTGCTGAACGTTAGAGATGTAGAAACATTTATTAAGATTTTTAGTTTTGCGACAGACAATTTTTTAAAATGCTTTTCAGCTTTTTTCTGTCTTGTTCTCTAAAATTCTTTTAATTAATTATCTCTACAATTATCTCAGTTAATAGTTTTTTATAATTTTGAAAGAATAATTAATACAAAGCTGTTAAATCAATGTAATGGTAGTTTTAATAGAAACCAGCGCATTTTATTCACCAGGTATCAGCAATTAATTTGAGTGTATTGAATGATAAAGTAAAGTTTTTGATCAAATGTTATTTGCTTAAACTAAATAGTAAGAAAAAATTAAAATCAGTAGTTTTAAACAGTTTTGTAATATTAGTTTAATATCAGTTTACAACTAAAAAAAAAATTATTTTTTCGAAACGCAATGAAGAGAACTAATCTTTTTCGATTGCAGAGTTTCGATTCATTCGATTCATTTCGATTGCTGAGTTTCGATTCATTCGATTCATTTCGATTGCTGAGTTTCGATTCAGAACGAGTGAACGGTTGCAGAGTAGTTTAGATTCATTCTTTATATAATCGAAGTATGAAAATTTTAACTATTTTATTTAGAATTTTAAACCTTTAACAGGTTTTACTGCTACTATTAAGGATACTAAAAGAACGAGTGAACGATTGCAGAGTAGTTTAGATTCATTCTTTATACAATCGAAGTATGAAAATTTTAACTATTTTATTTAGAATTTTAAACCTTTAACAGGTTTTACTGCTACTATTAAGGATACTAAAAGAACGAGTGAACGATTGCAGAGTAGTTTAGATTCATTCTTTATACAATCGAAGTATGAAAATTTTAACTATTTTATTTAGAATTTTAAACCTTTAACAGGTTTTACTGCTACTATTAAGGATACTAAAAGAACGAGTGAACGATTGCAGAGTAGTTTAGATTCATTCTTTATACAATCGAAGTATGAAAATTTTAACTATTTTATTTAGAATTTTAAACCTTTAACAGGTTTTACTGCTACTATTAAGGATACTAAAAGAACGAGTGAACTCAAAACCGCATCAGCACCACAACCCGGAAATTATTATTACTATTGCTATTCAACATGTTGAACATGAGAAATCAGAACTACAAGACAAAGGCATAAACGGAGAAAGGCAGAAAAGGAATGATATCTCACTTGACATAATTATGCTTGTTTCAGAAAATACATAGATTTAAGTGAACCTCAACCTGATTCTGCAACCACTAAAATTATCCGAACAAGTTTCAAATTTCAAATGCTGGGTTTGTTAATGACATTATAACCTTTGTCGGTACAACTATTGATGATATAACTATAAAAAACCTGTTAGAACTGTCATGGAAGCCATCAACTGACTACAAAATGCCGATTCAGTTCACATTAAGAAAAGATATAAAGAAAAGCGAAATGATTTTCATCTGGAAAAATGGTTAGTATATTCAGATATATAGGAACTATACTGGAACTATACTGCTAAGTCATCAAGGAACTATACTGCAAATATTGTGCACTATTTTCATACCACCGGACTGCAGGATCTCACAAAAAAGTTGCAATTCAGAAGCTAGTTAAGCAACCATTGCAGGTGTTTGCTAAACTGTTTGGCAAGGACGGAGATCTAACAAGTCACGAAAAAGTAACATATCACAAGAAAGCTGTTGAAGCAGTAAGGTGTTTTTTAAAAAACTATAATAATCCAGCAATGGATATTGTAAGTAGAGTAAACACTCAACAGCTTTATTAGGTTTTAGAAAAACGTCAACAATTGACACCTAATGTTGAAAAAATTATATTTTTAGAAAGGCAAAATATTCCTTTTAGAGGCCACAGAGATGACGGCAGCTTATTAGATATAGACGATGATGATTCTGATGTGATGACAAATGAAGGTAACTTTCGATAGTTGCTAAACTTAGATTAAACTGTGGCAACTTAAATTGAGAAAATCATTTGAAAACAGTTAAAGCTTCTGCAACATACATTGGCAAAACTACCCAAAATGCTTTAGTTGAATGCTGTGGAGAAGAAATATGTGAACAAATTGTGAGTTGTGTCAGAGAATCAAATTATTATGCTATTATGTTTGACGAAACAACTAATGCATAACATCAGTTGTTTCGTCAAACACAGATTACAATAATATTACGCTATTTAATGCCTAGATGCCTAATGAATCAGTTCGAGAAGATTTTGTTGGATTTGTTGATTTGCATGATCAAAATCATCAAACTAAAAGTTATGCATCCTTTTACAATGAACCTATTCTTGACGGCAAAGTTATTGGTCAATCGGTTATAAACATTTTGGAAAAAAATTTTGATTAGAAAAATGTGTTGGTGTGGGAACAGATGGTTCTAGTGTTATGTTGTCATTGCAAAAAGTAGCAGTAGTTGAAACAGTGGCGGATTTAGTATAGTGTGTGTGAGGGGGGGGGGGGGGATGGCGAGCTGCCCCCCACGCCCCCAAGAACGATCAAATGTTGATTGTTGTGCTCATGTAATCAAAGCAATGTCTGTAAACAGCGATGTCCAGATGTTTTTAGGCACAGCTGAAAAATTGTATACGTATCTTACGTCTAGTTTACCACAACTTCATATTCTCCAAGAGCACCAGAAACGTCTATATGAATCAACAGTAGACACGAAACAACTTTCTGATACAAGATGAGCAAGTAGGAAGCATGCAGTTGATGCTAATATTGAATCTTTTTCTCCTAATCTAACACTTTAGAAGATATAAATCTAGAAGAATCTAAAGAACATACAGGTAATGTTAGAGCAGAAGCTATTGGATTATCAGTTTTAATAAAAAAAAACGTTCATTTGTTTTTCTAATGTTATTTTTAGCAAAGTTGTTAATTAATCTTTTTGTGTTATCTAACTATTTGCAACGAGAAGATATAGATGTTTTATTTTTAAAACAGTTGATTGATGTTACAAAAAATAAGTTTGTAAATATGAGAAACGATGAAGCTATTGAAGTTCTGTGTTTAGCAGTCGAATCATTTATTAGTGAAAAATGTGCCGAACTAGATGTAGAAACTGAATTTAAAGAAAACTCTTTAAATTCAGTTAACCTAACATCGTGCCAAAAAGAAACGTGAATTTTTTTTCTAAATGCTTACTTTTGCAATATGTCTAGTTAAATACAATTTTAAATGACCGAACTATTTCAGTTATATTAAATGTTTCTTATTTTATAAAAGATAATTGTTAACTAAAATAAACAAAAGAAACTTAAAAAGATTAGGTTATTTAGTATATGTAATATATGTATATATGTATGTAATATGTATAATAAAAGTCACATAAAAACACTTATTAAGTGTTTTGGTCATGAAAATAATTTCTGAAATTTAAAATACCATCCCCGTCCCTGGTCCTGTCCCAGGTCGCCTCCTAAACCTCAACCCGACACTGAGTTGAAATTCAACAATTTGCGTTAAATGTTGTTTGGTGTCCATGTTATAATCTTGATTTAAATTTAACTTTATCCAAGAGTTCGAACATACAAGCAATAAGAAATTGTTTGGTGGTTATTAGCGAAGTTGTTTCTTTTTTTCAATGCTTCTGTAAAAGGAAATTTTATTATATAAAAAAAAAAACTAAATTCACAACTACTTCCACTCTTAGAAAGGACAATATATGCACTGGACAATATATGCACTGGACAATATATCTAAATGGAAAGACTGAACATCTTCATCAAAAGCAAGAATTTTATTATTATCAATTAGAGAAAGTGATTTTATTGTGTCTTTAGGCTGTGCAGGACATGTGTTTTACAAGACAAATGGGCTCGGTCAGTTGTTTCAAAAAAAATTCAAATTTACATAAAGCAAAAAATTGCATTAAAAACCTGTTAATTGTTTTAAAGCATAAAATAGAAAACTGGGAAAAATTGTTTAAGGAAATTTTTAGAGCCGCAGAAAAATCAATAATTAAAAAAGATGATGTTTTGCCTACAAAAAATAATACAAAGAAAGACATGTCGTGAAAATATACCTTTAGATACAATATTACAAGCGATCAATTTACATCTCTCTACTTGATGCGTTGATATTGTACATAAATACACGTTTTTCTAATAAAAATTTACAATGTTTTTAAATCAATGCTTTGATGCCAAAAAATATCATTACACTGAATCATAAAAATATTGTTGAAACTCTTTCTGCAATCAATAATGTCTATGGCGTCATTCTTAGACATAGTATCCAAAACTTACATGCGCCTAAATTTACATCGGAAGTTGAACTATGGCAGTGCAAATGTATAAGAATAAAATAGTCACATCACTACCTACTCATCTTTCTGTTGTTTTTGATTTGTGTGACCAGGTGCAATATTCAATTACTCACAAGTTGTTTAAAATTATCAAGTTATGCCCTGTAAGCGTCACCAGTGCTGAACGTAGCTTCTAAACGAAGAATTAAAAGTTGGCTCATAACACAAATGACAGAAAACAGACTAGTCGGATTGACTTACTTAATGTACACAAAGAAATTCCAGTAAATGTTGAAAACGTGATTGAACGTTTTTGTCGGAAATTGTAAATTAGAATTTGTAATATAATTCGTTAAAGTAATCAACAAATAAAGTAAGCTTTTTTATATAAATGGCTAAAAATAATAAATAAAAAAAATGTTTTTTCAAATCATGTAAAGAGTAATGAGGGGGGGGGGGGAAGTGGCAGCCTGATGGGATTGCCCCCATCGCCCTCCCCCTTATGGATCTCCCTTGCCAGATGATTTCTTTCGATATGCGAAATACATGGAACAGGACTTGTCAAGTTTAAATGTAATGTTGAGAACCGAAAAAAAAAAAGCAGTACAAACAAATACCAACAATTTTTATATACGAATGCAACATCACTTGGCAACAAAATGAAAGAATTTAAAATCTTGTGTGAATCAAAAAAATCAGTATAGCCGGAATCACTAAAACAGGGTTCCAAAACTCATCCGTTGTACATTTAAAAAGTTACACCGTGTAAAACATAAATAAATCTGATTGACATAAATAAACGACAAATTTTTATTTCAGTAAGTTAATATACCAACTTTTCAATTGTCAGAAACACAGTTAAAAAACACACTGAACTTGATATTTACAAACAATAATAACAGAGTACAGAGCTACAATCACATGAAGTCCTGGTTGGTGCAAACAAGGGGCTCTTAGTATTGACATTTAAACTTAAATATCAAACGGAGTAGCAGAACACAAAAATATAATTTTGACTAGACCAGAGCAGACTACACAAAAATAAACGAAAAAATTAACTTAATCGACTGAAACTTTTGTTTTCATAAATCAACAACATTACAAATGTACAATATTTTTATATTAAACATAAACTATCTGAGTAAATAATATTTACCGAAATTTGATGTTAATACAAAACACAAACACAAGAAAAATCCATGGTTGACAACCTTTGTGCAGTAGTAAGAATAAAAAGACGATCGAAGATACATACATTTAGTAGCAAAATATAAAGATGCCGAAGAGATCAATGTATACAAAGCAATAACAAAATTAATATGAAAAGAAGCCGTATTAGCCCGAAAAGACTATGAAAAAAAACCTGATAATAAAATATAAAAATCAAATCCAAAACTTCTCTACAAATATGTAAACAGTCAGAGGAATACAAAGCAATCAATTAAAGCCGTTTTGAATACTAATGGTACTGTAACAAATAATCAAAATTAGATTGCAGATATTCTAAACGACTAGTTTCATAGCGCCTATGTAAACGAAAACAACACAATGCCAGAAATGGCAGATAAACTAATAAGTCACACACTTGATCTAAATGACAATTAAATAAAAAGAGTGGTTCAAGGTGATGCAATACCAACTTGGAGAAATGTATTAAGTGGTGTTCCACAGGGATCCATTCAAAGACTATTTCTTTTTTATAGTATACATCAATGCCATACCAGAGAAAATCAAAAGCAATGTAAAAATATATGCAGATGACACCAAAATCTTATCAGCAGTAAATTTAATTGAGGACGCTAAATTAATTTAAAGAGATTTAAATAATATAGAAGATCATAAAAATAGTTAATACGGTAAAAATAACAAAAAATTCAATAAGATAGTTAATGGATACATTGCTAAAATGGAAGAAACACACAGTAACATGTTCATCAAAAGCAAATACAAGAGGTTACGATAAGAAATGCAATAGAGAACTGAGTTATAAATCGGTTTAAATCGGTTATAGCTAACTCGGTATTGAATCGGTATAAACTCGGTATAAACCGAGTTTATACCGAGTTACTGTTCTTAATTATTTCTGTTACATCAAAAAAGTAATTTAAAAACCTCTTTTGGGGTCAAAAATTTTATGCATTTTATTCTTTTCCCTTCCAACTTTTAAATTAGCTCAGAACTTTGGCTTCCTGCCTTTTACTATAGCTTTTCAATTTTACAGAGCTTTTCAATTCTTCAACGCCAATTTATTTACCTTGGGTGGCAACCTTGATTTTAATTCCCTCCGCCTAAAATTTTCTTTTTCAATACTTTTGAAAATTATGGTATTGAAGTTCGGCACCTCATGTATCATAGATCTTGTGTATCTCAATATCAAAGGAAATTTACACCCCTTTTACACCCCTGTTTTCAATTTTTATATCTCAAATATTTTATTTGAATTTCTAATTTTGAAATAGTAAATTAAGAATAAAAAGTATGCTCTTCCTTTGTCAAGTTCTTGAGTTAAATTTTTTCTTCTCATTGTAAGAGTGCAGGGTGTAGAAGTCATCGTCCAATAGCAACCCTGCACCTTTTAAATATTTTTATTGTTCCAGGTGATGATGCCTTTACTCTTCTCAACTTGATTGTCAATCTGCTTTCAGATGTTATCCTTGAGTATTTGTAATTCGAGCAATTTCACAGATGTCACAAACTCAGAATGATTGGTTTTTGGTAAAAATACTAACTTTGAATTTTGAGAAATCATAAGGTTTACTTAGAATAATGTTTTTATCTCTTTTTACAAGTCTTTCTAATCCTTTTCCACATTTAGTACAAATCCCATTTGGAAAGTTTTAATTTTTCAAATCAAATGATTTTTAAAAAAACTTATGTATTTTGTTCAATGTCACACTTCCTTTTTTAACTTTTGCCATTTTAAATCTCTGATCCTTTTGAAAAACAAATTAGGCAGACTATGGGTCTAACATATTAATGAGATTTTTTAGTGTTTGGCATTTTGAAACGGTATGAGCAAAACCGTTTCAAAATGCCAAACATTTTGAAATGGCATTGCTCATACCGTTTCAAAATGCCAAATCAAGTAAAGGGGGTTTCAAATTTACCTTGGTTGCCATTTTTAATCAATAAAAAATTTTTTTTAGATAAGAAATTTTTCGATGAATTTTGATCTATATTAAGATACTAAAAAAAAAGTTTTTTTCTTCTTTCCACATTTGGGAAAGAGGGTCCCGACTGTTCAGTTGTATATTGTTCCCAGACTGCAATATTTTTTAAAACTTTCTTATTTAATATCATTATCAATATTACAAAATTTAGAGTATGTATCATCTCTGTTACCTATTTTGAATACCAAAAATTCTTGACCAGCCTGTTTAACCCTCCTTTTTTTTAAAGACATAATTTCGAAAATACAAACCTTTCTGTTGGACGTTTTTTTTCGAAAAAATTATTTCCGCTAATGCAAGCCTACAAACGAACAAAAATACCAAACAAAACCTATTCACAGCTACTCATAAAAAGGCTCGCATAAAGTGTAGGTGGTTACTACAAAATTATAAAAAAATTTAATTTTATTATTAATGACAACAGCTACTTCAAATTAACCAATATTCTTAACTCAGACTTAAATAGTAATGACACCTGTGTGTCTAGACAACCTACGTGTTGTGTTACAAAAAAGCAAAATATGTACGGAAAGCTCTTGTTTGAATTGCTATTTCGCCAAATAGAGTGAATAAAATCCATGCTAGACTAAGCAGAACGTTTATCAACATTTAATTGAATGTATAATTAAGCTGAAAGTTCTATTTATTCAGAACATCACAGATTTTGTAAATTTGCGTTTTGACCAGATTTAGCCTCACTACATGATCTTTTATCAGTCATATTGGCTACAAGTACAAAAGTAACAATGTCACCAAAAGAGATTCAGCAAACACTACTAAAGCTCATCCTATTGACAATATTTGGGTAATTCAAAACAAGTTTTTATGGATGGTTGAACTAATGATAGTTTTGATCAACTACAATTCAGGATCAGATCTGACTCATTGTCTGCAAAAAATGAATGTCAAGGACGAACACAAAATAGTTTCAATAACACAGAAAAGACTTGACCAATTACCAGTTACTTGTCTTTTTTTTTATTACTTATAAACTTTATAGCAAAAAAAAAATATTTTATAGTTTTAATTAGATTCTTCGGAATAAAGAGTATATAATAAAATAAAGGAAAATAAAATAAAATAAAAGCTTTAAATAAAAAAACAAACGAAAATAAAGTAAAAAAAGAGAAAGAATGAATTGAGTGTCTGTCTACTTCAAACAGCGTTTGATTAAATTTTCCTCCATTAAAATTTAAAACTTGACGGATAACGATTATCAAATCTTGAAATAGTTTGTTGACTGCGCTTTCCGCCAGGCTGTGCGTAAAATGTCAATTATTAAATATATGGCGTTATCAATGTTTAAAACTATTTTATTGTAGCTTCAACTTTAGTTATACGAGAAAATCTGTTATTTCAAAGCACCTTAACATAATACAACAGTTCAGCGCGTCTTTCTTGATCCTAATGAAAGTTATAGTTCATTTATTTTGAAAATTATTTAAAACATCGTTAATTTTAAGCGATTCCTTCTATAAATAAAATGTCATCTGGCACGTTTATCGACGAAAAGAAACAAAAACTTTTCATTTTTACTTGCTTATTGTTTATTTTTAATCAGAAAAAAACAAAATAAAAAAAACAAACTTCTTAAAAGCTCTCCCAAATCAAGAGAAAGCATCCTTCCCTAGTTGCATACTGCCCCTATAGGGAAAAATGCAAATACTGATGATTTTTAAATAGAGACAGTCGACTACACTGGATGTAGGGGCACAAGGGGGGGGGGGCACAAAAAACATTTTTTGTAGATGGACTTTTTTTTTTTTTAAAGAAAAAAAATTTACGATTGTGCCCATCCAATTCGGAACCCATGTCTTCGGCCATGTAAAATCGTTGTTCATGAATCTTAATATGGATTTAGTTTATGATTTTGGTTGCAAGGTTAAACACGCCTGCACAAGGTTAAACACGCCTGCACAAGGTTAAACACGCCTGCACAAACATAATATTGACATCGTGAAGCCATTATATTCTTAAATGCATTTTTTAGCAAAGACATGACTAATACAAGTCTCTTAATTGACAGGCTATTCTATTTACAAGGTATAACTATTAGCTTAAGCCGTTCTTTGAATTAAAAATGTTTTAAGAAATCAACGTGTTAGGTGTGATTAATCATTTTGTTAGTTTAAAAATTCGTAGTTTTTTCGACATCAAAATAATTTCTCCACATAATGTCAATGGTCTATGTATTTCAAATACAGTGTCAATTATATATCAAATACAATAATCTGATAGTCTCTTACTTTTTCTTTGGTTATAATTAATTATACGTATTATGATTATCACATATTTATAATTGATATAGTTATCACATTTATTTGTTGGTTTTTAAGTAATATTTAACAAAATTATTCAGTTACATTAAGCAGAATTTGAATTAATATAATTGTTATGCAAACAAACAAAAAAAAGTGTTGACAAACAAATCTTCAATTGGCGTTGCAATTTTTTTCCCCTTTCTACTGTATTATAATTACCAACAACAAAGATGGTTAAAAAAAACAAAGATAAGTCAACCTTCAATTAAACGCAAATGTTCTTATTTTTATGTAAACTGCATTGTAATTTTTGATAATGAATATGTATTATTAATAATTGTATGATTTCAACTTTTTATTTTAGTTTTGACTTTAAGATAAAGCTGTTTTAACGTGGCGACGTGAGTTGGTTTCCCTTTTAAGTTGGTTTTGGTATCACTCATTCTTTTTACGCCCCAGCCAGATATTGTAAATATTATTTCATAATTTATAGTACCTGTATACAATTGTCCTGTGCCAATCCAGTACCCTAAAAAGAGACTTTCTAACCAAGTGCTGGACAATGCACAAAACCTTTTTAAACTATGTGCATAAATTCTTTTTGAAATAAATAAAGATAGATCTTGCAGAAAAATATTTAACGAAACAGGAACGCCATTTTTGATCTTTTAGATATGCTTTTTTTAGAGATTTTTGACCAAAAATCTCCAAGAAACCCAAATTAAAATGTCTTTAACTAATGAATATTTGTAAATGTTATAATAGATTTCGACAAATTAAAAACAATTTTTTGTAAATATGTAGATTAAGTCGAATTAATATTTTGAACATTAAGCTTGAACTTGTTTTGGAACGTTACAATCGGAATATGATTTAGGTATGAAATTATTTTTCAAATGTTTATAATTTAAAGTTTCATATACAAATAACAATCTTTGTTTCTTATAAAACAAAATTTTCAATAAAACTTAAGTATTATACCCCAAAATTTTTAAAGATGTATTTAAAAAAAACAACAACTTATAAAGCACATGTTTTAAAGAAAAACAAAGTTTGTAACTTGTTTATAAAAAATTATTTCTTTTTCTATTTAGCGAAATTGCAATCTTTTGGTTACCTCTTTTTAAATTAAAAGGCAGCGATTAAACAAATACAAGAAGTTCTGAGGTTCAATGCCCACGCCGGGCATTGAACCTCAGATCTTCAAATTTTAAAGACAATTTGGTTAGTAAAATGAAAAGTTTTTCAATCAATTCGTGGAAAAGGATGTATTTTTAGTAGAGTACTCAGGGACAATACCATTAGGTCTTCTTAGAGACGTAATAACTATCACAAAAAAAAAAAAAAAAAAAAAAAAAGGAAATCAACTGTGTTGCTTTTGAACCAATTTAAAAAGAAAAATAGTCTTAATAGAAAATATTAAAATTAACAATTTCAAAGTTTTTTTGTGATTTGGGGTTCGTAGTTTTAGTTTAGATTTTTTTAAACAGTAAACATGAGTTTCCTATTTAATAAAGTTATCGAACATTTCAGACAGGTAAAAAAGTTTTTTTTTAAATTTCTTTAACTTATCTATTTCTTCAAAATTCAAATAGATTGCTGTGAGATTTGTAACTAAAGATTTTTTATTATTTTATTATTTCTATTGTTTCATATTTAATATCGATTATGTTGCTTATTTTGCATCACACAGAATGTCTACTTAGTTTTTAATAATTTGCAAAATTTTTATAAGTGATTTTAGTAATCAGTCTTAAACCTTTTTATGACAACGATTAAATCTTAGAAATCTCTTTGTAAGTTTCTGCTATTGTTGATAACACAAGGAAAGCACATTACTTATTCTGTAAATAATTTTTTTTTTTATTTTCATTTTTTATTTCCAATATTATTATTATTTATTTAAAACTTTATTTCAAGTTGATTGACCTACAATAGTTCAAAAGTTAACTAGTTTAAAAATAGTAAACATTGCAAACTATAAAGAAAATAACAAATTTTACAAAAGCGTCCACATTTTTTAAAATACTTTATTGTCAATCCAACCCTAAAATGAATACATAAAAGTGGAATTTGGCAACATCAAAGTTAAATTAAAAACTAATGAACTTTTAAATACAATGTAAACCTCTCAAAACATCACTCATTAAAACATCACTCATTAAAACTGCAAACGTTATAGGTTTAAACTCATTAATTATAGTTTGATTTTACCATTTTATACAAAGATCAATACACTTTTTTGCGGGCTACGTTTTATAAATTTTATAAATAAGGTTTTTGCTTCCATTAGAAACATTAGAACATACAAATAAAAGGACGCTATAATTGATTTTTTGAATGTTTTTGACCGACAAACATAGAGAGTGTTATTATTAGTAAAATTCCAAAGATTGGAGTCTTTTAGAAACAAAAAGAAAATCGCTTAAAAATATGTTAAAAAATATTAACTAAATATTGATCTTAAAAAATCCAGATGAAACACCTAACTACTTAGAAATATATATATATATATATATATATATATATATATATATATATATATATATATATATATATATATATATATATATATATATATATATATATATATATATATATATATATTTATATATATATATATATATATATATATATATATATATATATATATATATATATATATATATATATATATATATATATATATATATATATATATATATATATATGAGCTTTTGAAAAATAAACAGCAAATTTTTTTCAAAATAAAATTTTTCAAAAAGTTTAAAATATTTTTAAATTTACTTTGATGGCATTAATGCAATATATAGAATTAAGATAAGCGGCAAGATTTCTAAATAAAAAGGTGACGGCAATGAGTGCAAAATAAAACAAATGGCAAGATTTCTAAATTAAAAAGGTGACGGGGATGAGTACAAAACTAGAAATAACATTTCCAGACTTCATATGTCTACATTAAATTTTTTTAAAAGAAGTCTTCTACCAATAGACTTTATTATAAATATTTCTTTGCCATAAGAATGCAGTTAAATAATAAATCTGTTGTTACCTATCTGTTGTTAGTACAAACCAATTTGCAACAATCATTTCATTTGCATGGTAATATATTGAAACTTGTTTTAAATGGACGCAGAACAAATTTTGTTAACATTTATTGCTCTAATGGCTATTATTGGAAATATTGCAGCATTGTACTGCCTTGCTAAAAGAAGAGTTAACAACTATATTATGTTGTGTGTAAATTTATCCGTTAGCGCTGAAATTCAAAGTATATTTGGTTTTTTACCAACCCTTTTTTTGGAGAAAGGCTCAAAAAAAACTACACTTTTGTGCAGATTAGCAGCATTTTTTTCAGTATTTCCATCGTTTACTTCTATATCAATTCTCACTGCTGTTGCAATTTCAAGAATGTTTTTGCTGGAAAAACCGTTTCTAAGCAACCACGGCTGTTATCGATCTTTATTTTACAAAATAGGAATGGCATCTTGGGTTTACTCCTTTGTTTGGGCATCTTTACCTCTACTAGGATTTTCTCCGTACACGCTAGAAGCTACAGGTTCTCGTTGTTCCATTAATTGGACGCCAAAATGAGTATCGGATAAAGTATTTTTAATATTGCTTTTAGTATTTATGTTTTTTTTACCACTAATTATAATTTTAGTGTCGTGTTTTTACACTGCAAGAGTGATTCATCTTAAGTTAACATACTTTTCAAGTACTTACGGTAAAGATAACATAGAAACAAAAAGATTTAAAAAAAAAGAAAACAAAGCAGTTTTATCATTATTAATTATGGTTTTGTCATTTCTTTTATGCTGGACACCGTACGCAACAATTGCTCTTTTATCGGCTTTCACATCAATAACTACTCCAATTTTGCTTTTGAAAGTAGCAGCACTGTTTGCCAAGGTTTCCGCGGTTATTAACCCAATTATATACTGTACTAAAGAAAACGTGTTCTACAACATAACTATTGCTTTTAAATTGCGGAACGCATCATTAATAACCAGATCTCGTAACATGGAAAATAAAAATAATGCTCTTGATTTAAAACCTACTTGTGCTAATTCTTGTAAATCTAAATTAATAGAATAACGAAGTATCTTTTTTTAAGTTGCATTTAAAGATATATATTGAATAACGTAAAACTTAATAACCGCTTTTTTATAACGCTCAACTTAATTTTTTGTTTATATAGTATTATTTTGTGGTAAAACGCCGTTGTACATTGTAAATAGGAAAATAAAAACTCGAAGGGGATCGTAAGTTCGTGTCACCGAGATCCGTTTAACAATACAATAATAATAAACCAGTTATTAAAAAAAATATTGTCGTTTAAAAATTCAATACTATTATAATTAGGTCATTAAAAAATTACAAACAAATATTTTAAATTACATTTAGGAAACACTCATAAAAGAAGTTCAAGATCAAAAGAACTCGAATATATTATCTATTGAGAAATAAAAAATTGTTGTGTTGTTGCGCAAGGTTTCAGTATGATTTTTCTCAATAAAAATTGTATGAATTTGCATCTTTGTTGATTTTGACAAAAGTGCCAAAATAAAGTTGAAGTAAAGTTTGTTATTTGTCCAAAATGCTTTACAAATTTAATAATATTTAAATATTCTACATTTGCCATGCATTTATTCAACTTTATAACTCAATTATCCAATGCCATATAAATTATGCAAATATCGTATGGGGTAGTGCTAAAAAAGTTACGCGAACAATAGACCACCGTTATAAGAAATTAATCATATTTATTACTTATTATTTAATCTAACTAATCAGTCAAAATTAATAAATCTTGCTAAAAAATAAAAGTTTAAGGCAAAAACAAAACCTTTGGTCTTTGAAATTATGAACATACTTAGGTTACCAACAAACACTGTTGGTTACCAACAAACACTGTTGGGTTACAACAAATTAAAAACTTTTAGTTGCAATAATTGAGTACTAGAATCACGGACAAAACGTTGAGATGTGCTTTCTTCACTAGCACACTTTTTGTGCAACCAGAATTTACATTTAAAGCATGTAATCCTTTTGTGGGCGGATCATGATACTTTTCATTGCCAAATAAGCAATAAAAGTCGTTTTCTTAATAATCTCTATTTTGTTTTTGTTTAGTGTATGATCAGACTTGAATTGGTTAAAGTCCTTCACTCCCTTCTTACACTTTTTCTCTTTTACCTTCACTTCTTTCTTACTCTTACCACTAGCCTTTTTTACTTTTTATTTTTATTATTTCGAAACTTTTTTTTGCTGCGTGTTCTCTAAAATAGCTTTCATTGGAGAACTAGTAGTAATGAATGAACTAATGAATGAATGTTTCTCTCTTAAATATACTCTTTTATGGCAAATTAGACACAGAGACAACAACTAAAAGCAATGTTGGATAATTTGATTGAATTGGTGCCATTTCAGGGACTACAATCACATCAGGTGACAGGACTACAAAAGAAGGACACATTAACAGATTAACTAAAACTTGAGGTGTTTGGCTCTGTGCGAATTTTCATGTTAAAAATTAATTTTGTTTATTTATTAATTTTATTGCAAACTAGCTTAAATAACAATATCTATTTAATCCAGTTTTTGACATCTGAATATTATCAAGTAATGACGTTTTAGCTGCTTTCCTTTACTTTAAAAAGATCCAATCGCAGCTGCTCGAAATTCTTTGGCTGCTTTTTCAATATTGCTTAAGCGATTAAATGCTTTTGTTCAATAATCATACACACACACACACACATACACACACACACACACACACACACACAAATATATATATATATATATATATATATATATATATATATATATATATATATATATATATATATATATATATATATATATATATATATATATATATATATATATATATATATATATATATATATATATATATATATATATATATATATATATATATATATATATATATATATATATATAATTCAAATACTCAATTGTGATGCTATCGCATCATAATTGAATATTTAAAGAAATATTTGCTTTTAATTTTCATCATTTTTTAATAAATGAAATAAAAATAAATTCTCTAACAAGTAGTCGGTGAATTGAAAATAAATGAAGTAAAAAAAATCGTTTTTTTGTTAAAAATTAATCTTTTTGAATGTTTAAAAGTGCTATTCATAAAGAAATAAACTTCTTTACTTTTCATTAATTTCTGTCGGTAGTTTGAAGTACAATTTATTTAAAAAAATAGGCATTGACGATCTGGAGTCAAGTGTAGTTCTTACAATCCCATCTGGAATTGAAGCAAGCTACTTTTCTGATGCTTCATCACCCATTGTACTGTTAAGTATAAATTATTAATAGAATTTGCATAAAGATACGTTTCTAAAAAATACTTAAACATGAGTCAGAAAATTCATAAACATTTTCAACATGGCTGAGATCATATACATATACGGATCATATAGGGAAGAAGACATAAAAACTACACTCAATGGTGTTGAGAGTTAATTTGCATATTGTCACTTAATGATGCGTAAGGAGATAATGGGGACTTGTTGTTTGGTTGGGCGAGATGTTGTTATAGTCAAAGGCACATCTGATTTTGTGAAGATGATATTTAGTAAAAAAGGAGTTGATTTTTATAAGACTTTAAAGCCAGTGTCAATGGGTTTTAGAGGTAGGTTTATGAAGATATGTGTTAATGTTTTTCATATTGATGAAAAATAGACACTTGCTTTTTAAAACCAGTGTCTCGATACCGGTGCTTAAAAAGTTCAATTTTTGGCAATTGTGGCAAATGCACGAATGTCAGAAGGGTTATTACAACAATGTCAGAAAGGTTATTGAGCTACTGAATCTTGAAAGACTTTCGTTCCTTGCATTTGATTCAAATAAAATATGCTTTTTTTATTGTATAGATTTTATAGTAAATTTTAACAAAACTAAATATTGACATAAATAACATAATTAAAAGAAATTATTTTTTTTGTTCAATAAATTCTTAATTAACTGTTTCAGTTACTTGATTAGACGGTCTAAAAAATTACTTTTAGCATTTGATTTGAAGTTAGCTAACATAGTTTTAGAAATTTGAAATAATAATTTAAGGATTTTTTTAAAATTATTTAAAGAGAATAATAACTGTGTTTACGATCTGTTTGGAATGGATCTAACTCCAAGCGTATATTGGAGAAACTAGACTTGTTAGAACAGGATATTCCATCTCAGTTCATTCCAATAGTACAGTGCCTAAAAGATTTTCAGGCAGTTTTAAGACATTTTTGCTTTGAATATGAGTTACAGAAAAATATTATTGAGGTTTTTAAAATATTTAAAAGTTCTTTTTGCGACATACATTTGACACAAAGTTGCTTTTAACTCAGGAAACCAACATTATAATAAATTATGTAATTCCATATTGAATTCATCAACCTTGTGGTTTGGGTAAATTTGCTGAGCAAACAGACAAAGCAATTCATGCTAAATTTAAAAAGATGTTTACACTTTATGAAAGATTTATTTCTTATCCTGATCATGGTAAAAAGTTAAAAAAAAGCAGTGTGCAGCTTTGGATTTGCATAAGTTTGTAAAGCATTCTTTGTATTTGCATATGTAACATAGTTTTTAATATATGATAATACATGCTTTGTTGTTTAATCTTTTTTCTATAAATGTTTAAAGTTGTTTAAAAATGTAAATTTACTGAAAGATAAAAGCTTTATTTAATTATTTATCCTAATAATTATTGATCTTATACTATTTAAAACATGCATACAAAATTTATCAATTTTTTAATAGTTTATATTTGTGTTGTTAAGACCTATTAAAACCTAGTTCAAGATTATGAGAATCATAGTCTAAAAATATTTAGAGCAAGAAAAGTTATAAAAGTTACTTAAAAAATTGGATTGTGCTGGGGTTGTCCCAGGAAATTTATCGACTCTCACTGATGTTTAATAAACTTAGTTAAGGCTATATATTTACATATGTAGTCATTTTTCAGACACCCCTTGATAGAAGTGAACTACGAATAATTGGTAGGTATCTTCATAGGAAACAAAAAAAATTCAGAGTGAAAATTCAAACTATGACCAAAAAATTATTTTTTTTTTGAAAGCGTACCCTAAAATGCCTTTTTTGTCTTCAAATTATGTTGCAAGTTACAGTAAAATACCGGTAACTCGAATCTTCAAGGAACCAAGGAAAACGGTTCGGCTAACAGAATCTTTTACTTAAACGAAGTAAAAAAGGGTATATTAAAAACGTTTTTTCTAAATTAGGAGTATTTTTGATTGGTTCAGAAGTTGAACTTGCTCTTGTTTTGAATTTTGATCAATCATTCTAAATAGAATAATTAACAAAATCTTTACAAATATAATTTTTTTTTATAATTATATAAAATAATATTTATATAAATAAAAGTTGTTTGATATATTTTGAGCAATAAAATGTTTTTTTTCAACCTGTTTAACAACAACAACAACAACAACAACAACAACAACAACAACAACAACAACAACAACATTTTACAATAGTTTTGAAAAAGAGAAAAAACTTTTCTTTGGACTATACATCAATCTCAAACAGACAACAACAACAACAACAACAACAACAACAACAACAACAACAACAACAACAACAACAACAATAACAACAACAACAACAACAACAACAACAACAAGCTATTTATTTTCTGTAAATCATTTTACAATAGTTTTGATAATAATAATAAAAATAATAATAGTAATAATAGCAAAAATATATAATAATAACATAAGATAAAAAAAAATAATTATACAAATTATAGTAATAGTAATAATAAGTATGTTTACAATAATTACAATGAAAAAATAATAATAAATAATATTAATATAATAATAAGTTAATGATTTATTAGGATGGTGTCACTCATACAGAAATCTGATCAAAGGAGTGACACCAAGTTTTAATATAAGTTATAATAAACAAAGACACACACTGAAACACATGGACCATAAACACACAAACCAAAGCACATAAAATATTCATCAAAACAGACATGTAGAAATCAATTTGCAGGTTTTACTAATAAAAAAAATAGACAAAAAGTGCTGATGATAATTGTAGTAATTACGAAAAGAAAATTAAAATAATATTCAAATCGTAAAAATAATAATGTCAAAAAGTTGGAATAAAAAGTTTTTCAGAACTTTTTTTAATTGATTTTGTTTAAGATGGAGTAAAGGTTTTTTAGGATACATTTTTTTGGACTCATTCAAAATGCATGCAAGGCTCCTGTTCCATTCACAGACGCACTGATAAACAATAGAACGTTTAACATACTTCTGGGTTTTAAAAGATGATACATTTAGTTTTCCAATGTGTATATTTCTAGTCGAGTAGGAATGTAATAGTCTACTTTCTGTGAACAAGTTTGTGATAGGAGATGGTATATTTTTATTTAAGGAGTCAAAAACAAAAAGAAAATTAGCATACTTTACTAGCGCTGGAAATGTTGGAATGAAAAGTTTTTTGAAGGACTTTGATGTATCTGATTTAATTGGTTGGAAGTTTATTAATCGGATGGATTGACGCTAAGACGATAGCAACTTGTTAATGCGATAGTTTCCAACTTGACCCACAACTTGACAACAATAGCTAAGATGAGATGAGAATAATGCATATTAAATTCTCCTAAATGTAAATTTATCGACATAATGACGAATTACTGAAAGCATACCGTTAGCTTGAGATTCTTGCTTAGTTCATCAATATGAAAGTTCCATGAAAGATTACAATCAATTAATACACCAAGATATTTAATAACTCTTGAAGAATATAGCCGTTTATTATTAATTTTGATTTTGATTTCAACATTTTTAAAGAAATTGTTTTTTCTTGGAGATGAAAAAAAAATTAGTTCAGTTTTTTCGGTGTTGAGACATATTAGGTTAGCATTTAACCAGTGAACTATACCTTTTAGATCCGAATTAACATTTTTACATAAAGAATGATACAATTTGTTGATGTGCAAGAGATTTGTAACGTTAGCAAACAGATGGACTGAAGAGAAGTGAACAGAGTTGATTAGGTCGTTAACGTAGATTTAAAAAAAAAATGAGGACCTAGAACAAAACCTTGAGGAACACCACACAAAACTAATTTATAGCTAGAATTGAAACCATTAGTACTTACATATTGTTTTCGATCTGAAAGATAAAATCGAAACCAGTCACTTACAATACCGCGAATTCCATAATGCTTTAATTTAGAAAACAAAATACTATGGTCAAGGGTATCAAAAGCTTTTTGTAAATCGATAAAAACACCACAAACAAAATGACCAGTATCAAGAGCTTTCCTGATTTTTTCCGTTATACTTATTAATGCATAGCAAGTAGAATGCTTTGATCGAAAACCAAATTGAAAATTATTTAAACAATTAAATGAGTTTAGAAAAGAGTACACTCTAGAATACATAAGTTTTTCAAGAAGCTTACTAATGTTAGATTAAAGAGAAATAGGTCTGTAGTTAGTGCATAAAAAGTTTAGAGCCATTTTTAAATATTGGAATAACGCAAGATAATTTCAAAATATCAGGAAATTTTCCATTTATAAATGAGGTATTAAATAGTTTAGAAAGAATATTTGAAAAATCGTAATTAAAATCTATTAGAATATTTGTAAGAATGCTGTTTGGACCTAATGATGTTTTTGGATTTAATTTAGATATAAGAGATGAAGTTTCAGAAACATTTGTTGGAGATAATAATAAACTATGCAGATTTTGATGTGTAAGATATTTTTGGTAGTTAATGTAAGATGAATGAATATAGGATTTGAGTTTATGAACAACATTTGTAAAAAAAGTGTTAAATGATTCAGAGATTAAAGTCGGGTCAGTTATATATGTATAATTTTCTTGCAAACAGTTGGGAGATGATTTATTCTAATTTTTTACATTAATTAGAGTGTTAGTACCTTTCCAAAGTTCGCGAAGATTTTTTACATTTTTGAAGAAAAATTTTTGAAATAGTTTTTTTTACTAAGTTTAATTAATGTAACTATTATATGTTTATATCTTTTAAAAATACTTTCAAATTTTTTTTTATTAATAAGATCTTAGATCTTAACATTTTTTTTTTTGCGTACTTGAATAGATTTTATAATTCCTTTTGTAATCCATGGTTTGAATCAACATTTGAAGTTTTTTATACTGATTTGTTTAAGTGGGGCGTAACGATCTAAAATCAATGTTGTTTCAGTAATAAACGTTTGGAAACATGTGTTAGTATCATTGGACTTTGTAATATCGTCCCAGTTAATTTTTGATGAATCAGATTTAAAGTTTTCTTTATTAAAGTTTTTAAAGCTCCTGCTATATAAATTGTGTCTACGTGGTATAAATAATTTATTGAAATTAGGACAAATACAAAATTGAGGTAAATGATCAGAAACAGAAGTTGTCAAATTTCCTGAAACAATTTCATTAGCTATTAAACTAGCGAAAATATTATCAATAATTGTAGCAGAATAATCAGTAATTCTTGTCGACAAAGTAATAAAAGGGCGAATATTATAAAGAGAAAATAAGTTTAAAAAATCAGATTTTGCAATGTCATTATTTGATTGCATCAGATCAATATTATAATCACCAAGTAAGAAAACAGATTTATCTTCAGCAGATATTTTTTGAAGTAAGACAGACATGATATTATTAAAAATATTAATATCCATGCAAGGGTGTCTATAAATGCAACCAACAATATTATTAGACTTTTTAGAAAAAACAGTTTCAACAAATGTGGATTCTAAACAATTAGGTGTGTAAATCATTAAATCATCTCTTCGTTTTTTTATTAGTTTTTTTGATAAATATAATAATGTATCGCCACAAGAGGATTCCGTTAGTGTCTGCTCAATGTTGTAATTATCAATGAGAATCTGATGAATTGAAGATGTTTCTTTTTTTTAACCTTGTTTCAGTTATACCAATAATGGAAAAATCAAAATTAATGAATGATAGTATTGTGTTTAAATCCTCAAAGTGTTTAAATCCTCAAAGTGTTTAAATCCTCACAGTGTAACGATGATATGCTGAGATGAAAAAAGGAGAGAGCGCTTATTTTATTAAAATTAAGTGTACATAATTCGCTTATGTCATAATATTTACAAAATATGTCCAGTGAAGAAGAAATTTTTTTCTTAGAATCTAAAACACGAGATGAAACATAATTATTAATTTGATTAGAGACTTTATTTAAATGAAAAGACCGGAAAAGGTTTGTAGACAGAGGTAAATCATCAGTTTTAAGAATTATATCAGAAGAAAATAGCAATTTAAATTCATTATCTTGTACATCTGTGAATGGAAAGACACTTTTAATACAGTTTAAACAACTCCGCAACGAGCGACTTAATTGTAGTAAACTGTACTTAGTATCATTAAGCTTATTTTTTTTTAGTATCGTTAAGTCATATTTTGTATGAGACCAAAATATACAAATATTACATTGAGATGAGCGGCAACTTTGACTAATTAATTTTTTACACAAATTACAGTTTAAAGCCATAGTGGAACCGCAATATTAGAAAGAATGTAAGAACAATAAGTAGGCAGTAAATAGCTATGTTATTAATAATTGTTAAAATAAAATAATGTGTATGAATAGATAATTAAGAACAACCAATTAAAGCATCGAAAAACTAACAATTATAATAAATAATATTAATGTAGTAAAACAATAATGCAACAGCCAAACAAACAGTAAACTATAACAAAAACCAAAATTTTGAAGAAAATTATAAAATCAGACTAAAAGAGTAAAAAAACTAATTAAAGTTAAGAGAAATAAATTAAAAAATATAATGGCAATAATAAAAATAAATATTAAATATTATATATCAAAATAAGTAACCTAATAATAAATTGTAGTAATATAAATAAAAATAATAGTGTTATATTTAAAATAAGATAAAAAATAATAGATACAAATAAAAACTATAAAAACTATATACTCTTTTAAGAAACTGATCTCCTCTTCTGATTTTTTTTTTTTTTTAAAGCAATCACACCTAAAAACTGAAGATAAGTTAATAGGATAATTTAAAGAAAATTTAAATTGGTTAGACTAGTTAATAAAATAGTTGTTAAAAAAGAAGATAAAAGAATTTAATTCATTAACATCGTTAAGAAGTTTTTGTTTGAGTTTTTGTTTAAATAGAGAAAGTGAAGAACAATTTTTCAGCTGGTTGTTTAAGAAAGTGTTCCATAATTTAGGACCTCTGATGGCAATAGAAAATTTAGTAGCCAAATAGTGTATTTTAGGTTGCTCGTAATTGTAATTTGAAAATCTTGTAGGGTACACGTGATTAATTTTATTGAAAAATGTATTAAAAATTATAGGAGTTAATTTATTATATAGTTTGTACATAAGTATATAAATTTGATAAAGGTTTAACTGAAGAACATTGAGTATGTGATGATTTTTGAATAGTTCTTTAGATTGTGCGAATCGACCTGCATTTGAAATAATCCTAACAGCGTGTTTTTGTCTACTAAGCAATTTTTTAACTTTACTTACATTAGAGCTGCACCATGCAATATTTTCATAGTTTATATAACAATGTATGAGGGAGAAATATAAGATTTTTAAGCAGTTTTGGTTTAAGATTTGCTTAGCTTTGTATAGTATGCCAATGTTTTTCGAAATTTTATTTTCAATTGTTCTTATGTGTTAAAGTTCAGGAAGTTTTAATGGAATATTTTATCGTGAAGTACTTCACGATAAAAATAGACTTATACGATAAAGATAGACTTAACGATAAAGATAGACTCACGATAAAGATAGACTTAAGTCTATGAAAAAAAAATACTTAGTTTTATTTAAATTTAAGGACAATTTGTTCGCCTTAAACCATTCCGCTAGATTTAAAAATTCCTTGTTTACTATTTTTATCAGAAACATAAATGTCAAAAGTCATGCTCAACATCTGAAGCGAACGGACGTGTGTTTCTAGCGTGGATTTAATTTGTAAATAACAAGAGTAGTATTAAAACTTTAATAAAATTTTTATTTGACTAACATAATAATATGGATTTAGAAAGTATTGAGAAATTTGTTGCAGATTTACTTGAAAAACAAAGCAATGCAAACTTAGATGAAACCAAAAAGCTTTTGAAAAAACAAGAGAAAAGCTTTGCGTCTTTAACAGCTGCGAACTTGAAAATGTTCACTGAGAGACTTGACAAGAACGAAAAAGAAAATATAAATAACCTAATAAAAATAAATAAATTTGAAAATGATTTAAAACAAACAAATAAAAAAGCTTTTGAAAAAACAAGAGAAAAGCTTTGCGTCTTTAACAGCTGCGAACTTGAAAATGTTCACTGAGAGACTTGACAAGTACGAAAAAGAAAATATAAATAACCTAATAAAAATAAATAAATTTGAAAATGATTTAAAACAAACAAATAAAAAAGTTGTCTCCTTAGAAAATGGTTTACTTGAAATTAAAAAATTTATTCAAACCAATGACGATATTGCTTCAGAAAAGTTTGAACTTGTGAAATCAAAAACAAAAGAGATAAGTTCAAAGCTAAAAGACAACAGCGAGATATTAAAAGTAAAAAGTAAGCTTAGAGAAATAGAAGATAGATCCAGAAAAAACAATCTGAGAGTCGATGGTTTAAAGGAAAGCAAAAATGAAAGTTGGAGTGATAGTGAGGCTAAAGTGTTAAAATTATTTGAAGAAACTCTTGGGTTGAAAGATATAAAAATAGAAAGGGCACATAGAACTGGTTCTAGAGACAGTAAAAAAGTCAGATCCATAGTTTTGAAATTGCTCAATTATAAAGACAAGGAAAACATTCTAAAAAACTCTCGGAAATTGAAAGGGGAAAATATTTATATCAATGAGGATTATTGCGCGTAGAAGATGCTAATTAGAAAAGAATTACGGGCGGGCATGAAAAAAGCACGAGAAGCTGGAATGTTTGCGTATATTTCATACGACAAGTTGGTGGTTCGCGAATGGTCTCAAAAACCCACGTAAATATTTTATATTTCTTTTAACGTTACTTTATTTTTATTTTTTATTTATCAATAGTTTTTCAAATTTTAATTTAACTTTTAGAAATGGAGAACAATCTCTCTTATAATATTAATGCTAAAAATATTGTTTTTAGCAATAATAACTCTGATAATCATACTGAAACCATATTACAAAGTGAGTACTATTCAATACCTGAATCTACTCAATATCTCTGTGAGAATAAGAATAAATTTTCAATATTGCATATTAATATTCGAAGTATGAATAAAAACTTCGAGAACTTTAAGTGTTTATTGGGAGAACTTAATCATGATTTTAAAATAATTTGTTTCACAGAAACTTGGCTTAAAAGCAATGAAACAAATTCTAATTTTGAGTTAAGAAACTATACATCAGTTCATCAAATGCGCGATATTTGCGTTGGTGGTGGTATAAGCATATACGTTCACAATTCTATTGATTTTATTCAACGTAAAGATCTTAATGTAAACAATACAGATTGTGAGGCACTATGCGTCGAGATAATAAATAAATTAGGTAAAAATTTCATAATCAATGCTATTTATAGAACGCCAGCTGGTAGTTTAAAAACATTCAAAACTTATCTGCGCACAAAAAATATATTGCAAAAGCATGTTTACGTAGTTAGGGATATCAACATTGACTTACTCAACCATGCCTTAAATAGTGAAGCAAAAACTTTTATTGATATTCTTCTCGAATACAACCTTATCCCAACTATAAACAAAGCAACAAGAGTAACTAAAAAATTATCGACATTATTAGATAATGTTATAACTAACAATTTTCATAATAGCCGTTTTAAAACTGGTATAATCAAGACTGATTTAACTGATCATTTCCCTATATTCTTTATTACTGAGAGCGTTACTCTAAATAATGCTACCCACAAATCAACAGTATTCATGAGACAAATCAATGAAAGTTCCATTTGCCAATTTAAAAATTTATTAAATAATTACGTTGATTGGAATCTTGTACTGCAATCACACGATGTAAATAATGCTTATGATTTATTTCTAAACCAATTTTCTAAAATGTATGATAAGGCATTTCCTTTAAAAGTGAAACTAATAAACTCAAAGTCGGTTGATTCCCCATGGATGACCAAAGGCCTACTAAAATCATCAAGGAAAAAACAAAAATTGTATGATAAATATTTAAAAAATAAAACTTATAAAAATGAAACTAATTACAAAAATTATAAAATTTTTTTTGAAAAAACCAAAAACAATCAAAATTAAATTACTATGCTAAATTGCTTGAAAAAAACAAAGGAAACCCTCAAAAAAACGTGGAGTGTTATTAGAGACTTAATTGGGAAAAATAAAATTGAAAAAAATAACTTACCGCAAAAACTTATTATTGAGGGAAAAATGGTTTATCATCAAGAAGTTATTATTGAGAAATTAAACAATTTTTTTCTTGATGTTGGCCCAAACCTAGCAGCGAAAATTCCAATTGGTCAAAAAAAATTTGATTCATATCTTGCAACAACTGATTTAATTATGGAAGAACCGATTTTAACCAAAAGTGAACTACATACTGCTTTTAATAGTCTGAAAAAAAATAAAAGTGCAGGTATAGATCAAATTAATGTTAATGTAAATAAATCTTTTTTTGATATTATCGAACCCTCATTATTCCATATTTTTAATCTCTCCCTTAAATCAGGTCATATTCCAGATAAGCTAAAAATTGCAAAAATAACACCTATTTTCAAATCTGGCGATGAGACCAATATTTCAAACTACAGACCAATCTCAGTCTTACCCTGCTTTTCTAAACTAATTGAACGCATTATGTACAACAGACTTTATAAATATCTGTCTGAAAATAAGATTTTATATAATAATCAATACGGTTTTAAAATCATTCTACTGACCATGCAATAGTTGAATTAGTTAAGCATTTTTCAAATGGATTTAATAGTGACTGCTATACAATAGGGGTTTTTATTGATTTATCCGAAGCTTTCGACACAGTAAATCATGAAATTCTTTTAAAAAAATTAGAAAACTATGGTGTTAAAAATCAAAGCTTACTTTGGTTTAAATCATACCTAACTAACAGAAAGCAATTTATACTTAAAGAATCAAAAGACTCAAAAAACAACTTAATAACTTGTGGAGTACCCCAAGGTTCTATTTTGGGACCATTATTGTTCTTACTTTATATAAATGATTTATATTTATCATCAACCCAGCAAACAAAAAGATATCTAAAATGCATCTAATATGCATCTAAAAACTGGTCTAAAAGATGTCTAAATTCAGGTCTAGAACGGGACATAAATAGACGTCTATCTTATAGACGTCTTTTAGATGCATTTTATTCGACACAAATAATTGCCTTAGATGCATAAAAGATGTGAAATATACATCTTACAGATGCATATTAGATGTATAAAATACGTCTCTTAAATAGATGTCTAAGGCGCGTTTAAAAAAGATAGATAGTAGATAATTTTTTTAGCTAATAATAGCTCTTTTATACATCTAATATACATCTAATATACATCTTTAAATGTATATTTCACATCTTTTATGCATCTAAGACATTTATTTGTGTCGAATAAAATGCATCTAAAAGACATCTATAAAATAGACATCTATTTATGTCCCGTTCACGACGTGAATTCAGACGTCTTTTAGACCAGTTTTTAGATGCATATTAGATGCATTTTAGATATCTTTTTGTTTGCTGGGACTTGTTTGATACAAAGGTGTTTTAGCGGTTAAATTAGTCATAAAAAATGATTAAATTAAATAAGTAAAAAAACATTTTAACTAAAATTACTTAATTTTATTTCACAAAAATACACATAAGAAACTATATTTCTGCATTGCCGTCAACATCTTCTTCCACGTCGCCGATATCTAAAATATATACATTAATGACATTTAAATGACTTTAAAAGACATGTAGAATTCTGAATAATCTATTTTTATGAAATATTATATATATATATATATATATATATATATATATATATATATATATATATATATATATATATATATATATATATATATATATATATATACATATATATATATATATATCTATATCTATATATATATATATATATATATATATATATATATATATATATATATATATATATATATATATATATATATATATATATATATATATATATATATATATATATATATATATATATATATATATATATATATATATATACATATATTTTAATTACATTATCTTTTATTCTAGAAATAAAAATATCAACTTGAAAATATTAATTTTGTAATATTTCTGCAAAATAAATTTCAAATCACAAGGATTTTAGCAAACATGCTAAGTATCAAATCATCGAAATATTTTGTGAACTATAATAGCATGTTATTTTATTATTTAAAATTTATTAAAAGAAATAATCATTAATGTTTTCCATAGGTTAAAATCTTCATGCTTTTTTCGTAATAAGTTTAAGCATGGTTTTTAAATGGCGGTCATTTATAATCGTCGCTCCGTAAAATTAGTTGATATTTTTTTCTTGTTTTTATAACAAATCTATATAAGACATTTTATAGACATCTAAGTTTAGATAAAAAAAATTATCTATGCACGATCTATTTTATGCATCTAATATGCATCTAAAACAGAGCAAAAATAGTATCTCTAGAATCAGACGTCTTTTTGATCTCTAATATACGTCTAAAATATACGTATCGGCAATAGATACAAATCAGACCAATTTTAGACGGTCTAAAAGACGTCTATTGTTTGCTGGGAAAAGTATTAAATACTATCTTATTTGCAGATGACACTAATTTGTTTTATTCTCACAAAAATATTACTGTTCTTTTTAAAATATTTAACGAAGAATTAGACAAGATCAACGAGTGGTTTATAAGTAACCGACTATCATTAAATGTAGAGAAAACAAAATTTATCCTATTCCATAAACCTAGTAAAGCCGAGAATATTCCTCTTAAACTACCCAATCTTTTAATCAATAATAAAATAATTAAAAGGGAATTGACTACAAACTTTCTGGGAGTGCTCTTAGATGAAAAATTGTCATGGAAATTTCATATTAAATATATTGAAGGTAAGATCTCAAAAAATATTGCCATGTTATACCGAACGAAACCTTTTCTTAATAACGATTTAAAAAATTTATATTTTTCGTTTATACACAGCTATCTTTCATACTGTAACATTTCCTGGGGTAGCACTAATCACACTAAACTCAAAAAAATTTATAGTAAACAAAAACATGCTTGCAGGATAGTATTTGGGGCAAATAGAAAAACACAATGCGAACCTCTCTTACGTCAGCTTGGAGCTTTAAATATTTATAAACTTAATATTCATCAAGTAATGATATTTATGTTTAAGCAAAACTTAGGTTTTCCCCAGTAACATTTCAATCCTACTTTAATGAAATCTCCCATAAATATCCAACCAAAATTTCAGTGAATAACTTTGTGGTTCCCATAAACTTTTTTAAATTAAGTTCGTACCAAATTCAATATCGGGGGCCTTTAGTTTGGAAAGAATTTCTTTCAATCTTTAGTAAAAAACAAAACTTCGTTTTAAACTGCACTTTGCAAAGTTTTAAGAATGATTCAAAACGGCATTTACTGAACATGGAATTCGATATACTAGATTTCAAATACCTTTTTTGAAAACAATTTAAAGGTTTACACTAAATCACTTAAAAATAAATTAAATCTTTAACACTTTCTTTAGCTTTTATTAAAATGGTTTCAAACCATTAGTATAAAAGATAACGAAAATAAAATTGCTTTTTTCGTTCATATTTTTAATGATATTAAATAATCAGCCCAAATACTTATGTTTACATATATTGCTTTTTTTTTTTTTTTTTTTCAATTAAACAACACATTTTTTTGTGTGTTTTTATAACTTTCATGACTTTTTGTCGTTTTTACTTTTTTATTTTTAAAATTATTCTGCTTGAAGATTGTTAGCAACAAATTATTTTATTGCTGAAGTTTTTGATTTGTTTTTGTTTTTGTATTTATACTGTCTTTTTGTCTTTTATCATTTATTGTGCATGTAAATTTTTGTGTGACGGGGCTCGGTGATTAGACAATCTGTCTTCTTCTTGCTCCAGCCAGGATTTTCTTTTATTGTAATTTCTTTTTTGTAATATTTATCAACGGCAAATTAAATAAATAATAATAAAAAAATATATATATTTTAAATAAGAGGTTGATATCTCCATTAGAACAAAATAAATTCGTATCATCTGCAAATAAAACTGAGTTTAAAATGTTTGAAGACTTATGGAAATCGTTTGCATAAATAAGAAATAAAAGTGGACCCAGAATTAAGCCTTCGGGAACACTGCAAGTAACAGTCAAGTATTCAGTTTTGAAATTGGTCTGTAATTTTCAGAATTAAATATGTCTCCTGACTTGAAAATAGGTATGACCCTCGCAATTTTTAGTTTCTCCGGATAAATGTCTAGTTTTAAAGAGAGATTAAAAATATGTAAAAGAGCGATTGTTAAGTACTTTATTGATTTTTTAATTAAATTACAACTAATATTATCAAACTCCACACTTTTGTTTAGTTTTAAAAATATACTGAATCTAAGAGTTCCTTTTCAGTAATTTCATATTTATCCATCTTAGAGGTCTTATTAGGAGTAAGATATGACTCAAAGTTTACTTCAGTAGTTTCTATTTTCGACGCTAAAGTGGAACCTACACTGACAAAATATGGATTAAGTGTTTCAGCAACTAAAGATTTATTTGTAATAGTTTTATTTTTAATGCTTAGTTTTATAAGAAGACTATTTCCGTCATTTTGTTTCGTGCCAATTAATTCCTTAGTTGTTTCCAAGTTTTTTTTGAATCATTTTTTTGTTTTATTAAATGCTCAGTATAGTAATATTTCTTTGACTTTTTGATAACCATCTCGAAAATACGTTTATAATTTTTGTAATTAGTTTCATTATTGAAAGTTTTTTTTTTTGAGAAACTTATTATAAAGTCGTTGCTTTTTTTTCGATGACTTTATAATTCCAGGCGTTATCCACGGATTTAATAATTTTTTTAAGGTTTAGTATGATATAATATTTTGTAACTACAGGAAAAGCCGAATTGTAAAGTTGTTGTAATTTATCAATAAACTTATCTTATGCCTTATCTACGTGTTCAATATCAAGGAGGTCATCCCAATTTAAATTTGATAAAAGAGTATTAAAATTTTCCATGGATTTTTCATTAATATTTCGCGTATTTTTTTTAACTTTTTGTGCATAAATGTTATCACATTTTTGTGAGATAAGAAATACAGGGAAATGATCTGAAATATCGCATTTAAATATTCCTGTTTTTATTTTTGATTTGAACTCATTGGTGACTATTTGATCTACGATTGTTGCGCTTTCTCTAGTTATTTTTGTGGGTTTATTAATTAGTGGAATAAAGCCTTTCTGATATATGACGTTAAAGAAATTATTTATATTTGTATTTAAATGACTCATGTTCAGACTCATGTTCAAGGTTTAAATCACCTATAAAATAAGTGCTTTTATTTTCGCTTAATTTGTTTTTAATTATGTTGATATGAATTATGTGATTATTAATTTATCAACTTATCTTTTTTTTTTTAAATGCTGTTTTTGAGTGTTTGTTTGTTAAAAGTTTCTTTTTTTATATGTTTTTTTGTTTTACTCTTCTTTTATTTTGATATTTTTGAATTCTTTATTTGAAACAATTGGTAATTAACTCAGTTTTTAATTGCCTTTCTTTATTTCTTTTTTCTTTTTCAACGGTGATGCGATGACCTTGCAAAGGACTTCACAAAGGACTTGCAAAGGACTTGAAGTAACCATATTTCTGGAGATCTTTTCCTTGCGCACATATTTTTTCAATATAAATTTTCTTTAGATAAATTTATTTTACAATTAGCACATACATAGTTCAACATATCATTTAGTTTAGAATCAAATCCAAAAAAAATATATATATATTTTATATTATTCTTATGTTTTGCCATACATATAACGTCTACAAACTTCGTAAATTAAAGGTGTAATATTTACAAGTCTTGTGAGTCAAAATATATAATGAAATTTATAATTAAATAGTACGGGCCGGATTTCAAGAAGATCGTAATGATCTTATCACGAAGCCCTTACAAAGTGATTAATATATATTATGTTTATGTTAAATATAATTATATATTAAGTACAACTATATTTTGATAGTCTTTAAATTAAAATAAACTCATAAAATTTAAACTTAAATTAAGCTCATAATAAAAGTTAAACAAGATGCAGCAAAACTAACATTAAAAGACAAACATCTGTAAATTTTTTGGGTGTGAACTTTGATGAAAATGTATCATGGAAAATACATATAAGTTCTATAGAAAAAAAATCTCAAAAAACATTGGAATGATCTATAGAGTTAGGCCAATTTTAAGTTTTAAGTCCTTAAAAAAATTATATTTTTCTTTTATACATAGTTACTTAACTTACGGCAACATCATATGGGCAAGTACTAACCACATATGGGCAAGTACTAACAGAATTCTTATTCAATTCAGGATCGCATACCGCTTTTGTGAAAAGATTCCCAAACATTGTTTCCGAAAAGAAAACTTCTCTACATCAGTTCAAAACTGATTCAAAACAGTTTTTATTAAACACAGATTTAGATTTATTTTATTATAAGTCTTTCTTTTAAAATAGATCAGATATATCAATTATAAATATAAACAAGGTAACTGTTACTTGTAATCATTAAAAAAAAAAAGTTAAAAATTTATTGACAATAACCATCAACACAAATCACATTTTCTCGCTTTTTATTTTTTGTGTGTATATATTTATACTCATGTATGTGTATATTTGTACTTATTTATGTGTGTATGTGTGTATATGTATATATATATATATGTATATATATATATATATATATATATATATATATATATATATATATATATATATATATATATATATATATATATATATAAGGCCGGCGCGATAGGGGTGTGGGTGGGGGGGGGTGTAACACCCGCCCATCAATGACTTTTAGTCGGCAAATGTGACCCTTTTTGTCTAGTTAGTCGGCAAATGTAGACCCTGTCGATAGGTTAGTCGGTAAAGTCAGTCGGCAAATGTCGTTATGGCAGTCGGTAAACATTAAAAAACAAGGACCTTTTTTTTTTTTTTTTTCACGGAAAAAGTTGTAATGGCACCCTCCCCGCGTGACCCCTATTCGCGCCGGCCCTGTCCAAGGATTCCAAATTTTTTTTAATTATAATAAAAAAATAATACTGATTTATCGACTTTTTCATAAATAAAAAAAGTTACATATTAAAAAAGTTTTTACATACATATTTTTTTTTGAAAGTAGATATTAATATTTAAAAAAAAAACGCTTATTAAATAAAAATATCCATTCTTTGCAACTATGATCAAATTGTGTTTGTTATTGTTTTACGCACGTGAAACTTTCGAATAAATATTTTTGCGGGTTAGCAGACTTTAACATCCCTCAAAAGTAGGTCATTTTTACCGGTTACCGTTTATAATTTCATCTATAAATTTTAGTGGAATTAGCGCTTAAGTTACACACGAACGCAATATTACGAAATTTTAAGTATTTAGTTTTAGTGAACTTTATTCAATAACGTTTATTGATATATTTTATGAGTATGGATTTATTTCTATCTAATTATGATAACAATCTAAATATTAGCAGCTCTGAAGAAACTAGCTCCGATGAAAGTGAAAGTTTACCAGGTTGTTTAATTATAAATCAATTGATAAACATGACATTTATTAAATGATTAAATCAGATTAAATCGGATTAAATGATTTAATCTGATAATTAATATTTAAATAATCAAATTAAGTTATGCATTCTATGTATTTATTTACATATTTTATGTTTAGTTTTTTCTCATGTAATTATTTTTTTAACATAGAAAACATTATAGTTGCAAGTACTCAAGAAATTACCTCTTTATTTGCTCATTGAATTAATAGTGGTATGTCAAATATTTGACTGTAATGCCGAAATCAGCTAGTTATTTAATTTTTTTTTATAAAAGAATTGTTTGCATTTGCTTTTATATGTAGGAATTATTGTTATAATTGTTTGATAATTGTTTTTGTAGCTGATAAATCAAAGCTGGTTTATCATTGTAAATCTCATGAAGAAGCTCTTCAATGTGTAAAAAAGTATGAGATAGCGGCAACAACAAGATTCGTAGTGTTTAAGGCAAATAAAAATTTTGGAATGACTGGTAAAGTGGTTCTTTTTGTTATAACTTTTCTTAAGTTATTTAAATTAGTTTATTTCAAAAATGTTTTCATTTTATACTTTAGAAATGATTACAAAAAGTCATTCTATACTTTGGGGAGATTTTGCTGTTCCTTATTCTGGGTTGCCTTACATAGTTGTTGCAAGCAAAGTTTTCGATTGTCATTATGGATTTGACAGAAATATTTCATCAAAAAAGAGTTATCAACTAAAAAAACAAAAACTTAATGTAATACACTTGGTCAAAATCAATCTTTATATATTATTCTTTTCTTTAAAAATATTTATTAAATATGACATTTGAAGAGGTTTAAAGTATGTTACTAGCTTTTGAGCTTTCTCTTAAATATTTTAAATTTTTTTTTCAAATAATAAAATGTTATTGAACTAACCAATTAAATGTACAATGCACTGTATTAACTTTTTAATTACAGATAGATGATCACTGCTTTCAAAAGAATTATATTATTTTACAAGACACTAAAAAATTCATGTGCCCTGCTAAAGTTAATATGAGAGAAATAATACATTTTCCTGATTTTAAGGTAGAAATTGGTTATGTAATTAAGTAAAACAAAAAATTATTGACAGTTATGTAAACCATAAAAATTGAATTTATTTTAGGTTACTACTTTGATTTTATATACTACTTTTGTTTATTAATTAATTGATATATTTAGATATCAGAGAGGTCTGTATGGCGCCAAAAGAATGCATCTAAACTTTTGAGGGAGAAAATAAAAACTTCTGCATTAAATGAAATTAATCATATGCAAACAATTGTAGTTGCTATCGACAATTTATCATGTCATGATAATCATCTTGTAGGATCGGTAAAAAAATAATTTAGTTCTGGTTTGTCATATAATATTGTAATATAAACATGTTATAAGATTTTTATTTACTTTTTTTTTAAGGCTGAATTGATTTCTCAAAAAATTGATCCTGAAATTTCTAAAAAAATTGAAGAATATGTAATGGAGGGAATATTCAATGTAAGAGAAATGAAAAGGCTCCTTCGAATTGCTGTAAAGGGTATATTTGAAAAAGAAAATCTTCCTCCACCAAATAATAGAAGGTTTTTCCCCCGTGTTACAACTATAAGATCACATATAGTCAAAATTAAACAAAAGCTAAGGTTACTAATTATTTATTAAATTTTAGTTTTGATAATTAAATAACAGTTTTAATAAAAATACTTAATCATAAAAAGGAGATTTTTAAATAATTTAAAAGAATTGCGTTAATCAATATAACCTTTAATTAAAGAACATATGATCAGTACATCTTTTATTTCATATGTGAGTGTTAATGCATGTCTATGTGAGTATTTTGTTTTGTATATGTTAGTGTCGATGCAACTCAATTTTTCAGGAAACAGTTTATAATTATTACTATATATAGTTAATGAGTCAGGGTAAAAGGGTAGTAACTCAATTTTTCAGGAAACAATTCATAGTTATTACTATGCATAGTCAATGATTCAGGGTAAAAGGGTAGTTTTTTTGAATGAGTCAGGGGAAACAGGGTTTTCAGGAAAAAAAGTCAGGGAAATTACTTATGTTTTTGAGTTAAATCAGGGAATTTTTTTATTGAGAACTTGTATAAACCCTGTTTATATATATATATATATATATATATATATATATATATATATATATATATATATATATATATATATATATATATATATATATATATATATATACTAAATATATACTATATATATATATTATATATATATTATATATACAATATATATAAATATTATATATATATTATATGTATTATATATATACTATATATATGTGTATATATATATATATATATATATTCATACTTAATAGCGACAAAATTTGTTAAAAAAACGAGCTATAAGGCAACAGTTGCGTTTAGGCAACCATTTGTTGTCACCTTAACGTTTCTGACTCAATTTTAATATCTCTCTCTCTCTCTCTCTCTCTCTCTCTCTATATATATATATATATATATATATATATATATATATATATATATATATATATATATATATCAACACTCGGAATTGGGAAAAATGAAGTCGGCAAATTATTACAGACCTCAATCTTTTTGAGGTCGGCAAAAAATATTTTAAGGTCTGACCGCAAAACATAGAAACAAGGTCGGTTATTTTTTGCCGACCTTGTACACTTTCAGGTTGGCAATGCCGACCCTAATTTCGAGGGTTGATATATATATACATATATACATATATACATACATACATACATAAATAAATGCAGTATCAGAATCAAAATGATGATGTTATACTAAAAGGTTATTGTTTTTTCTATTTTTGAAAAATGAAAGTGCATGTTTTTAAAAAAAGTGTGTATGATACACATATATATATCTATATATGTGTGATATATTATTACGATAATGATATTTTAATTGTTTAGGTATTCTATGATTGATCAAGAATGTCTTTTAAAGAAATGTGATGAATGGAAAAAAAGGGATTCTTCTATAAAGGTGTTTCTGAGACCAAAAGCTGAAATTACAAACAGTATCTGTGAAACTATGTATTCCTTTTTATTTGTATATCAATCACTTTGGCAACAAGAACTTCTTTTACGGTATGGAAATGAGATACTGCTTCTTGATGCCACTTACCGAACTACGAGATATTCTCTTCCCTTATTTTTTTTAGCGATAAAAACAAATGTAGATAATCAAGTTGTTGCCACTTTTGTAATCGAAAATGAAACTAAAAAGGCTATCACTGAAGCATTAAATATAATAAAACAATGGAATGCATTGTTAAATCCTACTTTTTGTATGACTGATTATTGCAACGAAGAAATAGAGTCATTAGAAGCTATTTTTTCAGGTAAAATAGACACACAAGTATATATATATATATATATATATATATATATATATATATATATATATATATATATATATATATATATATATATATATATATATATATATATATATATGTATATATATATGAGTGTGTGTATATATATATATATATATGTATATATATATATATATAAATATATATATATTAATAAATTATATATATATATAAATATATATATATAAATATATATATGCATCTCTTATGCAAAAACCATGGTCAAGTCGTAAAAAAAATTTTATTTGTGGTCATATAAGACATGCGACCGCACAAGTCCAAAAAAGGCTATATATATATATATATATATATATATATATATATATATATATATATATATATATATATATATATATATATATATATATATATATATATATATATATATATATATATATATATATATAAAGCCTTTTTTGGACTTGAGCGGTCGCATGTCTTATATGACCACAAATAAAATATTTTTTACGACTTGACCATGGTTTTTGCATAAGAGATGCATATATATATATATATATATAAATATATATATATATATATATATATATATATATATATATATATATATATATATATATATATATATATTTATCTCAAAATTATGTTCCAAATAATATACTTATAAATAATTTTTAAAGTTTGTTAAATGTTATTGTTATAAACTGTTCTTTATGACTGATGGTGATAACTATTTAGATTGTCGAGTCCTCGTATGTGATTTTCATAGAGAGCAGGCATGAGATCGTTGGTTGTCAAAGACTACAAATGGATGCTCTGATTTTAAAGGAAGTATAATTTCATTGTTGCGCTGTGTAGCTAGAGCACAAGCTCAAGAAGAGGTAGAAGCAGCTATTGAGTTACTAAGTTCATCCAAGTTTTGGTTGGATTACAAGTTTAACAGATTTAAAAAATATATAACTAATTATTGGTTAAGTATTAAAGAAGTAATTGTTTTGCATTTCTATTAACTAATTATCTAAGTATTATATTCTTCAATTTCGTAAATTCTGACATCATTTAAAAATTATAATCATCTTTGTATGATGTTTACATGTTTATATATATATATATATATATATATATATATATATATATATATATATATATATATATATATATATATGTATATATATATATATATATATATATATATATATATATATATATATATATATATATATATATATAATTAATTTATAATGTTAGTATATATGATTTAATGATAACATTCTTGTTACAAAAGTCTGTGTGTTAGTTAGTCTTTATTTTGTCTTTGATAAGATAATTTCCCGATTGTACATAATAACAGGCTCTCCTAATTATTTATATAATATATTAAATGACAACAATTGTGTTTCTATCAATTGAAGAAAAAATTGACATTAAATTTTTATTTTGGTTAACACCCTGATAATGTTTATTAATTTTAATCTTTTTATCTGTACCTTTATTCATTTATATTTGATTTTTTATGTAAATGATATTTTAGTTGATACTCTCATGTTTTGTTTAGAAATGGATATGGGCTTATCGTCGCGATCGATTGTTGGTTAGTTTAAATACTAACAATGGGGTGGAAAGACAAAATGAATCCTTTAAATATTCTTATTTGCAACAGCATAAAAATTCATCTATTACTGGTATGCTAACCCTATTAATTGAAGAATTTTTTCCAGACAAATTTGAACAGTAAGTTTATTTTAAATTGAACTGATAAAAAAAAAATAATTGTAGATAAAGTTTAATTAAAAAAAAAATATTTTAGATATTCAGAATCCAATTTCAAAATTAGTTGTCAGTACAGACGTTATAGTATGAATGTACCTCATTTTTTACATAATAAGCCACATCATTTTGTTAAACATTGTTTACAGAAACATAATTTAGCTAGTAATGCTGACCTAAATGAATTAATTTTAGTAGACCATGGAATATTTGAAGTAAAAAGTTTCTCAGATGAAAGTAAAAGTTACATTGTCAATTTTGGCGATGAAAACAACATGCCAAAATGTACTTGCAATGATTGGTTAAAATCAGCTTATCTTTGCAAACACTTTTTTTTGATATTTAGAAAACATCCACATAATTGGTCATGGCAATCTTTATCTTCTTTATATAGGGAATCCCCATTTCTAAATATTGACATTAAAAATGACTTGACATTAAATCAATCAATTGTTTGTAAATGCAACCATGCAAATAAACATGTTCAAGAATATACTAAAGCTTCTATTGTTAATTTCTCAGATACAGTATCTTTAAAACTCTCTGACAAAAGTATTCAAAAAAAGGTTTCGATGGCATCTGAAGTAAGTGAAATGCTTACCACTATTAAAAATTTAACTTATGATTTTGATGAAACATCTGGAGAAATTTCTGACTTACATGAAAATTTATCAAACATTCTTAATGCCCTTTATCATGCAAGAAAAAAAGAAAAAGGTCTACCTGTTCGAACAGAAAATATGGATGATTATGTACACAATAAGAAATGAAATTAATTGAAATACCTGGTATTAAAAAAAAAAAAATGTTCAAATCGGGTTGGAAAAAAAAAAAGATATGTCACTCTCATCATGTAATATTAAGATTAATAGTGTTGCTCCAGAAGTATCGATACAAGAATGTATTATTACTGATGATCAAATAACAGGTGAAACATCTTTTTTTTTTCTATGATTATTGAAAATATTTTGTCTGATGATGATAACAAAAGCAATATTTTAAATATTTCTTTACTTAAAACTGAGGATTTAGAAGACATTTCAAATAACAGAATGTTATCAGATAGTGTTATCCATTACTTTCATAATTTAATTATAAAAAATCATCCTTCTGCAAATGGGTTGCAAGGTCCAATATTAGGACAAAAACTTTTTTTCAAGCCCCAAGGTTCTCTGCCGTTCGTTCAAGTCATTTATAATGGACATCATCACTGGCTTGCTATTAGCACATATGGCTGCAAGTTTGGAGAAGTATATGATAGTAGGTTACTCTACTTGATAGTAGTTTTCATGGATATTTGTCATTAGATACACAGATACAAATATGTTCTCTTTCAAATTACAACAAATCCGAAATTAAAGTAAATGTTTTACCAGTTCAGCAGCAAGAAGGAAATGTAGATTGTGGTTTGTTTTCACTAGCTTTTATAGAGTTTATTTTATTGAACAATAAAAATCCAGTTGATGATATTTGGTTCAACCAAAGGTTATTTAGAAGTCATGTTCTTGCATGCATAAAAGATAACATAATGAGATCCTTTCCACTGTCATATTCTGGAAGCTATAGATACAATCCAAAAGAATTCAAATTAAAGATATGCTGTTCTTGCAGGATGATTTGGACACCTTTATATGGGTCTTCATATGAAAAGTTAGTAATTTTTTTATTTAGCTGATGCTATTGGCTAATTAATCAACTAATGGTTTAACCCATTAATTAGCCGATGGTTACTGACGACATAGGCTACAAGGCCAAATCAATGTTGATATACAATTTTACCTTATACGTATTTTACATCTCTATATTACCAGTTTATGTATAAATTAAACCCTATTATTAGCCACAATTTTACCTTTGCCATCGGTACATAACTAATTTTATTTAATTACTTGTTTTATAACTTACATAATTTTGTTTACACAACATTATCATAGGCGTCATTGTTTTAGCATCCTTGCTTCATTTTCAAGAATTTACTATTGTTTTTGGAAAAAAAATTACAATACTCAGAAGTGCCATAACATCTCAACAGTTTCTTTAAGCCCCCTACACCTTATTATATTTTGTAAATGCTAAATTTAAAGTTCTTTTACATTCAAACCTATTTAGTAAAAGTACTTAAAAAATCAAAAAAAATTGTATTATAATTGCTTAAACAATAGCACCTCAATGTAAAAACTGGAATATGTAAAAATAGTAATAAATTTTTTATTTTAAGGCAAACAGTTCAATGCTGCTCTTGTAAAAATTGGTTTCAATGTGAATGCAAAAAAATCAATGCAAAAAACAAAGATCTTTGGAAATGTCAAGAGTGTTAAAAAAGATAACAAAATAACTAAAGACTCGGTAAATTTTATTACTTTTAAATGCTGCAATAGGCTTTATTAATATGTAAATGATTAATACAAAAGAGTAGGGTACAATGATACAAAAAAAAATACAAGTTATAAAATTCTCTAAATAGATGCTGCACATTGAGATGATATATCGACAACTTAATCTGCAAACAAGATAACTCTGCTTTTTTGTAAAATCAAGACTATTGCGGAAAACAGTTTTTTTTTTTACTTCTAAGGCATTATTGTACAAATAAGTCATTTTGCTTTTAGTAATGATTTTACATAAATATGAAAAAATCACAACAAAAATCCATATAAATGTATATATGGGCTTATGAAATAATTTTATGTTATCTAAAGTTATCTCATTCGCGGATTAAGCCGTCCATATGGGATTAAGTGAGACAATATCCTTTTGTAATATAAAAAGTTAATTGTCACACTTGATACCGGTTTTGTAATCCCTTTTATCCACCCTTAGCAAGCATTATAATACCATTTATGACAGGTTCGACTATTATTTTCTACTTTTGTCATCACAAGGGAAAGTATCAAAAGCGTAATATTTATATTGGTTTTAGTTGCTACTAGTACTTGTTTTTAATACAAATATATTTTTTCTTTGAGTTTCGACTTTCAGTTGTATGACTTTTCTATTAGTACCATTGTTGCATGATTTTCTTTTTTCCTGGTTTTGGTTATCGCCTAAACCGTTCAGGGCTTAACAATGTTTGCAGGGCAGTTGTTTCACTTCCAGCCGATATCACCTTAAAATCCTAAAACGTTACAGTTTGTGTTAGTGTTGCATCCAACGCCACGTTTAAGATGTGTGTTCCATTTTCATTGGGAGCTGGATGAGATGACACAACGTTTGATATGAATCAAGTCATCATCGGAATTTATTTATTAAATTTTGATAATTATTTTTTAATATTTATCAAGATTTATCAACCTTTTTATATGACTCCGTACTCCATATCTCAGAGTACCACACTCTTTCATAAAAATGTATATGTATTAAAGTTGGATTATTATATTTTGTAAAATATAAAATTCATTTTATATTTATATCATTTTATTATTCTTAATTGTGTTAATTATTACAACCTAAAGAATATTTAAGAACACTCAGATTTAATGTTGCAATACATAAAATTATTTTTTTATAAACATTGAATTATAAAAAGTTTGCTGCATCAAATGCTTTTTATGAAAATAAATTTATAATAATTTTTAGCAAAGGACAGAAATTTTTCCGACTTTGACAATATAAGCAATGTAATATGGTTATCAATGCGACACTTCAAAAAACGGTTATTTTCATAGCCACATATATTTAAAGACATTATGTATCTGAACATTTATTTAATGGTGTGAATGCTAAGAGATCGTAGCATTGTATCTAAAGCAAGTTAAGTTTTTGTTGACAATTTTTCATTATGATATATATATATATATATATATATATATATATATATATATATATATATATATATATATATATATATATATATATATATATATATATATGTATGTATATATATTATAACCGTATCTTTATATGATACTTACATGACTTACATGTATACTAAATATATATTTTCTTTAGTTGCTTGCCAATCGTCGCATACAGCAAATTCAATGACCCGAGTTTAAAGGAAATAAAAAACATGTTGTATAACTGTTGTAAGGTAGGATTGTCCAATATTTTGAAAATGGTTGCATGTAATGAGTGCAATTGTGTATATATGTAATTATTTTATTTGATCATTTTAAAAATATATTTAAAATGAAATAATTGTATTTTTTATTTCTTATTTCAACTGAAAAACCTACCAAAAAAAAACTTTATTTAAAAGATTATTGTAGAATGTAAAATCAAACAGTAGTTTAAAAAATTATAAATCTTTAACAAAATAGTTAATAAATCGCAGAGAACTAGTCTTATTTTTTATAAAACGATCAAATAGTCACATAAAATAACATGAATAAGTTGTCGGTATGATCCAAAGTGAAACTAAAGTTTTCAGGAAATTATTAGTGCTGTACCTTATAAAATAACTTTCTTTTATTTGACGATAAAACGTTATCCCTTTTTATTGTTTTTTATTATTTTTTTATGAATTTAAAATGTAGTTTTTTAACCGGTCGGTATGATGCTAAGTGGAAGAAGAAAAAAAAGATCAACAGAAATTTATTGGTACTGTACCTTAAAAAATCAATTTCTTGAATTTGATAATAAAACGTTAACTTTCCAATTGGCTATTTTTTGTTCTGAATATAAAGTGTACTTATGTGCAAATTAAATCGGAAATACAGTAATTCCATGCTCGCGTTTATGCATGTTTTAATCAAGAAAACAAAAGTTTACGGTATTTAGATTGCAAAAATAAAAAAAATTAATATTGCAATAACCTAACCATATTATAAAAGTTAAAGTGTTCATAATTTTTATATTGTAACATATATCTCAAAATACGCGCGTTGCAGCGTGGATCGATTTGTCATGCCGTGACAATTTTTTTTTTTTTTTTTTTTTGTAATAACTGATAAAATACAAAGTATAAAATAAAATTTTACCCTAAAGATCATAACGACAGCTAAATCTGTAGACGAGATAACTCCCGTTGCACCAAACTGTGCAGGAGAAACAAACATATTTCATATATACACTTACATGGATTTTTATTGTTAATTTTCATATTTATATATTTAAAATTGTTACTGAAAATGACGCATTTGTACAATGTCTTATGTATAAAAAAAAAAAAATGCTGCCGAAAAGAGTCGATTTAACAAAAAAGTTATCTTGTTTGCGGATGAGGCCGTCGATATGTTTCTTTACCAAATTAATATAAATTTTAAAAAATTTTTATACTCATGGATATTATTAAACTACATTTCCTCGATATAGCAAAAAATATAGGCATGTGGAATTGCTCCATAGCTCATGAAGGTAAAGTGAACGTCTTTAGCTTTCTCATACGGCAGTGCTTTATTGACATGACGTCTTTTGAACGTAATTTGATTGAAAATCATCGAAAAGACGTCATCTGTTTGCTTATGAAGGAAGTGTAACGTAAAGAGATTTTTTTTCTTAAGTCGTCTAAAGCAAAGGTCAAAGCTTTTTTTTTTTTTTTTTTTTTTGTCCGAGGCATGAAGAGTTTGCCGTGCTACTTAAAATAATTAAGAAAATTTTTTTATCTTCGACTGCAAGATCAAAAATGTATTTAATTTTACTCTGAATACGACATATTTCTTGTCCGTGGCTATAATATTTTTTGGAACGAGTTGTAGTCATATTTATTTTTTGAATTTTTCAGTACGTTTGTTTATTTTGAATGCAATACTCATATAACACAGAAACCCGATAGTATTCGATGAGGTTTTCGTGAAATTAACCGCGTATTTAAAAAATTCTAGAATACGCATTGGTTACGAATGTTTGTTAGAATGTTGTTGTTGTATCGAGAAGTGCATGCCTAACACATATAAAGACAACCACAGAAAATAATCATCTCGCATTTGAATCTTTTGCAAACGCTATTTATACACGTATTCGCTGTAAAAAAACAAAACAAATCTTAATACATGAAAGTTTTATTATATCAACTTGTACTTTTGAAAAACTTTTAATGTTTATTTTAATACATTTTTTATCAAATTTTCGGTTAGATTTCCGATGGAGTCACCAAGATTCTTACCACCAATACGCCTAAAAATATTTTAAATATCAAAAGAATTTCCATAACTTGTTTATCTAAATAGAATCTATATAGATAAAAAATCTTATCTAGGTAAAAAAAATTGGATATAAAGTAAGCATTAACCAGGGTGGCCACAAAATTTTTATAAAAAAAAATTAGTTATTAGAAGATTTTAGAGGAGATTTTGAATCTAATTTAGAGGACTTTTTTCTAACTACAAAAAAACTACAAAATTTGAAATAAAAATTGAGTATTTTAAAGGATTTTTTATAAAGGTTTAACACCCATGTTTCCACATAACTGGAGTTAGGACAGGGGTCAACAATGTCATTTTTTGTTAGATTACATAAAATTAATTTTTTTTACAGACCATGAATTTTAAATAATACACTATCATCACGAAATTGAAATAATAAAAAAGAGAAGTGAAAGAAGAGATATTATGATATTTTTAACTTTTTAGAGGATAGTAGAGGATTTTATAGGAGCTGTTAGCTAAAGCTAGAGGCCACCCTGTTAACGTAAAATGTAAGCTTTAACGTAAAACACAAATTTGCACAGAACTCAGTGTTACAAAAAGTTAAAATGAGGTTAAATGTTCAATTTAATATGAAACTAATTATATAATTATATATTATTATGAAAATTTAATAATAAAACTATATGATGATATGAAATATTAATATTAATAAAATATAAAATTATATATTAACATGAAAAAATACTTAAATAATAATATTATTCCATAAACTTACTCAATAGAAAAGCAGTGTGTCCGTTAAACTGTTAAATTGGCTGCCGATTTTTTTTCTCTCTAATTTTTTGGATAGTAAAAAAAAAATGCAGTAAGCAGTGAACAATCATCAGATGATTTGTAAATAAAGTGCAGGGTTCTTTTCAGGGTCATTGGTTGCAAACAGAAAATTTTTAATAAAAAAAACAGGACTATGGAAATCTAAAAAACAAGATTTTTTTTGGAAAAAATAGCAATTTTATGATAAAATTAAAACAAAAAATTTTATAAACTATAAATGAAAAAATAAAAACGTTTAATAAACAATAAAAAGTTTATATATACCATGTATATGAAACAAGTGTAACAAAAAAATAAATAAACAAAAAGCTAATATAATGCTTTGTGAATGAATGATAGTATCAAATTTCAAAAACTCATGTAAACAAAGAAAGAAATTACAAATTTTTTTAAAATTTTAAACATTCTTTCATTTTAACTCTATTTCATTTCATATTAGCTCTAGCTTAAATTAAATTCATTTCATTTCAACTCTAGCTTCTTTATCATTCTAATTTTTAACCCTAACTATGCACTTAGTTTTCTTTCAAGTTAATGTCCTGAATTAACACAAATTTGTTATAATGTGAACTACAGATATCTAGAACTCAAACTTCTAGTGACTTAAATTACTTTCAAGTTTTCATCTATGATAATACTATAATATATATATATATATATATATATATATATATATATATATATATATATATATATATATATATATACATATATATATATACATATATATATATATATATATATATATATATATATATATATATATATATATATATATATACATATATATATATATATATATATATATATATATATATATATATATATATATATATATATATTTCAACTTTTCATCTATGATAATTTCAATGATAATATGATAATTTCATCTATGATAATACTTTCATCTACGGTAATACTAATACTTTAATAACTTAACTCAAGTTGTTTTAACATAAAAATGTACACTTTAGTGCTTTTTTTATACAAATGTTCCTTTTACTTATTGCAATATCAGCTTTATCATTGCACTTTTTTTGATTCGGTAGAATATGACCATAATGATAAAAAATTCAGGTTTCTTTTTTTTTTCAAGATCATTTTTTAACTTTTGATTTGCATTTTAGTTAAGCTGCACTGAGAAGTGAACACCTTAAAGATGCATAAAAAGTTTAAAAAAAGAATGAGATAAAAGTACAAAAGGATGTCCAGTGAAAAACAAAGAGCCTCTATAGTATCTAAGGTATCTTTTTGTTAGAGTATCCCTTTGTGTTATCCCAAAAAGACCATTTTCAGGGTATTCCATCAGGGTAATTGCCACAGACTTTTGCAATGACACAAAGTGACATTATTTTGAAACAAAGAACCCCACTAAGTGTCTTCTGGTCTCACTTAGAGGATATTTAGTGAGAACAAATTGCATACAATTGTAAGTGATTTTTTGATATAAGTGACAGTAAGTGCAATGATTTGTTGCAGTAAAACGAGGGTCGGTGAGAGTTGTGAATTGTTTTCAGTTTTTATAGCTTTGCAAGTGATGTGAATAGTGAATTAGGAGTACTTGTGTAGTAAATGACCGGGGTTGATGTTGACTGGGGCCGCGTTTGATAAATTAAAGCTGGAGCTGGGTTTGTGACCCGTAGTTGCATAAACATTTATAAATCCTAAAGTATTTTTTTTTTAATTCAAACTTCATGTTATATTTTGTATACATATATGCATACAAAAACATCATTATAATCATAATTATCATCACAATCATTATTTACATCATCATCATCATCATCATCATCGTCATCATCATCATTTTCATCGTCATTATCTTCTAATTAAATGCTCCCCATTAAATGCTCTTCCGCGATGCTCTGTGAAAAGACCGTAAGGACTTCTTGGGGCACCTTAATCAACTTAAAAAAACAAAAAAAATTACACCAATATCAACAATAACTTTTATATATACTTCATATTTAGTAAACTAAAATCATTTAGAAATTTGTAAGCTAACAGGTAAATGTCTGTAGTATAAATGTGTTTTATGTAATTTGCACAGTTGACAGGATTCACTGTGCACATGTCATGTGACTATTATTATGAAATGTATCTGAAGTAGAGTAGAATTATTTGTTTTATAAAACTATTAACAGGTAGCCTTTAATTATTTAAACAAAGTGTGTGTGCAGTATGGACTATTTTGTGTTTAATTATACTTATAGTGACTTGTGTCATTAGTATGAGTTTTTAGTTATGAAATGTTATTAGACAGTAATTAAAACAGCTGGTAATTAAAATTAAGTTATGCAATATCTTGCAATAATATGAAATTTGTGTTTAAAAAACTCTTTATAATCAATTCCATAATGCGTTAACAATAACTTGTATTTAGTAATTGAACAGTATTATTTATCTTTTATTAAGAGATGTGTATAGGTGTATGTTACAGAGCTGAAGTAGAATTATTCGTTTAAGTAGTTTTAAGATGGTAAGTATGAAAATGGGGTTTAAGTAATTTATATACAATAATAAAAGTTAAAAAACATTGATGGTGACAGTGAAGTAAGTTGTTTTATGATCATGGTTGGCTAGACTGTTAGTGCTTGGTCTGATTGATAAATAGAAGTGATAATATTTGGAGTAGAATGATTCATTGTATGAATAGTTAGTAAGTGACTTGTGATAGAAAAAAAAGAAGTTAATTTAAGACTTTTTATTGACTTAAATACAGCATTCAATATTCAAAACAGTTTCTATAATTAATTGTTAAGCTTACCTTTTAATAATAATTAAATGAACCACTTTCAAGTAATTTTATTTCTAAACTATAAACCTATATATCTTTCTTTTCTTTATTAGTGCGATCTATTTATCTTCCTTTCCTTTATTTATGTGAACAAAATGCGCCTGATTTATTTTTGATTTAAATTAGCCGCAAAATTTTAAATCAAGAACGGTAAATACGGTAAACGATTTTATCGACATACTTTTGAGGGATGTTAACGTCTGCTAACCATTTTTGCGGTGTAATAATCCTAACGCGTTTAAGACGCAATTACATCGCTCAAAATAGCTTTCGCGTCAATTAAAGAACTACAGCTGTTTTTGAAAAATGTAAAAATTTCCATTGGTATAAAAAATGTATAAAAAAAGAATAAAATTATTTTTTTGCAAAAAACTGAACAAGGTTGAATGAGTCACTCAACCTTGTTCGCAAACAATATGGTTACTCATTAAGTGATTATTGAAGTTTAGTGAAAATTGAGTGATTCTCCATATTGTTGGTTATCTTTGCTCTAGAATAACTAATATTATTTTTTAAATTATGTTTCCCCCCCCCTCCTAATATTTTTTCAAATATATAATTTTGTAGTTTTTAGAAAAAAGCAAACAACAAATATAAAGGAAAAAAACATGTTATTTGTTATCTGTATTTTTGGCGTAAGTTTCTTTAAAATTTTATTTGACCTACTACTATTTGACCTACCCAGTAGTATTGCCCCCCCCCCCATATAATTTTTGTTCCTACGGGCCTGTTCTGCATGCACTTTCGTAAGTTAGTATCTTGCGTTTGCTTAAATTAATTCGTTAAAGAAACTAAGGAATGTAAGTACTAAAATAAATTTACTTTAAAATATGTTTGCATTTGACGCTTACTTGTTAATATTCAAAAAATATACATACATTGTAAAAAGAATATACATTGTAAAAAAAATGTAAATAATAATAAATACATTGTAAAAAGAATGTACATTAAAATGTAAAAGATTTAGAAAATTGTTTTAATTCCAAATACGCACAAAGCCATTATAGTCACCAGTGGCTACAGCCATTCCATCATCTGCAACTCCTAAACAACTTACACGACCACGATCTTTAGATCGCGAACGTGTAACTTGTTTAGGAGTGGCAAGAAAACACCAGCACGATTGCCAGGAAAACACCAGCACGATTGCCTTTCAAAGTATCCTAAACAATACAGTCAAAATTATCATAGCCAGCAAATAACAGTTTTATTTTTCTTTTTTTTCTTTTAATTTTACATTTGTTGGTCGTATTACAACTATATATTGCCAAAAAATATTAAATAAAAAAAAATGATAATAATAATAAACTTTCACAAATAAAAAATAAGGTATCTGAAAGAAGATCAAAGGATCTTGTCGTCAGAACCTTAAATAAGTTCAAACAAGCATTAACAGTATCAAAATTTTACAAATTTCATATATATATAATCCAAATATATATTTTATAATTCAAAGAGAGATCACGCGGATCTACTCACCAATATTTTATATAAACGTATACGTGAAGTAAAGAATATAAAATCAACAAAATAAGAAAGAATAAACTTTTTACAAATATAAATAAGAAAAGGCAAAGTTATTAATTTATATTATTAATAATAACATAATACGTCTTCTAATGAAAAAATAAGGGTTTTTAAATTACTTTTAAAAAACGAAAAGTAATGGGTAGTTCAAAATCAAAATTGGGCAAAACAATTTTATTCCAAAGGTGTGGTGCCCGATAGACAATACAAAATTGATTAAAGTTCGTTTGACAGAAAGGTTCATTTAAAAAATCAGTATTTCTCAAATTGTATTTGTTGATGGGTTTCGGAGTAAAAATATCTTTGAAGACAGATTGAGACAAGTCATTTTTCCACATGTATACAAAGCATAAAACATTATATATATTTAGCTCGTATATATTTAAAATTCTCATTTCAATAAAATAATGTTTTGCGTGAGAAAAGCGATTTGCAAAGCATATTAAACGGATAGCATGTTTCTGACGGCGATAAAGACGTTGCAACTTACTTTTTTCTGTACTACCCCAGGCGATATTAGCATAATTTAAATAACTGTGTATAAATGAATAATAAAGTTTGATTAAAATTTTCTTATTGAGGTAGATTCGTGCTTTATATAAAACTCCTATGTTTTTTGAAATTTTAGTGCTTATGTAGTCGATATGATGATTCCAAGTGATGTTTTCATCAAGGTAAACACCTAAAAATTTTGTTACGGAATCCCTTTTTATTTCATTTTGATCAATAAAAATTTTAGGTAAGTTTAATGGCAAATATTGTTTTTTGGAAAGCGAATGGAATAAGGTCCACTTTGTTTTATGAGAATTTAGAGTTAACTTATTACATTTAAACCAACTCGATACATGTATAAGCTTTTTGTTCATTGTTTTAAAAAGTTCAAAGATATCACTGTTAGAAAGAAATAAGTTAGTATCATCTGCAAACATAATACTTGTTAGTTTAGAGGCTTTATTTAAATCATTGATATAAATTAGGAAAAGGAGTGGACCAAGAATTGAGCCTTGTGGGACTCCACATGTTATAGAAAGACAATTGGTGTGATAACCGTCATTACTCGGAACAAATTGTTTACGATTTGACAAATAGCTTTCAAACCATTTTAAAACTTTATTTTTTATTCCATAGTGTTTAAGTTTATGGATTAGAATTTGGTGGTCAACCGTACCAAAAGCTTTTGATAGATCAATAAAAAGTCCTAGAGTATATTGTGATTTTTCAAATGATTTTGAGATTTCCCGTACAAATTGGATAATTGCATGTTCAGTTGAGCTATCCTTTTGATTAATGTTTTTGAATTGATTGATAATGAATTGATTAATGTTAAGTAATTTATTAACATGAAAATATTTGTATACTCTGTTATATATAATTCTTTCTAAAATTTTTGAAAAGGTGGAAAGAACAGAAATAGGGCGATAGTTACTTAAATTGATTTGTCCCCTTCTTTAAAAATAGGAATAATTTTGGCAATTTTTAACAGTTCGGGGAAAACACCTTGATGGATAGAAGCTTTAAAAACTTTAAAAAGAACAACTTTTAGCTGTTCAAAACAATCTACAATAACGTTTCCATTTATTTGATCTGCTCCAATTGCTTTATTTTTTTTTTAAAGATTTGAAGGCTCTTTCAAACTCTTCAAACAATAATTCAGAAGACAACTCAACTGAACCAATGCAATTATCAATAAGTACTAGAAAATCAGTAAATAAAGATTTGGTCTTTGGGATTATTTTAGAAAGTGTTGGACCTATATTGATAAAAAATTTGTTAAATTCTTGAGCTATAGTTCTTGGTTCGTATAAACTTTTTATCGACTCTAATTATTTTTATATATAAATAGTTATTGACTCTTGCCATTTGTGGCAGAAAACCTGAGCATGATTTTTGTTTTCCAATAATTTCATTCATTATTTGCCATGTGCGTTTTGTGTCATTTTTAAATGTATTGAGTAATTGGGAGTAATAATTTTTTTATAGATTTTTGCAAATTTTTTCAAATAGATTTTTGTAGTCCTTGTAAATTTTTTCGTTTTTAGGTGTTTTTGTTTTCAAAAAATTTATATATAGTTTTTGCTTAATTTTGAACGATTTTTTAAAGCCCTTAGTGTATTTAAGCTCTTAGTAGTTATTTTATTTTCAATGCTTAGGAAGTTAGCATCGTATACAGAAAAAAATGTTTAGAAAAAAGACTCATAGATATTGTTAGCATTATCATTAAAATTAATGTTATTCCAGTGTAGTAATGAAAGTTGATTTTTGAATAAATTAAGGTTAGCCTAATTATAAATGCGTTTTCTAATTACTCTTTGTGCGGTTAACTCTGAAAATTTTTTCAGAGTTTGTATTATCTAATTTTAGGAATATAGGGAAATGATCTGATATATCGGTTCGCAAAATACCTACTTTTAAATCATTGTTGAAAATATCTGAAGTTATTATATTATCTATTAGAGTAGCTGAATTTGTCGTTACTCTTGTAGGTTTATTTATTAAAGATACTGAAACCGTTTCAAAAATTTATCATAAAAATTTTTAACTTTAAGGTTATCATTATAAAGAAAACAGTTCATGTTTAAATCTCCAATTATAAAATTTTGTTTTTTTTTAACGGTACCTTTTTTATTAACTTGTTGTAAAAACATGCTAAGGTTATCGCTTACGCCATTAGGTGGCCGATAACAACAGCTTAGTAAAATTTTTATTTTGTTGCAGTTTGTAATTTCTATAGTTGCAATTTCTTTATTGCAGTCAGAAACGCTTAAATCATGCTCATACAATATAACAAAACAATGCTCAAAATTTTCGTGAACATAATTAAAACTCCACCACCGCGCTTATTTGTTTTCCTTTCCATTAAAAATGTATTAAAATAAGGTAGATGAAAATTATTTAGGTTTTCTAAAGAAATCCAAGTTTTCTTTAAACAAATTATATTTAAAACATGTTTAGTTTCTTTTAATAAGTCTAAAAGTTTTTCAAAATTGGTATTTAAGCTTCTTATAATGAGGTGGAGAATTAACATTTGATTATTATTTCTTTCATTCTCATTCTTAAAAAGAAACCCTTCTAGTTGGCCAAGAAATAATATGAACAATCTGAAAATTTATTGTGATAAATATTGTAATCGGAGTCTAAATTTTCATTTAACGTAGAGTAGTTTGTTTTTTGAATTTTAAAAACACGAGATTCAAAGTTTTTATTTGTAGCCATTATTGATATATTTTATTTAAGATTTCTTTTGAGGAATGCCCATAAAATTATTCGTTAAAATTATTTTTAAAAGAAGTTTTAATATAAAAAATTTTGTCATACCTTACCGTAACACTTTCACCATTTAATCGCCTTTCTTTCACTTCAGCAAACAATTTTTTTCGAATAGCGACGGTTTCTCGAGAAAAATCTTCGTTCACGAACGTATTTGTGTCTTTGAGTCGATACAATTCCTTTAATATTCTTCTTTTGTCTTTATATTTCTGAGGATTTAATATTATAGTCCTTGGTCGTCCATCGTTTTTTCGTCCAGTGCGGTGAGCTCTTTCAATTTTAACATCTTTTAGTCGTCCGCTTTTAGAAAAAGTTTTAAAAAACAGTCGTCACGTATATCATTGCAAAAAGATAGACTCGTAACATCGTCAGTATGACCAATAAATGATTCTAGTTGTTGTCCAGTTTTAATGTCCCACAAACAACAAGTTTTATCTGCAGAACTTGTTAAAATTTGAGCATCATCTAAAAATCTGCAACAAGTTACATGACCTGTATGTCCATACAACTCCCGTGTTATTCTAATATTTTGTTTTGTTTTTAAATTGTGAATTGTACAAATTTTGTCGGCGCAACCAGAAGCAACATAATCTCCAGACTGAGCATATGCACAGAAGATTTAAAGAGACAAATTAGCGAAGCACTTTGCGTGCATCGCTGATTTGTAGCTTTAAATCTTTTGCTTTTTTTCTAAGATTGTCTATTTCTGAAACACTCATTATATTATTGCTATAAATAAACTAAAATTCAATAGTTATATGATATGATAAATCAATTCAATATTGTTTTTCAAAACACCTTAATGTATTTCGAGAAAAGCGCAATTTAAAAAAGAATAAAACGCTTTTTGAAACTAATAACATTTATGAATTTTTTTTAAACTCTTTGAAAATATGTGTTAAATAACGTTTGTAGACATCTAAACTAGCATATTTTGTAAAAAAGATAAAAATTGATTTTTTTTACCTTAAGGTGTTTTGAAAAACAGACTTCAGTATAAGTCAATAACGAATTTCAAAAACGACTTGTATTTTATGTACGTAAACAAATTACGTAAAAAACGTAACTCGCATATTGTGTATTAAAAAAAGCAATTAAAATGTTCTTTCGTTTTGAAAGTATTTTCGAACGTAAGAGTTTGCTTAAATTACGAAATAAATAAAACTTTATAAACGTTAAATTGAAAACAATTTAAGAGTTTATCAGAACAATATTATTTATTATTTTCTTCACTTCGTTTTTATCGCGCTTTTCTAATTAAAAAATGCTATTACCACGAGCATTTCTCTCCATTGAGACAAGAATTACAATAAAAGAAAATAAAGTGTTACAAGGCTTTATTTACTACAAATTTTGAGTTTGCTAGGAGAAATTCAGTCATAAAAATGTAATTTTAAATGATTTTTTTCAAACTTTTTAAATCACCTTATCAGGTTTGAATACAATAAAAAGAAAAGATAAAAGTCAAACCGACAAAGACTTAAAGAGTTCACTTGATATGAACTAGTTATGTGATTTATTTTTCGACAGCTCGTTGCCTAGTGGAGGCTAAATAACCAAGGTCCGCAGAGATTATATTTATATAGACAGAGATTATATTTATATAGGCCCATAAGTACACCTTTCGGAGCTACAATTGTTGAGGATTTTTTTTGGAGAATTATCACACATTTATGTTCTTTTGAACAAAGTTTTACATTTATGTTATTTTATTCCTGATCGTAATTCTATTGTACCGTATCCTACCGTGCGGCATTAAAGATTCGGTATTATTTAAAGACAGAAGTGATAAATGGGTGTGATATGACACATTTGACATTTTATAGAATGTTGATGGCACTTTAATTACAAAAACTGAACGATATTTAAATTATCAAATAAAATTTTAACTATAGCGCTAAATCTTGGTAAAAATATATACATTTAATATACTTGGTCCAATTGCTCCCCATCCTCTCCTTTTTTTTCGCGATTTTATTTTTTTAACTTCTTAACTGTCTTGGCACGATACAAAACTTTTTTTTTCTGAATAAAATGCTTAGCCTCTTATAGAGATATGTTATCTGTCACTGTAAAAAATAAGTTCTGGAATTTCATAATATTCATTTATTTCCATAGAAAAATCAAGTATATGAAAAAAGTGGTCTTAATGCCCTTCTTTGCCCTATAATATTTGCCCTCCTTTGCTAATATTTTGCCGCAACTTTAATTTTTTTGTCATAAATTCTGATAAAATAATATCTAACTACTGAAAATCCGTTTTTGTAAGCACTCTTTAACATATATTTGACCTGAAAGTGTGGACTGAGAAATATAGTGCTAAAAGTAAATCAAAAATCTATACAAAAAGGAAAATGTTTTATCCTGTCACGTTTTATGCATTTAAATTTCTTATCTGTTTTTCATCTACATTCGGCATGAAAACAGACCAGGCACCAGGTATTTGCTGATGGTCGTACTTGATATATATGTATATATATATATATATATATATATATATATATATATATATATATATATATATATATATAAATTTTTGTAAATGCAATGCATTTTAGTAAACCTGCACCGAGCAGTGTACGCCTTAGGGATGAATAATAAGTTAAAAAGAGTTTAGCAGAGTGAGATAAAAGTACAAATGGACAGATGTCAAAAGGAAAACAAAGAGCCTTAAAGTGGAAAAATATTAAAAACTGATATGAGTTAAGTGTAGTAAAAAGTAAATAAGAATAATAAACAACAGTCAAGGAAAGTCATTAGTTGTTGTGCTACTAATTTGTTGTTAGAGTCCAGCGTAAATGTGATTTGTAGATCGAATTGGTAATGGGAAAAAATTATTCGTTTTATAAGTAGTCACCATGTGGTTTGTATTCTAAGGGTGATAAACCTTCATTATAGATGTAAGTGTCATGAACGTCTCGAGTAGAGTACTTTTCTCAGAGTATCCAGTCAGGAAGATTGCTACAGACTCCCGAATTGACACTGAGACCAGAGGACACTTAGCGGGGTTTAGTTCAACTTGCAAACAGTAGTAAGTAGTTTTTTGACATGAATGTCTATTAAGTGCGGTGTTTTTTTAAAGTGTAGCATGGGTCAATGAGAGTTGTGAATTGATTTGAGTTCATTTAGGTATGTGTAATGTAAATAGATATTGTGTTTTACGTGTAAAACTATTGTAGTAGCATGCCTCAATAGCAAGAGTTATAAGTATAAAAAATAGTTAAAAGGTCCTTTAAGTTGGTGTAACGTCAGCTAGGCGTTATTTTGTAGTAGTCCTATGACGTGTTACAACTAATAAAATAACCCATTACAACTAGATGATCTAAAAATTTAACTAGAATTACATTAATATAAGAACAAAAACTAATGTGTAAATTAAAAAAAAATAATCTATATATAAAAATTACTACTAATTCATAATAATTATATGGAGTTTTGTAGTTTAACTGGTTAATATGAGGTTTTTTGGTTTGTGTAGTGTTTGGTATTTTGTGTAAGTAAAAAGAATCATAGTACATAAGTCACATGACTGTAATGTTATGAGAAATATTTAAAATGGAGTAGAATTATTCGTTTTATGAAAATCATGGCTTGTTTTTGCTTAATAATATTAATAGTTACTTGTGTCGTAGGTTATCAGATAATGTATGTAGCAGAGATGGAGACAAGTTATTTCTTTTTTAAGTAGTTGTCAGATGGTGTATGAAAGAGAGCTGAAGTAGAATTAATCGTTTTTTAAGTAGTTATCATATGGTGAATGAAAGAGAGCTGAAGTAGAATTAATCGTTTTTAAATAGTTATCATATGTCACAGAGCTGGTTTAGAGTTATTCCTTTTTTTTAGTAGTTATCAGATGGTGCATGGAAGAGAGCTGGAGTAAAATTATTCGTTTTTTAAGTAGATATCAGATGGTAAGGCTATTATCATAATAAACCTGACAGGAGTGTTAAAGTAGATTGTACATGATAGTCAAAATTTGAGAGTGTGTACGGTGACAGTAGTAGTTAGTAGTTGTAATGGTTATGGTTAGCTGGAGTTGTATATTAAATATGTATGATTCTGGTAGTATCATATTAAAGCATATATACAAATACATATACAAATGCAAATATATTGAAGAAAAAACAAATACCCCTATAAACACATTATAGCACACATGTAAATACACACAAACACTGATAAACAAGATTATATGTGTATTAATGCAAACACAAATGAGTATGTATGTATTCACACATGCGTACGCTTACACACACACACACTTATATATATATATATATATATATATATATATATATATATATATATATATATATATATATATATATATATATATATATATATATATATATACATACATACATACACCCTTATGATTATATATACATATATTCTCATAAGTATCTCTAAATCATTTATATGTATTATATAAATTACAATAGCTATTTTACACATTTTTTTTTTGTTGAATAGGTGTTGGAGTAATGTTTTAATGATCTAATCTTAGTAAAGTATAGCCTTATAGACATAAATCAGCAAATAGAGCTTCTGGAAGTATCAGTATGATTATTAGAATGATAAGCATAAGTGTATTGAAGTGTAGATGATCAAAATATAGGTGTTTTAATATCCATTTACCCATGTTGTGTCAAGATGACATTCTCATCATGACCATTTGTTGTCATCAGGGAGTTTCGAAGGTCTGGCGCCCTGTGGACGCTACTTTGCTAAAATAGAGCACGTGCTTAGAATTTGTAAAACACCAGTATTTTATAATGGGGTGGTATGTCTTAAACTTAATATGTTATTTTCTTGGTCAATATTTACCAGGGTTTTTGTGTATCTGTTTAGGAATGTTAATGTAAACATTCACACAGATATCTTATGACATTTATCCTGTACCATAGACATACAACATAAAGTGATAGTCATATTGGTACATACTTATAAACTTTTACTTCAGTTAAAAACTTAGTAGCATTTAGCTAATTAAGAAAAAACATAGACATTTGTCCCCATATAAATAAATATTGGTACATAAACTTTATCTATAGATATAATTGTGAAAAGAATAAAAGAAAGTTAAGTAACAAAAACATGTTTGCTTACCATTCTGAAAGTAAATATTATCTTTTGGGTTTAAATCGTGACGAAGATGTAAGATGTTCTTGATGATGAATATTAACTCGTCGTTGTTATCAAAGTTAAATTTAGAATTATAAATAAACAAAGATATACAGGAGATGTCAAGATTGATAAGAATCTTAATCCGCCTAAATATCCAGATAATGAATTTTAAACTCACTGTTCTGTGTCAGAGTTCAAACAGAATTGCATGCGGTTTTAGAAATGGCTTTTATGCTGAATAAGAGACTGAGGAGAGCGAGGCCAAAAATGCCGATAATAATTATGCGTTAGTTTGTAGAGTCTTGATGAACCGGAAATTTAAGTTTTCAAGAAGTTTTGAGTTTCCATTTGGATGATGTTGTCGATAGAGGGGTTGCAATAAAAGCTAATGATCTTTTGTGCAGTTGTTATTGTTGGTGTTTAGTGTGTATTAGTAAATCTTTAATAGATTTTAAGTTTGTATGTACTGATAGTGGTTTGTGTGGAAATATGTCCTGTAGTTGTAAGTTAGGGTCAATCATGTTCCAGTTGTTAAGAATGATGCTGTTGATTTGTTGTCCAATGGGAGTATATGGAGTAACTATTGTTAGTCTTTCTGTATTTTCCTGCGCGCGCCTGTTGTTGATAAGTTCATGTTGCGTTTTATGAAGCGCTTTCTTAATGGTATTGTTGATGATGGGCAGAGGATAATCTCTTAGTACTAGTGTCATAGTTAAGTATTTAAGTTCTTTTTGTAAATTGTTAAGTTCTGTAATGATAGTGCGGTATCTGAGAGCTTGGCTGTATATGGTGCCCGGAATGGTGTGTGTGGGATGATGTGAGTCCCATTGTGTCAGTTGGTTTTCGATAGATGGTCGCGTGAATGTTACCTTGTTCATTTTTGTACAGTAGTATGTCTAGAAAGTTTATGGATGTTGCTGAGTGGTTGAAAGTGAATTTGATTTTTAGATGGATGGTGTTCATGTAGTTGCAGATCTGATCTAACACTTCTATGGGTCCTTGAAAATAGAAGAATATGTCGTCGATGAATCTTCTGTAGAAAGTAATGTGGTTCGGAAATTGGTTGGTGATTTGTTCGTCAAGCCTTCCCATGAATAAATTCGCATAGCATGGCGCAACCTGTGTGCCCATTGATGTACCTGTCAGTTGATGGTAGGTGATGGTAATTACATATGAATGCTTATACAAAATTATTGGAGATGTTGGCCGGGAGAGAAATGTATATGCATAAAGCACTGATTGTTGATAAATACAGTAGTGTGTTATATGCTTTGCAACGCGTGTTGTGTAATCCTGTGATGAGTGGCATTATAAATAAGGAATAATTAGTAAATAAATGAGTCAGTATTAGCATATTTTGATATTTACATATTTAAATAAGCATATAAATCGTCTAAAAAATTACAGGTTCGTGTTATATTATTTCGTTAAGTGTATTGTTTATAAAGATTCATGTCCGCTCTTCGTCTTTCAGATATCGTCAAAAATAGTGTCACGGTTTCGTTTCTGGTAAGGAAGAGGTTGTAGGTTGAGGTTTCTCATTTGATTGAAGTGAATGTCGAAGTAGTACCATTTGCTGTTGTGTGATTCTAAGTTTTTTGTAATCCATTTGATTTGATAAATTCGTTTATTAAATTTAGATAGGTCTCTTTTTAACCCTATGATGAGAAATAGGAATAGAACAAATGGCGAGCAACCAGGTCTGAGGTGACATAGTTTCAGAATATAATTTGGATATTGAGTGGCCAGTTGGTCATCGGATAGAAGCAATCTCCATTCATTATCTTGAACATCTTCTCGCGTTCCAGGTTGATTCGAGGGCTTGCAATGCCTGTAGTGTGTTCTAAAGCCTTCTGTAGGTGTCTCTCTTCACACAACGATTCCTATAATATGTTTAGTATGTTTGCAGTCTTGGAGCATTTAGGCAACAGTGAATTGGGGATGGGCATATTAAAGAAATGAGTGTATTATGAAAAGATTTTTATTAGGTGCTATTTTTTATGAGTGTTTGTATGTGGTGACGGACATAGTATAATTAAATAAAGCGTAGTAAGTCTTCTAGATTAAATAAGAATAAATCAGGGTTATGAGAATGGAAACAGAATACACTATTATAAGGAATATATAATTGATTCATGATAACACGGGGTTAATATAACAACAGTAACATATAAATGAGTTTTTGAGACAATACATTATAAGAACATATTTTGAAACACTAGTGGTCAATTTTGGTGGTCAAATAGTGAAGATAAGTGGTAACCATTAATTATTGTGTCACTAAACTGTCGTTAGTATTACGTGTAAAGTTGATGTATAGCCCTGAAACAAAAATCAAGTCATTAATTATTGTGCTATTAAATTGTGTCCAGCGTAAATGTGATTTGTAGTTGAGCCCAAATAAGATTTGTAGATAGAATTGATATTGGAGTAGAATTATTCGTTTTATAAGTAGTCACCATGTGGTTTGTATTCTTAAGATGATAAACATTCATTATAGATGAGAGTGTCATGAACGTCTCGAGTACAGTATGAATTCGTGCCCTATGGTGCAGTGTGAACGCATAAAGACCTCCAGCTTTCATCCGAAAATGGTATCCCAAAAGAAGTTCCCCTCTGGGTCTACACCAGGGTTACTTTTTAAAGGTATCCCATTGTGTTATCCCAAAAGGACTATTCTCAGAGTATCCAGTCAGGAAGATTGCCACAGACTCCTGAATTGACACTGGGACCAGAGGACTCTTAGTCGGGTTCAGTATAACTTGCAAACAGTAGTAAGTAGTTTTTTGACATGAGTGTCTATTGGGTGCAGTGGTTTGTCAGAGTTGTCAGGTTTTTACGCTTTTTGATATTTTAAGCCTTATTATCTTGATGTTGATCCAAATGTAGACGTTCAACATAAAATTCTTTCACCAGAACTTTATTTTTTAATGGGTGGTGTAAATGTATTAGAAAATTTACCTTTAGGGGTTTGGCAAAACTTTGGACCTTGGTGTTTAAGAAATCTTTTTTTAAGACATGAATATAGTTAAAAAATAATTTTAGGATTTTTTTAAAATTATTTAAAGAGAATAATAACTGTGTTTAGGATCTGTGTAGAATGGATCTAACTCCAAGCGTATATTGGAGAAACTAGACTTGTTAGAACAGGATGTTCCATCTCAGTTCATTCCAATAGTACAGTGCCTAAAAGATTTTCAGGCAGTTTTGAGACATTTTTGCTTTGAATATGAGTTACAGAAAAATATTATTGAGGTTTTTAAAATATTTAAAAGTTCTTTTTGCGACATACATTTGACACAAAGTTGCTTTTAACTCAGGAAACCAACATTATAATAAATTATGTAATTCCATATTGAATTCATCAACCTTGTGGTTTGGGTAAATTCGCTGAGCAAACAGGCAAAGCAATTCATGCTAAATTTAAAAAGATGTTTACACTTTATGAAAGATATATTTCTTATCCTGATCATGGTAAAAAGTTAAAAAAAAGCAGTGTGCGGCTTTGGATTTGCATAAGTTTGTAAAGCATTCTTTGTATATGCACATGTAACATAGTTTTTAATATATGATAATACATGCTTTGTTGTTTAATCTTTTTTCTATAAATGTTTAAAGTTGTTTAAAAATGTAAATTTACTAAAAGATAAAAGCTTTATTTAATTATTTATCCTAATAATTATTGATCTTATACTGTTTAAAACATGCATACAAAATTTATCAATTTTTTAATAGTTTATATTTGTGTTGTTAAGCATACAGACCTATTAAAACCTAGTTCAAGATTATGAGAATCATAGTCTAAAAATATTTAGAGCAAGAAAAGTTATAAAAGTTACTTAAAAAATTGGATTGTGCTGGGGTTGTTCCAGGAAATTTTTCGACTCTCACCGATATTTAATAAACTTAGTTAAGGCTATATATTTACATATGTAGTCATTTTTCAGACACCCCTTGATAGAAGTGAACTACGAATAATTGGTTGGTATCTTCATAGCAAACAAAAAAAATCAAAGTGAAAATTCAAACTATGACCAAATAATTGTTTTTTTTTTGAAAGCGTACCCTAAAATGCCTTTTTTGTCTTCAAATTATGTTGCAAGTTACAGTAAAATACCGGTAACTCGAATCTTCAAATAACCAAGGAAAACGGTTCGGCTAACAGAATCTTTTACTTAAACGAAGTAAAAAAGGTATATTAAAAATGTTTTTTCTAAATAAGGAGTATTTTTGATTGGTTCAGAAGTTGAACTTGCTCTTGTTTTGAATTTTGATCAATCATTCTAAATCGAATAATTAACAAAATCTTTACAAATATAGTTTTTTTTTATAATTAAATAAAATAATATTTTTATAATTAAAAGTTGTTTGATATATTTTGAGCAATAAAATTTTTTTTTTTAACCTGTTTAACAACAACAACAACAACAACAACAACAACAACAACAACAACAACAACAACAACAACAACAACAACAACAACAACAACAACAACAACAACAATAACAACAACATTTTACAATAGTTTTGAAAAAGAGAAAAAACTTTTCTTTGGACTTCACAGAAATCTCAAACAGACAACAACAACACCAACAACAACAACAACAACAACAACAACAACAACAACAACAACAACAACAAGTTTGTGATAAGAGATTGTTTATTTTTATTTAAGGAGTCAAATACAAAAAGAAAATTAGCATACTTTACTTGCGCTGGAAATGTTGGAGTGAAAAGTTTTTTGAAGGACTTTGATGTATCTGATTTAGTTGGTTAGAAGTTTATTAATCGGATGGATTGACGCTTAGACGATGGCAACTTGTTAATGCGATAGTTTCCAACTTGACCCCAAACTTGACAACAATAGCTAAGATGAGATGAAAATAATGCATAGTAAATACTCCTAAATGTAAATTTATCGACATAATGACGAATTACTGAAAGCATACCGTTAGCTTGAGATTCTTGCTTAGTTCATCAATATGAAAGTTCCATGAAAGATTACAATCAATTAATACACCAAGATATTTAATAACTCTTGAAGAATATAGCCGTTTATTATTAATTTTGATTTTGAATTTAACATTTTTAAAGAAATTGTTTTTTCTTGGAGATGAAAATAAAATTAGTTTAGTTTTTTCGGTGTTCAGACATATTAGGTTAGCATTTAACCAGTGAACTATACTTTTTATATCCGAATTAACATTTTTACATAAAGAATGATACAATTTGTTGATGTGCAAGAGATTTGTATCATTAGCAAACAGATGGACTGAAGAAAAGTGAACAGAGTTGATTAGGTCGTTAACGTAGATTTAAAAAAAAATTGAGGACCTAGAACAAAACCTTGAGGAACACCACACAAAACTAATATATAGCTAGAATTGAAACCATTAGTACCCAGCAGGCACAATGACGTTGAAATAACGTTGAAACGACGTCGCAAACCAACCATATACCACGTTGAAACAACGTTGAAATTTAGTTGAATTGGAAATAAAATCCGACGTTGAAACAACGTCGATGATTACGTCGTTTCAACGTTGATCTAACGTCTTATCGACTACATATCAACCATATTTCAACTTTGAATAGGTGATATATTCGATTGATACGTAGTTGATAAGACGTTAGAACAACGTTGAAACAACGTAAATTCAACGTTGATTTTTGTTTTTTATTTTAGTTAAATCCAATTAACTAAAAAATTATCTTAACTTTAATTGCAATAAAATAACACAATAAAAAAGTAATATTTTGCGCAGAGGATATTATATTTCACGTAAATTAATCAGATACAACTAATTTGCTTCAACGGATTCTATATACAATGCAAATAAAATAAAATGTTTGAAAAAAAAGTTTTATTTATCAGTAATATATTTATCAATTTATCAATAATAACTATTATCAATAGTTCCAAAACAACTAGGAAAAAGTATGAATGTTATACATCGGGTGAACCGCCTTTTACGCGCCGACCACCACCATTTGATCTGTCGAGTGCGTATTTTAATAAAGTCATTATTCCTTTTCTTATTTCGGCAACTGTAGCAGTCACTTTAATTGACAAAACTCTCTCTATAAAAAAGGTATTGCCTGAGTAATTTGCATCAAATACATCAAAAAGTTAAAAATAAAATAGCATTAAAAAAACGAACTGTGATTTTTAAAAAATATATAATTTTACACTTAACTTACAAGTAAATGTTTGTTCCTTTCAACTTCTCTTTACCTTTACCGCCAGCCATATTAAATTTTGATTATAAACCATTGGTCAACAACCTGCATTACACATTGTTATTATTATAATAGTTACATTAAAAATTGATAAATATGTCTTTTACAAAATACAAATTATTCTCAATTAAAAATTGCACAAACCGCAAAGGTTTCTTACCAAACCGTAATGCAAGTAATAAAAAGAATTGATACAGGGGAAGAGTTTGGTCCAAGGAGATCACCTTATAAACGCAAGAAAACACCAAGAGCAAACAGAGTTATCAGAAATATCTGCCTGGAAAACAGAAAAAAAGCCACTAAGCTTATCCATGAGGCTGTAATTGTTGTGTCAGACCGGACCATATGTAGAAATCTAAAAGAAGAGGGATTGATGTCCAGCCAAAAAAGTCAAAAATTGACAGAAAAATTTAAAAATATTAAAAATAATGTCAAAAATCTTATATTTATGCAAGATGGTGCAACTTGCCACACAATAAAAACTGTTATGACTTAGTTGATGTATTCCTGTAGCCAGACAACTCGCATGATCTTAACCCAATAGAAAACATTTGGGAAATAGTAAAGCAAGAAATTGGATAAAAAAAATCTTACTAATAAGCAAGATCTTATGGAAGAGATTATCAAGATCTGTCATAACAACCCAGAGTTGACAGAAACTATAAAAAATAAATTGCAAGCATGCCATAATGCAATGAAGCAGTTATTGCAAATAAAAGTGTTTTTGCAAAATATTTATACTTTATATATATTTTATATAATTTATCATAATAATCAATAAATATTCAAAACGTTCAACTTTATTTGTTTATTTTTATCAAACTTTATAAATAAAAGAAAAAACTTTAAATTGCAACATTATTGTATATATATATATATATATATATATATATATATATATATATATATATATATATATATATATATATATATATATATATATATATATATATATACATATATATATATATATATATATATATATATATATATATATATATATACTACATCCTGCTAATGTCTTATAAAAGGCCTCCTAGGCAAAGACTTTAGGGGTAAGCAGAAAAATTCTGCTAACCAGCCTCGAACCCCTTCTTCATCTATTAGGCTGGTGTAGATGTAACCTGTGTTACATTGTTTCCTGCCTAGGATGATGAATGCTGGATCTCCTTGACTCTACTCATAAAATTTTGCTTATGCCTCCTTGATAATGGCTATGCAACTCTTCCTGTTATCTCCATATGAGGGTACAGCTCTAAAACTCAGTTTAATGGTTCTGAGGCCAGCTGGTAGTAAGGTTTCCTGAACTCTGTGGTAGCTCTCAGAGAGGCTGATTCCATCAACAGCTGCAAAATATCAGAGTATTAACAGTGCCATGTTGCGCATGGATGGTGTTGATGCTTTTGGTGTGCATTGTCAAGACCACATAAGGAGCCCTATGTCAAAGCCCTGTTAATGCTTTTGGTGTGCATTGTCAAGGCCACATAAGGAGCCCTATGTCACGGCTTAGAGTTATTTAAAAGGACCGAGACAACTGCACAGCTCATTGATTAGGAGGCTGTGCTCTATCTATGAATGAGTCTAGTTCTCATTAAATCCAAATCATGACCAAAGTAACCAAAAATTTAAAACCCAAAAAAACCATCCCCACCACCTAAATATTTTAATATATCTTTTACAAATATTCACGGTCTACAAAGCAACTTTCCATCAGTTGAGTCTTACCTCCTGCAAAATTCACTAGACTTGCTTGCACTCAGTGAAACAAATTTAAGTTCTACAATTCCTACTTCAGATGTCAGTGTTGATGGGTACTATCCTTTGATTCGTAAAGACTCCAATAGTCACATGCTAGGTTTAGGGGTATATATACGCATTAATTCCCCTATTTGTCGTGAAATCAGGTTCAAATCCTTTGACCATTCTTTTCTGTGCTTTCGTCTAGCACCTCTTCACTCTATCACCTTTCTCTTTGTTCTTTATCGTTCTCCTTCTTCCCATGATTGCACTCTTTTAGATGTTATCTCTGATCAAATTGACCGTGCCCTCTCTCTCTTTACCCCTCTGCCAATATTGTTGTTGTTGGTGATTTTAATGCCCATCACACTGAATGGCTTGGCTCTAACACCACTGGTCCTGCTGGCACTAAAGCCTTTAACTTCTGCGTTTCTCAATCTCTTACTCAGATAGTTAACTTTGTGACTCGTTTTCCTGACAACCCTAATCATTTACCTTCACTCCTTGACTTATGTCTTGTTTCTGACCCTAGCTTATGTTCAGTTTCTCCCTTTTCTCCCTTAGGTGGTTCTGACCATGCAATGATCTCTATAAATCTTTCTTCTCGTACTTCTTTTTTGGGCTCACCTTATCATCGCACCACTTACTACTACCCTAAAGCTGACTGGGATTCCTTTCGTGATTTTCTTCGTGATGGTCGTTGGGCTGATGTTTTTTCTCTCTCAGCTGACAAATGCGCCTCCTACGTAACCTCCTGGATTCAGGATGGAATGGAAGCTTTTATTCCTTCTCGTCAGTTTCAAGTCAAGCCTCATTCTACTTCATGGTTTTCTCCTTCTTGTGCGGCTGCTATATCCAATCGTAATCATTTTTTTCATCTTTTTCAGAAGAACAACTCTCTTGAGAACAAACGGCTACTTGTTATTGCAAGAAATCGATTTAAAAAGGTGCTTTCTGATGCTAAGCTCCATTATTCTCAGTTCACTAAATCTCGCATCTTATCGCAGAAGTTAGGCTCTAAAGACATTTGGAAAATCTTCAACAGCATTGTTAACAAGGGTAGATCTAACATTCCATCGCTCATTCATGGGACTGATCTTACTAACTCTTCCAAGGATAATGCAGAACTATTTGCAAAGAACTTTTCTTCTAATTCCACTCTTGAATCTTATAGACATTCTCTTCCTTCCATTCCAGTCAAACAGGTTGACCCATTGTTAGACATTCAAATCACTCCGGCTTCTGTTGCTAAAGTCATATCTCAATTAAACTCGTCTACAGCTTGTGGTCCAGACAACATTCCTGTCACAGTCTTGCAGAATTGTTCTCCAGAACTTTCTTCAATTCTCTCTAAACTATTTAACAAGTGTTTGACTGAGTCTTGTTTTCCTGCTTGTTGGAAAATGGCATCTGTGGTTCCAATATTCAAAAATTCTGGAGAAAATTCTGACCCCTCCAATTATCGTCCGATCAGTCTTCTTTCTGTTATTAGCAAGGTCTTTGAGTCTTTGATCAACAAATTCCTCACATCTCATCTTGAGTCAAATAAACTGCTGTCAGACAATCAATACAGTTTTCGATCCTCTCGCTCTACGGCCGACTTGCTAACTGAAACTTGCTGTAACTGAAAGATTTTATCGTGCATTAGATGGAGGCGGTGAGGCTAGGGCTATTGCTCTCGACATACCTAAAGCTTTTGAAAAAGTTTGGCATGCTGGTCTTCTCCATAAGCTTGCTTCACATGGTGTTTCTAGGAAAGTTTTTGAGATTATCAAATCATTTCTTTCTAACCGGTTTATTAAAGTTATGCTTGAAGGCCAACACTCTTCTTTATTTCCAGTAACTTCTGGGGTTCCCCAAGGTTCCATCCTGGGCCCTGTTTTGCTTCTTATCTACATAAACGATCTTCCTGACAACCTTTTATCTAAAGTAGCTCTTTTTGCTGATGACTCAACTTTATACTCCTGTCTTGACAAAAAGTCTTCTCTTTTCGATCGCCTAGAACAAGCAGCTGATCTTGAATCTGATCTCACTTCAGTAATAGATTGGGGTTAACAGTGGCTTGTGAATTTCAACTCTAAAAAAACCTAATTGCTTACTGCAAACAACTACCGTAATATGGTCAACATTCCTATATTAATGAATGGCAATCCTCTTAGTGAGTCCTCCTCTTTACGTCTTCTTGGATTATCGCTTACTACTAACGTTTCATGGAAACCATATATACAACCGATTGCTAAATTAGCTTCTGCTAAAGTTGCTTCTCATTATCGTGCTCGGCATTTCCTTACTTCTGATTCCATTCTCTACCTCTACAAATCTCTTATTTGTCCCTGTATGGAATACTGTTGTCATATTTGGGCTGGTTCTTCTAACGACTCACTTTCTCTTCTTGACAAGGTCCAAAAACGCATTGTAAATGTTGTTGGACCTGGACTATCTGCTAAGCTTGAACCTCTTTCCCATCGTCGTAAAGTTGCATCTCTTTCTCTTTTCTACAGATACTATCATGGTCACTGCTCAAAGGAGTTATCAACTCTAGTTCCATCAACTAAAATTCATTCTCGTTTTACTCGTCATTCAGCTAAGTCTCATTCGTTTACTGTATCTGTCCCTGCATGTTCTAAAAACTTTTATTCATCTAGTTTTTTTCCCCGCACTTCAATCCTTTGGAACTCTCTCCCATCTTCATGTTTTCCTGACTCATACAACCTTCAACTTTTCAAGCCTTCTGTCAACCGTTTCCTTGCTCTATAACTCTGTTCTTTTTTTTTCCTAGTAACTCCCAACTTAATACTCACTCCCAACAAGGTTGCTTGGGAGTGAATGCAAATAAAAAAAAAAAAATATATATATATATATATATATATTCATATAAGCATATGTATGTATATATACATACATATATATGTATGTTTATTTATGTACATATATATGTATGTATATATAGAGTAAAAAAAAAGATTAAGTATGCGTTACAAATCAACCTTTGTACTTTAAGGTTGTTCTTTAGCTCAAGGAAATACAAAACTAGAAAACAGTTACAAAAAAAGTATAATCAGACATAAAAAAAAAAGATTTATTTTATGTCTGATTAGAATTCGTCAAACTTTTAAAAATATATGCTACACATATTTTTAACACAAGTTTAAAACAAACTATAATAAAAAGATTCAAAAGATTTTTTATTTAAAACTACTTTTAACAAACCTTTGCATCACATGTTTTTGTATTTGTCTTGATGGTTTTACCTCCAATTTTAAAAAGTTTGTTAACCTAAAGGTTTAAGAAAATAATTACACCACATTATTTTTATAGCACATTTATAAAAAGTTACAAGTAGATTAACTTAGGCTAAGTTATTAATAAATACTTTTTCAAAAAACAATAAAGAAGCTGCAAAAAGTCATGCTTTGAAACAATCCATCACTTCTGACCTCGCCCAAGAATCATTTAAACTGTTATCATAATCATTAAATTACTGCTGCAAGTTCATCCATTGAATTACAGAACTATTTGTCATGATATTACTTTAATTACTGGAAGAGTTTTTACTAACATCTCTTTCTAACAATAAAGACATATCAGAAAGACAAAAGAACCAAACATTAATTAATTTCTAAATGCAATGAAACACAAGAACAAAACATTTATAAAATAAAACATTATTTATAAATTAAATAAAATGTATTAACTTAGCAACCAATAAAATGTGTTAATCACTGAAGCATAGAAAAAAATGTTCAGAATCTTTTCTTCCTTAATCAACTTGCAGACAGACAATTAATACCTATGTGGAGTATGCATAAAAATTGTTTTATGTTCCTATTTTTGTGTTACAGGAGAAGGTACTTGCTTACTATTCTGTTAGTTACTATGTTTTCTCTTGCATAAGCATGATATAAAAATTAATATCAAAATAAAACTAATAATACTTGAGTTAAGTATCTTTTAAAATAGTTACCGTTTTCTGAATCTGATTCTATCTGAGTATCACTAGTAGTGGCAAATTCAAATTTATCACATAACTCATGATCTAAGAATATTAATTCAATTTAAAAATGTTTTAAATACATTATATAATAAAGAATATATAATAAAGAATATGTCTAAACACTGAAAACAACATATACAGAATGAAAGCATGTTAAAAAAAAAGGAAAAAAAGTAATGACTTAAGGTTTATATTTAAAAAAAAATATACATTATCTCCATGACATTTAATTTTGAGCAGTGTAAATCTGTATTAATTAGACGCGGTTTATGCATTTTATTGATACAATTTATTACATTTAATGATGATGGCCAGCACAAAAAATTATTAATCGAATTTTCTCTTTTTATTTCTCTGTATTTTCTATCCAAACAGCTCGAATGAACATTTTGCTTGCCCTACTATACTTTTTCAACTGGAAAAGTATAGTAGAAAATATAATAGAAAAAAAACTCATATATTAAAAATTTGTTCATGGAAAATAGCTAACAGAAAAATACAACTTTAAACTGTACGTTATGATACATTATACAGTTGTTAAAATTATATATATATATATATATATATATATATATATATATATATATATATATATATATATATATATATATATATATATCTGTGTGTGTATATACATATTATATATATATATATATATATATATATATATATATATATATATATGTATATATATATATATATATATATATATATATTTATATATATATATATATATACATATATATAATATGCATACATAATATATACATACACTATATATGTATATATACATACATAATATAAATATATATACTATATATATATATATATATATATGTATATATATGTATATATATATATGTATATATATATATATTTGTATATATATATTTATGTATATATATATATATATATATATATATATATATTTATTTATAAATATATATATATATATATATATATATGTATATTTATATATATATATATATATATATATATATATATATATATATATATATATATATATATATATATATATACATATATATATATATATATATATATATATATATATATATATATATATATATATATATATATATATATATATATATATATATATATATATATATATATATATATATATATATATATATATCAGCGCTCGAAATAGTTTTTCAAAACTTGCCAATCAAATGTAATTTTTTGACAAAAACAGCTTGTTTTCCCTTGAATTTTTCTAAATTTCCCTAAAAATAACCGATCATTGATCGTTGATCGGCTGTTATTTCGAGCGCTGATATATATATATATATATATATATATATATATATATATATATATATATATATATATATATATATATATATATATACATATATATATATATACATATATATATATATATATATATATATATATATATATATATATATATATATATATATATATATATATATATATATATATATATATATATATTATATAAATAAGAAAAACATATAATATATATTTTATATTTATATAATATATCAAGTAATCTCTACTTGTAATCCCCACTCATGAAATAATACGGTCATAAAGAAATATCCATTTAATATTTTCCTTACTAACTGTATCACAAGTTAAGCCATGTATTATTGTTAAATTGTCAAATTCAAAACCTTTTAAAAAGGCAACAGATGGCCTAATTTATTAGCATGTGTGACTTTACTTGTTTTTATTGGACTAATAAGTAACTTTTTAAGTCTTTACTTGTTATTTGTTATGCTAATAAAAAAAAATTTAAGTCACGCATGCGTATTTTAGTTCTCTTTTTGCAATTACGAACGGTCGAACTCGTAATATAGACGTTGAATTAACGTGGAATCGACGTCGATTTTATTTGTTAGTTTTAAACAAATTTTTCAACGTTGATACAACGTTGATTTTTGGTTATACGACGTCGCGACTAAAAACCATTTTCGAGCTGAAAGATAAGATCGAAACCAGTCACTTACAATACCGCGAATTCCATAATGTTTTAATTTAGAAAACAAAATACTATGGTCAAGGGTATCAAAAGCTTTTTGTAAATCGATAAAAACACCACAAACAAAATGACCAGTATCAAGACCTTTCATGATTTTTTCCGTTATACTTATTAATGCATAGCAAGTAGAATGCTTTGATCGAAAACCAAATTGAAAATCATTTAAACAATTAAATGAGTTTAGAAAAGAGTACACTCTAGAATACATAAGTTTTTCAAGAAGCTTACTAATGTTAGATTAAAGAGAAATAGGTCTGTAGTTAGTGCATAAAAAGTTTAGAGCCATTTTTAAATATTGGAAAAACGCAAGATAATTTCAAAATATCAGGAAATTTTTCATTTATAAATGAGGTATTAAATAGTTTAGAAAGAATATTTGAAAAATCGTAGTTAAAATCTATTAGAATATTTTTAAGAATGCTGTTTGGACCTAATGATGTTTTTGGATTTAATTTAGATATAAGAGATGAAGTTTCACAAATATTTGTTGGAGATAATAATACACTATGTAGATTTGGATAAGTAAGATATTTTTGGTAGTTAATGTAAGATGAATGAATATAGGATTTGAGTTTATGAACAACATTTGTAAAAAAAGTGTTAAATGATTCAGAGATTAAAGTCGGGTCAGTTATATATGTAAAATTTTCTTGCAAACAGTTGGGAGATGATTTATTCTAATTTTTTACATTAATTAGAGTGTTAATACCTTTCCAAAGTTCGCGAAGAATTTTTACATTTTTGAAAAAAAATTTTTGAAATGGTTTTTTTTACTAAGTTTAATTAATGTAACTATTATATGTTTATATCTTTTAAAAATACTTTCAAATTTTTTTTTATTAATAAGATCTTAGATCTTAACATATTTTTTTTTTGCGTACTTGAATAGATTTTATAATTCCTTTCGTAATCCATGGTTTGAATCAACATTTGAAGTTTTTTATACTGATTTGTTTAAGTGGGGCGTAAGGATCTAAAATCAATGTTGTTTCAGTAATAAACGTTTGCAAACATGTGTTAGTATCATTGGATTTTGTAATATCGTCCCAGTCAATTTTTGATGAACCAGATTCAAAGTTTTCTTTATTAAAGTTTTTAAAGCTCCTGCTGTATAAATTGTGTCTACGTGGTATAAATAATTTATTGAAATTGGGACAAATACAAAATTGAGGTAAATGATCAGAAACAGAAGTTGTCAAATTTCCTGAAACAATTTCATTAGCTATTAAAGTAGCGAAAATATTATCAATAATTGTAGCAGAGTAATCAGTAATTCTTGTCGACAAAGTAATAAAAGGGCGAATATTATAAAGAGAAAATAAGTTTAAAAAATCAGATTTTGCAATGTCATTATTTGATTGCATCAGATCAATATTATAATCACCAAGTAAGAAAACAGATTTATTTTCAGCAGATATTTTTTGAAGTAAGACAGACATGATATTATTAAAAATAATAATATCCATGCGAGGGTGTCTATAAATGCAACCAACAATAGTATTAGACTTTTTAGAAAAAATAGTTTCAACAAATGTGGATTCTAAACAATTAGGTGTCTAAATCATTAAATCATCTCTTCGTTTGTTTATTAGTTTTTTTGATAAATATAATAATGTATCGCCACAAGAGGATTCCGTTAGTGTCTGCTCAATGTTGTAATTATCAATGAGAATCTGATGAATTGAAGATGTTTCTTTTTTTTTAACCTTGTTTCAGTTATACCAATAATGGAAAAATCAAAATTAATGAATGATAATATTGTGTTTAAATCCTCAAAGTGTTTAAATCCTCAAAGTGTAACGATGATATGCTTAGATGAAAAAAAGGAGAGAGCGCTTGTTTTATTAAAATTAAGTGTACATAATTGGCTTATGTCATAATATTTACAAAACATGTCTAATGAAGAAGAAATTTTTTTCTCAGAATCCAAAACACGAGATGAAACATAATTATTAATTTGATTAGAGACTTTATTTAAATGAAAAGACCGGAAAAGGTTTGTAGACAGAAGGAAATCATCAGTTTTAAGAATTATATCAGAATAAAATAGCAATTTAAATTCATTATCTTGTACATCTGTGAATGGAAAGACACTTTTAATACAGTTTAAACAACTCCGCAACGAGCGACTTAATTGTAGTAAACTGTACTTAGTATCATAAAGCCTGTTTTTTTTTGGTATCGTTAAGTCATATTTTGTATGAGACCAAAATAAACAAATATTACATTGAGATGAGCGGCAACTTTGACTAATTAATTTTTTACACAAATGACAGTTTAAAGCCATAGTGGAACCGCAATATTAGAGAGAATGTAAGAACAATAAGTAGGGAGTAAATAGCTATGTTATTAATAATTGTTAAAATAAAATAATGCGTATGAATAGATAATTAAGAACAACCAATTAAAGCATCGAAAAACTAACAATTATAATAAATAATATTAATGTAGTAAAACAGTAATGCAACAGCCAAACAAACAGTAAACTATAACAAAAACCAAAATTTTAAAGAAAATTATAAAATCAGACTAAAAGAGTAAAAAAACTTATTAAAGTTAAGAGAAATAAATTAAAAAATATAATAGCAATAATAAAAATAAATATTAAATATTATATATCATAATAAGTAATATAATAATAAATTGTAGTAATATAAATAAAAATAATAGTGTTATATTTAAAATAAGATAAAAAATAATAGATATAAATAAAAACTATAAAAACTATCTACTCTTTTAAGAAACTGATCTCCTCTTCTGTTTTTTTTTTTTTTTTTTCTTTATTATTAAAAAAAAGAATAGAATGCCGTGTTGTATAAATAAAAGCTACATGACCAGGGCTAAAAGAAGACAATATTTGCCTTATCACTACACTTTCATCAGTAAACGTGTGTAACCATTAAAATGTAAACATAAAACATAAAATTACTTTGTACCATTTAAAAATTATATACAAATATATACAAATATGTTAAGATCAGTTACTAATCTATAATCAAAAGGAAATCGTAAAAAAATAAAAAAAAAAAAAAAAAAAAAGCAACCACACCTAAAAACTGAAGATAAGTTAATAGGATAATTTAAAGAAAATTTAAATTGGTTAGACTAGTTAAAAAAATAGTTGTTAAAAAAGAAGATAAAAGAATCTTAAAAAGAATTTAATTCCTTAACATCGTTAAGAAGTTTTTGTTTGAGTTTTTGTTTAACTAGAGAAATTGAAGAACAATTTTTCAGCTGGTTCTTTAATAAGGGTGTTCCATAATTTAGGACCTCTGATGGCAACAGAAAATTTAGTAGCCAAATAGTGTATTTTAGGTTGCTCGTAATTGTAATTTGAAAATCTTGTAGGGTACACGTGATTAATTTTATTGAAAAACGTATTAAAAATTATAGGAGTTAATTTATTATATAGTTTGTACATAAGTATATAAATTTGATAAAGGTTTAACTGAAGAACATTGAGTATGTGATGATTTTTGAATAGTTCTTTAGAATGTGCGAATCGACCTGCATTTGAATTTGTCTACTAAGCAATTTTTTAACTTTACTTACATTAGAGCTGCACCATGCAATATTTTCATAGTTTATATAACAATGTATGAGGGAGAAATATAAGAATTTTAAGCAGTTGTGGTTTAAGATTTGCTTAGCTTTGTATAGTATGCCAATGTTTTTCGAAATTTTATTTTCAATTGTTCTTATGTGTTCTCTCCATGTCATGTTTTTTTTTTTTTTTTTTTTTTTTTTTTACATTTATTTTGCTGTTTAACAAATATAATCAACACATATATATACAAGAAAGAATGAAATATGTCCGTATAACAAAGAAGACAGTAAAATCTTGTCAACAAGCACCGTTTTTGTATATACAGTATATAAAATAAACTATACTTTTTTACAATGATCTTTATAAAATAAAGAGTTAAACAGACAGGGGCTCAAAGAAGATGAAGATGACAAAACGTCATCGCAATCTTTTCATAGAGCCCCCTATATACATTTTCATTAGGTTATGGATATTAAATTAATTTAAAAACCCTAATGGGCATAAAACTGCTGCGCTGATCAATAAAAACAAATAAATAAGATTATAAAGAAAATTACTTTGTAATCCTTTTAAGCACAAATAATAATCAAATTTTTAAAATTTCTTTTTTTATCAGAAACTTAAATGAACTTAATGACTTTGCCATACATTTGGATCCTTTTTGATATCTATTCCATATATTTGGCCCCCGATATGCAATGCTATATTCAGTATATTTATTAAGGTTTTGAGGCAGTTTATATGTGTTACTTATCTTTGCTCTTAGATAGTAGTTTTCATTTATGTTTATTTCAAACTTGTTAGTAAAGTTTGTAGGAGAGAGATTAATATTAAATTGATACATAAAAATTAAATGCTGATAGATATTTATTTCAAAAACATCCATCATTTTCATATCTTTCATTATAGGTTTTGCATGCTCCCGCTTATTTTTAAAGTAAATGATTCTGCATGCGTGTTTTTGTAGACTATAGATTTTTTTAAGTTTTGATGGCTGAATACTTGCCCATGATATGTTTGCATAGCTGATAAAGCAATGAATTAGTCCAAAGTAAATAAGTTTTAGACTTTGTTTATTGATATATGATCGTCAATTATCACTCCTAAAAACTTTTATGATGACTCTCTAATTATTTTAGAGCTGCCAATGTAAAGATCAGGAAGTTTTAATGGAATATTTTCTTTATCGTGAAGTCTATGAAAAAAAAATACTTAGTTTTATTTAAATTTAAGGACAATTTGTTCGCCTTAAACCATTCCGCTAGATTTTAAAATTCTTTGTTTACTATTTTAAATAAGAGGTTGATATCTCCATTAGAACAAAATAAATTCGTATCATCTGCAAATAAAACTGAGTTTAAAATGTTTGAAGACTTATGGAAATCGTTTACATAAATAAGAAATAAAAGTGGACCCAGAATTAAGCCTTTGGGAACACTGCAAGTAACAGTCAATTATTCAGTTTTGAAATTGGTCTGTAATTTTCAGAATTAAATATGTCTCCTGACTTGAAAATAGGTATGACCCTCGCAATTTTTAGTTTCTCCGGATAAATGCCTAGTTTTAAAGAGAGATTAAAAATATGTAAAAGAGCGATTGTTAAGTACTTTATTGATTTTTTAATTAAATTACAACTAATATTATCAAACTCCACGCTTGCGTTTAGTTTTAAAAAATATACTGAATCTAAGAGTTCCTTTTCAGTAATTTCATAATTATCGATCTTAGAGGTCTAATTAGGAGTAAGATATGACTCAAAGTTTACTTCAGTAGTTTCTATTTTCGACGCTAAAGTGGAACCTACACTGACAAAATATAGGGATACAATATAATACAGGGAAATGATCTGAAATATCGCATTTAAATATTCCTGTTTTTATTTTTGATTTGAACTCATTGGTGACTATTTGATCTACGATTTTTGCGCTTTCTCTAGTTATTTTTGTGGGTTTATTAATTAGTGGAATAAAGTCTTTCTGATATATGACGTTAAAGAAATTATTTATATTTGTATTTAAATGACTCATGTTCAGACTCATGTTCAAGGTTTAATCACCTATAAAATAAATGCTTTTATTTTCGTCTAATTTGTTTTTAATTATGTTTTTAATGTGATTATTAATTTATCAACTTATCTTTTTTTTAAATGCTGTTTTTGAGTGTTTGTTTGTTAAAAGTTTCTTTTTTTATATGTTTTTTTGTTTTACTCTTCTTTTATTTTGATATTTTTGAATTCTTTATTTGAAACAATTGGTAATTAACTCAGTTTTTAATTGCCTTTCTTTATTTCTTTTTACCTTTTCAACGGTGCACTATGCGTTGCTCTTATACAAAATGAGGAAATAGGCATATAAATAAAGAAGGACTTAAAATATTTAACTTATTTTTTTACAAGACATCAAATTTTTGTTTATATTTCTATATTTAAAAGAATCATATTCGGTTTTCATTAAAAAACAATTTATTGTATTTTTTTTCGGTTAGTCCGGACTAATTCTAGATTTGTCCGGAAAACTACACAAGTCCGGATGATTTTATTCAAAAAAAAGTAGGCGCCTATATTTTTATAGAATTTTATAAACTATGTATATGAACACTATTTCAAAATAAACAGTATCATTAAATATAATAAACAACTCTGCTATCATATGACACTTGGCTCTTTGCATTCTTTTACAGTTTCTCAACATTCTTTTCTAATAGATGTTTTTAATAACTTGTGGCTATGAAAATAGCCGTTTTTTAAAAATTCAACGCAGAACAGCTCATCAGTATGATTCTTCATGGTCTTACTTCCTAAAATAGTTAATTACTTGTTAAAATTGATTAAATTTTTTCTTAAATTTTTTTTTAAAAACATAACAAAAAAAACAAAAAAAAAAACGCAACTTTGAATTGTTAATTAACCAAAATTATGAGATTGCCTAACCAAAAAAAAAATCAATCAAAACTATTAACAATATTAATAATAAAACTATTTTACCTTTATTTTAAGCAGTTATCAGAAGAACTGTCATTTTGCTTTCTTAAACTATTTTGTTTTCACTCTTTTTTTATCCATTTTATTTTTTTTGCAAAAGAGGTACATATCAGATGTCATAAACAAATAATTAGCTGTATCCCCAGTGTTTTCTGCAAAAGAGGTTAAACGAGCATGACCAATTCGAGCAGTTTTGTTTTCCTTATTTCTGGCTTCAATAGCACTCTCAGGCAAAGAACCTATCGGATACTTAAAATACCTTATAAAAGAAGTACCATGAACTATCACTCTATGCACAGACTGTGACATAGGTATGGTTTTTAAAAATTTATCATTAGTTATGAGTGCAAATATATGTTCAGATTTCTGTTTGAAAACCTTTATATCCGGTCTTGTAGTTGTTCTGTTTATATCAATGAGTAAATCTCGAAACAACTTAATCATTCTGATATCCAAGTTTAAAATTCTCCCTGTCACAATGGGGTTATTAAAAAATTTGCGAGCAACAATTCCAGTATTGGTTGTTCCACATCCTTTCCTGACAAAAGAAACCCTTATATTCATTTTTATCTTGAATAAATGCTGGAATTTTTTTTTGTTTTCAATAAATTCTTTACTCTTTTGTGATGGAATATTTCTTCCTTGCTTAACAGCTGGGAGTTTACAAGCAGTATTGAAAATCCACTCCATACAGCGCATCCATAGATGAAGACTGCAAATTCCAAGTTTCAAAACATGCTTGTTTAAGTTAATATTTTTTTCCAAATAGTTTTCAAGTTAAACTCCTTAGAATTTGCAAGGCATACATGGCAGGACTGAGATGAAATTCTTTTTTTAAGCATATTTGATACAACAGCGTTTAGTGTTTTGCCATCATTCATTGTGGTATAAATAGTTGACAAACTAGACTTTACTACAAAAGTACTTTCACCAAGTTTAAATTCAATATTCTTCAATAAAAAAATTTCATTTTTCAAATGTTTAAATTTTTCCTGAATAAAACTAGCAGTCTCTTTTGCAAAACAAAAAAGAAGATGACGGGTTGCATCTGGACTATTTGGAATTAAATTTTTCCATATTATTTTTTCTCCACTTCGGATCTCCAGCAGTACAAACACTATACTATACACAGAGCGATCATCTACACCTCTTTTTATAGTTGCTGAATTTTGAAACTCCGATTGATCACTTTGACCATCACCTCCTACTTTGCAAATAATTTGTACATTATCACGCTCTTCTTGTGATAAACTCATTATGCAGTTACTTTCATAATCCAAAAGATATTCAAACACTCTAGAAACTGAATGCTTTATCATATGGAAAAGACTACATTTTACTTCGGTTTCAGAATATTCAACCTGTTCTGGATATGTCAATTTTTTGTATTGCTTCAACTTGGTTAAACCTGGAGGAACAAGATGACGATTATGAGTCACTATATTTTTAAATTCAGTCCATGTTCTATCTGTAAGTTTCAAATTACAAAGAGCTTGCAATGACAAATTTGAACCATATAAAATAGCCCTACCATCAGTAGAAGAATTAGATTTAAACCTTTTGACAGCATGTTGCAGTTCTTCCACCTCTCGTTCTCTAAGACTATCTGTTCTTTTACGCTTCATCCTGTTTGTAAGCTTAATAAAAGACTTTCTAGGCTTTGGTGTACAAGATGTATTGACTGCAGATGAATTAGGCACTCTACATGGTACACTATAAATAATAAAAAAATACATTGAAACATATATACATTTTGAAGGTTTTGTGAAACATAGTCAAACTATATGTATATGTGTGTGCAAAATAAAAAGAGGGAGATACATTTATCTATGCATACCTGTTTACATTGGATCTATGAGTACGAAGCAGTAATTCCCCTTCTTTTATTTTACGCTCACCCTGCTTGATGAGTTGATTACCCTGTTTAATCAGATTTTCACCTTTTCTAATTAATAGCAGTTCTTCCTCATGTGTTCTAATCTCTTTTTTAGAATCTTTTTCTTATCTACACACACAAGTATAATATATATATATGTATATATATATATATATATATATATATATATATATATATATATATATATATATATATATATATATATATATATATATATATATATATATATATATATATATAAATATATATATATATATGTATATATATATATATATATATATATATATATATATATATATATATATATATATATATGTATATATATATATATATATATATACATATATATATATATATATATATATATATATATATATATATATTATATATATATATATATATATATATATATACTATAATGCAATATTTATTACTTATTTATAATAAATCAATATAGAATATATTATACTCACAAGAGATATTTGCATTGTTGATTTTGATCCAAAAAATGTTTATATTTAGTAAGAAAGAACTTTTTTCTTTTTCCACACTCATTAAATTTTTTTATTGAGTTAAAAGCCAGACTTTTGAAAATGTTGAAATTCACAGTGCAATCAGTATAAAGTGATAAAAACTTGGACTGCAAAAATTTAGCACATTCAGATACGTTTTTACTCGTGAAAATATGCCTTGGAGGAAAATTATCAGCCAGAAGTTTGCTAAGATTAAAAGTAACCATTTTTAAAAAATTCTAAATCACGATGAGAGCCAAACTGAGGTTATAACTTAAAGACTAGAAAAGAATGTTCCGCCCGCATCCAGTTTCTTCTTGACAAAAACTAACTAACCGGTTTTTAATAAACCACCTCTTTTGAATTGATTTTATAGCATGTTACTACAGAGGTAGCCAGAATATTATTTCACTTATAAAAAGTCAATTTGTTTGAGAAAATTTTAAAAAAATAAAAAACTGGCTACCTCTGTAGTAACATGGTCTAATCGATCAATCTTTACATTCCAAAAGACACCCAAAAACAATGATCCAAACATTTTTTTTTTCTTTTCTTGGTTTTTAATTTACGAAATGTATCATTTATTAGAAAATGTGCAAAAAAAAAAGAAATTTGAAAATTATCTTATGTAATTTAAAGATTTAGTGAGAACATGGGTTTTTTTACCCCTGAAAATCCCGCACCTAAAAAGGCATATTTAGAAAAATTAAAAAAAAACTTTTTTTTCTTAACTAATACTAACTTGTTTCAGTTAAAAAATATTTAAAATATTAAAATTGAAAATTTTTTTATGAAAAGTAAGTAAAATCCTATTTCCGCTTCGCGACGCATAGTGCGGTGATGCGATGACCTTGCAAAGGACTTCACAAAGGACTTGCAAAGGACTTCGCTTTAACTTGAAGTAACCATATTTCTGGAGATCTTTTCCTTGCGCACATATTTTTTCAATATAAATTTTCTTTAGATAAATTTATTTTACAATTGGCACATACATAGTTCAACATATCATTTAGTTTAGAATCAAATCCAAAAAATATATATATATATTTTATATTATTCTTATGTTTTGCCATACCTATAACGACTACAAACTTCGTAAATTAAAGGTGTAATATTAACAAGTCTCGTGAGTCAAAATATATAATGAAATTTATAATTATATAGTACGGGCCGGATTTCAAGAAGATCGTAATGATCTTATCACGAAGCCCTTACGAAGTGATTGATATATATTATGATTATGTTAAATATAATTATATATTAAGTACAAATATATTTTGATAGTCTTTAAATTAAAATATACTCATTAAATTAAAACTTGAATTAAGCTCATAATAAAAGTTAAACAAGATGCAGCAAAACTAGCATTAAAAGACAAACTACTGAAAACTTTTTAGGTGTGAACTTGGATAAAAATTTATCATGGAAAATACATATAAGTTCTATAGAAAAAAAATCTCAAAAAACATTGAAATGATCTATAGAGTTAGGCCAATTTTAAGTTTTAAGTCCTTGAAAAAATTATATTTTTCTTTTATACATAGTTACTTAACTTACGGCAACATCATATGGGCAAGTACTAACCACATATGGGCAAGTACTAACAGAATTCTTATTCAATTCAGGATCGCATACCGCTTTTGTGGAAAAAGATTCCCAAACATTGTTTCCGAAAAGAAAACTTCTCTACATCAGTTCAAAACTGATTCAAAACAGTTTTTATTTAAACACAGATTTTGATTTATTTTATTATAAGTCTTTCTTTTAAAATAGATCAGATATATCAATTATAAATATAAACAAGGTAACTGTTACTTGTAATCATTAAAATAAAAAAGTTAAATACTTATTGACAATAACCATTAACACAAATCACATTTTCTCGCTTATTATTTTTAGTGTGTATATATTTATACTCAAGTATGTGTATATTCGTACTTATTTAAGTGTGTATGCGTATGTGTGTATATGTATATATATATACAAGGCCGGCGCGATAGGGGTGTGTAACACCCGCCCACCAATGACTTTTGGTCGGCAAATTTGACCATTAGTCGGCAAATGTGACCATTTTTGACTAGTTAGTCGGCAAATGTAGACCCTGTTAGTCAGTAAAGTCAGTCGGCAAATGTCGTTATGGCAGTCGGTAATAGTCGTAAAAAAACGAGGACCTTTTTTTTTTATTATTTTTTTACGGAAAAAGTTGCAATAGCACCCTCCCCGCGTGACCCCTATTCGCGCCGGCCCTGTCCAAGGATTCAAAATTTTTTTTAATTATAAAAAAATAATATAAGTTATTGACGTTTTCATAAATAAACAAAAAAGTTACATATTAAAAAAGTTTTTACATACATATTTTTTACAACATAATTTTTTTTGAAAGTAGATAATATTATTTAAAAAAAAAACCGCTTATTACATAAAAATATCCATTCTTTGCAACTATGATCAAATCGTGTATGTAATTGTTTTACGCACGTGAAACTTTCAAATAAATATTTTTGCGGTATAATAATCCTAATGCCTTTAAGACGCAATTACATCGCTCAAAATAGTTTTCGCGTCAATTAAAGAACTACAGCTGTTTATGGAAAATGTAAAAATTTCCATTGGTATAAAAATGTATAAAAAAAGAATAAAATTATTTTTTTGCAAACTGAATAAGGTTGAATGAGTCACTTAACCTTGTTCGCAAACAATATGGTTACTCATTAAGTGATTATTGAAGTTTAGTGAAAATTGAGTGATTCTCCATATTGTTGGTTATCTTTGCTCTAGAATAACTAATATTATTTTTTAAATTATGTTCCCCCCCCTCCTAATATTTTTTCAAATATATAATTTTGTATTTTTTAGAAAAAAGCAAACAACAAATATAAAAGAAAAAAACATGTAATTTGTTATCTGTATTTTTGGCGTAAGTTTCTTTTAAATTTTTTTTTGACCTACTACTATTTGACCTACCCAGTAGTACTGCTCCCCCCCCCCCCCCATATAATTTTTGTTCCTACGGGCCTGTTCTGCATGCACTTTCGTAAGTTAGTATCTTGCGTTTGTTTAAATTAATTCCTTAAAAAAACTAAGGAATGTAAGTACTAAAATAAATTTACTTTAAAATATGTTTGCATTTGACGCTTGCTTGTTAATATTCAAAAAATATACTTGCTTGTTAATATTCAAAAAATATACATACATTGTAAAAAGAATATACATTGTAAAAAAAATTTAAATAATAATATATACATTGTAAAAAGAATGTACAATAAAATGTAAAAGATTTAGAAAATTGTTTTAATTCCAAATACGCACAAAGCCATTATAGTCACCAGTGGTGACTATAATGCTACAGCATTTCCATCATCTGCCACTCCTAAACAACTTACACAACCACGATCTTTAGATCGTGGTCGTGTAAGTTGTTTAGGAGTGGCAGGAAAACACCAGCACGATTGCCAGGAAAACACCAGCACGATTGCCTTTCAAAGTATCCCAAACAATACAGTCAAAATTATCATAGCCAGCAAATAACTGTTTTTTTTTTGTTTTTTTTTAATTTTTACATTTGTTAGTCGTATTATAACTATATATTGCCAAAGAAAAATAAAATAAAAATAATGATAATAATAATAAACTTTCACAAATATAAAATAAGGTATCTGAAAGAAGATCAAAGGATCTTGTCGTCAGAACCTTGAATAAGTTCAAACAAGCATTAACAGAATCAAAATTTTACAAATTTCATATATATATATATAATCCAAATATATATTTTATAATTCAAAGAGAGATCACGCGAATCTACTCACCAATATTTTATATAAACGTATACGTGAAGTACAGAATATAAAATCAACAAAATAAGAAAGAATAAACTTTTTACAAATATAAGTAAGAAAAGGCAAAGTTATTGTTTTATATTATTAATAATAACATAATACGTCTTCTAATGAAAAAATTAGGGTTTTTAATTTACTTTTAAAAAAAACAAAAAGTAATGGGTAGTTCGAAATCAAAATTGGGCAAAACAATTTTATTTCAAAGATGTGGTGCCCGATAGACAATACAAAATTGATTAAAGTTCGTTTGACAGAAAGGTTCATTTAAAAAAATCAGTATTTCTCAAAGTGTATTTGTTGATGGGTTTCGGAGTAAAAATATCTTTGAAGACAGATTGAGACAAGTCATTTTTCCACATGTATACAAAGCATAAAACATTATATATATATAGCTCGTATATATTTAAAATTCTCATTTCAATAAAATAATGTTTTGCGTGAGAAAAGCGATTTGCAAAGCAGATTAAACGGATAGCATGTTTCTGACGGCGATAAAGACGTTGCAACTTACTTTTTTCTGTACTACCCCAGGCGATATTAGCATAATTTAAATAACTGTGTATAAATGAATAATAAAGTTTGATTAAAATTTTCTTATTGAGGTAGATTCGTGCTTTATATAAAACTCCTATGTTTTTTGAAATTTTAGTGCTTATTTAGTCGATATGATGATTCCAAGTGATGTTTTCATCAAGGTAAACACCTAAAAATTTTGTTACGGAATCCCTTTTTATTTCATTTTGATCAATAAAAATTTTAGGTAAGTTTAATGGCAAATATCGTTTTTTGTAAAGCAAATGGAATAAGGTCCACTTTGTTTTATTAGAATTTAGAGTTAACTTATTTTATTTAAACCAACTCGATACATGTATAAGCTCTTTGTTTATTGTTTTAAAAAGTTCAAAGATATTACTGTTAGAAAGAAATAAGTTAGTATCATCTGCAAACATAATACTTGTTAGTTTAGAGGCTTTATTTAAATCATTGATATAAATTAGGAAAAAGGGTGGACCAAGAATTGAGCCTTGTGGGACTCAACATGTTATAGAAAGACAATTGGTGTGATGACCGTCATTACTCGGAACAAATTGTTTACGATTTGACAAATAGCTTTCAAACCATTTTAAAATTTATTTTTTATTCCATAGTGTTTAAGTTTATGGATTAGAATTTGGTGGTCAACCGTATCAAAAGCTTTTGATAAATCAATAAAAAGTCCTAGAGTATATTGTGATTTTTCAAATGATTTTGAGATTTCCCGTACAAATTGGATAATTGCATGTTCAGTTGAGCTATCCTTTTTAAAACCGAATTGATTAATGTTAAGTAATTTATTAACATTAAAATATTTGTATACTCTGTTATATATAACTCTTTCTAAAATTTTTGAAAAGGTGGAAAGAACAGAAATAGGGCGTTACTTATAATTGATTTGTCCCCTTCTTTAAAAATAGGAATAATTTCAAAATAAATTGGCAATTTTTAACAGTTCGGGGAAAACACCTTGATGGATAGAAGCTTTAAAAACTTTAAAAAAAACAACTTTTAGCTGTTCAAAACAATCTATAATAACGTTTCCATTTATTTGATCTGCTCCAATTGCTTTATTTTTTTTTTAAAGATTTGAAGGCTCTTTCAAACTCTTCAAACAATAATTCAGAAGACAACTTAACTGAACGAATGCAATTATTAATGGGTACTAGAAAATCAGTAAATAAAGATTTGGTCTTTGGGATTTTTTTAGAACGTGTTGGACCTATATCGATAAAAAATTTGTTAAATTCTTGAGCTATAGTTCTTGGTTTGTATAAACTTTTGTTATCGACTCTTATCATTTGTGGCAGAAAACCTGAGCATGATTTTTGTTTCCCAATAATTTCATTCATTATTTGCCATGTGCGTTTTGTGTCATTTTTAAATGTATTGAGTAATTGGGAGTAATAACTTTTTTTTAAATTTTTGCGAATTTTTTCAAATAGATTTTTGTAGTCTTTGTAAATTTATATATAGTTTTTGCTTAATTTTGGACGATTTTTAGATGTTTTTGTTTTTAAAAAATTTATATATAGTTTTTGCTTAATTTTGAACGATTTTTTAAAGCCCTTAGTGATCCAGGGTGTATTTAAGCTCTTAGTAGTTATTTTATTTTTAATACTTGGGAAGTTAGCATCGTATACAGAAAAAAATGTTTTGAAAAAAAACTCATAGATATTGTTAACATTATCATTAAAATTTATGTTATTCCAGTGTAGTAATGAAAGTTGATTTTTGAATAAATTAAGGTTGGCCTCATTATAAATGCGTTTTCTAATTACTTTTTGTGCGGTTAATGTTTTTTCAGAGTTTGTATTATCTAATTTAAGGAATATAGGGAAATGATCTGATATATCGGTTCGCAAATTACCTACTTTTAAATCATTGTTGAAAATATCTGAAGTTATTATATTATCTATTAGAGTTGCTGAATTTGTCGTTATTCTTGTAGGTTTGTTTATTAAAGATACTGAACCCGTTTCAAAAATTTCATCATAAAAATTTTTAATTTTAAGGTTATCATTATAAAGAAAACAGTTCATGTTTAAATCTCCAATTATAAAATTTTGTTTTTTTCCAACGGTACCTTTTTAAATAATTTGATGTAAAAACATGCTAATGTTTTCGCTTACGCCATCAGGTGGCCGATAACAACAGCTTAGTAAAAAATTTTTTTTTAGTTGCAGTTAGTAATTTCTATAGTTGCAATTTCTTTATCGCAGTCAGAAACGCTTAAATCATGTCTAAAACAATGCTCAAAATTTTCGTGAACATAAATTAAAACTCCACCACCGCGCTTATTTGTTTTCCTTTCCATTAAAAATGTATTAAAATGAGGTAGATGAAAATTATTTAGGTTTTCTAAAGAAATCCAAGTTTCCGTTAAACAAATTATATTAAAAACATGTTTAGTTTCTTCTAATAAGTCTAAAAGTTTTTTAAAATTGCTATTTAAGCTTCTTATATTGAGGTGGAGAATTAACATTTGATTATTATTTCTTTCATTCTCATTCTTAAAAAGAAAATTTATTGTGTATCTAAAAATTTATTGTGATAAATATTGTAATCAGAGTCTAAATTTTCATTCAATGTAGAGTAATTTGTTTTTTGAATTTTAAAAACACGAGATTCAAAGTTTTCATTTGTAGCCATGATTAATATATTTTATTTAAGATTTCTTTTTAGGAATGCCCATTAAATTATTCGTTAAAATTGTTTTAAAAAGAAGTTTTAATATAAAAACTTTTGTCATACCTTACCGTAACACTTTCACCATTCAATCGCCTTTCTTTCACTTCAGCGAACAATTTTTTTCGAATAGCAACGGTTTCTCGAGAAAATTCTTCGTTCACAAACGTATTTGTGCCTTTGAGTCGATACAATTCCTTTAATATTCTTATTTTGTCTTTATATTTCTAAAGATTTAATACTATAGTCCTTGGTCGTCCATCGTTTTTTCGTCCAGTGCGGTGAGCTCTTTCAATTTCAACATCTTTTAGTCGTCCGCTTTTAGAAAAAGTTTTAGAAAACAGTCGTCACGTATATCATTGCAAAAAGATAGACTCGTAACATCGTCAGTATGACCAATAAATGATTCTAGTTGTTGTCCAGTTTTAATGTCCCACAAACAACAAGTTTTATCTGCAGAACTTGTTAAAATTTGAGCATCATCTAAAAACCTGCAACAAGTTACATGACATGTAACATGCTGCAGATTTTTAGCCGACAAAATTAGTGCAATACATGCCAATGTATTGCACTAATTATTCGAGTATGACTACACAGTTTTTTTCTAGTTTGCATTCGAATTTTGCTTATTTGATCTACATTTTGAGTAACCGATAAAAAAATTTGTATCTTGAGCAACTTTGCGTGCATCGCTGATTTTCTCTTTAAATCTTCTGCTTCTTGTCGAAGATTGTCTATTTCTGAAACACTCATTATATAATTGCTATAAATAAACTAAAATTCAATAATTATATGATTATATGATAAATCAATTCAATATTGTTTTTCAAAACACCTTAATGTATTTCGAGAAAAGCGCCATTTAAAAAAGAATAAAACGCTTTTTGAAACTAATAACTTTTATGAATTTTTTTTAAACTCTTTGAAAATATGTGTTAAATAACGTTTGTAGACATCTAAACTAGCATATTTTGTAAAAAAGATAAAAATTGATTTTTTTTACCTTATGGTGTTTTGAAAAACGGACTTTAGTATAAGTCAATAACATATTTGAATAACGACTTGTATTTTATGTACGTAAACAAAAAACGTAAAAAACGTTACTCGCATATTGTGTATTAAAAAAGCAATTAAAATAGTCTTTTGTTTTGAAAGTATTTTCGAACGTAAAAGTTTGCTTAAATAACGAAATAAATAAAACTTTATAAATGTTAAATTAAAAACATGAAACCTATAATTTAAGAGTTTATCAGAACAATATTATTTATTATTTTCTTCACTTTATTTTTATCGCGCTTTTCTAATTAAAAAATGCCATTACCACGAGCATTTCTCTCCATTGAGACAAGAATAACAATAAAAGAAAATAAAGTGTTACAAGGCTTTATTTACTACAAATTTTGAGTTTGCTAGGAGAAATTCAGTCACAAAAATGTAATTTTTAATGATTATTTTAAACTTTTCAAATCACCTTATCAGGTTTGAATACAATAAAAAGAAAAGATAAAAGTCAAACCGACAAAGACTTGAAGAGTTCACTTGATATGAAATGGTTATGTGGATTATTTTCCGCCAGCTCGTTGCCTTGTGGAGGCTAAATAACCAAGGTCCGCAGAGATTATATTTATATAGACAGAGATTATATTTATATAGGCCCATAAGTACACCTTTCGGAGCTACAATTGTTGAGGATTTTTTTTGGAGAATTATCACACATTTATGTTCTCTTGAACAAAGTTTTACATTTATGTTATTTTATTCCTGGTCGTAATTCTATTGTACCGTATCCTACCGTGCGGCATTAAAGATTCGGTATTATTTAAAGACAGAAACGATAAATGGGTCTGATATGACACATTTGACATTTTATAGAATGTTGATGGCACTTTAATTACAAAAACTGAACGATATTTAAATTACCAAATAAAATTTTAACTATAGCCCTAAATCTTGGTAAAAATATATGCATTTAATTTACTTGGTCCAATTGCTCCCCACCCCCTCGTTTTTTTTCACGATTTTATTTTTTTAACTTCTTAACTGTCTTGGCACGATACAAAACTTTTTTTTTTCTGAATAAAATACTAAGCCTCTTATAGAGATATGTTATCTGTCACTGTAAAAAAAAAGTTCTAGAATTTCATAATATTCATTTATTTCCATAGAAAAATCAAGTATATGAAAAAAGTGGTCTAAATGCCCTTCTTTGCCCTATAATATTTGCCCTCCTTTGCTAATATTTTGCCGCATCTTCAACTCTTTTGTCATAAATTCTGATAAAATAATAATATCTAACTACTGAAAAGCCGTTTTTGTAAGCACTCTTTAACATATATTTGACCTGAAAGTGTGGACTGAGAAATATAGTGCTAAAAGTAAATCACAAAACTATACAAAAGGAAAATGTCTTATCCTGTCAGGTTTTATGCATTTAAATTTTTTGTCTGATTTTTCACTACATTTGGCATAAAAACAGACCAGGCACCAGGTATTTGCTGATGGTCATACTTGATATATATATATATATATATATATATATATATATATATATATATATATATATATATATACACTTTATGTAAATGCAATGCATTTTAGTGAAGCTGCACCGAGCAGTGTACGCCTTAGGGATGAATAATAAGTTAAAAAGAGTTTAGCTGAATGAGATAAAAGTACAAAAGGACAGATGTCCAGAGGAAAACAAAGAGCCTCAAAGTGGAAAAATATTAAAAACTGATATGAGTAAAGTGTAGTAAAAAGTAAATAAGAATAATAAACAACAGTCAAGGAAAGTCATTAGTTGTTGTGCTACTAATTTGTTGTTAGAGTCCAGCGTAAATGTGATTTGTAGATAGAATTAAGAATGGAGTAGAATTATTCGTTTTATAAGTAGTCACCATATGGTTTGTATTTAAGGGTAATAAACCTTCATTATAGATGTAAGTGTCATGAACGTCTCAAGTACAGTATGAATTCGTGCCCTAAGGTGCAGTGTGAACGCATAAAGACCTCCAGCTTTCATCTGAAACTGGTATCCTAAAAGAAGTTCCACTCTGGGTCTACACCAGGGTATCTTTTTAAAGGTATCCCATTGTGTTATCCCAAAACGACTATTCTCAGAGTATCCAGTCAGGAAGATTGCCACAGACTCCCGAATTGACACTGAGACTAGAGAACACTTAGCGGGGTTCAGTTCAACTTGCAAACAGTAGTAAGTAGTTTTTTGACATGAGTGTCTATTGTTTTTTCAAAGTGTGCAGTGTTTTTTCAAAGTGTAGCATGGGTCAATGAGAGTTGTGAATTGTTTTGAGTTTATTTAGGTATGTGTAATGTAAATAGATATTGTGTTTTACGTGTGTAACTATTGTAGTAGCACGCCTCAATAGTAATAGTTATTAGTATAAAAAATAGTTAAAAGGTCCTTTAAGTTGGTGTAACGTCAGCTAGGCAAGATTTGTAGTAGTCCTATGACGTGTTTTTGGAGAATATATTACCTATTACAACTAGACGATCTAAAATATTTAACTAGAATTACATTAATATAAGAACAAAAACTAATGTGTAAATTAAAAAAAAATAATCTATATATAAAAATTACTACTTATTCATAATAATTATATGGAGTTTTGTAGTTTAACTGGTTAATATGAGGTTTTGAAAATGTGTTTGGTATTTTGTGTAAGTAAAAAGAATCACTGTACATTAGTCACATGACTGTGATGTTATGAGAAATATTTTAAATAGAGTAGAATTATCCGTTTTATGAAAATCATAGCTTGTTTTTGCTTAATAATATTAATAGTTACTTGTGTCTTAGGTTATCAGATAATGTATGTAGCAGAGTTGGAGTAGAGTTATTTGTTTTTTAAGTAGTTGTCAGATGGTGTATGAAAGAGAGCTGAAGTAGAATTAATCGTTTTTGTGTTAAAGTAGATTGTACATGATAGTCAAAATTTTAGAGTGTGTACTGTGACAGTAGTAGTTAGTAGTTGTAATGGTTATGGTTAGCTGGAGTTGTATATTAAATATGTATGATTCTAGTGGTATCATATTAAAGCATATATACAAATACATATACAAATGCAAATACATTGAAGAAAAAACAAATACCCCTATAAATACATTACAATAGCTATTTCACACATTTTTTTGTGTTGAATTGGTGTTGAAGTAATGTTTTAATGATCTAATCTTAGTAAAGTATAGCCTTATAGACATAAATCAGCAAATATAGCTTCTAGAAGTATCAGTATAAATATTAGAATGATAAGCATAAGTGTATTGAAGTGTAGATGATCAAAATATAGGTATTTTATATCCAATTACCCATGTAGTGTCAAGGTGACATTCTCATCAGGACCATTAGTTGTCATCAGGGAGTTTCGAAGGTCTGGCGCCTGACCAATGGTCGACACCCTGTGGACACTACTTTGCTAAAATAGAGCACGTGCTCAGAATTTGTAAAACACCAGTATTTTATAATAGGGTGGTATGTCTTAAACTTAATATGTTCTTTTCTTGGTCATTATTGACCAGGGTTTTTGTGTATCTGTTTAGGAATGTTAATGTAAACATTCACACAGATAATCTATGACATTTAATCTGTACCATAGACATACAACATAAAGCGATAGTCATATTGGTACATACTTATAAACTTTTACTACAGTTAAAAACTTAGTAGCATTTAGCTAATTAAGAAAAAACATAGACATTTGTGTCCTTATAAATAAATATTGGTACATAAACTTTATCTATAGATATAATTGTGAATAGAATAAAAGAAAGTTAAGTAACAAAAACATGTTTGCTTACCATTCTGAAAGTAAATATTATCTTTTGGGTTTAAATCGTGACGAAGATGTAAGATGTTCTTGATGATGAATATTAACTCGTCGTTGTTATCAAAGTTAAATTTAGAATTATAAATAAACAAAGATATACAGGAGATGTCAAGATTGATAAGAATCTTAATCCGCCTAAATATCCAGATAATGTAATTAAATTGAATTTTAAACTCACTGTTCTGTGTCAGAGTTCAAACAGAATAGCATGCGGTTTTAGAAATGGCTTTTGATGCTGAATGAGAGACTGAGGGGAGCGAGGCCAAAAATGCCGATGATTAATTTGCGTTAGTTTGTAGAGTCTTGATGAACCGGAAATTTAAGTTTTTAAGAAGTTTTGAGTTTCTATAGACCTTTTCGCGGTTGCGAAGTGCATCTTGGGTAATCAGGGCAAACAAACAACAAAGTTAGTTCGATTTAGTGAAGGAAAGCTAAAGAGTTTGTGCTTATTTTTAATGTTCTGTCAATTAGATTTAGCACTTATTATTCAATATTATTATTAGAAAATATTCGATGTTTTATAAATTGGTTTTTTGATCGATAAAAAATAATAAATATGAATTTAAACTGCCAAACAACTGTAGTGTATAATGCCATACTGCTACGTATTGTTGCTCTGTTGGTTGTAATTATGATTTCATTTAAAAGAATTCAATAGACAGTGCCAAATTTTACTGTTTTCCTGATGATTTGGCAAAAAGCAACCTAAATCATGTCGTAAAAGATTTATTTATTTCGAGTTTTGAAAACCTATTTTGCTTTGCTTATACATGAAAGTATCGTTATGCAAAATAAAAATCTTCTACAAAAAAAAAGAAAAACTTAAGTGAATTATTTTTATATTGTCATTAGATTGAGATAAACTTGATTAGAACATTTGCTTAAAACGGTAAGAATTAAAGACAAATAAATAAATCAAGTTTAATAGACTAGACACTTGATGATAATTGTATGATAATAATTGTTTTTGCTAAATTACTTAGATATTTTGTGATTTTCGGTTTTTTGAAGGCTTAGCATATTCAAAGGCCTTGGAAATGTTGCTTTCTTACGTGCAGAGAAATGAAAATATAATGCACTACTGGAAAGATAAAAGTCCAGCTAAAGATTAATTTTGCTACAGGATTTAAAAACAATATAATTAAAATCTCTAGTATGATAACAGATATTTTTGTGATAATAAATAAAATGAAGATTCTGCTTATCATTTATAGTGTCTATTTGTGTGGTGATTTTTATTTATTTATGACATAGATAAAACTTTTTTTGTTTGAGTTAAAATGAATTATTTATAATAGATACATTTAGAAATGAAATTAAAATTTACCAGCCGCGATTATAAAATTTTACCTAAATGCTCTATAATTGTTGATTGTTCTGAGATTTTTATTGAAAAACCATCTAGCTTGGGTATAGATGCAATTTCTTGGTCAAATTACTGTAAAATATTTAGATTTCCTTATTTTTTTTCATTGTTATGGCAGAATCTCTAGTTATATTTGTATTTTTAAAGGTTATGGACTATTAAAACACTTAAAACCTGAAGATAAAGATTTGCAATTTTTTTTCCTCTATATAACTTGCCCATTAAAGCTCACAAATCCCATTTTTGTCCTGCTAATTGTTTGGGTAATGTTTGTTGTTATTTGTGTTGTAGTTGCTTGTTATATTTGTTACTATTTATCGAGTGATTTTTTTTTGTTGTTGTTTTACTATATTCTTTTTTTCATTTTTCTGATCTCATGTGTTATTCATTTATTCTCGAATCCGATAATCCATTCATTTCGTTTTTACTTTTATTTTCTTGCATTTTCAATGATACTATTTTTCTTGAAACCGATTTATTAATATTTAATTTTATTTATTCTTTTTATTTGTTCGTTTTTTGTTTTATTTGTTTATTTTATTAAGGTGTCACTCCATTGACTAGTTTGTTACTATACAAGTGAGACCGAATATAGTTTTATAAAATTAAAAATGATATATATATATATATATATTCATAAATATATGTATATATATATATATATATATATATATATATATATATATATATATATATATATATATATATATATATATATATATATATACATATATATATATATATATATATATATATATATATGTATATATATACATATATTTATATATATATATATATATATATATATATATATATATATATATATATATATATATATATATATATATATATATATATATATATATATATATATATATATATATATATATATATATTACGAAATTATTGAATTTAATATGAGCCATAAGGTATATAAAGAACCTTTTTGTATTCTAAGTTCAGTTATTCAATTTAAATAATTAATTATAAAATAGTTATATATTCATCTATAGATTTTAAACTTTATGATTATATTATTCAGCGTTCCATTTTTAGCCTCATCAAAATGAAGGTGGTTTAATATTTACATGATCATAAAAACCGAACACTAAACGATTTGATGCTGAAATTTAAAATCTATAGATAAATACAGAACTAGTTTATAATTATAAAAAATGAATAGCTCGACTCATTGCTCTCATGATTGGGGTAGGAGGGAGGGCTAAGATTGTAAGGTTTTGGTATTCCCAGTCTCCTTTTACTGTAATTTTTTTGTGAAGAATCTATATTCGTCTTAAAGAACAGAACAGTGATAAATTAGTAAAAAAAAATTATAAGCATTATTAGTGTGTATGGTGTTATGTGGAAATGTTACTTTGATTTATATAAATACACTCCTTAAACAACATTCTAATTTTGTGTTGTTCTTTATAATAAAGATTTAATTTTTCTAAAGATGAGACCAAAATTTACTTTCCTAATCTTTTGAGTACGAATACTTTAATAAAAAAAGAGAAAATGTAAAAAAAAAAATATTTCGAAAATCTAATTTTTAATAAATTTGTCTTTTAATCAATATTTGTAGAGAATCCGTCTATAAATATCGAAGAATCCCAGCATCCGTTAGTTATTGGGGCAGAATGTGAATGCATTTTTAAAGTGATTTAATTTATTGATGCAATGAATGCAAACATGTTCAGTGGCGGATTATCCATTAGGCAAACTAGGCAGTTGCCTTAGGCCCGCTTAAAATAAAGGCCTGTAATTTCGGATTTTGTAAGGGCGAATTCAAGAAAAACAGATCCGAAATGCCTAACTCCTCAACTGGTTATGTTATTCTTTCTTATAACGATGACTCTTAAGTTTTTTGTTAGAATCGAAAAACATGTTATTTTGGCCTAATCAAGTTTACTGTAAAATAAAATGGATAACTGTAATAAAAAAAAACTTGATTTATGCTGTTATAACACTTTCTTTTTGTTTTTTCTGACTAAAAAGGAAAGGAAACTATATTAGCTTTAGCTTTATTAAAAAATCGAAAAACTTTTAGAGGAGAATCGAAATGATCCTTTTGCGTCCAAATGTAAAAAGCTCAATTTCGAGCCCATTGTATTGTTATAAAAGTTTCTATTAAACAAAACGAATCAAAATATAATTAAAAACTTTCAACGCGCTCAAATAAAAAATGGATATGGATACGCTAACTAAAAATGAGATAAAAGTAGAAACTCTAGAAAATTTTTTGGAAATGTCAAAAGGAGAGCTGCAGTTTTATCTCAAACAGCGTGGTTTTACAATTTCCGGCAATCATAGCTCTTTAGCTGCTACAGCTTTAATGGTATGTGAGCAAAAAATTAAAGTGGTACCAAGTACTGAAAATGCTTGCAATAAATTAAATAGTGACTACGCAAATCTACTGAAATCGTTTAAAATAAATTTCGACCCGTTGAAAGCAAATGATTTTGTAGACGATATGCGACAATGCCCTGTTACAAATATTGGACAAATATTTGCTTTTATCATCGAAAGCAAAGCATTTGAAACTGAATACATTGGTCAGTACAAACTTAAAAAAGCATATTCATACTTTGGAAGTGGTTTTGTTGGCAAGTTGTTTAGCAAAAAAATGAACGATTATATTATGATACGTTCATCGGTCTCTCCTTCTCAACATATACGAGAAAAATCCCATCAACTTTGGATTTTGTTTAATGTGGATGGCAGCATTTGCACCGCGTTTTGCACGTGTACCGCAGGACAAAGTAATTGTTGTAATCACGTTGCTGCGGTACTTTATAAAATAGAATATGCGAACACTAAAGACATAACGAACCCTATTTGTACTGATAATATTTGCAGCTGGAACGCTCCGTCCAAAGAAATTCAACCAAGTATGGTGAAAGATATGAACTTTGTTAAACATAAAAGTGGTAAATTGCAGAAAAATCTTTTGATTTACAAAGAAAAAAATGATTTTGATCCTAGACCAGTAGAAATGCGCGAAATTACGGAAGTTGAAAAAAAACAATTTTTATTAAATATCAAGGAAGTTCTTCCTAACGCCGCTCTAAATATAATGTTTACCCCTCCGCCAGATAATGATGTGCCACTTCCGATAACAGAAATTGCTTCAGCAGCACGTAGTTGTTTCCCAACGGAGCTAAGCTGTGTGACTGATAGATTTCTTGGTATGCTGACATTTAACGACAATCAACTTCAAGAATTAGAAAAAGCTACAAGAAATCAATCACACTCAAACCAATGGTGGGAACAACGCAGAGGAAGAATAACATCATCATGTTTCTATTCCATTCACCAAAAGGTTACATCTCTTCTGAGAAGCCATGATAAAGACGTTAAATGCAAAGTTGCGCCACTTCTTAAGGCTATTGTCGACCCTGTTGAATTAAAGAATGTTGCACCTCTAAATTGGGGTAAAGAAAACGAAAAAAATGCTGCTAAAATATTTATGTCAACTGAGGGCGTAAGACATCAAAATCCTAAGCTAATAACCTGTGGTTTATTTGTGCACAAACCGCACCCGTATCTTGGTGCTTCTCCGGACAACATATTTCAATGTCGTTGTTGCCTAAAATCTTGTGTAGAATACAAATGTCCTTTTAGTATTCGGGACGAAGATATAAGCGTTTCATGGAAAAAAACGGATTTTTTGGAAATGGTTGACGGGAAAGTAGTGCTTAAAAGAAATCACAAATATTACACCCAAATAATCGGCCAAATGGCAATCACTGGTTATAAATCCACGTACTTCGTAGTCTATACAAAAAAAGATGTTTTAGTAAATAAAATCACGTTCGATGAAGAACATTGGCAGAAAGTGCTTCCAAGCTTAATTCTGTTTTTTAAAACGTATGTGCAACGTTACCTACTTGGATTTATGCAACTGTATACATGCCCATTGTGCGATAAGCCATGCTTAAATGAAAATGAATTTAAAAATAAAGAAGATAACAGCATTGATTGTGACATTTGTGGTCTTTGGTTTCATTGGGATTGTTGTGGACTAGTTCAAAGAACTGTTTTAAAAGATAGATTTATTTGCATTTTTTGCCAATAACTGATAAATCACAACATTGATTTATAGACATTACAGATATTAAATGTATTAAATTAAGCATTAATTTCAGAAAATAATCTTTTTACTAATCATTTGTTTTAATTCATAAAAGTATTAAAGCGAAAAACTATTGACTCAAAAGATATTAAAAGGTTTATAATGACGTGTATTTACTGCTAAATTATTTAAATTTATTATAAAAAACAAGAAAAAATGAGGTCTATATTTAGTTTTAGTAGTGTATTTATATAAGAAATAAAAATTCAGAAACAATATAAAAAAAAGCAATATAGTAATGTACAAAAAAAAAATTGTATCTTTATATATATATATATATATATATATATATATATATATATATATATATATATATATATAAATATATATATATATATATATATATATATATATATATCAATTTAAAATGTATTCTACAAAAAGAGTGCTCAATGTTCTTAAAGGAACAGAGCAATTACAAATTAGTAGAAAATCATTATGCTAAGGGATTTTCTACTAATTTATATATACATATATACATATATACATATATACATATATACATATATATATATATATATATATATATATATATATATATATATATATATATATACATATATATATATATATACATATATATATATATATACATATATATATATATATATATATATACATATATATATATATATATATATATATATATATATATATATATATATATATATATATATATATATATATATATATATATATATATATATACATATATACATATATATATATATATATATATATATATATATATATATATATATATATATATATATATATATATGTATGTATATATATATATATATATATATATATATATATATATATATATATGTATATATATATATATATATACATATATATATATATATATATATATATATATATATATATATATATATATATGTGTGTGTATATATATATATATACATATATATATATATATATATATATATATATATATATATATATATATATATATATACATATACATATACATATATATATATATATATATATGTATGTATATATATATATATATACATACATATATATATATATATATATATACATATAGATATATATATATATATATATATATATATATATATATATATATATATATATATATATATATATATATATATATATATATATATATATATATATATATATGTATCTATGTATATATATATATATATTAAAACACACGCACACACACTAAATGTATATATATATAAATGACTTTTATCAATTTAACTAGAGATTCTGATGTTCAGTTTATACAGGCCTAGCTAATTCAAATGCATATATATATATATATATATATATATATATATATATATATATATATATATATATATATATATATATATATATATATGTATATATAAAGTAAATCTTATGCTTTGTTTTCATCAATGCAAAGGGGGGGCATGAAGTTTGTTAATACAGCGCATACAGTAATAATATTGTCACATAATGGTAACAGTGTGACTGGCAATTCATTTTTTAATATGCGAAAGTTTTTCATACGCCCTATGGCTTGTTCCACATAAATTCGAACATTTGCAATTTTTGAGGTTTCTCGCACATCATTAGATGTCATTTGCAAATTTGTGCGTTTTGATGGAGGAATAGCTAAATTGCACTGGTAAAAAGCTAGTAGTTCTTTTATTTTAAAACCTCTATCTGCTATAACTTGATCTCCAGGTTGTAAGAATTTTAAAATTCCACAATCTTTAACAATAAAAACATCGCTAGCTCTTCCGCCATAACAATTTGATAAAAAAGAAATTGCACCATTTGGTGTTATTCCAACCAAATATTTAACAGTATAATGATGTTTATAATTTGACCAACAACTTGCAGCAGTATCCAAACTTGATGGTGTTTCGATAAAAAGCTCACTACAATCAATTATTATTGAGCATTTTGGGTAGTATTTCCTGAACATTGTTGGTAAATTTCTCTTTATATTATTTCTGTCAGGAAAATGTATTAGCCATTTTAATTCAAGAGAAAGAAGTTTTATCCAAGTTATAAATACTGAACTCACTACAGAAATAGATATCATGAAACGATGAGCAAGATCTTCAGTTAAAAGACCTAAACGTAAACGCATCATCACAAGAAGAAACTCCTGTTGCAATGTTAGAGATTTTAATGTTATTGTTTTTAAATCCCTTGGCGAAGATAAGTTTTTATTTGTATTTTTACTACCTTTCCAATAGTGCATTACATTTCCTTTCCTTTGTAAGTAAGAAAACAACATTTCAAAGGCATTTGAATTTGCAAGGCCTGTAAAAAACTGAACATCAGAATCTCTGGTTAAATCGGCAAAAATTATTGATCGTCGTATTGGTTCATTACACTGAATAGATTTATCACAGTGTTTATTTTCTAAAGTTAAACTTGTTGATGAACTGTTTGCTTCTGATTCTAATATGACATCAAATCGTTCAAGTTTTCTTCGTTTTGTAGAAGATTCTTTTTCTGCATTACGAATATTCATGTATAAAGTTAGATTAGGAAAAGCAAAAGTAGGCTTTCCAAACTCAAAATGATTAGAGCAAACCACTTTATTATCAGAAACTGTAAAATTTATTAAACCTTTTTTAACTTGATTTACCCAATGCTGCCTTTTTAAAGAATCTTTAGGAAAGTAGTGAAATTTTAGCTCTGTTACTTGAGTTCTTTTAAATAACCTATCTGGATACCTGGAGTCGTTATTACAACCAGCAACACAGCAGCGGTAGTTTGGCATTTTAAATTTATATAATATAAATTTATAATGTATATATTTAATATATATTTAAATTTATATAAGTATAAAACACCAAATTAAAAATTTGAGTACTAGCAAATAAAAAATAAGTAGAAAATCTTCAGCTTTCCTTCACTAAATCAAACTACTTTGTTGTTTGTTTGCCCTGATTACCCAAGATGCATTTCGCAACCGCGAAAAGGTCTATTTGGATGATGTTGTCGACAGAGGGGTTGCAATAAAAGCTAATATTCTTTTGTGCAGTTGTAATTGTTGGTGTTTAGTGTGTATTAGTAAATCTTTAATAGATTTTAAGTTTGTATGTACTGATAGTGGTTTGTGAGGAAATATGTCCTGTAGTTGTAAGTTAGGGTCAATCATGTTCCAGTTGTTAAGAATGATGCTGTTGATTTGTTGTCCAACGGGAGTGTATGGAGTAACTATTGTTAGTCTTTCTGTATTTTCCAGCGCGCGCCTGTTGTTGACAAGTTCATGTTGCGTTTTATGAAGCGCTTTCTTAATGTTATTGTTGATGATGCGCAGAGGATAGTCTCTTAGTACTAGTGTCATAGTTAAGTATTTAAGATTATTTTGTAGGTTGTTAAGTTCTGTAATGATAGTGCAGTATCTGAGAGCTTGGCTGTATATGGTGCCCGGAATAGTGTGTGTGGGATGATGTGAGTCATAGTGAAGTAGTCCCATTGTGTCAGTTGGTTTTCGATTGATGGTCGTGTGAATGTTACCTTGTTCATTTTTGTACAGTAGTATGTCTAGAAAGTTTATGGATGTAGCTGAGTGGTTGAAAGTGAATTTGATTGTTGGATGGATGGTGTTCATGTAGTTGCAGATCTGATCTAACGCTGCTATGGGTCCTTGAAAAATGAAGAAAATGTCGTCGATGAATCTTCTGTAGAAAGTAATGTGGTTCGCAAATTGGTTAGTGATTTGTTCGTTAAGCCTTCCCATGAATAAATTCGCATAGCATGGCGCAACCCGTGTGCCCATTGATGTACCTGTCAGTTGATGGTAGTGTTTGTCACCAAAGGAGAAAGTACTGTTTGATAGTATTTCTTCTATTAGGTTGCCTATGATACCTGGTGATGGGCAGTCAGGTGGTCTATCTTGTAATGGTATGAGCCTCAAGTAATGTACTACTGCGTCTATGCCATCTCTGTGTGGGATGTTGGTGTAGAGTGATGTCACGTCAGCCGTCACAAAAATGAATTCTGAAGATTGAAGTCGCATATTTTGTAACATGTTGAGAAAGTATATACTGTCCTTAATGTAGGCTGGTAGTGATTCGACCAGTGGTTGTATGAATCTTGTCAGGTATTTTAGTAGGTTGTCCGTAGGTCCGCTGCATGCGCTGACTATTGGTCGTAATGGAATGTTAGGTTTATGAATTTTTGGAAGTCCGTAAAATAGTGATGGTCTACATGGTTTGCGGGGAAGAAGGAACTCTGCAGTCTGTTCGTTAATTTTATGAAGTTTAAGCATGTAGTTTGACATGTAAGTAATTCCTCTCACAATCTTATTCGCTTGGTCAGTCTGGAGCTCTCTGTATACTGTTCTGTCCATTAGTAGTTCATTCACTTTCTCTTCGTATGTTGTTTTGTTCATGATGCAGAGCCCTCCCCCTTTGTCAGTTTTTTTGATAATAATGTCTCGGTTGTTTTGTAGGTTTTTCAGTGCTTGACATACCTCTGGTTTCAAGTTGTTTCTTTTTCTCGGTGTCTCTCTGTTCCACATCTCTTCTAGATCTCTGTCTATCTTGCCGAAGTATTCGAGTATGTTTTCATTCTCTGTTTCTGGAGGTACCCAGCTGGATTTCTTGTAGAATACGGATCTCTTCTGCTCCTTTCTATCCTTGAAGAACATCTTAAGTCGTAGTTTTCTTTTGAATTTCTCCACACTAGCCCCGTATACTTCTCTTCCTACTTTTTGTGAGTTGGGTATAAACTTCAGTCCTTTTCAAATTGCTTCCTTTTCTTCATTTGTAAGTACGTGGTCAGATATGTTTGTTATCATTTTGTCAGTCAGAGCTGTTAGCATTCTTACCTTTTCGCTGTCCACCCATCGTTTAAAGTCCTTGTCATGTCTGAAGTTTTCGCCCGGTGGAAAAACGGTTCTCATGCTGAATGGACCAATTGCTCTTTTCTCATTTGATGGAGTGAATTTTCGTTCGTTGTCCTAAAGGTAAGTAAAAGCGTGTATCATTTTTGTATTGCATGTATTTTACTGTTTTTTTACTATATATAAGTGGTATGGCAATTATTGGTATGTAGTTGTCCTTTGTTTTGTGAGTGCCCAAACAGTGGTATTTTAATATGAGTAAAATTGTGAATAATAGTTATTAATTACATATGGATGCTTATACAAGATTATTGAAGATGTTGGCCGGGAGAGAAATGTATATGCATAAAGCACTGATTGTTGATAAATACAGTAGTGTGTTATATGCTTTGCAACGCGTGTTGTGTAATCCTGTGATGAGTGGCATTATAAATAAGGAGTAATTAGTAAATAAATGAGTCAGTATTAGTATATTTTGATATTTACATATTTAAATAAGCATATAAATCGTCTAAAAAATTACAGGTTCGTCTTATATTATTTCGTTAAGTGTATTGTTTATAAAGATTCATTTCCGCTCTTCGTCTTTCAGATAATGTCAAAAATAGTGTCACGGTTTCGTTTCTGGTAAGGGAGAGGTTGTAGGTTGAGGTATCTCATTTGATTGAAGTGAATGTCGAAGTAGTACCATTTGCTGTTGTGTGATTCTAAGTTTTTTGTAATCCATTTGATTTGATAAATTCGTTTATTACATTTAGATGGGTCTCTTTTGAACCCTAAGATGAGAAATGTGAATAGAACGAATAGCGAGCAACCATTACCTAGGAAAAATATTGTCAGTTTAAAGGTTTCCAGGTCTGAGGTGACATAGTTGCAGAATATAATTTGGATATCGAGTGGCCAGTTGGTCATCGGATAGAAGCAATCTCCATTCATTATCTTGAACATCTTCTTGCGTTCCAGGTTGATTCGAGGGCTTGCAATGCCTGTAGTGTGTTCTAAAGCCTTCTGTAGGTGTCTCTCTACAAACAACGATTCATATAATATGTTAAGTATATTTGCAGTCTTTGAGCATTTAGGCAACAGTGAATGGGGGATGGGCATTTTAAAGAAATGAGTGTATTATGAAAAGATATTTATTAGGTGCTATTTTTTATGAGTGTTTGTATGTGGTGACGGACATAGTATAATTAAATAAAGCGTAGTAAGTCTGTTAGATTAAATAAGAATAAATCAGGATTATGAGAATGGAAACAGAATAGACTATTATGAGGAATATATAATTGATTCATGATAACACGGTGTTATTATAACAACAGTAACATATAAATGAGTTTTTGAGACAATACATTATAAGAACATATTTTAAAACACTAGTGGTCAATTTTGGTGGTCAAATAGTGAAGATAAGTGGTAACCATTAATTATTGTGTCACTAAACTGTCGTTAGTATTACGTGTAAAGTTGATGTATAGCCTTGAAACAAAAATCAAGTCATTAATTGTTGTGCTATTAAATTGTGTCCAGCGTAAATGTGATTTGTAGTTGAGCCCAAATAAGATTTGTAGATAGAATTGATAATGGAGTAGAATTATTCGTTTTATAAGTAGTCACCATGTGGTTTGTATTCTTAGGGTGATAAACAATCATTATAGATGTAAGTGTCATGAACGTCTCGAGTATAGTACGAATTCGTGCCCTATGGTGCAGTGTGAACGCATAAAGACCTCCAGCTTTCATCCGAAACTGGTATCCCAAAAGAAGTTCCACTTTGGGTCTACACCAGGGTATCTTTTTAAAGGTATTTCATAGTGTTATCCTAAAAGGACTATTCTCAGAGTATCCAGTCAGGAAGACTGCCACAGACTCCTAATTTCCTGATTTTTTCCGTTATACTTATTAATGCATAGCAAGTAGAATGCTTTGATCGAAAACCAAATTGAAAATCATTTAAACAATTAAATGAGTTTAGAAAAGAGTACACTCTAGAATACATAAGTTTTTCAAGAAGCTTACTAATGTTAGATTAAACAGAATTAGGTCTGTAGTTAGTCCATAAAAAGTTTAGAGCCATTTTTTAATATTGGAATAACGCAAGATAATTTCAAAATATCAGGAAATTTTCCATTTATAAATCAGGTATTAAATAGTTTAGAAAGAATATTTGAAAAATCGTAGTTAAAATCTATTAGAATATTTGTAAGAATGCTGTCTGGACATAATGATGTTTTTGGATTTAATTTAGATATAAGAGATGAAGTTTCACAAATATTTGTTGGAGATAATAATAAACTATGTAGATTTGGATGTGTAAGATATTTTTGGTAGTTAATGTAAGATGAATGAATATAGGATCTGTGTTTATGAACAACATTTGTAAAAAAAGTGTTAAATGATTCAGAGATTAAAGTCGGGTCAGTTATATATGTTTAATTTTCTTGCAAACAGTTGGGAGATGATTTATTCTAATTTTGTACATTAATTAGAGTGTTAATACCTTTCCAAAGTTCGCGAAGATTTTTTACATTTTTGAAGAAAACTTTTTGAAATGGTTTTTTTTACTAAGTTTAATTATTGTAACTATTATATGTTTATATCTTTTAAAAATACTTTCAAATTTTTTTTTAATAATAAGATCTTAGATCTTAACATTTTTTTTTTGCGTACTTGAATAGATTTTATAATTCCTTTCGTAATCCATGGTTTGAATCAACATTTGAAGTTTTTTATACTGATTTGTTTAAGTGGGGCGTAACGATCTAAAATCAATGTTGTTTCAGTAATAAACGTTTGGAAACATGTGTTAGAATCATTGGGCTTTGTAATATCGTCCCAGTCAATTTTTGATGAATCAGATATAAAGTTTTGTTTATTAAAGTTTTTAAAGCTCCTGCTATATAAATTGTGTCTACGTGGTATAAATAATTTATTGAAATTGGGACAAATACAAAATTGAGGTAAATGATCAGAAACAGAAGTTGTCAAATTTCCTGAAACAATTTCATTAGCTATTAAACTAGCGAAAATATTATTAATAATTGTAGCAGAGTAATCAGTAATTCTTGTCGACAAAGTAATAAAAGGGCGAATATTATAAAGAGAAAATAAGTTTAAAAAATCAGATTTTGCAATGTCATTATTTGATTGCATCAGATCAACATTATAATCGCTAAGTAAGAAAACAGATTTATTTTCAGCAGATACTTTTTGAAGTAAGACAGACATGATATTATTAAAAATAATAATATCCATGCAAGGGTGTCTATAAATGCAACCAACAATAATATTAGACTTTTTAGAAAAAATAGTTTCAACAAATGTGGATTCTAAACAATTAGGTGTCTAAATCATTAAATCATCTCTTCGTTTGTTTATTAGTTTTTTCGATAAATATAATAATGTATCGCCACAAGAGGATTCCTTTAGTGTCTGCTCAATGTTGTAATTATCAATGAGAATCTGATGAATTGAAGATGTTTCTTTTTTTTTAACCTTGTTTCAGTTATACCAATAATGGAAAAATCAAAATTAATGAATGATTTTATTGTGGTTAAATCCTCAAAGTGTTTAAATCCTCAAAGTGTAACGATGTTATGCTGAGATGAAAAATAGAGAGAGCGCGTATTTTATTAAAATTAAGTGTACATAATTCGCTTATGTCATAATATTTACAAAATACGTCTAATGAAGAAGAAAATTTTTTCTCAAAATCTAAAACACGAGATGAAACATAATTATTAATTTGATTAGAGACTTTATTTAAATTAAAAGACCGGAAAAGGTTTGTAGACAGAGGTAAATCATCAGTTTTAGGAATTATATCAGAAGAAATTAGCAATTTAAATTCATTATCTTGTACATCTGTGAATGGAAAGACACTTTTATTACAGTTTAAACAACTCCGCAACGAGCGACTTAATTGTAGTAAACTGTACTTAGTATCATTAAGCCTGTTTTTTTTTGGTATTGTTAAGTCATATTTTGTACGAGACCAAAATAAACAAATATTACATTGAGATGAGCGGCAACTTTGACTAATTAATTTTTAACACAAATGACAGTTTAAAGCCATAGTGGAACCGCAATATTAGAGAGAATGTAAGAAACAATAAGTAGGGAGTAAATAGCTATGTTACTAAAAATTGTTAAAATAAAATAATGCGTATGAATAGATAATTAAGAACAACCAATTAAAATATCGAAAAACTAACAATTATAATAAATAATATTAATGTAGTTAAGCAATAACGCAATAGCCAAACAAACAGTAAACTATAACAAAAACCAAAATTTTAAAGAAAATTATAAAATCAGACTAAAAGAGTAAAAAAACTTATTAAAGTTGAGTGAAATAAATTGAAAAATATAATGGCAATAATAAAAATAAATATTAAATATTATATATCAAAATAAGTAACCTAATAATAAATTGTAGTAATATAAATAAAAATAATAGTGTTATATTTAAAATAAGATAAAAAATAATAGATATAAATAAAAACTATAAAAGCTATCTACTCTTTTAAGAAACTGATCTCCTCTTCTGATTTTTTTTTTTTTATTTTTTTGTCATTAAAAAAAAGAATACAATACCGTGTTGTATAAATAAAAGCTACATGACCGGGGCTAAAAGAAGACAATATTTGCCTTATCACTACACTTTCATCAGTAAACGTGTGTAACCATTAAAGTGTAAACATAAAACATAAAATTACTTTGTACCATTTAAAAATTATATACAAATATATACAAATATGTTAAGATCAGTTACTAATCTATAATCAAAAGAAAATCGTAAAAAAAAAAAAAAAAAAAAAAAAAAAAGCAATCACACCTAAAAACTGAAGATAAGTTAATAGGATAATTTAAAGAAAATTTAAGTTGGTTAGACTAGTTAATAAAATAGTTGTTAAAAAAGAAGATAAAAGAATCTTAAAAAGAATTTAATTCATTAACATCGTTAAGATGTTTTTGTTTGAGTTTTTGTTTAAATAGAGAAAGTGAAGAACAATTTTTCAGCTGGTTGTTTAAGAAAGTGTTCCATAATTTAGGACCTCTGATAGCAATAGAAAATTTAGTAGAAAAATAGTGTATTTTAGGTTGCTCGTAATTGTAATTTGAAAATCTTGTAGGGTACACGTGATTAATTTTATTGAAAAATGTATTAAAAATTATAGGAGTTAATTTATTATATAGTTTGTACATAAGTATATAAATTTGATAAAGGTTTAACTGAAGAACATTGAGTATGTGATGATTTTTGAATAGTTCTTTAGAATGGTACGGAATAGTTTTGAATAGTTTTTTAGAATGGTACGGAATAGTTTTTTGAATAGTTCTTTAGAATGGTACGGAAGGAGGCGTGAACTTCCTGTTAAATGCTTTCCCGCGGTGCTCTATGATAAGACCGTAAGGACTTCTGGGAGCACCTAAATACATACAAAAAAAAAAAAAAAAAAAATGTGCGAATCGACCTGCATTTGAAATAATCCTAACAGCGTGTTTTTGTCTACTAAGCAATTTTTTAACTTTACTTACATTAGAGCTGCACCATGCAATATTTTCATAGTTTATATAACAATTTATGAGGGAGAAATATAAGATTTTTAAGCAGTTGTGGTTTAAGATTTGCTTAGCTTTGTATAGTATGCCAATGTTTTTCGAAGTTTTATTTTCAATTGTTCTTATGTGTTGTCTCCATGTCATGTTTTTTTTTTTTTTTTTTTTTTTTTTTTCCATTTATTTTGCTGTTTAACAAATATAATCAACACATATATATACAAGAAAGAAAGAAATATGTCCGTATAACAAAGAAAACAGTAAAATCTTGTCAACAAGCACCGTTTTTGTATATACAGTATATAAAATAAACTATACTTTTTTACAATGATCTTTATAAAATAAAGAGTTAAACAGACAGGGGCTCAAAGAAGATGAAGATGACAAAACGTCATCGCAATCTTTTCATAGAGCCCCCTATATACATTTTCATTAGGTTATGGATATTAAATTAAATTAAAAACCCTTATGGGCATAAAACTGCTGCGCTGATCAATAAAAACAAATAAATAAGATTATAAATAAAATTACTTTGTAATCCTTTTAAGCACAAATAATAATCAAATTTTTAAAATTTCTTTTTTTATCAGAAACTTAAATGAACTTAATGACTTTGCCATACATTTGGATCCTTTTTGATATCTATTCCATATATTTGGCCCCCGATATGCAATGCTATACTCAGTATATTTATTAAGGTTTTGAGGCAGTTTATATGTGTTACTTATATTTGCTCTTAGATAGTAGTTTTCATTTATGTTTATTTCAAACTTGTTAGTAAAGTTTGTAGGAGAGAGATTATTATTAAATTGATACATAAAAATTAAATGCTGATAGATATTTATTTCAAAAACATCCATCATTTTCATATCTTTCGTTATTAGTTTTGCATGCTCCCGCTTATTTTTAAAGTAAATGATTCTGCATGTGTGTTTTTGTAGACTATAGATTTTTTTAAGTTTTGATGGCTGAGTACTTGCCCATGATATGTTTGCATAGCTGATAAAGCAATGAATTAGTCCAAAGTAAATAAGTTTTAGACTTTGTTTATTGATATATGATCGTCAAGTATCACTCCTAAAAACTTTTATTATATTTTTTTATATTATTATATTTTCTTTGCCGTATAATTAAATTTACAATGAGAAAAAACCATTCATGTATAAAAATTGGCCGGAGCAAGAAGAAGACATAAACTGTCTTATCGCCAAGCCCCGTTTACATTAACGTCACAAAGTTACAAGTTAAAAACTAAAAGGTTAAAAATTGAAGTACAATACAATATTAGTTTGACAAATATAAGACACAAGTAATAAATCGAATAAATGTTATTTGTCTGTTCAAAATTAATAGTATATATATTTTTTATTTTAATAAGAAATAAACAAGATACACAAGACAATAGTAAATGAGTAGTGATGACTTTTTCAGGTTTAATTATTTTAGGTGATTTTAGAAGAAATCTTTAAAATCGAAAGTTTTTTCTAATAGAAAACGTTTAGATTCTCTTTTGAATTGTTCTAAGGAGATGCCTCGAAGAATTTTATTTTTAATTATATTTTTTAAAAAACCTTTCCATATAAATGGTCCCCGGTATTGAATTTGAAATGAATTGAGTTTTAAATAAGATCTTGGAATAACAAAATTATCAGATGAAAATTTAGTGGGATATTTATGAGATATTTCGGTAAAGTAAGACTGAAATATATTAGGAGATAACGCATGTTTTGTTTTAAACGTAAATAGGATAACTTGGTATATATTAAGTTTGTAAATATTAAGCACATTAAGTTTTTTTAAAAGAGATTCACCATTAACAGTTCTGTTAACGCCAAAAATAATCCTACAAGCATGTTTTTGTTTGCTATAAATTTTTTTGAGCTTTCCATAATTGGTACTTGCCCATGCAAGATTACAATAGGAAAGGTAACTATGAATAAATGAGAAATATATAATTTTTAAAGATTCCGTATTAAGAAAAGGTTTAACTTTATATAGCATTGAAATATTTTTGGAGATTTTATTTTCAATAGATCTAATATGATATTTCCATGATATATTTTCATCTAATATCACTCCTAGAAAGTTAATAGTGGACTCTCTTTTAATAACTTTTTTGTTCATAAAGAGATCAGGTAGTTTTAAAAAAAGGTTATCACCTTTACTAGGTTTGTGGAACAACATAAATTTAGTTTTCCCAACATTTAATGAAAGTTTATTATTCGTAATCCATTCATTTATTTTTAATAACTCTTCATTAAAAATTCTAAACAGATCTTTAATATTTCTGTTAGAGTAAAAAAGATTTGAGTCATCAGCAAACAAAATAACGTTTAGAATTTTGGATGCTAAATACAAATCATTAATGAACAGTATGAATAATAAGGGCCCTAAGATTGATCCCTGGGGAACACCACAAGTTATGATATGTTTTTTTTCTTCATTTTCTGTATATATTATGTATTGTTTCCTGTTTGAAAGGTAACTTTTAAACCATTGTAAGTTATTGTTTAATACTCCATACATTTCTAGTTTTTTTATTAGAATATCATGATTAACAGTGTCAAATGCTTTTGACAAATCAATAAAAACTCCTAATGTATAGCAATCATTATTGAACCCATTGGATACATAATTTATTAGATCGACTACTGCATGGTCCGTTGAATGATTTTTTTTAAACCCAAATTGTTTATTATACAGAATATTGTTCTCAGTTAAATAGTTGTTAAGTCTATCATACATAATTCGCTCTAACAATTTAGAGAAACATGGTAAGACAGAAATAGGTCTATAATTGGACATATTTGTATCATCGCCCCTTTTTAAAAATAGGTATAATCTTAGCAATTTTTAATTTCTCCGGTACAATACCGGATTTTAAAGAAGATTAAAAATGTGAAACAGTGATGGTTCAATAATATCAAACACAGCTTTAACTACATTTACGCTAATTTTATCAATGCCCGCACATTTATTATTTTTTAGACAGTTGAAAGCATTGCGCATCTCATTTAAGTTTAAATTAGATTCTATCATAGATGTGTTGGGTGTATTTATATAAGATTCGAAGTTGTTTGAATTGGTTTTTGGAATTTTATCAGCTAATTTTGGTCCAATATCAAGAAAAAATTTGTTGAGCTTGTTAATTATGACTTCTTTATTATAAATTATATCCCCGTCAACTAAAAGTTTTTCTGGCAATTTATTATTTTGACATTTATTTGTACCGATTATCTGCTTAATTACATTCCACGTCTTTTGTGTGTTTCCATGTGTTTTTTCTAGCAATTTTGCATAATAATTTTTTTTAGATTGTTTCTTTATTTTTTCAAACAAGTTTTTATAATTTTTATATTTTGTTTCATTTTTATATGTTTTATGTTTTAAATATTTTTCATAAAGGTTTTGTTTCCTCTTTGATGATTTGAGTAAACCTTTGGTCATCCAAGGGTTTAAAAGTGATTTAGGATTTATAATTTTTTTTATAACTGGAAATGCCAAATCATAGTATTTACAAAACTGCGCCAAAAATAATTCATACGCATTATTCACATCTTGCGATTGTAATATAAGATCCCAGTTAGTTTTTTCAGATAAAAGATTTCGAAAATATATTATGGAGTTTTTATTGATTTGTCGCATTGATATTGTTGATTTAGAGACAGAATGATTAAGGGTTATATTATCTGTAGTTAAGAATATTGGGTAATGATCTGTTATGTCAGTTTTAATTATACCCGATTCTAAAGGGCAATTATGAAAATTATTAGTAAATATGTTATCTAGTAAGGTCGACGAAGTCTTAGTTATTCTCGTCGACTTATTTATAGTGGGAATGATATCGTATTGTATAAGTGTATCTAAAAAGCATTGAACATTTAGATTTGAAGCATGATTTAACAAGTTTGAATTATAATCACCAGTTAAGTACACGTGTTTCTTTGTAATGTTAATTTTGCTTAAAAATGTTTTTAGATAGGTATAAAACTTTTTTAAATTACCAGATGGCTTTCTATAAATAGAACTAATAATTATATTTTTGGTCGCTTTATTATTTATTTCAATGCATAACGACTCACAATCTGTTTCGTTAACGCTGAGGTCGTTACGCAATTCAAAGTTAATAGATTTGTGAACAAAGATACTTAAACCACCACCGACAACGTGGTTTTGACGCGGTTGGTGGACTGACACGTAATTACTTAGCTCATAATTATAGTTTTTTTCATTGCTTTTCAACCACGTTTCCGTGAGAGTAATTATTTGAAAATCATGATTTAGATCATGCAATAATAATTTTAGATTATCAAAATTTTTATTGATACTTCGAATGTTTAAATTTAAAATTGAAAAACTATTTATTTTATTTTTTTGACACAAAAAATGAGTAGCTTCACGGATTGAATAATACTCACTTTCAAAGTTTTTTTTATTGAAATAGTCATCATCACTCTCAGTATTCAAATTTAATAAAAGATTATCATCCATTTTTAAAAAAGTAGAATATAATAACAATCTAAATCATATATATAAAAAAAAGGAAAAATAAAAGGTACCGTTAAGCTAGAAGAAACATAAAATATTTACTTTTCTTTTGGAGACCATTCTCGTACAATCAACTTGTCGTATGATATAAACGCGAATTTCCCACCTTCTCGAGCTTTTTTCATTTCCATCCGTAATTCTTTTCTTATTTGTACCGTCTCCGCACAATAATCCTCATTTATATATATGTTTTTGCCTTTTAATTTTGAAGAATTTTTTAGGATTCCTTCTTTATCTTTATAATTTAGTAATTTTAGTACTATAGATCTTACTTTTTTGCCGTCTCTGATTCCAGTTCTGTGAGCCCTTTCAATTTTAATTTCTTTCAGTCCAAGTGATTCTTCAAATAGCTTCAACACTTTTTCTTCACTATTGCTCCAACTTTCATTATCATTTTCTTTTAAACCGTCGATTCTCAGGTTATTCCTTCTCGATCTATCTTCAATTTCTCTTAGTTTGCTTTTTACCTTTAATAACTCACTTTTATCCCTTAATTTACTATTTATTTCTTTAGTTTTCTTTTTTACTACCTCGAATTTCTCAGTAGCAATTTGATCACTGGTCGTTATGTATTTCTTTAATTCCGTAAAGTCAGCCTCAAGAGAGATTACTTTTTTAGTTATTATCTCTAAATCATTTTCAATTTTGCTAATCTTTTGAAGGTTATTTATATTATCTTTTTCATATTCATTCAGCCTTTCTGTGAACATTTTAAAGTTTGCAGCTGTTAAGGATGCAAAACTCTTTTCTTGTTTTTTTAAAAGTTTTTTTGTTTCATCTAAGTTGGAATTTTTATGTTTCTCAAGTAAACCAGCAACAAGTACTTCAATACTTTTAGTATCCATATCAAAAATTTATTATTAGTAGTAGGTTGTTAAAAAAAAATAAAAATAAAAAAAATAAAAATAAAAAGAATCAAAATAACAAATAATTCCACGCTGCAAAAACACGTCCGATCACTTCAACCATGCGCAAGATATGATGACTCTCCAATAATTATTGAGCTACCAATGTAAAGATCAGGAAGTTTTAATGGAATATTTTCTTTATCGTAAAGTCTATGAAAAAAAAATACTTAGTTTTATTTAAATTTAAGGACAATTTGTTCGCCTTAAACCATTCCGCTAGATTAAAAAATTCCTTGTTTACTATTTTAAATAAGAGGTTGATATCTCCATTAGAACAAAATAAATTCGTATCATCTGCAAATAAAACTGAGTTTAAAAAGTTTGAAGACTTATGGAAATCGTTTGCATAAATAAGAAATAAAAGTGGACCCAGAATTAAGCCTTCGGGAACACTGCAAGTAACAGTCAAGTATTCAGTTTTGAAATTGGTCTGCAATTATCAGAATTAAATATGTCTCCTGACTTGAAAATAGGTATGACCCTCGCAATTTTTAGTTTCTCCGTATAAATGCCTAGTTTTAAAGAGAGATTAAAAATATGTAAAAGAGCGATTGTTAAGTACTTTATTGATTTTTTAATTAAATTACAACTAATATTTTCAAACTCCAAACTTTTGTTTAGTTTTAAAAAATATACTGAATCTAAGAGTTCCTTTTCAGTAATTTCATAATTATCCATCTTAGAGGTCTTATTAGGAGTAAGATATGACTCAAAGTTTACTTCAGTAGTTTCTATTTTCGACGCTAAAGTGGAACCTACACTGACAAAATATGGATTAAGTGTTTCAGCAACTAAAGATTTATTTGTAATAGTTTTATTTTTAATGCTTAGTTTTATAAGAAGACTATTTCCGTCATTTTGTTTCGTGCCAATTAACTCCTTAATTGTTTCCAAGTTTTTTTTGAATCATTTTTATGTTTTATTAAATGCTCAGTATAGTAATATTTCTTTGACCATCTCGAAAATACGTTTATAATTTTTGTAATTAGTTTCATGATTGAAAGTTTTTTTTTTTGAGAAACTTATTATAAAGTCGTTGCTTTTTTTCGATGACTTTGTAATTCCAGGTGTTATCCACGGATTTAATACTTTTTTCACACATTTTGTAACTACAGGAAAAGCCGAATTGTAAAGTTGTTGTAATTTATCAATAAACTTATCTTATGCCTTATCTGCGTGTTCAATATGAAGGAGGTCACGTGTTCAATATGAAGGAGGTCACGTGTTCAATATGAAGGAGGTCACGTGTTCAATATGAAGGTGACTATTTGATTTACGATTGTTGCGCTTTCTCTAGTTATTTTTGTGGGTTTATTAATTAGTGGAATAAAGCCTTTCTGATATATGACGTTAAAGAAATAATTTATATTTGTATTTAAATGACTCATGTTTAGGTCAAGGTTTAAATCACCTATTAAATAAATGCTTTTATTTTCGCTTAATTTGTTTTTAATTATGTTTTTAATGTGATTATTAATTTATCAACATATCATTTTTTTAAATGCTGTTTTTGAGTGTTTGTTTGTTTAAAGTTTCTTTTTTTATATGTTTTTTTGTTTTACTCTTCTTTTATTTTGATATTTTTGAATTCTTTATTTGAAACAATTGGTAATTAACTCAGTTTTTAATTGCCTTTCTTTATTTCTTTTTACCTTTTCAACGGTGATGCGATGACCTTGCAAAGGACTTCACAAAGGACTTGCAAAGGACTTCGCTTTAACTTGAAGTAACCATATTTCTGGAGATCTTTTCCTTGCGAACATATATTTTCAATATAAATTTTCTTTAGATAAATTTATTTTACACATAGTTCAACATATCATTTAGTTTAGAATCAAATCCAAAATATATATATATATATATATATTTTATATTATTCTTATGTTTTGCCATACATATAACGTCTACAAACTTCGTAAATTAAAGGTGTAATATTTACAAGTCTCGTGAGTCAAAATATATAATGAAATTTATAATTAAATAGTACGGGCCGGATTTCAAGATAATCGTAATGATCTTATCACGAAGCCGTTACAAAGTGATTGATATATATTATGATTATGTTAAATATAATTATATATTAGGTACAACTATATTTTGATAGTCTTTAAATTAAAATAAACTCATAAAATTTAAACTTAAATTAAGCTCATAATAAAAGTTAAACAAGATGCAGCAAAACTAACATTAAAAGACAAACATCTGTAAATTTTTTAGGTGTGAACTTTGATGAAAAATTATCATGGAAAATACATATAAGTTCTATAGAAAAAAAATCTCAAAAAACATTGGAATGATCTATAGAGTTAGGCCATTTTTAAGCTTTAAGTCCTTAAAAAAATTATATTTTTCTTTTATACATAGTTACTTAACTTACGGCAACATCATATGGGCAAGTACTGACCACATATGGGCAAGTTCTAACAGAATTCTTATTCAATTCAGGATCGCAGACCGCTTTTGTGGAAAAGATTCCCGAAACATTGTTTCCGAAAAGAAAACTTCTCTACATCATTTCAAAACTGATTCAAAACAGTTTTTATTAAACACAGATCTAGATTTATTTTATTATAAGTCTTTCTTTTAAAATAGATCAGATATATCAATTATAAATATAAACAAGGTAACTGTTACTTGTAATCATTAAAAAAAAAAAGTTTAAAATTTATTGAAAATAATCATTAACACAAATCACATTTTCTCGCTTTTTATTTTTTGTGTGTATATTTTTATACTCATGTATGTGTATATTTGTACTTATTTATGTGTGTATGTGTATGTGTGTGTATATATATATATATATATATATATATATATATATATATATATATATATATATATATATATATACAAGGCCGGCGCGATAGGGGTGTGTTGGGGGGGTGTAACACCCGCCCATCAATAAATTTTAGTCGGCAAATTTGACCCTTAGTCGGCAAAATGTGACCCTTTTTGACTAGTTAGTCGGCAAATGTAGACTCTGTCGATAGGTTAGTCGGTAAAGTCAGTCGGCAAATGTCGTTATGGCAGTCGGTAAACATTAAAAAACGAGGACCTTTTTTTTTTTTTTTACGGAAAAAGTTGTAATGGCACCCTCCCCACGTGACCCCTATTCGCGCCGGCCCTGTCCAAGGATTTCAAAAAAGTCTTCTACTCTACTTGATAACATCATAACTAACAGTTTTTGTAATAGTCCTCTTTTCACAGGTATAATTCAGACTGATTAATCGGATCATTTTCCAACATTCTTAGCAACCAATAACATTTTAATTAACAATATTGGCGACAGATCAATGAAAACTCCTTAAAGCATTTTAAATGCTGTTTAAAAAATAATGTTGATTGGAATTTAATTTTGCAATCAAGTGATGCTAACAATGCTTATAACTTGTTTCTTGGTCAATTTTGCAAGCAATATGAAATAGCGTTTCCAGAAAAAGAAATAATCATAAATACCAAATCACTTCAAAATCCCTGGATGTCAATAGGCTTACTAAAATCTTCAAAAAAGAAAGAAAAATTATATATAAAGTATATTAAAAAAAAATCTTATAAAAATGAAATAACTTATAAAAATTACAAAAATATATTCGAAAAAATAAAAAGATACTCAAAAAAGCTTTATTATGCTCAGTTATTAAAAAAACACAACGGAAACACAAAAAAGTATGGAATGTAATTAAGGATTTAATTGGAAAAAATAATTACAAAAAAAACACTCTGCCAAAAAATCTTTTTATTAATGGAAAATTAGTTTATGATAAATCTATTATAGCTGAAGAACTAAACAACTACTTTGTCAATATTGGTCCGAAATTGGCTGCTAAAATTCCATCTAACTCCACTCCTTTTGATTCATACTTAAAAACTTATGACAAACTTATGGATGAAACTAGTTTAAAACTTAGCGAGCTGAGTGCTGCATTTAGCAGTCTCAAAAGTAAAAAAAGTGAAGGTTTTGATAAAATTAGTATTGATATTGTCAAATCAGTATTTGATATTATTGAACCTTCTTTATTTCATGTTTTTGATCTTTCATTTAAAACAGGAATTGTTCCTGACAAACTAAAAGTTGCCCGTATAACACCAATTTTTAAATCTGGAGATAAGTCAAATATTTTAAACTACAGGCCTATATCCATACTACCTTGCTTTTCAAAATTGCTAGAGAGAATAATGTATAATAGGTTATATAATTATCTAACTGAGAACGACATGTTGTATTGCAAGCAATTTGGTTTTAAAAAATAAAATTCCACAGAACATGCAATAGTTGAACTTTCTAATCAAATATCTGACGCCTTTAATAATGGCTGTTTTACTTTAGGAGTTTTCATTGATCTGTCAAAAGCTTTTGATACCGTAAATTACAATATTCTAATAAAAAAACTTAAAAACTATGGAGTGAAAAATAAAAACTTACTTTGGTTCAAATGGTATCTAACAAACCGGAGGCAATTTTTATATTATGATCAAAATAACACAATTCCATATTCCATAACTTGCGGGTTTCCTCAGGGCTCAATTTTAGGACCACTCTTATTTCTATTGTACATAAATGACTTATACCTAGCAACAAATCTTTTAGATCTAATTTTGTTTGCTGATGATTTCAATCTTTTTTATTCTCACAGAGACATTAAAACACTTTTTAAAATAGTTAATGAACAGTTATGTAAAGTTAATGAATGGTTCGTAAGTAACAAACTTTCATTAAATGTGGATAAAACAAAATATATACTCCTCCATAAAGTAAATAAATCAGAAAACATACCTATAACATTACCAAATCTTATAATTAATAATACTTATATTAAAAGGGAAACAAACGTAAACTTTTTAGGAGTAAAACTGGATGAAAATTTACTGTGGTATTCTCATATAAATAGTATTGAAACAACACTCTCAAAAAATATCGCAATGATTTATAAGGCTAAATGTAGCATCCCTTTTCTAAATGTAGCACCCCTGAAAAAATTGTATTTTGTCTTTATTCACAGCTATTTATCTTACTGTAATATTGTGTGGGCTAGTACTGGCTATACAAAACTTAAGAAAATCTACAACAAACAAAAACATGCATGCAGAATTGTGTTTGGAACCTGCAGAAATACTCCTTGCGAACCACTTTTACGTGCACTCGGTGCTTTAAATGTGTATAAACTCAATTTACACCAAGTTTTATTGTTTATGTTTAAAACAAAAATGGGATTGTCCCTAATAATTTTTCAAACCTATTTTAATAAAATTAATCATATATATTCAACAAAGTTATCTGATAACAACTTTGTTCTTCTCAAGTATAATTTAAAATTAACCTTCTATTCAAATAAATATCGCGGACCTTATCTGTGGAAAAAAATCCCAGAGATTGTCAACAAAAACAAGACTACATTAGAACAATTTAAAAATGAATCAAAACAATTATTACTATTCAGGGATCTTAATTTATCTGACTTCAAATGTTTCTTTTAAAATTTAATTAAATAAAAACAAATTTATCTATATCAATCAAATTTAGATAATGATGTTAAAAATTCATCTTGTGATAATGTTAATTATGAAATTTTATTCTTATTTAAAACTTTTTGTTTAAATGATTTTAAAACATTTCAGCGGTTGCTAGCATTTCGACAATTCTTAGTTATTTGCTATTTTGAATTTCTTAATTTTCTCAGTTACTTTCTGTTTTAATTCTTACCTATATTTTATATATTTATATTATATACATTTGTATGTTACGGTTATGTAGAGTTTCTTTTTATGTAGAGTTTTTTTTTTTTTATATGTGGGGCTCGGCGATAAGGCAAAATGTGCCTTCTTCTTGCTCCTGCCATTAGTTTTGATATATGTATATGCAATGTAAACATTCTTTAACGGCAAAATAAATTACACTTAAAAAAAAGTGATTATTGAAGTTTAGTGAAAATTGAGAGCTCTAGAATAACTAATATTAATTTATATATTTCCCCCCCCCCCTTCCTCCTCCTAATATTTTTTCAAATATATAATTTTGTATTTTTTAGAAAAAAGCAAACAACAAATATAAAAGAAAAAAACATCTAATTTTCTATCTGTATTTTTGGCGTAAGTTTCTTTTAAACTTTTTTTTGACCTACTACTATTTGACCTACCCAGTAGTATTGCCCCCCCCCCCCATATAATTTTTGTTCGTACGGGCCTGTTCTGCATGCACTTTCGTAAGTTAGTATCTTGCGTTTGTTTAAAATAATTTGTTAAAGAAACTAAGGAATGGAAGTACTAAAATAAATTTACTTTAAAATATGTTCGCATTTGTTTATATTCAAAAAATATACTTGCTTGTTAATATTCAAAAAATATATATACATTGTAAAAAGAATATACATTGTAAAAAGAATGCAAATAATAATATATACATTGTAAAAAGAATGTACATAAAACTTTAAAAGATTTACAAAATTGATTTAATTTCAAATACGCACAAAGCCATTATAGTCACCAGTGGCTACAGCCATTCCATCATCTGCCATTCCTAAACAACTTACACAACCACGATCTAAAACACCAGCACGATTGCCTTTCAAAGTATTCCAAACAATACAGTCATAATTATCATAGCCAGCAAATAACTGTTTTTTTTTTTATTTTTAAATTTTACATTTGTTGGTCGTATTACAACTATATTTTGCCAAAGAAAAATAAAATAAAAATAATGATAATAATAATAAACTTTCACAAATATAAAATAAGGTATCTGAAAGAGGATCAAAGGATCTTGTCGTCAGAACCTTAAACAAGTTCAAACAAGCATTAACAGTATCAAAATTTTACAAATTTCATATATATATAATCCAAATATATATTTTATAATTCAAAGAGAGATCACGCGGATCTACTCACCAATATTTTATATAAACGTATACGTGAAGTAAAGAATATAAAATCAACAAAATAAGTAAGAATAAACTTTTTAAAAATATAAATAAGAAAAGGCAAAGTTATTAATTTATATTATTAATAATAACATAATACGTCTTCTAATGAAAAATTTAGGGTTTTTAATTTACTTTTAAAAAAACAAAAAGTAATGGGTAGTTCGAAATCAAAATTGGGCAAAACAATTTTATTCCAAAGATGTGGTGCCCGATAGACAATACAAAATTGATTAAAGTTCGTTTGACAGAAAGGTTCATTTAGAAAATCAGTATTTCTCAAATTGTATTTGTTGATGGGTTTCGGAGTAAAAATATCTTTGAAGACAGATTGAGACAAGTCATTTTTCCACATGTATACAAAGCATAAAACATTATATATATTTAGCTCGTATATATTTAAAATTCTTATTTCAATAAAATAATGTTTTGTGTGAGAAAGGCGATTTGCAAAGCAGATTAAACGGATAGCATGTTTCTGACGGCGATAAAGACGTTGCAACTTACTTTTTTCTGTACTACCCCAGGCGATATTAGCATAATTTAAATAACTGTGTATAAATGAATAAAGTTTGATTAAAATTTTCTTATTGAGGTAGATTCGTGCTTTATATAAAACTCCTATGTTTTTTGAAATTTTAGTGCTTATGTAGTCGATATGATGATTCCACGTGATGTTTTCATCAAGGTAAACACCTAAATACTTTGTTACGGAATCCCTTTTTATTTCATTTTGATCAATAAAAATTTTAAGTAAGTTTAATGGCAAATATCGTTTTTTGGAAAGCGAATGGAATAAGGTCCACTTTGTTTTATTAGAATTTAGAGTTAACTTATTACATTTAAACCAACTCGGTACATGTATAAGCTCTTTGTTCATTGTTTTAAAAAGTTCAAAGATATTACTGTTAGAAAGAAATAAGTTACTATTATCTGCAAACATAATACTTGTTAGTTTAGAGGCTTTATTTAAATCATTGATATAAATTAGGAAAAGGAGTGGACCAAGAATTGAGCCTAGTGGGACTCCACATGTTATAGAAAGACAATTGGTGTGATGACCGTCATTACTCGGAACAAATTGTTTACGATTTGACAAATAGCTTTCAAACCATTTTAAAACTTTATTTTTTATTCCATAGTGTTTAAGTTTATGGATTAGAATTTGGTGGTTAACCGTATCAAAAGCTTTTGATAGATCAATAAAAAGTACTAGAGTATATTGTGATTTTTCAAATGATTTTGAGATTTCCCGTACAAATTGGATAATTGCATGTTCAGTTGAGCTATCCTTTTTAAAACCGAATCGATTAATGTTAAGTAATTTATTAACATGAAAATATTTGTATACTCTGTTATATATAATTTTTCTAAAATTTTTGAAAAGGTGGAAAGAACAGAAATAGAGTGATAGTTACATATAATTGATTTGTCCCCTTCTTTAAAAATAGGAATAATTTTGGCAATTTTTAACAGTTCGGGGAAAACACCTTGATGGATAGAAGCTTTAAAAACTTTAAAAAGAACAACTTTTAGCTGTTCAAAACAATCTATTATAACGTTTCCATTTATTTGATCTGCTCAAATTGCTTTATTTTTTTTTTAAGAATTGAAGGCTCTTTCAAACTCTTCAAACAATAATTCAGAAGACAACTTAACTGAACCAATGCAATTATCAATGGGTACTAGAAAATCAGTAAATAAAGATTTGGTCTTTGGGATTATTTTAGAAAGTGTTGGACCTATATTGATAAAAAATTTGTTAAATTCTTGAGCTATAGTTCTTGGTTCGTATAAACTTTTTATCGACTCTAATTATTTTTATATATAAATAGTTATTGACTCTTGCCATTTGTGGCAGAAAACCTGAGCATGATTTTTGTTTTCCAATAATTTCATTCATTATTTGCCATGTGCGTTTTGTGTCATTTTTAAATGTATTGAGTAATTGGGAGTAATAATTTTTTTATAGATTTTTGCAAATTTTTTCAAATAGATTTTTGTAGTCCTTGTAAATTTTTTCGTTTTTAGGTGTTTTTGTTTTCAAAAAATTTATATATAGTTTTTGCTTAATTTTGAACGATTTTTTAAAGCCCTTAGTGTATTTAAGCTCTTAGTAGTTATTTTATTTTTAATACTTGGGAAGTTAGCATCGTATACAGAAAAAAATGTTTTGAAAAAAAATTCATAGATATTATTAACATTATCATTAAAATTTATGTTATTCCAGTGTAGTAATGAAAGTTGATTTTTGAATAAATTAAGGTTGGCCTCATTATAAATGCGTTTTCTAATTACTTTTTGTGCGGTTAATGTTTTTTCAGAGTTTGTATTATCTAATTTAAGGAATATAGGGAAATGATCTGATATATCGGTTCGCAAATTACCTACTTTTAAATCATTGTTGAAAATATCTGAAGTTATTATATTATCTATTAGAGATGCTGAATTTGTCGTTACTCTTGTAGGTTTGTTTATTAAAGATACTGAACCCGTTTCAAAAATTTCATCATAAAAATTTTTAACTTTAAGGTTATCATTATAAAGAAAACAGTTCATGTTTAAATCTCCAATTATAAAATTTTGTTTTTTTCCAACGGTACTTTTTTAAATAATTTGATGTAAAAACATGCTAAAGTTTTCGCTTACGCCATCAGGTGGCCGATAACAACAGCTTAGTAAAAATTTTTTTTTTGTTGCAGTTAGTAATTTCTATAGTTGCAATTTCTTTATCGCAGTCAGAAACGCTTAAATCATGCCTAAAACAATGCTCAAAATTTTTGTGAACATAAATTAAAACTCCACCACCGCGCTTATTTGTTTTCCTTTCCATTAAAAATGTATTAAAATGAGGTAGATGAAAATTATTTAGGTTTTCTAAAGAAATCCAAGTTTCCGTTAAACAAATTATATTAAAAACATGTTTAGTTTCTTCTAAAAAGTCTAAAAGTTTTTTAAAATTGCTATTTAAGCTTCTTATATTGAGGTGGAGAATTAACATTTGATTATTATTTCTTTCATTCTCATTCTTAAAAAGAAAATTTATTGTGTATCTAAAAATTTATTGTGATAAATATTGTAATCAGAGTCTAAATTTTCATTCAATGTAGAGTAATTTGTTTTTTGAATTTTAAAAACACGAGATTCAAAGTTTTCATTTGTAGCCATGATTAATATATTTTATTTAAGATTTCTTTTTAGGAATGCCCATTAAATTATTCGTTAAAATTGTTTTAAAAAGAAGTTTTAATATAAAAACTTTTGTCATACCTTACCGTAACACTTTCACCATTCAATCGCCTTTCTTTCACTTCAGCGAACAATTTTTTTCGAATAGCGACGGTTTCTCGAGAAAATTCTTCGTTTACAAACGTATTTGTGCCTTTGAGTCGATACAATTCCTTTAAAATTCTTATTTTGTCTTTATATTTCTAAAGATTTAATACTATAGTCCTTGGTCGTCCATCGTTTTTTCGTCCAGTGCGGTGAGCTCTTTCAATTTCAACATCTTTTAGTCGTCCGCTTTTAGAAAAAATTTTAGAAAACAGTCGTCACGTATATCATTGCAAAAAGATAGACTCGTAACATCGTCAGTATGGCCAATAAATGATTCTAGTTGTTGTCCAGTTTTAATGTCCCACAAACAACAAGTTTTATCTGCAGAACTTGTTAAAATTTGAGCATCATCTAAAAACCTGCAACAAGTTACATGACATGTAACATGCTGCAGATTTTTAGCCGACAAAATTAGTGCAATACATGCCAATGTATTGCACTAATTATTCGAGTATGACTACACAGTTTTTTTCTAGTTTGCATTCGAATTTTGCTTATTTGATCTACATTTTGAGTAACCGATAAAAAAATTTGTATCTTGAGCAACTTTGCGTGCATCGCTGATTTGTCTCTTTAAATCTTCTGCTTCTTCTCGAAGACTGTCTATTTCTGGAACACTCATTATATAATTGCTATAAATAAACTAAAATTCAATAATTATATGATTATATGATAAATCAATTCAATATTGTTTTTCAAAACACCTTAATGTATTTCGAGAAAAGCGCCATTTAAAAAAGAATAAAACGCTTTTTGAAACTAATAACTTTTATGAATTTTTTTTAAACTCTTTGAAAATATGTGTTAAATAACGTTTGTAGACATCTAAACTAGCATATTTTGTAAAAAAGATATAAATTGATTTTTTTTACCTTATGGTGTTTTGAAAAACGGACTTTAGTATAAGTCAATAACATATTTCAATAACGACTTGTATTTTATGTACGTAAACAAATAACGTAAAAAACGTTACTCGCATATTGTGTATTAAAAAAAGCAATTAAAATAGTCTTTTGTTTTGAAAGTATTTTCGAACGTAAAAGTTTGCTTAAATTACGAAATAAATAAAACTTTATAAATGTTAAATTAAAAACATGAAACCTATAATTTAAGAGTTTATCAGAACAATATTATTTATTATTTTCTTCACTTTATTTTTATCGCGCTTTTCTAATTAAAAAATGCCATTACCACGAGCATTTCTCTCCATTGAGACAAGAATAACAATAAAAGAAAATAAAGTGTTACAAGGCTTTATTTACTACAAATTTTGAGTTTGCTAGGAGAAATTCAGTCACAAAAATGTAATTTTTAATGATTATTTTAAACTTTTCAAATCACCTTATCAGGTTTGAATACAATAAAAAGAAAAGATAAAAGTCAAACCGACAAAGACTTGAAGAGTTTACTTGATATGAACTGGTTATGTGCTTTATTTTCCGCAAGCTCGTTGCCTTGTGGAGGCTAAACAACCAAGGTCCGCAGAGATTATATTTATATAGACAGAGATTATATTTATATAGGCCCATAAGTACACCTTTCGGAGCTACAATTGTTGAGGATTTTTTTTGGAGAATTATCACACATTTATGTTCTCTTGAACAAAGTTTTACATTTATGTTATTTTATTCCTGGTCGTAATTCTATTGTACCGTATCCTACCGTGCGGCATTAAAGATTCGGTATTATTTAAAGACAGAAACGATAAATGGGTGTGATATGACACATTTGACATTTTATAGAATGTTGATGGCACTTTAATTTATAGAGATATGTTATCTGTCACTGTAAAAAAAAAGTTCTAGAATTTCATAATATTTATTTAGAATTTCATAATATTTCCATAAAAAAATCAAGTATATGAAAAAAGTGGTCTTAATGCCCTTCTTTGCCCTATAATATTTGCCCTTCTTTGCTAATATTTTGCCAGACCAGGCACCAGGTATTTGCTGATGGTCGTACTTGATATATATATATATATATATATATATATATATATATATATATATATATATAAATACATATATATATATATATATATATATATATATATATATATATATATATATATATATATATATATATATATATATATATATATATATATATATATACTTTATGTAAATGCAATGCATTTTAGTGAAGCTGCACTAGGCAGCTTCACTAAAATGCATTGCATTTACAGTAAAGTATATTTACATAAAGAGCCTCAAAGTGGAAAAATATTAAAAATTGATATGAGTTAAGTGTAGTAAAAAGTAAATAAGAATAATAAACAACAGTCAAGGAAAGTCATTAGTTGTTGTGCTACTAAATTGTTGTTAGAGTCCAGCGTAAATGTGATTTGTAGATAGAATTGATAATGGAGTAGAATTATTCGTTTTATAAGTAGTCACCATGTGGTTTGTATTCTAAGGGATATAAACCTTCATTATAGATGTAAGTGTCATGAACATCTCCAGTACAGTATGAACTCGTGCCCTATGGTGCAGTGTGAACGCATAAAGACCTCCAGCTTTCAACTGAAACTGGTATCCCAAAAGAAGTTCCACTCTGGGTCTACACCAGGGTATCTTTTTAAAGGTATCCCATTGTGTTATCTCAAAAGGACTTTTCTCAGAGTATCCAGTCAGGAAGTTTGCCACAGACTCCCGAATTGACACTGAGACCAGAGGACACTTAGCGGGGTTTAGTTCAACTTGCAAACAGTAGTAAGTAGTTTTTTGACATGAATGTCTATTAAGTGCAGTGTTTCTTCAAAGTGTAGCATGGGTCAATGAGAGTTGTGAATTGTTTTGAGTTCATTTAAGTATGTGTAATGTAAAAAGATATTGTGTTTTACGTGTAAAACTATTGTAGTAGCATGCCTCAATAGCAAGAGTTATAAGTATAAAAAATAGTTAAAAGGTCCTTTAAGTTGGTGTAACAACAGCTAGGCGTGATTTGTAGTAGTCCTATGACGTGTTTCTAGAGAATTAATTACCTATTACAACTAGATGATCTGAAATATTTAACTAGAATTACATTAATATAACAACAAAAACTAATGTGTAAATTTAAAACAAATAATCTATATATATAAATTACTACTAATTCATAATAATTATATGGAGTTTTGTAGTTTGACTGGTTAATACGAGGTTTTGAAAAAGTGTTTGGTATTTTGTGAAAGTAAAAAGAATCACAGTACATAAGTCACATGACTGTAATGTTATGAGAAATATTTAAAATGGAGTAGAATTATTCGTTTCATGAAAATCATGGCTTGTTTTTGCCTAATAATATTAATAGTTACTTGTGTCTTAGGTTATCAAATAATGTATGTAGCAGAGATGGAGACAAGTTATTTCTTTTTTAAGTAGTTGTCAGATAATGTATGTAACAGAGCTGAAGTAGAGTTATTCGTTTTTTAAGTAGTTGTCAGATGGTGTATGAAAGAGAGCTGAAGTAGAATTAATCGTTTTTTAAGTAGTTATCATATGGTGTATGAAAGAGAACTGAAGTAGAATTAATCGTTTTTAAATAGTTATCATATGTCACAGAGCTGGTGTAGAGTTATTCATTTTTTTTAGTAGTTTATCAGATGGTGCATGGAAGAGAGTTGGAGTAGAATTATTCGTTTTTTAAGTAGATATCAGATGGTAAGGCCATTATTATAATAACCCTGACAGGAGTGTTAAAGTAGATTGTACATGATAGTCAAAATTTGAGAGTGTGTACGGTGACAGTAGTAGTTAGAAGTTGTAATGGTTATGGTTAACTGGAGTTGTATATTAAATATGTATGATTCTAGTAGTATCATATTAAAGCATATATACAAATACATATACAAATACAAATACATTGAAGAAAAAACAAATACCCCTATAAATACATTATAGCACACATGTAAATACACACACACACACACTGATAAACAAGATTATATGTGTATTAATGCAAACACATATGAGTATGTATGTATTCACACACACACATATATATATATATATATATATATATATATATATATATATATATATATATATATATATATATATATATATATATGTATATATATATATATATATATATATATATATATATATATATACATACATACATACATACACCCTTATGATTATATATACATATATTCTCATAAGTATCTCTAAATCATTTATATGTATTATATAAATTACAATAGCTATTTCACACATTTTTTTTTGTTGAATAGGTGTTGGAGTAATGTTTTAATGATCTAATCTTAGTAAAGTATAGCCTTATAGGCATAAATCAGCAAATATAGCTTCTAGAAGTATCAGTATGATTATTAGAATGATAAGCATAAGTGTATTGAAGTGTAGATGATCAAAATATAGGTGTTTTATTTATCGAATTACCCATATAGTGTCAAGATGACATTCTCATCAGGACCATTTGTTGTCATCAGGGAGTTTCGAAGGTCTGGCACCCTGGGGACGCTACTTTGCTAAAATAAAGCACGTGCTCAGAATTTGTAAAACACCAGTATTTTATAATGGGGTGGTATGTCTTAAACTTAATAAGTTCTTTTCTTGGTCAATATTGACCAGGGTTTTTGTGTATCTGTTTAGGAATGTTAATGTAAACATTCACACAGATATCTTATGACATTTAATCTGTACCATTGTCATACAACATAAAGTGATAGTCATATTGGTACAATTTATAAACTTTCACTACAGTTAAAAACTTAGAAGCATTTAGCTAATTAAGAAAAAACTTAGACATTTGTCCCCTTATAAATAAATATTGGTACATAAACTTTATCTATAGATATAATTGTGAATAGAATAAAAGAAAGTTAAGTAACAAAAACATGTTTGCTTACCATTCTGAAAGTAAATATTATCTTTTGGGTTTAAATCGTGACGAAGATGTAAGATGTTCTTGATGATGAATATTATCTCGTCGTTGTTATAAAAGTTAAATTTAGAATTATAAATAAACAAACATATACAGGAGATGTCAAGATTGATAAGAATCTTACTCCGCCTAAATATCCAGAGAATGTAAATAAATTGAATTTTAAACTCACCGCTCTGTATCAGAGTTCAAACAGATTAGCATGCGGTTTTAGATATAGGTTTTATGCTGAATAAGAGACTAAGGAGAGCGAGGCCAAAAATGCCGATGATAAATTTGCGTAAGTTTGTTTAGTCTTGATGAACCGGAAATTTAAGTTTTTAAGATGTTTTGAGTTTCCATTTGGATGATGTTGTCGATAGAGGGGTTGCAATAGAAGCTAATATTCTTTTGTGCAGTTGTTATTGTTGGTGTTTAGTGTGTATTAGTAAATCTTTAATAAATTTTAAGTTTGTATGTACTGATAGTGGTTTGTGAGGAAATATGTCCTGTAGTTGTAAGTTAGGGTCAATCATGTTCCAGTTGTTAAGAATGATGCTGTTGATTAGTTGTCCAATGGGAGTATATGGAGTAACTATTGTTAGTCTTTCTGTATTTTCCTGCGCGCGCCTGTTGTTGATAAGTTCATGTTGCGTTTTATGAAGCGCTTTCTTAATGTTATTGTTGATGAGGCGCAGAGGATAGTCTCTTAGTACTAGTGTCATAGTTAAGTATTTAAGTTCTTTTTGTAAGTTGTTAAGTTCTGTAATGATAGTGCGGTATCTGAGAGTTTGGCTGTATATGGTGCCCGGAATGGTGTGTGTGGGATGATGTGAGTCATAGTCAAGTAGTCCCATTGTGTCAGTTGGTTTTCGATAGATGGTCGTGTGAATGTTACCTTGTTCATTTTTGTACAGTAGTATGTCTAGAAAGTTTATTGATGTTGCTGAGTGGTTGAAAGTGAATTTGATTGTTGGATGAATGGTGTTCATGTAGTTGCAGGTCTGATCTAACACTTCTATGGGTCCTTGAAAAATGAAGAATATGTCGTCGATGAATCTTCTGTAGAAAGTAATGTGGTTCGGAAATTGGTTGGTGATTTGTTCGTCAAGCCTTCCCATGAATAAATTCGCATAGCATGGCGCAACCCCTGTGCCCATTGATGTACCTGTCAGTTGATGGTAGTGTTTGTCACCAAAAGAGAAAGTACTGTTTGATAGTATTTCTTCTATTAGGTTGCCTATGATACCTGGTGATGGACAGTCAGGTGGTCTATCTTGTAATGGTATGAGCCTCAAGTAATGTACTACTGCGTCTATGCCATCTCTGTGTGGGATTTTGGTGTAGAGTGATGTCACGTCAGCCGTCACAAAAATGAATTCTGAAGATTGAAGTTGTATATTTTGTAACATGTTGAGAAAGTGTATACTGTATTTAATGTAGGCTGGTAGTGATTCGACCAGTGGTTGTTTAATCTTGTCAGGTATTCTGATAGGTTGTCCGTAGGTCCGCTGCATGCGCTGACTATTGGTCGTAATGGAATGTTAGGTTTATGAATTTTTGGAAGTCCGTAAAATAGTGGTGGTCTACATGGTTTGCGGGGAAGAAGGAACTCTGCAGTCTGTTCGTTAATTTTATGAAGTTTAAGCATGTAGTTTGACATGTCAGTAATTCCTCTCACAATCTTATTCGTTTGGTCAGTCTGGAGCTCTCTGTATACTGTACTGTCCGATAGTAGTTCATTCACTTTCTCTTCGTATGTTGTTTTGTTCATGATGCAGAGCCCTCCCCCTTTGTCAGTTTTTTTTGATAATAATGTCTCGGTTGTTTTGTAGGTTTTTCAGGCTCGCCATACCTCTGGTTTCAAGTTGTTTCTTTTTCTCGGTATCTTTCTGTTTGACATCTCTTCTAGATCTCTTTCTATCTTGCCAAAGTATTCGAGTATGTTTTCATTCTCTATTTCTGGAGGTACCCAGCTGGATTTCTTGTAGAATACGGATCTCTTCTGCTCCTTTCTATCCTTGAAGAACATCTTGAGTCGTAGTTTTCTTTTGAATTTCTCCACACTAACCTCGTATACTTCTCTTCCTACTTTCTGTGAGTTGGGTATAAATTTCAGTCCTTTTCCAATTGCTTCCTTTTCTTCATTTGTTAGTACGTGGTCAGATATGTTTGTTATCATTTTGTCAGTCAGAGCTGTTAGCATTCTTACCTTTTCGCTGTTCACCCATCGTTTAAAGTCCCTGTCATATCTGAAGTTTTCGCCCGGTGGAAAAAGGGTTCTCATGCTGAATGGACCAATTGCTCTTTACTCATTTGATGGAGTGAATTTTCGTTCGTTGTCTTAAAGGTAAGTAATAGCGTGTATCATTTTTGTATTACATGTATTTTACTGTTTCTTTACTATATATAAGTAGTATGGCAATTATTGGTATGTAGTTGTCCTTTGTTTTGTGAATGCCAAAACAGTGGTATTTTAGTATGAGTAAAATTATGAATCATAGTTATTAATTAGATATGGATGCTTATACAAGATTATTGGAGATGTTGGCCGGGAGAGAAATGTATATGCATAAAGCACTGATTGTTGATAAATACAGTAGTGTTTTATATGCTTTGCAACGCGTGTTGTGTAATCCTGTGATGAGTGGCATTATAAATAAGGATTAATTAGTAAATAAATGAGTCAGTATTAGCATACTTTGATATTTACATATTTAAATAAGCATATAAATCGTCTAAAAAATTACAGGTTTGTGTTATATTATTTCGTTACGTGTATTGTTTATAAAGACTCATGTCCGCTCATCGTCTTTCAGATATCGTCAAAAATAGTGTCACAGTTTCGTTTCTGGTAAGGGAGAGGTTGTAGGTTGAGGTATCTCATTTAATTAAAGTGAATGTCGAAGTAGTACCATCTGCTGTTGTGTGATTCTAAGTTTTTTGTAATCCGTTTGATTTGATAAATTAGTTTATTAAAATTAGATGGGTCTTTTTTGAACCCTAAGATGAAAAATGTGAATAGAACGAATGGCGAGCAACCATTCCCTAGGAAAAATATTGTCAGTTTAAAGGTTTCCAGGTCTGAGGTGACATAGTTGCAGAATATAATTTGGATATCGAGTGGCCAGTTGGTCATCGGATAGAAGCAATCTCCATTCATTATCTTGAACATCTTTTTGCAATCCAGGTTGATTCGAAGGATTGCAATGCCTGTAGTGTGTTCTAAAGCCTTCTGTAGGTGTCTCTCTACAAACAACTATTCCTATAATATGTTAAGTATGTTTGCAGTCTTTGAGCATTTAGGCAACAGTGAATGGGGTGATAAGCATATTAAAGAAAGGAGTGTAATATGAAAAGAGATTTATTAGGTGCTATTTTTTATGAGTGTTTGCATTTGGTGACGGACATAGTATAATTAAATAAAGCATAGTAAGTCTTCTAGATTAAATAAGAATAAATCAGGGTTATGAGAATGGAAACAGAATACACTATTATGAGGAATATATAATTGATTCATGATAACACGGAGTTAATATAAAAACAGTAATATATAAATGAGTTTTTGAGACAATACATTATAAGAACATATTTTGAAACACTAGTGGTCAATTGTGGTGGTCAAATAGTGAAGATAAGTGGTAACTATTAATTATTGTGTCACTAAACTGTCGTTAGTATTACGTGTAAAGTTGATGTATAGCCCTGAAACAAAAATCAAGTCATTAATTGTTGTGCTATTAAATTGTGTCCAGCGTAAATGTGATTTGTAGTTGAGCCCAAATGTGATTTGTAGATAGAATTGATAATGGAGTAGAATTATTCGTTTTATAAGTAGTCACCATGTGGTTTGTATTCTTAGGGTGATAAACATTCATTATAGATGTAAGTGTCATGAACGTCTTGAGTACAGTATGAATTCGTGCTCTATGATGCAGTGTGAACGCATAAAGATTTCCAGCTTTCATCCGAAACTGGTATCCCAAAAGAAGTTCCACTCTTGGTCTACACAAGAGTATCTTTTTAAAGGTATCCCATTGTGTTATCCCAAAAGGACTATTTTCAGAGTATCCAGTCAGGAAGATTGCCACAGACTCCTGAATTGACACTGGGACCAGAGGACTCTTATTGGGGTTCAGTACAACTTGGAAACAGTAGTAAGTAGTTTTTTGACATGAGTGTCTATTGGGTGCAGTGGTTTGTCAGAGTTGTCAGGTTTTTACGCTTTTTGATAATTTTAGGCTTATTATCTTGATGTTGATCCAAATGAAGACGTTCAACATAAAATCCCTCTACCAGAACTTTATTTTTTAATGGGTGGTGTAAATGTATAAGAAAATTTACATAAAACATGAAATTACTTTGTGCCATTTAAAAATTATAAACAAATATATACAAATATGTTAAGATCAGTTACTAATCTATAATCAAAAGAAAATCGTTAAAAAAAAAAAAAAAAAAGTAATCATACCTAAAAACTGAAGATAAGTTAATAGGATAATTTAAAGAAAACTTAAATTGGTTACACTAGTTTATAAAATAGTTGTTAATTAAGAAAATAAAAGAATCTTAAAAAGAATTTAATTCGTTAACATTGTTAAGAAGTTTTTGTTTGAGTTTTTGTTTAACTAGAGAAAGTGAAGAACAATTTTTCAGCTGGCTATTTAATAAAGTGTTCCATAATTTAGGACCTCTGATGGCAATAGAAAATTTAGTAGCCAAATAGTGTATATTAGGTTGCTCGTAATAGTAATTTGAAAATCTTGTAGGGTACACGTGATTAATTTTATTAAAACAATGTATTAAAAATTATAGGAGTTAATTTATTATATAGTTTGTACATAAGTATATAAATTTGATAAAGGTTTAACTGAAGAACATTGAGTATGTGATGATTTTTGAATAGTTCTTTAGAATGTGCGAATCGACCTGCATTTGAAATAATCCTAACAGCGTGTTTTTGTCTACTAAGCAATATTTTAACTTTACTTACATTAGAGCTGCACCATGCAATATTTTCATAGTTTATATAACAATTTATGTGGGAGAAATATAAGATTTTTAAGCAGTTGTGGTTTAAGATTTGCTTAGCTTTGTATATTATGCCAATGTTTTGCGAAATTTTATTTTCAATTTTTCTTAAGTGTTTTCTCCATGTCATGTTTTTTTTTTTTTTTTTTTTTTCATTTATTTATTTTGCTGTTTAACAAATATAATCAACACATATATATACAAGAAAGAAAGAAATATATCCGTATAACAATGAAGACAGTAAAATCTTGTCAACAAGCACCGTTTTTGTACATACAGTATATAAAATAAACTATACTTTTTTACAATGATCTTTATAAAATAACGAGTTAAACAGACAGGGGCTCCAAGAAGATGAAGATGACAAAACGTCATCGCAATCTTTTCATAGAGCCCCCTATATACATTTTCATTAGGTTATGGATATTAAATTAAATTAAAAACCCTAATGGGCATAAAACTGCTGCGCTGATCAATAAAAACAAATAAATAAGATTATAAATAAAATTACCATGTAATCCTTTTAAGCACAAATAATAATCAAATTTTAAAAATTTCTTTTTTTATCAGAAACTTAAATGAACTTAATGACTTTGCCATACATTTGGATCCTTTTTGATATCTATTCCATATATTTGGCCCCCGATATGCAATGCTATACTCAGTATATTTATTAAGGTTTTGAGGCAGTTTATATGTGTTACTTATATTTGCTCTTAGATAGTAGTTTTCATTTATGTTTATTTCAAACTTGTTAGTAAAGTTTGTAGGAGAGAGATTATTATTAAATTGATACATAAAAATTAAATGCTGATAGATATTTATTTCAAAAACATCCATCATTTTTATATCTTTCATTATAGGTTTTGCATGCTCCCGCTTATTTTTAAAGTAAATGATTCTGCATGCGTGTTTTTGTAGACTATAGATTTTTTCAAGTTTTGATGGCTGAGTACTTGCCCATGATATGTTTGCATAGCTGATAAAGCAATGAATTAGTCCAAAGTAAATTAGTTTTAGACTTTGTTTATTGATATATGATCGTCAAGTATCACTCCTAAAAACTTTTATGATGACTCTCTAATTATTTTAGAGCTGCCAATGTAAAGATCAGGAAGTTTTAATGGAATATTTTCTTTATCGTAAAGTCTATGAAAAAAAAATACTTAGTTTTATTTAAATTTAAGGACAATTTGTTCAACTTAAACCATTCCGCTAGATTAAAAAATTCCTTGTTTACTATTTTAAATAAGAGGTTGATATCTCAATTAGAACAATATAAATTCGTATCATCTGCAAATAAAACTGAGTTTAAAATGTTTGAAGACTTATGGAAATCGTTTACATAAATAAGAAATAAAGGTGGACCCAGAATTGAGCCTTCGGGAACACTGCAAGTAACAGTCAAATATTCAGTTTTGAAATTGGTCTGTAATATTCAGAATTAAATATGTCTCTTGACTTGAAAATAGGTATGACCCTCGCAATTTTTAGTTTCTCCGTATAAATGCCTAGTTTTAAAGAGAGATTAAAAATATGTAAAAGAGCGATTGTTAAGTACTTTATTGATTTTTTAATTAAATTACAACTAATATTATCAAACTCCACACTTTTGTTTAGTTTTAAAAAATATACTGAATCTAAGAGTTCCTTTTCAGTAATTTCATAATTATCCATCTTAGAGGTCTTATTAGGAGTAAGATATGACTCAAAGTTTACTTCAGTAGTTTCTATTTTCGACGCTAAAGTGGAACCTACACTGACAAAATATGGATTAAGTGTTTCAGCAACTAAAGATTTATTTGTAATAGTTTTATTTTTAATGCTTAGTTTTATAAGAAGACTATTTCCGTCATTTTGTTTCGTGCCAATTAATTCCTTAATTGTTTCCAAGTTTTTTTTGAATCATTTTTATGTTTTATCAAATGCTCAGTATAGTAATATTTATTTGACATTTTGATAACCATCTCGAAAATACGTTTTATAATTTTTGTAATTAGTTTCATTATTAAAAGTTTTTTTTTTTTGAGAAACTTATTATAAAGTCGTTGCTTTTTTTTTCGATGACTTTATAATTCCAGGCGTTATCCACGGATTTAATAATTTTTTCACACATTTTGTAACTACAGGAAAAGGCGAATTGTAAAGTTGTTGTAATTTATCAATAAACTTATCTTATGTCTTATCTACGTGTTCAATATCAAGGAGGTCACGTGTTCAATATCAAGGAGGTCACGTGTTCAATATGAAGGAGGTCACGTGTTCAATATCAAGGAGGTCATCCCAATTTAAATCTGATGAAAAAGTATTAAAATTTTCCATGGATTTTTCATTTATATTTCGCGTATTTTTTTTAACTTTTTGTGCATAAATGTTATCACATTTTTGTGAGATAAGAAATACAGGGAAATGATCTGAAATATCGCATTTAAATATTCCTGTTTTTATTTTTGATTTGAACTCATTGGTGACTATTTGATCTACGATTGTTGCGCTTTATCTAGTTATTTTTGTGGGTTTATTAATTAGTGGAATAAAGTCTTTCTGATATATGACGTTAAAGAAATTATTTATATTTGTATTTAAATGACTCGTGTTCAGGTCAAGGTTTAAATCACCTATAAAATAAATGCTTTTATTTTCGCTTAATTTGTTTTTAATTATGTTTTTAATGTGATTATTAATTTATCAACTTATCTTTTTTTTAAATGCTGTTTTTGAGTGTTTGTTTGTTAAAAGTTTCTTTTTTTATATGTTTTTTTGTTTTACTCATCTTTTATTTTGATATTTTTGAATTCTTTATTTGAAACAAATGGTAATTAACTCAGTTTTTAATTGCCTTTCTTTATTTCTTTTTACCTTTTCAACGGTGATGCGATGACCTTGCAAAGGACTTCACAATGGACTTGCAAAGGACTTCGCTTTAACTTGAAGTAACCATATTTCTGGAGATCTTTTCCTTGCGCACATATTTTTTCAATATAAATTTTCTTTAGATAAGTTTATTTTACAATTGGCACATCCATAGTTCAACATATCATTTAGTTTAGAATCAAATCCAAAAAATATATATATATATTTTATATTATTCTTATGTTTTGCCATACTTATAACGTCTACAAACTTCGTAAATTAAAGGTGTAATATTTACAAGTCTCGTGAGTCAAAATATATAATGAAATTTGTAATTAAATAGTACGAGCCGGATTTCAAAAAGATCGTAATGATCTTATCACGAAGCCCTTACAAAGTGATTAATATATATTATGATTATGTTAATATAGTTATATATTAAGTACAACTATATTTTGATAGTCTTTAAATTAAAATAAACTCATAATATTTAAACTTAAATTAAGCTCATAATAAAAGTTAAACAAGACGCAGCAAAACTAGTATTAAAAGACAAACAACTGTAAACTTTTTAGGTGTGAACTTTGATGAAAATTTATCATGAAAAATACATATAAGTTCTATAGAAAAAAAATCTCAAAAAACATTGGAATGATCTATAGAGTTAGGCCAATTTTAAGTTTTAAGTCCTTGAAAAAATTATATTTTTCTTTTATACATAGTTACTTAACTTACGGCAACATCATATGGGCAAGTACTAACCACATATGGGCAAGTACTAACAGAATTCTTATTCAATTCAGGATCGCAGACCGCTTTTGTGGAAAAAGATTCCCAAACATTGTTTCCGAAAAAAAAACTTCTCTACATCAGTTCAAAACTGATTCAAAACAGTTTTTATTAAACACAGATTTAGATTTATTTTATTATAAGTCTTTCTTTTAAAATAGATCAGATATATCAATTATAAATATAAACAAGGTAACTGTTACTTGTAATCATTAAAATAAAAAAGTTAAAAATTTATTGACAATAACCATTAACACAAATCACATTTTCTCGCTTTTTATTTTTAGTGTGTATATATTTATACTCAAGTATGTGTATATTCGTACTTATTTAAGTGTGTATGCGTATGTGTGTATATGTATATATATATACAAGGCCGGCGCGATAGGGGTGTGTAACACCCGCCCACCAATGACTTTTGGTCGGCAAATTTGACCCTTAGTCGGCAAATGTGACCATTTTTGACTAGTTAGTTGGCAAATGTAGACCCTGTCGAGAGGTTAGTTAGTAAAGTCAGTCGGCAAATATCGTTATGGCAGTCGGTAAACATTAAAAAACGAGGACCTTTTTTTTTTTTTTTTTTTTTACGGAAAAAGTTGTAATAGCACCCTCCCCGCGTGACCCCTATTTGCGCCGGCCCTGTCCAAGGATTCGAAATTTTTTTTAATTATAAAAAATTAATAATGATTTATCGACTTTTTATAAAAATAAACAAAAAAGTTACATATTAAAAAAGTTTTTACATACATATTTTTTACAACATAATTTTTTTTGAAAGTAGATAATACTACTTAAAAAAAACAAACGCTTATTAAATAAAAATATCCATTTTTTGCAACTATGATCAAATCGTGTTTGTAATTGTTTTACCCACGTGAAACTTTCGAATAAATATTTTAGCGGTATAATAATCCTAACGCGTTTAAGACGCAATTACATCGCTCAAAATAGTTTTCGCGTCAATTAAAGAACTACAGCTGTTTTTGGAAAATGTAAAAATTTCCATTGGTATAAAAATGTATAAAATAAAAATATAATTATTTTTTGCAAACTGAATAAGGTTGAATGAGTCACTCAACCTTGGTCGCAAACAATATGGTTACTCATTAAGTGATTATTGAAGTTTAGTGAAAATTGAGTGATTCTCCATATTGTTGGTTATCTTTGCTCTAGAATAACTAATATTATTTTTTAAATTATGTTTCTTCCCCCCCCCCCTCCTAATTTATTTTCAAATATATAATTTTGTAGTTTTTAGAAAAAAGCAAACAACAAATATAAAAGAAAAAAACATGTAATTTGTTATCTGTATTTTTGGCGTAAGTTTCTTTTAAATTTTTTTTTGACCTACTACTATTTGACCTACCCAGTAGTATTGCCCCCCCCCCATATAATTATTGTTCCTACGGGCCTGTTCTGCATGCACATTCGTAAGTTAGTATCTTGCGTTTGTTTAAATTAATTCGTTAAAGAAACTAAGGACTGTAAGTACTAAAATAAATTTACTTTAAAATATGTTTGCATTTGACGCTAGCTTGTTAATATTCAAAAAAAATACTTGCTTGTTAATATTCAAAAAATATATATACATTGTAAAAAGAATATACATTGTAAAAAGAATGTAAATAATAATATATACATTGTAAAAAGAATGTACATAAAAATGTAAAAGATTTAGAAAATTGTTTTAATTCCAAATACGCACAAAGCCATTATAGTCACCAGTGGCTACAGCCATTCCATCATCTGCCACTCCTAAACAACTTACACAACCACGATCTTTAGATCGTGATCGCGTAAGTTGTTTAGGAGTGGCAGGAAAACACCAGCACGATTGCCAGGAAAACACCAGCACGATTGCCTTTCAAAGTATCCCAAACAATACAGTCAAAATTATCATAGCCAGCAAATAACTGTTTTTTTTTTGTTTTTTTTAATTTTTACATTTGTTGGTCGTATTGCAACTATATATTGCCAAAAAAAATTAAATAAAAATAATGATAATAATAATAAACTTTCACAAATAAAAAATAAGGTATCTGAAAGAAAATCAAAGGATCTTGTCGTCAGAACCTTAAATAAGTTCAAACAAGCATTAACAGTATCAAAATTTTACAAATTTCATATATATATAATCCAAATATATATTTTATAATTCAAAGAGAGATCACGCGGATCTACTCACCAATATTTTATATAAACGTATACGTGAAGTAAAGAATATAAAATCAACAAAATAAGTAAGAATAAACTTTTTACAAATATAAATAAGAAAAGGCAAAGTTATTAATTTATATTATTAATAATAACATAATACGTCTTCTAATGAAAAAATTAGGGTTTTTAATTTACTTTTAAAAAAAACAAAAAGTAATGGGTAGTTCGAAATCAAAATTGGGCAAAACAATTGTATTTCAAAGATGTGGTGCCCGATAGACAATACAAAATTGATTAAAGTTCGTTTGACAGAAAGGTTCATTTAAAAAAATCAGTATTTCTCAAAGTGTATTTGTTGATGGGTTTCGGAGTAAAAATATCTTTGAAGACAGATTGAGACAAGTCATTTTTCCACATGTATACAAAGCATAAAACATTATATATATTTAGCTCGTATATATTTAAAATTCTTATTTCAATAAAATAATGTTTTGCGTGAGAAAAGCGATTTGCAAAGCAGATTAAACGGATAGCATGTTTCTGACGGCGATAAAGACGTTGCAACTTACTTTTTTCTGTACTACCCCAGGTGATATTAGCATAATTTAAATAACTGTGTATGAATGAATAATAAAGTTTGATTAAAATTTTCTTATTGAGGTAGATTCGTGCTTTATATAAAACTCCTATGTTTTTTGAAATTTTAGTGCTTATGTAGTCGATATGATGATTCCAAGTGATGTTTTCATCAAGGTAAACACCTACAAATTTTGTTACGGAATCCCTTTTTATTTCATTTTGATCAATAAAAATTTTAGGTAAGTTTAATGGCAAATATCGTTTTTTGGAAAGCGAATGGAATAAGGTCCACTTTGTTTTATTAGAATTTAGAGTTAACTTATTACATTTAAACCAACTCGGTACATGTATAAGCTCTTTGTTTATTGTTTTAAAAAGTTCAAAGATATTACTGTTAGAAAGAAATAAGTTAGTATCATCTGCAAACATAATACTTGTTAGTTTAAAGGCTTTATTTAAATCATTGATATAAATTAGGAAAAGGAGTGGACCAAGAATTGAGCCTTGTGGGACTCAACATGTTATAGAAAGACAATTGGTGTGGTGACCGTCATTACTCGGAACATATTGTTTACGATTTGACAAATAGCTTTCAAACCATTTTAAAATTTATTTTTTATTCCATAGTGTTTAAGTTTATGGATTAGAATTTGGTGGTCAACCGTATCAAAAGCTTTTGATAGAGCAATAAAAAGTCCTAGAGTATATTGTGATTTTTCAAATGATTTTGAGATTTTCCGTACAAATTGGATAATTGCATGTTCAGTTGAGCTATCCTTTTCAAAACCGAATAGATTAATGTTAAGTTATTTATTAACATGAAAATATTTGTATACTCTGTTATATATAATTCTTTCTAAAATTTTTAAAAAGGTGGAAAGAACAGAAATAGGGCGATAGTTACGTATAATTGATTTGTCCCCTTCTTTAAAAATAGGAATAATTTTGGCAATTTTTAACAGTTCGGGGAAAACACCTTGATGGATAAAAGCTTTAAAAACTTTAAAAAGAACAACTTTTAGCTGTTCAAAACAATCTATAATAACGATTCCATTCATTTGATCTGCTCCAATTGCTTTAATTTTTTTTAAAGATTTGAAGACTCTTTCAAACTCTTCAAACATTAATTCAGAAGACAACTCAACTGAACCAATGCAATTATCAATGGGTACTAGAAAATCAGTAAATAAAGATTTGGTCTTTAGGATTTTTATAGAGAGTGTTGGACCTAAATCGAAAAAAAATTTGTTAAATTCTTGGGCTATAGTTCTTGGTTCGTATAAACTTTTGTTATCGACTCTTATCATTTGTGGCAGAAAACCTGAGCATGATTTTTGTTTTCCAATAATTTCATTCATTATTTGCCATGTGCGTTTTGTGTCATTTTTAAATGTATTGAGTAATTGGGAGTAATAACTTTTTTTTAAATTTTTGCGAATTTTTTCAAATAGATTTTTGTAGTTTTTGTAAATTTATATATAGTTTTTGCTTAATTTTGGACGATTTTTAGGTGTTTTTGTTTTCAAAAAATTTATATATAGTTTTTGCTTAATTTTGGACGATTTTTTAAAGCCCTTAGTGATCCAGGGTGTATTTAAGCTCTTAGTAGTTATTTTATTTTCAATGCTTAGGAAGTTAGCATCGTATACAGAAAAAAATGTTTAGAAAAAAGACTCATAGATATTGTTAGCATTATCATTAAAATTAATGTTATTCCAGTGTAGTAATGAAAGTTGATTTTTGAATAAATTAAGGTTAGCCTAATTATAAATGCGTTTTCTAATTACTCTTTGTGCGGTTAACTCTGAAAATTTTTTCAGAGTTTGTATTATCTAATTTTAGGAATATAGGGAAATGATCTGATATATCGGTTCGCAAAATACCTACTTTTAAATCATTGTTGAAAATATCTGAAGTTATTATATTATCTATTAGAGTAGCTGAATTTGTCGTTACTCTTGTAGGTTTATTTATTAAAGATACTGAAACCGTTTCAAAAATTTTATCATAAAAATTTTTAACTTTAAGGTTATCATTATAAAGAAAACAGTTTATGTTTAAATCTCTAATTATAAAATTTTGTTTTTTTTCAACGGTACCTTTTTTAATAATTTGTTGTAAAAACATGCTAAAGTTTTCGCTTACGCCATCAGGTGGCCGATAACAACAGCTTAGTAAAAAAAATTTTTTTGTTGCAGTTAGTAATTTCTATAGTTGCAATTTCTTTATCGCAGTCAGAAACGCTTAAGTCATGCCTAAAACAATGCTCAAAATTTTCGTGAACATAAATTAAAACTCCACCACCGCGCTTATTTGTTTTCCTTTCCATTAAAAATGTATTAAAATGAGGTAAATGAAAATTATTTAGGTTTTCTAAAGAAATTCAAGTTTCCGTTAAACAAATTATATTAAAAACATGTTCAGTTTCTTCTAATAAGTCTTAAAGTTTTTCAAAATTGCTATTTAAGCTTCTTATATTGAGGTGGAGAATTAACATTTGATTAATTTTTCTTTCATTCTCTTTCTTAAAAAGAAACCCTTCTAGTTGGCTAGGAAAGTAATATGAACAATCTGAAAATTTATTGTGATAAATATTGTAATCGGAGTCTAAATTTTCATTTAACGTAGAGTAATTTGTTTTTTGAATTTTAAAAACACGAGATTCAAAGTTTTTATTTGTAGCCATGATTAATATATTTTATTTAAGATTTCTTTTTAGGAATGCCCATTAAATTATTCGTTAAAATTGTTTTTAAAAGAAGTTTTAATATAAAAAATTTTGTCATAACTTACCGTAACACTTTCACCATTTAATCGCCTTTCTTTCACTTCAGCGAACAATTTTTTTTGAATAGCGACGGTTTCTCGAGAAAAATCTTCGTTCACGAATATATTTGTGCCTTTGAGTCGATACACTTCCTTTAATATTCTTATTTTGTCTTTATATTTCTGAAGATTTTATATTATAGTCCTTGGTCGTCCATCGTTTTTTCGTCCCGTGCGGATTTTTCAATTTCAACATCTTTTAGTCGTCCGTTTTTAAAAAAAGTTTAAAAAAACAGTCGTCACGTATATCATTGCAAAAAGATAGACTCGTAACATCGTCAGTATGACCAATAAATGATTCTAGTTGTTGTCTAGTTTTAATGTTCCACAAACAAGTTTTATCTGCAGAACTTGTTAAAATGTGAGCATCATCTAAAAATCTGCAACAAGTTATATGACCTCTATGTCCGTACAACTCCGTGTTATTCTAATATTTTGTTTTGTTTTTAAATTGTGAATTGTACATATTTTGTCGGCGCCACCAGAAGCAACATAATCTCCAGACTGAGCATATGCACAGAATATTTAAAGAGACAGATAAACGATGCACTTTGCGTGCATCGCTGATCTGACTCTTTAAATCTTTTACTTTTTGTCGAAGATTGTCTATTTCTGAAACACTCATTATATAACTGCTATAAATAAACTAAAATTCAATAGTTATATGATTATATGATAAATCAATTCAATATTGTTTTTCAAAACACCTTAATGTATTTCGAGAAAAGCGTAATTTAAAAAAGAATAAAACGCTTTTTGAAACTAATAAACTAAACTAATTTTTTTTGAACTCTTTGAAAATATGCGTTAAATAACGTTTGTAGACATCTAAACTAGCATATTTTGTAAAAAACATAAAAATTGATTTTTTTTACCTTAAGGTGTTTTGAAAAACGGACTTCAGTATAAGTCAATAACATATTTCAATAACGACTTTTATTTTATGTACGTCAACAAATTACGTAAAAAACGTATCTCGCATATTGTGTATCAAAAAAAGCAATTGAAATGTTCTTTTGTTTTGAAAGTATTTTCGAACGTAAGAGTTTGCTTAAATTACGAAATAAATAAAACTTTATAAACGTTAAATTAAAAACATGAAACCTATAATTTAAAGGGATCCCTAAGTGCTCCTAACATATGACCTTATATGAAAGAGCATAAAAAAAATTATGTAAGTTTTTTTTTTTTTTCACTAAATTGTAATAATAAATGCATGCTAACAAAAAGCAATTGCCGAAATCACTAAAAAACAAGATTTTCAAGTAAAAAAAAGTCGTGATTAAATAGTTAAGTATTTTAATTAGTTTTGCAAAAACAGTATAATGAAAGACGTCGTTAAAAAAAAGTTATAAGTAATAGTTTTAAATAGTTTAGAACTTATAAAAAAGTCTTTCAGGGCTCGTATTAAGCGTATCGCGATCGCGATTGCTACTCACACTTTTGTGATTAATTTTTTCTTAAAAAAAAATCTTTTCGCGACTTATTTTTTTTTTGGTTGATTAATTACTTTTTTTCTAGCTTAGCATTTTTTTTAGCAATTCTTAAAAGTAATGTTTTTATCGTAAAGAACGTCACACAAAATTTATTATTCTGAATAGATAGATGAATAGATGATTTGCTCTTTCGCGCGGAGATTTTCTTTCAACGTAAAACATTTTTCAATTTAAATTATTTTAAATCTCCGCGTGAAAATTTTTACAAGGTCATTAAAGCGAAAAGTTGAAAAGTTGGTTTTTATTTTTGGTTATCAAAACTGCATGTTTAAAATAAGGCTTAAAAACGTTAGAACAAAAAAATTACTGACTTTTATTTGCATTTTTATACTGTTTGAAAAAAAACAACTAATAAAAAAATATATAATTATTAATTAATATATTATTAGTTAATTCTTTTTTATTAGTTTTTTTTTTAAACAGTATAAATATGCTAATAAAAACCAGCAATTTTTTTACTTCAATGTTTTTAAGCCTTATTTTAAACATGAAGTATAATTCGATTTATTAAACCAAATTTTTTTGTTTTATCTTTTATTGGAAAACTTGAAATAGAAAAATTGAAAAAAAACATCAACCATTTAAATGAAAAACTTAATTATATATTAAACTTTCATTAGTCCTTTATTCAAGAAACAATAAATTATAAAAAACGTGGTATCTAAGTTTTTGACGATGTTTTTTGATTTATTGACGATAATTTTTTCCCCCTATTACCGCATATCGGCGCGAGCTATAAGAGAGAGGGGGGAAGAGGGGGAAGGGGGAGAGAGCAAAAAAAAAAAAAATTTTTTTTCGCGATTAGATTTTTTTGCATTAATTGGAGCCTTGTCTTAGATTAATTTCTAATAAAATGTCTATTCAACCTTATCAATTTGAACCAAAAAAATATAGCAATTTAACATAAATGTTAATTTAACTAAAACATTTTACAATCATTATTTTTTGTATCAAGCAAAAATGAGAGTATCCGTCACTTTTGAAACCATAAAAATTACTGAAATAAATTTATTTTTTTACTAAGGAAATATTTTAAATAAACTTTCATATGTCTAAGTCAATATTCATTTTGTTTTTAACTGACTAAAAAGGGTTTAAAATTTGACTTCTATTCATTTTTAGCCGTGGAATTGCCCTTATAACACAAATATATAAATTAAAATTATAAAAAAAATTTTAATATACAAATATATTTTCACAAAAGGCTACAAAACTTATTCTTGTAAGTAATTATGTGTTAGTTGAAAAAAAACGACTTTACTTTTAAATTTAATTACCGACTAATAAGTTTGCAATAATGACATTTTGTCTACTTTGTTTAATTTGACGTACTAACGTTAGTATTTTGAGGCAATAGAATCAATAAACTTTGGACAAGACGCATTTTTTTTTATCGAAGAAAAGCGTTTTTTTTTAAATTAAATTAAGTTAGTGTGTGTTCATTATTGCGTTTTAGAAAAAATAATATACAAACATTTTTTTTTAATGCTCTTTTATATGAGATCATATCTTTAGAGTACTTAGGGATCCTTTAAGAGTTTATCAAAACAATATTATTTATTATTTTCTTCACTTCATTTTTATCGCGCTTTTCTAATAAAAAAAATGCCATTACCACGAGCATTTCTCTCCATTGAGACAAGAATTACAATAAAAGAAAATAAAGTGTTACAAGGCTTTATTTACTACAAATTTTGAGTTTGCTAGGAGAAATTCAGTCACAAAAAAGCCGTATTTGTAAGCACTCTTTAACATATATTTGACCTAAAAGTGTAGAAATATAGAGTGCCAAAAGTAAATCAAAAATCTATACAAAAAGAAAAATGTTTTATCCTGTCACGTTTTATGCATTTAAATTTCTTATCTGTTTTTCATCTACATTCGGCATGAAAACAGACCAGGCACCAGGTATTTGCTGATGGTCGTACTTGATATATATATATATATATATATATATATATATATATATATATATATATATATATATATATATATATATATATATATATATATATATATACATATATATATATATATATATATATATATATATATATATATATATATATATATATATATATATATATATATATATATATATATATATATATATATATAAATTTTTGTAAATGCAATGCATTTTAGTGAAGCTGCACCGAGCAGTGTACGCCTTAGGGATGATAAATAAGTTAAAAAGAGTTTAGCAGAGTTAGATAAAAGTACAAATGGACAGATGTCCAAAGAAAAACAAAGAGCCTTAAAGTGGAAAAATATTAAAAACTGATATGAGTTAAGTGTAGTAAAAAGTAAATAAGAATAATAAACAACAGTCAAGGAAAGTCATAAGCTGTTGTGCTACTAATTTGTTGTTAGAGTCCAGCGTAAATGTGATTTGTAGATAGAAATGGTAATGGGGTAGAATTATTTGTTTAATAAGTAGTCACCATGTGGTTTGTATTCTAAGGGTGATAAACCTTCATTATAGATGTAAGTGTCATGAACGTCTCGAGTACAGTATGAATTCGTGCCCTATGGTGCAGTGTGAACGCATAAAGACCTCCAGCTTTCATCCGAAACTGGTATCCCAAAAGAAGTTCCACTCTGGGTCTACACCAGGGTATCTTTTTAAAGGTATCCCATTGTGTTATCCCAAAAGGACTATTCTCAAAGTATCCAGTCAGAAAGATTGCCACAGACTCCTGAATTTAAACTGAGACCAGAGGACTCTTAGTGGGGTTCAGTACAACTTGCAAACAATAGTAAGTAGTTTTTTGACATGAGTGTCTATTAAGTGCATTGTTTTTTCAAAGTGTAGCACGGGTCAATGAGAGTTGTGAATTGTTTTGAGTTCATTTAGGTATGTGTAATGTAAATAGATATTGTGTTTCACGTGTGTAACTATTGTAGTAGCATGCCTCGATAGTAAGAGTTATTAGTATAAAAAATAGTTAAAAGGTCCTTTAAGTTGGTGTAACGTCAGCTAGGCGTGATTTGTAGTAGTCCTTTACGTGGTTCTGGAGAATAAATTACCTATTACAACTAGATGATCTAAAATATTTAACTAGAATTACATTAATATAACAACAAAAATTAATGTGTAAATTTAAAAAAAATAATCTATATATAAAAATTACTACTAATTCATAATTATCATATGGAGTTTTGTAGTTTAACTGGTTAATATGAGGTTTTGAAAAAGTGTTTAGTATTTTGTGAAAGTAAAAAGATTCACAGTACATAAGTCACATGACTGTGATGTTATGAGAAATATTTAAAATAAAGTAGAATTATTCGTTTTATGAAAATCATGGCTCGTTTTTGCCTAATAATATTAATAGTTACTTGTGTAGATTATCATCTTAGATTATCAGATAATGTATGTAGCAGAGTTGAAGTAGAGTTATTTGTTTTTTAAGTAGTTGTCAGATGATGTATGTAACAGAGCTGGAGTAGAGTTATTCGTTTTTTAAGTAGTTGTCAAATGGTGTATGAAAGAGAGCTGAAGTAGAATTAATTGTTTTTTAAGTAGTTATCATATGGTGTATGAAAGAGAGCTGAAGTAGAATTAATCATTTTTAAATAGTTATCATATGGTGTATGGAAGAGAGCTGGAGTAGAATTATTTGTTTTTTAAGTAGATATCAGAGTGTAAGGATATTATTATAATAACCCTGACAGGAGTGTTAAAGTAGATTGTACATGATAGTCAAAATTTTAGAGTGTGTACGGTGACAGTAGTAGTTAGTAGTTGTAATGGTTATGGTTAGCTGGAGTTGTATATTAAATATGTATGATTCTAGTAGTATCATATTAAAGCATATATACAAATACATATACAAATACATTGAAGAAAATACAAATACCCCAATAAATACATTATAGCACACATGTAAATACACACACACACACACACACACACTGATAAACAAGATTATATGTGTATTAATGCAAACACATACGAGTATGTATGTATTCACTCATGCGTACGCTTACACACACACACACACACACACACACACACACACACACACACACACACACACACACACACACACACACACATATATATATATATATATATATATATATATATATATATATATATATATATATATATATATATATATATATATATATATATATAAATATATATATATATATATATACATACATTCTTATGATTATACATACATATATTCTCCTAAGTATCCCTAAATTATTTATATGTATTATATACATTACAATAGCTATTTCACACATTTTTTTGTGTTGAATAGATGTTGGAGTAATGTTTTAATGATCTAATCTTAGTAAAGTATAGCCTTATAGACATAAATCAGCAAATATAGCTACTAGAAGTATCAGTATAAATATAAGAATGATAAGCATAAGTGTATTGAAGTGTAGATGATCAAAATATAGGTGTTTTAAAATTCAATTACCCATGTAGTTTCAAGATGACATTCTCATTAGGACCATTAGTTGTCATCAGGAAGTTTTGAAGGTCTGGCGCCTGACCAATGGTTGACACCCTGTGGACACTACTTGGCTAAAATAGAGCACGTGCTCAGAATTTCTAAAACACCAGTATTTTATAATGGGGTGGTATGTCTTAAACTTAATATGTTCTTTTCTTGGTCAGTATTGAACAGGGTTTTTGTGTATCTGTTTAGGAATGTTAATGTAAACATTTACACAGATATCTTATGACATTTATTCTGTACCATAGACATACAGCATAAAGTGATAGTCATATTGGTACATACTTATAAACTTTTACTACAGTTAAAAACTTTGTAGCATTTTGCTAATTAAGAAAAAACTTAGACATTTGTCCCCTTATAAATAAATAATGGTACATAAACTTTATCTATAGATATAATTGTGAATAGAATAAAAGAAAGTTAAGTAACAAAAACGGCGGACTTTAAAACGGCGCACCCCAAACTCGGTAAACAACGAAAATTTTCGTTACGAAAATTAAAAGTCGATTTTCATTGGCTAATAAATTAAATTAGACTAAAGCACGTTTTCAACTTTTCAAGTTCACTTCAGTACACGACAACTTCAAGCAAGACTACTTCTTTGGCAGAATATATTGAAAGCATTAAAGAAAAAAGGCTAATAAATTTTCTCCATCAAAACAGACTAATCCATGTTCGCAAATCTTGTATCTGTGGTCAGCAAATGACTATTCAAAGATTTGAGCGGTGTCTAGTAAGTAAATATCATATTTAATCATATGTTTCACGGTATTATATCATAAGGGCTTTATAAAAGAAAGTAATAACTTAAATAAAACTTTAGCTTGTTTACATTTTAAATACTAATCTGATTAGACTTGGCTTATATTAAGTATCAAATGAGTTATTATGTTATGAGTTCAAATGAGTTATTATGTTATTATGATTATTGATTATGATTATGAATCATGAGTTATTATGTTATTATGTTATCAAATGAGTTATTATATTATTATGAGTTATTAATCCTTATAAAGGATTAAATTACTTTCCTAAAATCTAATCCTGTTTAATTGGATTTTGTTTAAACTTTTTCTGATGCTTTTTTTCTTTAAGGATAAACACATTTGGCGATGCAGCAGCTGTAAGAAGACAAAAACACGAAGTGGTTGTTTTGAATGTTCAACATCTTTAAGTGTAAGTGATATACTTAAACTTATGTTGTTATGGGTTTCAGAGGTCCCTGTTACTGCTGCTGCTGCTGAATTAGTAGGAATAAGCCAACCAACCAGTTCAATGGTATCAGAGACATCTGCTCATTCAAAGTTTTAAATGTTGCACCTGTAAACCAGCTGGGAGGTCCAAGACACATAGTTCAAATTAATGAATCTTTATTTTTCAGACGCAAGTATAATGTGGGTCACAACGTTAAAAGTATTGGATTTTCAGGGCTTATGATAAAACAAATAAAAAAGGGTATTTGATTAGGGTAGAGGATTGCACTGCAAATACATTAGTACCTTTGATTCAAACTTAGATTGCTCCTGGTTCAACTATACAATCAGATAAATGGGCTTCGTACAAATTGTACGAGTCCCTGTTTCAGGGTCAACAGAGTTTGTGGTATGGTTAATAGTTGAATGAACATAGCCTAAGTTGCTTAAATTATTGTACTACAATAATTTAAGCAACTTAGGCTATATTCATTCAACTATTAACCATACCACAAACTTTGTTGACCCTGAAACAGGGACAACAATAAACCACATTGAGTCCTTTTGGTATAGGATGAAGTTTAAATTAAAGTTTGTTTTTGGTTATCAAGGTGATATGAAATGGTCTAGGTTGGATGAGGCAGTATATAGGGAATATTATGAGTTTATAAATAAAGATTTATGGCAAAATTTCAATATGTTCCAGTGTCATATTCACGATAAATATCGTCTTTGAATTACACATTAATATTTTAATTCTATTTTAATTTATGAATTTATTTTATGAATTTTTAGAGCGAATACTCGAATTTTCTCAAATGATCACATACTGTGTTACACTGATGACAAGAAGATACACATACTTATGATGAGAAGAATATACATAGAGGAAAAGCTTAAAATAATGAGATTAAGAAAAAAAGACATTTGAAGATTGAAAGATAAGGAAGATTTTGAATTAAAAAAAGTTAATGAAAGAAAAGTAAACTGAAGAATATCAGAACATTTATTTTGAAAAGCAAAAATATATTGTAATTATTTATTTGAGATTTAAAACTGTTAACACCTATACATAAATTTTTTTCAAATGTTTTTTGTAAATTTTTAACTTATTACAAAACATTTCTCAAGTAAGCTTTTGTAAAATAGTAAAACCTTACTTAAAAAAATAAAGCCTTAAAAAGAACTTCTACTTATTTTAATTCTAATATCAGTAGTATAGGTGTAAATGTTTTAGTTTTATAATTTTAAATGTTTATATATGGTTTGTAAATATTTAAATTAAAGTTTTAGAAAATGGTTTTGAAGAGTTTGTTTTTTTTCTTTCGAGGAATCCATTTTGGCACTTGTCGTAACAGCGCGGTTTTGCCATTCTGTAAAATACTCAGTATATTTACCGAGAATTTTCGTAACAAAAGCTTTCGTTGTTTACCGAGTTTGGGGTGCGCCGTTTTAAAGTCCGCCACAAAAACATGTTTGCTTACCATTGTGAAAATAAATATTATCTTTTGGGTTTAAATCGTGACGAAGATGTAAGATGTTCTTGATGATGAATATTTACTCGTCGTTGTTATAAAAGTTAAATTTAGAATTATAAATAAACAAAGATATACAGGAGATGTCAAGATTGATAAGAATCTTAGTCCGCCTAAATACCCAGAAAATGTAATTAAATTGAATTTTAAACTCACCGCTCTGTATCAGAGTTCACACAGAATAGCATGCGGTTTTAAAAATGGCTTTTATGCTGAATTAGAGACTGAGGAGAGCGAAGCCAAAAATGCCGATGATAAATTTGCGTAAGTTATTAGAGTCTTGATAAACCGGAAATTTAAGTTCTTAAGAAGTTTTGAGTTCCCATTTGGATGATGTTGTCGATAGAGGGGTTGCAATAAAAGCTAATATTCTTTTGTGCAGTTGTTATTGTTGGTGTTTAGTGTGTATTAGTATATCTTTAATAGATTTTAAGTTTGTATGTACTGATAGTGGTTTGTGTGGAAATATGTCCTGTAGTTGTAAGTTAGGGTCAATCATGTTCCAGTTGTTAAGAATGATGCTATGGCACTAGTACTAAGAGACTATCCTCTGCGCATCATCAACAATAACATTAAGAAAGCGCTTCATAAAACGCAACATGAACTTATCAACAACAGGCGCGCGCAGGAAAACACAGAAAGACTAACAATAGTTACTCCATATACTCCCATTGGATGATGTTGTCGTTGGATATTGGATCATTGGATGATGTTGTCGTTGTCCATATACTCCCATTGGATGATGTTGTCCAATGGGAGTATATGGAGTAACTATTGTTAGTCTTTCTGTGTTTTCCTGCGCGCGCCTGTTGTTGATAAGTTCATGTTGCGTTTTATGAAGCGCTTTCTTAATGTTATTGTTGATGATGCGCAGAGGATAGTCTCTTAGTACTAGTGCCATAGTTAAGTATTTAAGTTCTTTTTGTAGGTTGTTAAGTTCTGTAATGATAGTGCGGTATCTGAGAGCTCGGCTGTATATGATGCCCGGAATGGTGTGTGTGGGATGATGTGAGTCATAGTGAAGTAGTTCCATTGTGTCAGTTGGTTTTCGATAGATGGTCGTGTGAATGTTACCTTGTTCATTTTTATACAGTAGTATGTCTAGAAAGTTTATTGATGTTGCTGAGTGGTTGAAAGTGAATTTGATTGTTGGATGGATGGTGTTCATGTAGTTGCAGATCTGATCTAACACTTCTATGGGTCCTTGAAAAATGAAGAATATGTCGTCGATGAATCTTCTGTAGAAAGTAATGTGATTCGGAAATTGGTTGGTGATTTGTTCGTCAAGCCTTCCCATGAATAAATTCGCATAGCATGGCGCAACCCGTGTGCTCATTGATGTACCTGTCAGTTGATGGTAGTGTTTGTCACCAAAAGAGAAAGTACTGTTTGATAGTATTTCTTCTATAAGGTTGCCTATGATACCTGGTGATGGGCAGTCAGGTGGTCTATCTTGTAATGGTATGAGCCTCAAGTAATGTACTACTGCGTCTATGCCATCTCTATGTGGGATGTTGGTGTAGAGTGATGTCACTTCAGCCGTCACAAAAATGAATTCTGAAGATTGAAGTCGTATATTTTGTAACATGTTGAGAAAGTGTATACTGTCCTTAATGTAGGCTGGTAGTGATTCGACCAGTAGTTGTATGAATCTTGTCAGGTATTCTGATAGGTTGTCCGTAGGTCCGCTGCATGCGCTGACTATTGGTCGTAATGGAATGTTAGATTTATGAATTTTTGGAAGTCCGTAAAATTGTGGTGGTCTACATGGTTTGCAGGGAAGAAGGAACTCTGCAGTCTGTTCATTAATTTTATGAAGTTTAAGCATGTAGTTTGACATGTCAGTAATTCCTCTCAAAATCTTATTCGCTTGGTCAGTCTGAAGCTCTCTGTATACTGTTCTGTCCATTAGTAGTTCATTCACTTTCTCTTCGTATGTTGTTTTGTTTATGATGCAGAGCCCTCCCCCTTTGTCAGTTTTTTTGATAATAATGTCTCGGTTGTTTTGTAGGTTTTTCAGTGCTCGCCATACCTCTGGTTTCAAGTTGTTTCTTTTTCTCGGTGTCTCTCTGTTCCATATCTCTTCTAGATCTCTGTCTATCTTGCCAAAGTATTCGAGTATGTTTTCATTCTCTGTTTCTGGAGGTACCCAGCTGGATTTCTTGTAGAATACGGATCTCTTCTGCTCCTTTCTATCCTTGAAGAACATCTTGAGTCGTAGTTTTCTTTTGAATTTCTCCACACTAGCCTCGTATACTTCTCTTCCTACTTTCTGTGAGTTGGGTATAAACTTCAGTCCTTTTCCAATTGCTTCCTTTTCTTCATTTGTTAGTACGTGGTCAGATATGTTTGTTATCATTTTGTCAGTCAGAGCAGTTAGCATTCATACCTTTCCACTGTCCACCCATCGTTTAAAGTCTCTGTCATGTCTGTAGTTTTCGCCCGGTGGAAAAAGGGATCTCATGCTGAATGGACCAATTGCTTTTTTCTCATTTGATGGAGTGAATTTTCGTTCGTTGTCCTAAAGGTAATTAATAGCGTGTATCATTTTTGTATTGCATGTATTTTACTGTTTCTTTACTATATATAAGTGGTATGGCAATTATTGGTATGTAGTTGTCCTTTGTTTTGTGAGTGCCCAAACAGTGGTATTTTAGTATGAGTAAAATTGTGAATAATAGTTATTAATAACATATGGATGCTTATACGAGATTATTGGAGATGTTGGCCGGGAGAGAAATGTATATGCATAAAGCACTGATTGTTGATAAATACAGTAGTGTGTTATATGCTTTGCAACGCGTGTTGTGTAATCCTGTGATGAGTGGCATTATAAATAAGGTTTAATTAGTAAATAAATGAGTCAGTATTAGCATGTTTTGATATTTACATATTTAAATAAGCATATAAATTGTCTAAAAAATTACAGGTTCGTGTTATATTATTTCGTTAAGTGTATTGTTTATAAAGATTCATGTCCGCTCTTCGTCTTTCAGATATCGTCAAAAATAGTGTCACGGTTTCGTTTCTGGTAAGGGAGAGGTTGTAGGTTGAGGTATCTCATTTAATTAAAGTGAATGTCGAAGTAGTACCATCTGCTGTTGTGTGATTCTAAGTTTTTTGTAATCCGTTTGATTTGATAAATTAGTTTATTAAAATTAGATGGGTCTTTTTTGAACACTAAGATGAGAAATGTAAATAGAACGAATGGCGAGCAACCATTCCCTAGGAAAAATATTGTCAGTTTAAAGTTTTCCAGGTCTGAGGTGACATAGTTGCAGAATATAATTTGGATATCAAGTGGCCAGTTGGTCATCGGATAGAAGCAATCTCCATTCATTATCTTGAACATCTTCTCGCGTTCCAGGTTGATTCGAGGGATTGCAATGCCTGTAGTGTGTTCTAAAGCCTTTTGTAGGTGTCTCTCTACAAACAACGATTCCTATATTATGTTAAGTATGTTTGCAGTCTTTGAGCATTTAGGCAACAGTGAATGGGGTGATAAGCATATTAAAGAAATGAATGTATTATGAAAAGATATTTATTAGGTGCTATTTTTTATGAGTGTTTGTATGTGGTGACGGATATAGTATAATAAGATAAAGCATAGTAAGTCTTCTAGATTAAATAGAAATAAATCAGGGTTATGAGAATGGAAACAGAATACACTACTATGAGGAATATATAATTGATTCATGATAACACGGAGTTAATATAACAACAGTAACATATAAATGAGTTTTTGAGACAATACATTATAAGAACATATTTTGAAACACTAGTGGTCAATTGTGGTGGTCAAATAGTGAAGATAAGTGGTAACCATTAATTATTGTGTCACTAAACTGTCGTTAGTATTACGTGTAAAGTTGATGTATAGCCCTGAAACAAAAATCAAGTCAGTATTGTTGTGCTATTAAATTGTGTCCAGCGTAAATGTGATTTGTAGTTGAGCCCAAATGTGATTTGTAGATAGAATTGATAATGGAGTAGAATTATTCGTTTTATAAGTAGTCACCATGTGGTTTGTATTCTTAGAGTGATAAACATTCATTATAGATGTAAGTGTCATGAACGTCTTGAGGACAGTATGAATTCGTGCCCTATGGTGCAGTGTGAACGCATAAAGATTTCCAGCTTTCATCCGAAACTGGTATCCCAAAAGAAGTTCCTCTCTGGGTCTACACCAGGGTATCTTTTTAAAGGTATCCCATTGTGTTATCACAAAAGGACTATTCTCAGAGTATCCAGTCAGGAAGATTGCCACAGACTCCTGAATTGACACTGGGACCAGAGGACTCTTAGTGGGGTCCAGCACAACTTGCAAACAGTAGTAAGTAGTTTTAAGACATGAGTGTTTATTGGGTGCAGTGGTTTTTCAGAGTTTTCAGGTTTTTACGCTTTTTGATATTTTTAGGCTTATTATCTTGATGCTGATCCAAATCTAGACGTTCAACATAAAATCCCTCTACCAGAACTTTATTTTTTAATGGTTGGTGTAAATGTATAAGAAAAATTACTTTTAGGGGTTTGGCAAAACTTTGGACCATGGTGTTTAAGAAATTCTTTTTTAAGACATGAATATAGTTAAAAAATAATTTGAGGATTTTTTTAAAATTATTTAAAGAGAATAATAACTGTGTTTAGGATCAGTGTGGAATGGATCTAACTTTAAGCGTATATTGGAGAAACTAGACTTGTTAGAACAGGATGTTCCATCTCAGTTCGTTTCAATAGTACAGTGCCTAAAAGATTTTCAGGCAGTTTGGAGACATTTTTGCTTTGAATATGAGTTACAGAAAAATATTATTGAGGTTTTTAAAATATTTAAAAGTTCTTTTTGCGACATACATTTGACACAAAGTTGCTTTGAACTCAGGAAACCAACATTATAATAAATTATGTAATTCCATATTGATTTCATCAACCTTGTGGTTTAAGTAAATTCGCTAAGCAAACAGGCAAACAATTTATGCTAAATTTAAAAAGATGTTTACACTTTATGAAAGGTATATTTCTTATCCTGATCATGGTATAAAATTAAAAAAAATCAGTGTGCAGCTTTGGATTTGCATAAGTTTGTAAAGCATTAATTGTATTTGCATATGTAACATAGTTTTTAATATATGATAATACATGCTTTGTTGTTTAATCTTTACTCTATAAATGTTTAAAGTTGTTTAAAAATGTAAATTTACTGAAAGATAAAAGCTTTATTTAATTATTTATCTTAATACTTATTGATCTTATACTATTTAAAACATGCATACAAAATTTATCAATTTTTTAATAGTTAATATTTGTGTTGTTAAGCATACAGACCTATTAAAACCTAGTTCAAGATTATGAGAATCATAGTCTAAAAATATTTAGAGCAAGAAAAGTTATGAAAGTTACTTAAAAAATTGGATTGTGCTGGGGTTGTTCCAGGAAATTTTTCGACTCTCACCGATATTTAATAAACTTAGTTAAGGCTATATATTTACATATGTAGTCATTTTTCAGACACCCTTTGATAGAAGTGAACTACGAATAATTGGTTGGTATCTTCATAGCAAACAAAAAAAATCAAAGTGAAAATTCAAACTATGACCAAAAAATTGTTTTTTTTTAGAAAGCGTACCCTAAAATGCCTTTTTTGTCTTCAAATTATGTTGCAAGTTACAGTAAAATACCGGTAACTCGAATCTTCAAGGAACCAAGGAAAACGGTTTGGCTAACAGAATCTTTTACTGAAACAAAGTAAAAAAGATATATTAAAAACGTTTTTTCTAAATAAGGATATTTTCGATTGGTTCAGAAGTTGAACTTGCTCTTGTTTTGAATTTTGATCAATCATTCTAAATAGAATAATTAACAAAATCTTTACAAATATAGTTTTTTTTATAATTAAATAAAATAATATTTTTATAAATAAAAGTTGTTTGATATATTTTGAGCATTAAAATATTTTTTTTTAACCTGTTTAACAACAACAACAACAACAACAACAACAACAACAACAACAACAACAACAACAACAACAACAACAACAACAACAAAAACATTTTACAATAGTTTTGAAAAAGAGAAAAAACTTTATTTTGAGCATTAAAATATTTTTTTTTAACCTGTTTAACAACAACAACAACAAAAACACTTTACAATAGTTTTGAAAAAGAGAAAAAACTATATTTTGAGCATTAAAATATTTTTTTTTAACCTGTTTAACAACAACAACAACAACAACAACAACAATAACAACAACAACAACAACAACAACAACAACAAGTTTGTGATAGGAGATGGTATATTTTTATTTAAGGAGTCAAAAACAAAAAGAAAATTAGCATACTTTACTAGCGCTGGAAATGTTGGAATGAAAAGTTTTTTGAAGGACTTTGATGTATCTGATTTAATTGGTTGGAAGTTTATTAATCAGATGGATTGACGCTAAGACGATAGCAACTTGTTAATGCGATAGTTTCCAACTTGACCCCAAACTTGACAACAATAGCTAAGATGAGATGATAATAATGCATAGTAAATACTCCTAAATGTAAATTTATCGACATAGTGACGAATTACTGAAAGCATACCATTAGCTTGAGATTCTTGCTTAGTTCAACAATATGAAAGTTCCATGAAAGATTACAATCAATTAATACACCAAGATATTTAATAACTCTTGAAGAATATAACCGTTTATTATTAATTTTGATTTTGAATTCAACATTTTCAAAGAAATTGTTTTTTCTTGGAGATGAAAATAAAATTAGTTTAGTTTTTTCGGTGTTGAGACATATTAGGTTATCATTTAACCAGTGAACTATACCTTTTAGATCCGAATTAACGTTTTTACATAAAGAATGATACAATTTGTTGATGTGCAAGATATTTGTATCCTTAGCAAACAGATGGACTGAAGAGAAGTGAACAGAGTTGATTAGGTCGTTAACGTAGATTTAAAAAAAAAGAGGACCTAGAACAAAACCTCGAGGAACACCACACAAAACTATTTTATAACTAGAATTGAAACCATTAGTACTTACATTTTGTTTTCGATCTGAAAGATAAGATCGAAACCAGTCACTTAAAATACCGCGAATTCCATAATGTTTTAATTTAGAAAACAAAAAATACTATGGTCAAGGGTATCAAAAGCTTTTTATAAATCGATAAAAACACCACAAACAAAATGACCAGTATCAAGAGCTTTCCTGATTTTTTCCGTTATACTTATTAATGCATAGCAAAAAGAATGCTTTGATCAAAAACCAAATTGAAAATCATTTAAACAATTAAATGAGTTTAGAAAAGAGTACACTCTAGAATACATAAGTTTTTCAAGAAGCTTACTAATGTTAGATTAAAGAGAAATAGGTCTGTAGTTAGTGCATAAAAAGTTTAGAGCCATTTTTAAATATTGGAATAACGCAAGATAATTTCAAAATATCAGGAAATTTTCCATTTATAAATGAGGTATTAAATAGTTTAGAAAGAATATTTGAAAAATCGTAGTTAAAATCTATTAGAATATTTGTAAGAATGCTGTTTGGACATAATGATGTTTTTGGATTTAATTTAGATATAAGAGATGATGTTTCAGAAATATTTGTTGGATATAATAATAAACTATGTAGATTTTGGATGTGTAAGATATTTTTGGTAGTTAATGTAAGATGAATGAATATAGTACTTGAGTTTATGAACAACATTTGTAAAAAAAGTGTTAAACGATTCAGAGATTAAAGTCGGGTCAGTTATATATGTATAATTTTCTTGCAAACAGTTGGGAGATGATTTATTCTAATTTTTTACATTAATTAGAGTGTTAATACCTTTCCAAAGTTCGCGAAGATTTTTTACATTTTTGAAGAAAAATTTTTGAAATGGTTTTTTTTACTAAGTTTAATTAATGTAACTTTTATATGTTTATATCTTTTAAAAATACTTTCAAATTTTTTTTTATTAATAAGATCTTAGATCTTAACATTTTTTTTTTTGCGTACTTGAATAGATTTTATAATTCCTTTCGTAATCCATGGTTTAAATCAACATTTGAAGTTTTTTATACTGATTTGTTTAAGTGGGGCGTAAGGATCTAAAATCAATGTTGTTTCAGTAATAAACGTTTGGAATCATGTGTTAGTATCATTGGTAATATCGTCCCAGTCAATTTTTGATGAATCAGATTTAAAGTTTTCTTTATTAAAGTTTTTAAAGCTCCTGCTATATAAATTGTGTCTACGTGGTATAAATAATTTATTGAAATTGGGACAAATACAAAATTGAGGTAAATGATCAGAAACAGAAGTTGTCAAATTTCCTGAAACAATTTCATTAGCTATTTAACTAGCGAAAATATTATCAATAACTGTAGCAGAGTAATCAGGAATTCTTGTCGACAAAGTAATAAAAGGGCGAATATTATAAAGAGAAAATAAGTTTAAAAAATCAGATTTTGCAATGTCATTATTTGATTGCATCAGATCAATATTATAATCACCAAGTAAGAAATTAGATTTATTTTCAGCAGATATTTTTTGAAGTAAGACAGACATGATATTATTAAAAATATTAATATCCATGCAAGGGTGTCTATAAATGCAACCAACAATAATATTAGACTTTTTAGAAAAAATAGTTTCAACAAATGTGGATTTTAAACAATTAGGTGTGTAAATCATTAAATCATCTCTTCGTTTGTTTATTAGTTTTTTTGATAAATATAATAATGTATCGCCACAAGAGGATTCCCTTAGTGTCTGCTCAATGTTGTAATTATCAATGAGAATCTGATGAATTGAAGATGTTTCTTTTTTTTTAACTTTGTTTTAGTGATACCAATAATGGAAAAATCAAAATTAATGAATGATAATATTGTGTTTAAATCCTCAAAGTGTTTAAATCCTAAAAGTGTAACGATGATATGCTGAGATGAAAAAAAGGAGAGAGCGCTTATTTTATTAAAATTAAGTGTACATAATTCCCTTATGTCATAATATTTACAAAATATGTCTAATGAAGAAGAAATTTTTTTCTCAGAATCTAAAACACGAGATGAAACATAGTTATTAATTTGATTAGAGACTTTATTTAAATGAAAACATAAATTGGAAAGACCACATAAACATGATTGAAAATAAAATTTCTAAAAATATTGGATTACTCTATAAAGCAAAACCATTCTTAGATCAATCCTGCTTGAAATACATATATTACTCATTTATACATTCTTATCTTAATTATGCAAACATTGCTTGGTGTAGCACCAATAAAACAAAGATAAAAAAGCTATTTAGCAAACAAAAACATGCAATTAGATTATTATCAAATGCACACCGCCTCTCACATTCAAGACCATTGTTTAACAATCTAAAAATACTAAATGTGTACCAAATAAATATATATCATCTTCTGATTTTTATATATAAAATTAATAACAATTCAATACCAAATATCTTCAAACCATTATTTAATAAAATTCAACACAAATACGTAACTAAATATTCTAACAACAACTTTGTTCAACCCAAAATTATATACGACTCCACCAAGTTTTCAATAACTGTTAGAGGACCTAATGCATGGAATAAGATAATCAGTAATGATATTAAAACACTTAAAACTCTTGATCAGTTTAAACAAAAACTAAAACTATTACTTTTAAATAATGAACAAACAGATAATTATTTTTAAATCTATCTATAAAAATATTATATTTCAAAACTATCTACTAATGCATACTTTATTTGTCTGGAAGGTCTAAATTCTTTAATTTTATATAGGTATTACAGTCTGTTATATTATAAAAAAAGTACTTATAAAGATTTTTAGCATTTTTAGATTTCATTAGTTTAAATAAATTTATTAGTTTTCTTAAATAAGAGAGTGAGAGGAAAAATAAAAAAAGTACTCTTTTTTGAGTTTTAATTATTTATATTAATATTTTGTAATATGTTTTTGAGGAATTAATATATTACACTTTATAAGAACAGATTGTAAATTAAATTTTACGTTTACTTTTTTCATGTTTTTTAGTTTTTTGATATTTTTGATTTTCTGAATGAACTTTTAAATTTTTCTTTCAAAAAATAAAATCGAAAAAATATCTTTCAAAACTTTGAACTATTAAACTATTTGGCATTTTATATAAACTTCTTTGTAATATTTTGCTTTTTTCTTAATTTCTTAATTTTTTAATTTTCATTTTAGTTACCATGTATTTATATAAATGTCTAGACAAACAAGGGACTTGGTGATAAGACAACCCCGTCTTCTTCTCGTCCTTGCCATTTTTAAATATTTTAAATTACGGAACTTGTAAATATTTGTACGGCTAAATTATATCAAAAAAAAAAAAAAAAAAAAAAAAAAAAAAAAAAAAAAAAAAAGACCGGAAAAGGTTTGTAGACAGAGGTAAATCATCAGTTTTAAGAATTATATCAGAAGAAAATAGCAATTTAAATTCATTATCTTGTACATCTGTGAATGGAAAGACACTTTTAATACAGTTTAAACAACTCCGCAACGAGCGACTTAATTGTAGTAAACTGTACTTAGTATCATAAAGCCTGTTTTTTTTTGGTATCGTTAAGTCATATTTTGTATGAGACCAAAATAAACAAATATTACATTGAGATGAGCGGCAACTTTGACTAATTAATTTTTTACACAATCGACAGTTTAAAGCCATAGTGGAACCGCAATATTAGAGAGAATGTAAGAACAATAAGTAGGGAGTAAATAGCTATGTTATTAATAATTGTTAAAATAAAATAATGCGTATGAATAGATAATTAAGAACAACCAATTAAAGCATCGAAAAACTAACAATTATAATAAATAATATTAATGTAGTAAAACAATAATGCAACAGCCAAACAAACAGTAAACTATAACAAAATCCAAAATTTTGAAGAAAATTATAAAATCAGACTAAAAGAGTAAAAAAACTTATTAAAGTTAAGAGAAATAAATTAAAAAATATAATAGCAATAATAAAAATAAATATTAAATATTATATATCATAATAAGTAACCTAATAATAAATTGTAGTAATATAAATAAAAATAATAGTGTTATACTTAAAATAAGATAATAAATAATAGATATAAATAAAAACTATAAAAACTATTTACTCTTTTAAGAAACTGATCTCCTCTTCTGATTTTTTTTTTTTTTTTTTTTTGTCATTAAAAAAAAGAATACAATGCCGTGTTGTATAAATAAAAGCTACATGACCGGGGCTAAGAGAAGACAATATTTGCCTTATCACTACACTTTCATCAGTAAACGTGTGTAACCATTAAAATGTAAACATAAAACATAAAATTACTTTGTACCATTTAAAAATTATATACATATATATACAAATATGTTAAGATCAGTTACTAATCTATAATCAAAAAAAAATCGGAAATAAAAAAAAACAAAAAACAATCACACCTAAAAACTGAAGATAAGTTAATAGGATAATTTAAAGAATATTTAAATTGGTTACACTAGTTAATAAAATAGTTGTTAATAAAGAAGATAAAAGAATCTTAAAAAGAAATTTAATTCCTTAACATTGTTAAGAAGTTTTTGTTTGAGTTTTTGTTTAACTAGAGAAAGTGAAGAACACTTTTTCAGCTGGTTGTTTAATAAAGTGTTCCATAATTTAGGACCTCTGATGGCAATAGAAAATTTAGTAGCCAAATAGTGTATTTTAGGTTGCTCGTAATTGTAATTTGAAAATCTTGTAGGGTACACGTGATTAATTTTATTAAAAAAATGTATTAAAAATTATAGGAGTTAATTTATTATATAGTTTGTACATAAGTATATAAATTTGACAAAGGTTTAACTGAAGAACATTGAGTATGTGATGATTTTTGAATAGTTCTTTAGAATGTGCGAATCGACCTGCATTTGAAATAATCCTAACAGCGTGTTTTTGTCTACTAAGCAATTTTTTAACTTTACTTACATTAGAGCTGCACCATGCAATATTTTCATAGTTTATATAACAATTTATGAGGGAGAAATATAAGATTTTTAAGCAGTTGTGGTTTAAGATTTGCTTAGCTTTGTATATTATGCCAATGTTTTTCGAAATTTTATTTTCAATTGTTCTTATGTGTTCTCTCCATGTCATGTTTTTTTTTTTTTTTTTTTTTATTTATTTATTTTGCTGTTTAACAAATATAATCAACACATATATATATACAAGAAAGAAAGAAATATGTCCGTATAACAAAGAAGACAGTAAAATCTTCTCAACAAGCACCGTTTTTGTATATACAGTATAAAAAATAAACTATACTTTTTTACAATGATCTTTATAAAATAAAGAGTTAAACAGACAGGGGCTCAAAGAAGATGAAGATGACAAAACGCAATTACATCGCTCAAAAATAGCTTTTGCGTCAACATCTGTTTTGGAAAATGTAAAAATTTCTATTGGTATAAAAAATGTATAAAAAAAGAATAAAAATATTTTTTTGCAAAAAAATGAACAAGGTTGAATGAGTAACTCAACCTTGTTCGCAAACAATATGGTTACTCATTAAGTGATTATTGAAGTTACGTGAAAATTGAGTGATTCTATATATTGATGGTTATCTTTGCTCTAGAATAACTAATATTATTTTTTAAATTATGTTTCCCCCCTTCCTCCTAATATTTTTTTAAATATATAATTTTGTAGTTTTTAGAAAAAAGCAAACAACAAATATGAAAAAAAAAAACATGTAATTTGTTATCTCTATTTTTGGCGTAAGTTTCTTTTAAATTTTTTTTTGACCTACTACTATTTGACCTACCCAGTAGTACTGCTCCCCCCCGCCCATATAATTTTTGTTCCTACGGGCCTGTTCTGCATGCACTTTCGTAAGTTAGTATCTTGCGTTTGTTTAAATTAATTCGTTAAAGAAACTAAGGAATGTAAGTACTAAAATAAATTTACTTTAAAATATGTTTGCATTTGACGCTTGCTTGTTAATATTCAAAAAATATACATGCTTGTTAATATTCAAAAAATATACATACATTGTAAAAAGAATATACATTGTAAAAAAAATGTAAATAATAATATATACATTGTAAAAAGAATGTACATAAAAATGTAATAGATTTAGAAAATTGTTTTAATTCCAAATACGCACAAAGCCATTATAGTCACCAGTGGCTACAGCCATTCCATCATCTGCCACTCCTAAACAACTTACACAACCACGATCTTTAGATCGTGATCGCGTAAGTTGTTTAGGAGTGGCAGGAAAACACCAGCACGATTGCCAGGAAAACACCAGCACGATTGCCTTTCAAAGTATCCCAAACAATACAGTCAAAATTATCATAGCCAGCAAATAAAATTTTTTTTTTTTAATTTTAAATTTTACATTTGTTGGTCGTATTACAACTATATATTGCCAAAGAAAAATAAATAAAAAATAATGATAATAATAATAAACTTTCACAAATATAAAATAAGGTATCTGAAAGAAGATCAAAGGATCTTGTCGTCAGAACCTTAAATAAGTTCAAACAAGCATTATCAGTATCAAAATTTTACAAATTTCATATATATATAATCCAAATATATATTTTATAATTCAAAGAGAGATCACGCGGATCTACTCACCAATATTTTATATAAACGTATACGTGAAGTAAAGAATATAAAATCTACAAAATAAGAAAGAAAAAACTTACAAATATAATTAAGAAAAGGCAAAGTTATTAATTTATATTATTAATAATAACATATCGTTTTTTGGAAAGCGAATGGAATAAGGTCCACTTTGTTTTATTAGAATTTAGAGTTATCTTATTACATTTAAACCAACTCGATACATGTATAAGCTCTTTGTTTATTGTTTTAAAAAGTTCAAAGATATTACTGTTAGAAAGAAATAAGTTAGTATCATCTGCAAACATAATACTTGTTAGTTTAGAGGCTTTATTTAAATCATTGATATAAATTAGGAAAAGGAGTGGACCAAGAATTGAGCCTTGTGGGACTCCACATATTATAGAAAGACAATTGGTGTGATGACCGTCATTACTCGGAACAAATTGTTTACGATTTGACAATAGCTTTTAAACCATTTTAAAACTTTATTTTTTATTCCATAGTGTTTAAGTTTATGGATTAGAATTTGGTGGTCAACCGTATCAAAAGCTTTTGATAGATCAATAAAAAGTCCTAGAGTATATTGTGATTTTTCAAATGATTTTGAGATTTCCCGTACAAATTGGATAATTGTATGTTCAGTTGAGCTATCCTTTTTAAAACCGAATTGATTAATGTTAAGTAATTAATTAACATGAAAATATTTGTATACTCTGTTATATATAATTCTTTCTAACATTTTTGAAAAGGTGGAAAGAACAGAAATAGGGTGATAGTTACTTATAATTGATTTGTCCCCTTCTTTAAAAATAGGAATAATTTTGGCAATTCTTAACAGTTCGGGGAAAACACCTTGATGGATAAAAGCTTTAAAAACTTTAAAAAGAACAACTTTTAGCTGTTCAAAACAATCTATAATAACGATTCCATTCATTTGATCTGCTCCAATTGCTTTAATTTTTTTTAAAGATTTGAAGACTCTTTCAAACTCTTCAAACATTAATTCAGAAGACAACTCAACTGAACCAATGCAATTATCAATGGGTACTAGAAAATCAGTAAATAAAGATTTGGTCTTTAGGATTTTTTTAGAAAGTGTTGGACCTATATCGATAAGAAATTTGTTAAATTCTTGAGCTATAGTTCCTGGTTCCTATAAACTTTTGTTATCGACTCTAACCATTTGTGGCAGAAAACCTGAGCATGATTATTGTTTTCCAATAATTTCATTCATTATTTGCCATGTGCATTTTGTGTCATTTTTAAATGAATTGAGTAATTGGGAGTAATAATTTTTGTTTTAGATTTCTGCAAATATTTTCAAATAGATTTTTATAGTCCTTGTAAATTTTTTCGTTTTTAGATGTTTTTGTTTTCAAAAAATTTATATATAGTTTTTTCTTAATTTTGGACGATTTTTTTAAGCCCTTAGTGTATTTAAGCTCTTAGTAGTTATTTTATTTTCAATGCTTGGGAAGTTAGCATCGTATACAGAAAAAAATGTTTTGAAAAAAAACTCATAGATATTGTTAGCATTATCATTAAAATTTATGTTATTTCAGTGTAAAAATAAAAGTTGATTTTTGAATAAATTAAGGTTGGCCTCATTATAAATGCGTTTTCTAATTACTCTTTGTGCAGTTAAAGTATTTTCAGAGTTTGCATTATCTAATTTTAGGAATATAGGGAAATGATCTGATACATCGGTTCGCAAAATACCTACTTTTAAATCATTGTTGAAAATATCTGAAGTTATTATATTATCTATTAGAGTTGCTGAATTTGTCGTTACTCTTGTAGGTTTGTTTATTAAAGATACTGAAACCGTTTCAAAAATTTCATTATAAAAATTTTTAACTTTAAGGTTATCATTATAAAGAAAACAGTTCATGTTTAAATCTCTAATTATAAAATTTTGTTTTTTTTCAACGGTACCTTTTTTAATAATTTGTTGTAAAAACATGCTAAAGTTTTCGCTTACGCCATCAGGTGGCCGATAACAACAGCTTAGTAAAAAAAATTTTTTTGTTGCAGTTAGTAATTTCTATAGTTGCAATTTCTTTATCGCAGTCAGAAACGCTTAAGTCATGCCTAAAACAATGCTTAAAATTTTCTTGAACATAAATTAAAACTCCTCCACCGCGCTTATTTGTTTTCCTTTCCATTAAAAATGTATTAAAATGAGGTAGATGAAAATTATTTAGGTTTTCTAAAGAAATTCAAGTTTCCGTTAAACAAATTATATTAAAAACATGTTCAGTTTCTTCTAATAAGTCTAAAAGTTTTTCAAAATTGCTATTTAAGCTTCTTATATTGAGGTGGAGAATTAACATTTGATTAATTTTTCTTTCATTCTCTTTCTTAAAAAAAAACCCTTCTAGTTGGCTAGGAAAGTAATAAGAACAATCTGAAAATTTATTGTGATAAATATTGTAATCGGAGTCTAAATTTTCATTTAACGTAGAGTAATTTGTTTTTTGAATTTTAAAAACACGAGATTCAAAGTTTTTATTTGTAGCCATGATTAATATATTTTATTTAAGATTTCTTTTTAGGAATGCCCATTAAATTATTCTTTAAAATTATTTTTAAAAGAAGTTTTAATATAAAAAATTTTGTCATACCTTACCGTAACACTTTCACCATTTAATCGCCTTTCTTTCACTTCAGCAAACAATTATTTTCGAATAGCGACGGTTTCTTGAGAAAAATCTTTGTTCACGAACGTATTTGTGCCTTTGAGTCGATACAATTCCTTTAATATTCTTTTTTTGTCTTTATATTTCTGAAGATTTATTAATATAGTCCTTGGTCATCCATTGTTTTTTTGTACAGTGCGGTGAGCTCTTTCAATTTCAACATCTTTTAGTCGTCCGCTTATAAAAAAAGTTTTAGAAAACAGTCGTCACGTATATCATTGCAAAAAGATAGACTCGTAACATCGTTAGTATGACCAATAAATGATTCTAGTTGTTGTCCAGTTTAATGTCCCACAAACAACAAGTTTTATCTGCAGAACTTGTTAAAATTTGAGCATCATCTAAAAATCTGCAACAAGTTACATGACCTGTATGTCCGTACAACTCCGTGTTATTTTAATATTTTGTTTTGTTTTTAAATTGTAAATTGTACAAATTTTGTCGGCGCCACCAGAAGCAACATTATCTCCAGACTGAGCATATGCACATGTCATTAGACAATTTGTTTCTCGAGACGGAAAAGCATAAACCTTTTTTTTTGAGTAGGTGTTCCAAACAATTAGCTTGCCATCTTGTGCAACACTTAGTAAATTCCTTAAGGAAATTAGTAAGTGTAGCACAAGATTCAATTGAATTACATTTGTATGTAATGCCAATGTATTGCACTAATTTTTCGAGTATGACCACACAGTTTTTTTCTAGTTCGCATTCAAATTCTGCTTATTTGATCTACATTTTGAGTAACCGATAAAAAATTTGTATCTTGAGCAACTTTGCGTGCATCGCTGATTTGTCTCTTTAAATCTTCTGCTTCTTGTCGAAGATTGTCTATTTCTGAAACACTTATTATATAATTGCTATAAATAAACTAAAATTCAATAGTTATATGATTATATGATAAATCAATTCAATATTGTTTTTCAAAACACTTTAATGTATTTCGAGAAAAGAGCAATTTAAAAAAGAATAAAACGCTTTTTGAAACTAATAACTTTTATGTATTTTTTTTGAACTCTTTGAAAATATGTGTTAAATAACGTTTGTAGACATCTAAACTAGCATATTTTGTAAAAAAGGTAAAAATTGATTTTTTTTACCTCAAGGTGTTTTGAAAAACGGACTTCAGTATAAGTCAATAACATATTTCAATAACGACTTGTATTTTATGTACGTTAACAAATTAAGTAAAAAACGTCACTCGCATATTGTGTATTAAAAAAAGCAATTAAAATGTTCTTTTGTTTTGAAAGTATTTTCGAATGTAAGAGTTAGCTTAAATTACGAAATTAATAAAACTTTATAAACGTTAAATTAAAAACATGAAACCTATAATTTAAGAGTTTATCAGAACAATATTATTTATTATTTTCTTCACTTCGTTTTTATTGCGCTTTTCTAATTAAAAAATGCCATTACCACCAGCATTTCTCTCGACTAAGACAAGAATTACAATAAAAGAAAATAAAGTGTTACAACGCTTTATTTCCTACAAATTTTGAGTTTGCTAGGAGAAATTCAGTCACAAAAATGTAATTTTTAATCATTTTTTTTAACCTTTTTAAATCACCCTATCAGGTTTGAATACAATAAAAAGAAAAGATAAAAGTCAAACCGACAAAGACTTGAAGAGTTCACTTGATATAAACTGGTTATGTGATTTATTTTCTGCCAGCTCGTTGCCTTGAGGAGGCTTAATAACCAAGGTCGGCAGAGATTATATTTATATAGACAGAGATTATATTTAAATAGGCCCATAAGTACACCTTTCAGGGCTACAATTGTTGAGGATTTTTTTTGGAGAATTATCACACATTTATGTTCTCTTGAACAAAGATTTACATTTATGTTATTTTATTCCTGGTCGTAATTCTATTGTACCGTATCCTACAGTGCGGCATTAAAGATTCGGTATTATTTAAAGACAGAAAAGATAAATGGGTGTGATATGACACATTTGACATTTTATAGAATGTTGATGGCACTTTAATTACAAAAACTGAACGATATTTAAATTACCAAATAATATTTTAACTATAGCCCTAAATCTTGGTAAAGATATATGCATTTAATATACTTGGTCCAATTGCTCCCCACCCCCTTGTTTTTTTTTGCGATTTTATTTTTTTAACTTCTCAACTGTCTTGGCACAATACAAAACTTTTTTTTTTCTGAATAAAATACTAAGCCTCTTATAGAGATATGTTATCTGTCACTGTAAAAAAAAAGTTCTGGAATTTCATAATATTCATTTATTTTCATAGAAAAATCAAGTATATGAAAAAAATGGTCTTAATGCCCTTCTTTGCCCTATAATATTTGCCCTTCTTTGCTAATATTTTGCCAGACCAGGCACCAGGTATTTGGTGATGGTCGTACTTGATATATATATATATATATATATATATATAGGGTAAAGTAGGGTAATTTCGGCGTATTAAGCTATTTTGCTGTTTATAGACAACGGTTGCTTTAATAATGTTAAAAAATCATGCACATCGATACACTGCAGATATATCTATTAAATAATAGTTAAAAAATTGTTTCCAACTTACAAAGTTTTACGTAAAACCTGTTTTACAAAATACTTAAAAATGACGAAATTAGCGACCTAGTATGGTATTTTCGGCACTATGGTACGGTAAATTCGGCATAGTTATGAAAATTAAGAAGTTTGTTAAAAGCGCATTAATATATTTAAAATATTATAAACAGCTATAAATCTGGATTGTATAAAGAATTGTCTCTTAAATAGAATTTGTTACACCTAATTGGCACTTAATTAAGGGCGCTTCAGTTGCAAAAAATAATAATTTTTGAACCACCTATTTATTTTATTAAAGTATGAATGTCACCTTTTTTATTAAGGTATGAATGTCACCCAAAACAGAAACCTTATTAAATATAAATGTGCTTCCAAAGTATAATTGTTAATGAAACGATTACTAATTGTTACGATTTCGATGATTATTTCTAAATTCTGTTTAAATAAGAATTTATGTTAAAAAGCTCATAAGTAGTTCATAAAATAATATTTTACATAACTTCAATAGTTAAACTTAAAAAAAAAACAAAAAAAACTCAAAGGAAATTTTTTTAACAAGAGATTTATTTAAGAAAGTTAAAACACATTTTATCAATATATGACATATAACTTTTTTTTTAAGAATCAGTACAGTCATCACAAGTAAATACTTTTTTAGTATAAACACCACATATAGCAGCACATGTTTCATGCCACCATCTACAGCATTTAAGGCATTTGTCCCAATTATCTTTTAAATAAGGATCGACAGGATCACCATAGCTGTATTGACACTTTGCACAAAGTTGTTTATTAATCGCACCTTTAGCATCAAGGTTTTTCAAACACGTCTTTTGATGAGTAGATATACTTTTTTTAATGCACTTTTTACGTGGCTGTCTGTTCTTATATTTCAAGTTTAAAGATTCCTCTAGCTGAGATTTATGTGGTGATCCAGTAATTTTTTCGGCATGATTTACCCTCCTTTTTATACCTGTTCGCTTTGCATTTTTAATGTCAAGTCTAGCTAGTGATCCAAATGTAACACCATAAGGTTGCGAGGTTTCATCGTGTGAGGTGGCTAATTCTGATGACTTCTGAAGTGTAAATGATGAATTTGGTGAAATAGATTCTAAATAAAAATTATTTAACTAAAGAGGGTGAATAAAAATAGGCAACATGCAAATTATAAAAAATAGTTAAAATGTTTTTAAAAAATTTGAACTTTCTTTAAGAAACCTTTTTTTAGGTTAATAAAACAACAAACAAGTTAATATTTTGCTTGAAAAAAAATCATATTTGTATTTTAAATAAAATTCAGAAGATGTTAAAAATAATACAACATTTATGACGATTTACCTTTTTGAGTGTCAATAACACAATCTGTAACAAAATCAATATTATCTAATTTTTTAGCAGAGTCTAACCCATTGTTGAGAGTAGGGTGCATTTCAGAGGTATTATTTGGTTTTGAAATTTTTGAGACAATATACGAGTGATCAGTAGCCTTGGCTGCAGCAAAGTCTTCTTCAGTAAACACATTTCTATCAAATGGATATATTCCACATTTTTTGAACCCTGACTGACAATTTTGAACAGTTGCAGCTTTCCCATAAGCTTTTCCAAATAATTCACCAACCTCTAGTTCAGTTACAGGACGACCAGGATGGTGACGAAGCCAAGTACTAACCTCCTGATCATAGAATATTTTGAGGCTTTTATAAAACGAAACATCAAGTGGTTGCAGTTTGTGGGTGCAGTGGGATGGAGGTGATAAAATAATAACATTTGAGTGGCGCGCTTTTTTAATAACACTAAGATTTTTTTTATGACTTGAATGTCCATCTAAAATTAGAAGAACTGGTTGGTTTCTTGACTGATGCTGGACTGCTTGTAAAAAATGATCAAACCATATTTCAAACAACTCAGTTGTTATCCAGCCATTTTTGCTGCCACCAGAAATAGAACCTATTGGGGCTTTATCTAAAAATTCAGGTTTCACTCGAATTCGTGGATAGATCAACATTGGAGGGACAAAAAACCCGCTTGCTGATTGGCAACAAACTATTGTGATTGTTTTACCTCTTTCGGAGCTTGTTAAGCCACCAACACTGTGTTTTCCCTTAAGAGCAACAACTTTTCCTGGTTTATGGCAAATAGACAATCCAGATTCATCTACGTTGAATAAGTTTGATGGTGGAATAATCTGCATCCCATTAACATTAAACATTATTTTTTCTAGTTCATCGTAAAAACGATTAACTTTTATTCTATTAAAACCAATGGCTCGATGCAATGACGTTGACTCAGCAACTCTGACAGAGAGTTCATTATGGCGTTTCAAAAAACCCCTAAACCATTCTTTTCCTGCTGACTTAGTTTCACAATTAAATTTGTGAATAATTCTATTTTCTTCACAAAACTGAAATACCATTTGTTTTACATCTTTTGGAGACAAACCAAACAATCTCTGTGACATGGTCAGAAGAACTTCTACGAGCTCTTTTTCTTGAAAAGCTGAGAGTGTTGTTGGGTGTCCTGCACGTAACTTTTTAACAAAATTATCAACAGGTGCTCGTTTTATATAGTGTGTTTTATATACATGTAGTGTTTGTCTTGGTATTTTATATTGTTTAGCAGCAGAATATTTCAAGCAACCATCAACTAAAACTGCATTTACTGCCATTTTTAATGATTCTTGTGACCAATTACCATATTTTACACGTTTTGAACTCATTATATGATGCTGTAAAATAATGTTTACATATATATATATATATATATATATATATATATATATATATATATATATATATATATATATATATATATATATATATATATATATTTATATATATATATATATATTTATATAAATGTATATATATTATTATTATTATTATATGTATATTATTCAATAATATTCAACAGTATGTATATAATTAATAAATGATTTGTTATATACAATAATAATTATTGTATATAACAATTATAAATTTATTATATGCATATTGTTATGTATGACATAAATTTAAAATATATTGTGGGGAACTCTTATTTTGATAAGTTTCACAGTGTCACTAACTAAATTCACTTTTTTACTAGCTCGTTATTAGTTTACTATTATCTGAGTTACTAAAATCAATTTCTTCTATACATAATATTTAAAACGCTTATTTCCATTTTAGTTTTGGAGAAACAACAGGTCGGCAAATTCGGCACTGCCGAAATTAAGAACTATTTATAAGCCGAAATTATCTCCTTAAAGCAGTCCTAGGGGAAACTCTTATATCTTGTAAAATACTTTGAGTTTAATTTTATTGCTGCTCACATTTTGTTCAGTATATATTTTTGAATGAAATAAATACAAATTATTGGTAGAAATTTTCGGAAAAAAATCATTTATCCTCTATTTTCAAAAAGGAAAAAATGTTAAGAAAAACCTAATAATCATAAAATAACGTACCTATAATGTAAAAATAGAAGTTTAAACTAATATTTTTAGAAAAACTGTTTATCTTTCTATAATACTCAATTATAGTTTTGATATTTCATTAAATAAATATTTTTAGGTGTCTTTTGAAGTGGTGCCGAAATTATCTCCCTGCCGAAATTACCCTACTTTACCCTATATATATATATATATATATATATATATATATATATATATATATATATATATATATATATATATATACACTTTTTGTAAATGCAATGCATTTTAGTAAAGCTGCACTGAGCAGTGTACGCCTTAGGGATGAATAATAAGTTAAAAAGAGTTTAGCCGAGTGAGATAAAAGTACAAAAGGACAGATGTCTAGAGGAAAACAACGAGCCTCAAAGTGGAAAAATATTAAAAACTGATGTGAGTAAAGTGTAGTAAAAAGTAAATAAGAATAATAAACAACAGTCAAGAAAAGTCATTAGTTGTTGTGCTACTAATTTGTTTTTAGAGTCCAGCGTAAATGTGATTTGTAGATAGAATTGGTAATGGAGTAGAATTATTCGTTTTATAAGTAGTCACCATGTGGTTTGTATTCTAAGGGTGATAAACATTCATTACAGATGTAAGTGTCATGAACGTCTCGAGTACAGTATGAACTCGCGCCCTATGGTGCAGTGTGAACGCATAAAGACCTCCAGCTTTCAACCGCAACTGGTATCCCAAAAGAAGTTCCACTCTGGGTCTACACCAGGGTATCTTTTTAAAGGTATCCCATTGTGTTATCTTAAAAGGACTATTCTCAGAGTATCCAGTCAGGAAGATTGCCATAGACTCCTGAATTGACACTGAGACCAGAGGACACTTAGCGGGGTTTAGTTCAACTTGCAAACAGTAGTAAGTAGTTTTTTGACATGAATGTCTATTAGGTGCAGTGTTTTTTCAAAGTGTAGCATAGGTCAATAAGAGTTGTGAATTGTTTTGAGTTCATTAAGGTATGTGTATTGTAAATAGATATTGTGTTTAACGTGTAAAACTATTGTAGTAGCATGCCTCAATAGCAAGAGTTATAAGTATAAAAAATAGCTAAAAGGTCCTTTAAGTTGGTGTAACGTCAGCTAGGCCTGATTTGTAGTAGTCTTATGACGTGTTTCTGGAGAATAAATTACCTATTACAACTAGATGATCTAAAATATTTAACTAGAATTACATTAATATAACAACAAAAACTAATGTGTAAATTTAAAAAAAAAAATCTATATATAAAAATTACTACTAATTCATAATAATTATATGGAGTTTTGTAGTTTAACTGGTTAATATGAGGTTTTGAAAAAGTGTTTGGTATTTTGTGTAAGAAAAAAGAATCACAGTACATAAGTCACATGACTGTAATGTTATGAGAAATATTTAAAATAAAGTAGAATTATTCGTTTTATGAAAATCATGGCTTGTTTTTGCTTAATAATATTAATAGTTACTTGTGTCTTAGGTTATCAGATAATGTATGCAGCAGAGATGGAGACGAGTTATTTCTTTTTTAAGTAGTTGTCAGATAATGTATGTAACAGAGCTGGAGTAGAGTTATTCGTTTTTTAAGTAGTTGCCAAATGGTGTATTGAAGAGAGCTCAAGTAGAATTATTCGTTTTTTAAGTAGTTATCATATGGTGTATGAAAGAGAGCTGAAGTAGAATTAATCGTTTTTGAATAGTTATCATATATCATAGAGCTGGTGTAGAGTTATTCCTTTTTTTTAGTAGTTATCAGATGTTGTATGGAAGAGAGCTGGAGTAGAATTATTCGTTTTTTAAGTAGATATCAGATGGTAAGGCTATTATTATAATAACCCTGACAGGAGTGTTAAAGTAGATTGTACATGATAGTCAAAATTTGAGAGTGTGTACGGTGACAGTAGTAGTTAGTAGTTGTTATGGTTATGGTTAGCTGGAGTTGTATATTAAATATGTATGATTCTAGTAGTATCATATTAAAGCATATATACAAATACATATACAAATGCAAATACATTGAAGAAAAAACAAATACCCCTATAAATACATTATAGCACACATGTAAATACACACACACACACACACTGATAAACAAGATTATATGTGTATTAATGCAAACACATATGAATATGTATGTATTTACACATGCGTACGCTTACACACACACACTTATATATATATATATATATATATATATATATATATATATATATATATATATATATATATATAATATACATACATACATACACCCTTATGATTATATATACCTATATTCTCATAAGTATCTCTAAATCATTTATATGTATTATATACATTACAATAGCTATTTCACACATTTTTTTGTGTTGAATAGGTGTTGGAGTAATGTTTTAATGATCTAATCTTAGTAAAGTATAGCCTTATAGACATAAATCAGCAAATATAGCTTCTAGAAGTATCAGTATGATTATTAGAATGATAAGCGTAAGTGTATTGAAGTGTAGATGATCAAAATATAGGTGTTTTAATATCCAATTACCCATGTAGTGTCAAGATCACATTTTCATGAGGACCATTTGTTGTCATCAAGGAGTTTTGAAGGTCTGGCACCCTGTGGACGCTACTATGCTAAAATAAAGCACGTGCTCAGAATTTTATAATGGTGTGGTATGTCTTAAACTTAATATGTTATTTTCTTGGTCAATATTGACCAGGGTTTTTGTGTATCTGTTTAGGAATGTTAATGTAAACATTCACACAGATATCTTATGACATTTATTCTGTACTATAGACATACAACATAAAGTGATAGTCATATTGGTACATACTTATAAACTTTTACTACAGTTAAAAACTTAGTAGCATTTAGCTAATTAAGAAAAGACATTTGTCCCCTTATAAATAAATAATGGTACATAAATTTTATCTATAGATATAATTGTGAATAGAATAAAAGAAAGTTAAGTAACAAAAACATGTTTGCTTACCATTCTGAAAGTAAATATTATCTTTTGGGTTTAAATCGTGACGAAGATGTAAGATGTTCTTGATGATGAACATTAACTCGTCGTTGTTATAAAAGTTAAATTTAGAATTATAAATAAACAAAGATATACAGGAGATGTCAAGATTGATAAGAATCTTAATCCGCCTAAATATCCAGAGAATGTAAATAAATTGAATTTTAAACTCACCGCTCTGTATCAGAGTTCAAACAGAATAGCATGCGGTTTTAGAAATGGCTTTTATCCTGAATAAGAGACTGAGGAGAGCGAGGCCAAAAATGCCGATGATAAATTTGCGTTAGTTAGTAGAGTCTTGATCAAGCGCTGTCGACTCGCGTAAAAAGCATGTAATTTGTTTACAGAGGAATGTGGGATGCCCTGGTAGTATAACATTTAAAAACAAATAAATACGTTGTTTTCAATACCCAAATGCTGTCAGTAATTGATTACTCTTAATTTATTTTGTAAACTATTTATAGAATTATTCTTTTTTTTTTATACTAATTTGACATAATTCTAAAAAACTTCTGATTAGAATAATAGGTTTCTCATAAAACATTTTTCAAAAAAGCAGCAATAATACAGTGTAATATTAAGTATATCATGTCTTAATAAAGCTTATCGGGTCATAATAATAAGCCAATTTGAAAATCTTTAAATGAAACTTGATAAAATAAGTTACAATGCAATAATTACACAGCAAATTATCATTATCAATTCAAGTTTAAACACACACACATGTATATATGTATAAATGTATGTATGTATTTACATATATTTATACATACATACATACATACATACATACATACATACATACATACATACATACATACATACATACATACATACATACATACATACATACATACATACATACATACATACATACATACACACATACATACAATCATGCATAATGTATGTATGCATGTATGTATGTATACATACATACATATGCGAATTTGAATCAGTATGTACACCTAGCCTTGTATGTACGTATGTATGTATGTATGTATGTATGTATGTATGTATGTATGTATGTATGTATGTATGTATGTATGTATGTATGTATGTATGTATGTGTGTGTGTGTATGTATGTATATACACACACAGATTAACTCATAAAATCAAAACTGATTGTTAAAAGAAAAACATAAAGGCATTATTTAATAATTATCAATATTAAAATTTTTTAATTATTTTCATGTCCAGCCAAATAAAAGCAAAAAATTCTTGTTCTGACAAATATGCAAATTCTTTTTATTGTAAGTAAAAATGCATGTTAAAAAAATCTTTAAAAAATCTTTATAAATCTTTATAAATCTTTATAAAATGTTAAAAGTACAGAATTCCATGATCTTAAATAACATAAAAAAGCTAGGTTTTTAGTATGAAGTCACTTTTCAATAAATTCCATGAATAATGTTAAATAGAATATAACAAATCAATGATATAAATAAAGATTTTGGTAAATAATTTTGGCGGTTTGTCTCAGTTTGTATTGGTCTCTGAACCATGCCTAATATCCATCGTTTCATCACAAAGTATTACCACACACTGTTGACACAGTCAGACACCTTTTTTAACAAGCTAGAAAAGTCTGCATGCATTGTACAATAGTTTTCTTTCCAAGAATTGAACAGTAAACCTGTTGAATTGATATTTTGTCAGCAAAAAATAGATATTGTTTATTTAGTTTTTTTAGAGTAAATATTTAAATAAAGCATTTATATGCAGTACAACGCTAAAATCTATTTCTTTAAGACAATCGTTTTTAAAACTGCTAGTTTCTAATGACAACAACAACTAAACATTCAGTTAAGCTTATCCAAATTGTTCGAATGTCTATCATTTCAACCTTCTTTGCTCTGAATAGTTTTCATCAAACTTTTTGAATAATTTTGCTTGAAGTGAGATGAGAATATACAGCTAAACTTTTTTTCGAGTTAAAAACTAAACTTTTTTTCGAAGCTCCTTACATAATTTCAGTATGCTAGTTTTTGTAACATTTATTCTCTTATGATGCAGAGCCTTTAAAACACAAAACATTCATTTCTTAATCCGAAGTTGAGATACCCCAAACAGTAACATGTTATTTTCCTTTGTTGTTACATTAAATCGAGCAGGTTTATCAGCATGAGATTTCTTTGAATTAATTAGATTAAAAAGAGTATTATTTTTATCAATAAATTAGTTGGTCAATAAGAAGTCAGTATAACAGTTGACAGTAATAATTAATACAAAAAATGCTCCAAAAATTTTGGTGCATGATGGATAGAAACGCATTTACGTCTTCGTCTATTTTATACAACGTCAGAATGTGATGCCATGAGACTATATTTAGAACATAAATACTGTAGAAATGACATTATGGAGAAGACATTTTCCCTCAGTGTTTGTTAAATAAAAACTGAACTTTCAAAATGATTGATGCACAAACAATAATCATTATTTAGAACTTCAATAAGTTTTCCATCCAGATCTCATCTTGCACCAGTAGAAATAAGAACAAAATACAACTTTTATATTTGAGTAGTGAGTTAATCATTGAAATAACTTGATAATTTTCATTAGCAATTCCACTTGTATTTGCGCAGTTGGTTGCAGCACAGTATGAAGGCATTTCTGAACAACGAAGAGTATTATTTATTAAAGAATAACGCAATATAAAACAGAAAACTTTGCAGAGTTTCAGCTAAGTTTGTTGTTGTGAACTTATTTCTATACTACCAGGACATCCCAGAATGCTTTGCGCATACGATTACACTCTTAAGTATGTAAAAACGAAAGAGTCGACAGGCCTTGGTCTTGATGAACCGGAAATTTAAGTTTTTAAGAAGTTTTGAGTTTCTATTTGGATGATGTTGTCGATAGATGGGTTGCAATAAAAGCTAATATTCTTTTGTGCAGTTGTTATTGTTGGTGTTTAGTGTGTATTAGTATATCTTTAATAGATTTTAAGTTTGTATGTACTGATAGTGGTTTGTGTCGAAATATGTCCTGTAGTTGTAAGTTAGGGTCAATTATGTTCCAGTTGTTAAGAATGATGCTGTTGATTTGTTGTCCAATGGGAGTATATGGAGTAACTATTGTTAGTCTTTCTGTATTTTCCTGCGCGCGCCTGTTGTTGATAAGTTCATGTTGCGTTTTATGAAGCGCTTTCTTAATGTTATTGATGATGATGCGCAGAGGATAGTCTCTTAGTACTAGTGTCATAGTTAAGTATTTAAGTTCTTTTTGTAGGTTGTTAAGTTCTGTAATGATAGTGCGGTATCTGAGAGCTTGGCTGTATATGATGCCCGGAATGGTGTGTGTGGGATGATGTGAGTCATAGTGAAGTAGTCCCATTGTGTCAGTTGGTTTTCGATAGATGGTCGTGAGAATGTTATCTTGTTCATTTTTGTACAGTAGTATGTCTAGAAAGTTTATTGATGTTGCTGAGTGGTTGAAAGTGAATTTGATTGTTGGATGGATGGTGTTCATGTAGTTGCAGATCTGATCTAACACTTCTATGGGTCCTTGAAAAATGAAGAATATGTCGTCGATGAATCTTCTGTAGAAAGTAATGTGGTTCGGAAATTGGTTGGTGATTTGTTCGTCAAGCCTTCCCATAAATAAGTTCGCATAGCATGGCGCAACCCGTGTGCCCATTGATGTACCTGTCAGTTGATGGTAGTGTTTGTCACCAAAGGAGAAAGTACTGTTTGATAGTATTTCTTCTATTAGGTTGCCTATGATACCTGGTGATGGGCAGTCAGGTGGTCTCTTTTTTTTTTTTTTTTTTTTTTTTTTTTTTTTTTGTCTTTTATCAAAGCTTTACAAATACGTGATCATAAATATAAACTAGTTCGTTTACATTGTATAAAAAAAATACCGTACATATAATAAGAAAACTTTTTTTAATACAAATAATAATATATATAAAAAAGTAACACTGTTAAAAGACGCGGGAAACTTGCAGAAGACCATTTTGGTCTTGTCATCAAGAAACCGCTTTTAGTTGCGATACTTTGTATACTTAATTTATTAAGAAATTTCAGTTTGTCAAAGTCTTATGGTGGCATAAGAGTCACACATAAAAAGCTACTAGATAATCAAAAACAAAAAACGGAAAAGAGCTGTATTTGATACACATAAATATATAGTTACATGGTTTGTTATACTTAGTATATTGACATGTACGAAATATAAATAAAATCTAACATTTACTTTGCTTTAAAGTGGATTTTTTAGGGGTTTTTAGTTATTTGTTTTAATATACGTTTGTAAAATTGTTTAAGTTTAGAACAAGTTTTTTTAAAAGTGTTTTCAGAGAATTATGGTTAAGTAGTTTTGTAATTATAGTATTTTTAGCTATTAGTTTGTTGTAGAGGTAAGGGCCGCGATAGGAGATGGAGAAACGTGATAGTTTTGTTTTTTTATATGGTACTTTAAAATTTCCTATTCCTCGAGTTTCATATTTATTTCTATTGCATTTAAAAAATTCTTCTGAAAAATGTAATGGGACAAGTCCGAGTTTATATTTGAGCATGAATATCAAATTTTGGTAAATGTTAATTTTGTAGACATTTAGTGCATTTAGAAGCTTTAGCAAAGGTTCGGCATGAGTAAATTTATCTTTATTAAATACTATTCTTGCAGCATGTTTTTGATGTCGATAAAGTGCCACTAGGTTGGATCTATGGGTACTTGCCCATGCTATATTACCATACGTATAATAGGTTTGAATGAAGGAGAAATAAAGTAGCTTTAAATTTTTTTGGGGTAGCATGGGTCTAGCTTTGTAAAGCATGCAAATGTTGTTTCTTATTTTGGTATTTAATAAGTTTATATGAGCTTTCCATGAAATATTCTCATCGATAAGTATTCCTAAAAATTTTGTTGCTTTGGTTCTTTCGATAAATTTATTTTCTATTTTTAGAGACGGTAATGGAATTGGTATAGATTTTTTCCTTTGATTGGTGTGAAATAGAATGTAGTTGGTTTTTTCTGTATTCAATGATAATTTGTTTGATTTAAACCAAGTATTAAGTTTTTCAAGTTCAATACCTGCAGTTTCGAAGAGTTCTGCGATAGAAGTAGATGAATAAAATAAGTTTGTATCATCTGCAAACATTATGGCATCAAGTTTTTTTGAGACTTTTGGAAGATCATTGATGTATAGCAAGAAGAGTAGGGGAGCTAGAATGGAACCTTGGGGAACTCCGCATTTTATTTTAAGTAATTTTGAATGGGTATTTTTATCCATAATAACACATTGCTGTCTGTTTATAAGAAAGCTCTCAAACCAATGTAAAGCAACATTTTTAATGCCATATTTTTCCATTTTTTTAAGTAGTATAGCATGATCAACAGTATCGAATGCTTTCGATAGATCAATAAAGATTCCTAGAACAAATTTGTTATTATCAAAAGAGTCATTTATTTTATTTACAAGATCTATAATCGCATGTTCGGTTGAATGTTGTTTTTGAAATCCGAATTGTTTTTTATTCAAGATATTGTTAATAGTTAGGTATTTATATAGTTTATTGTAAACTATTCGTTCTAGAAGTTTAGAAAAGACAGAAAGGATTGAGATGGGTCTGTAGTTATTAAGTGAGCATTGCTCTCCGGATTTAAATATTGGTACAACTTTTGCAATTTTTAATTTGTCTGGAACAGATCCTGTTGTAATTGAAGATTTAAAAATTTCGAATATGGGTTTGCGTATCACCGGGAAGACACTTATTACTACGTTGCTAGAAATCTCATCAATCCCTGGTGCTTTGTTAACTTTTAGAGAATTTTTTGCAGCTTCGAGTTCATCATAGTCTAGTCCATTGAATTTTAGTTCGCTTTGTTGATTTGTAAGATAGGTTTCAAAATAGGTATTTGGGCATTGAATTTTGGACGCCATGTTAGGGCCGATGTTTGCAAAGAAACTGTTGAAATGTTCGGCTATAGAACTTTTATCGTTGTATTCTTTTTCATCCACAACAATTCTATCAGGTAAGGTATTTGTTTTGGTATTTTTTTTCCCGATTATTTCTTTCATGATGTTCCATGATTTTTTAATATCGCCATTGGTATTTTGAAGTAGTTTTGAGTAGTATATTTTTTTAGAGTTTTTCCTTATTTTTTCAAAGAGATTTTTGTATTGCTTGTAGATAGATAAGTTGACTTCATTTCTGTTTTTTAAATATTTTATGTAGAGTTTTTGTTTTGTTTTAGAGGATTTTTTAATTCCACTAGTAATCCATGGACAGTTCAAATATTTTTCTTTAACTATTTTTTCTTCGATCGGGAAATAACTATTATAATGATTAAAAAAAATATCGATAAATGTATTATATGCGGAGTTTGTGTCCTCAAGGTTGCATTTTTTATATACTTCATCCCAATTCACTATTGATAGTGTGTCTTTAAATTTTTGAATAGAAATTTTATTAGTTTTTCTTATATAAATTTTGGTTTTAGAATTGTTGTTTATTCTTGTATCTTGATTTATAGAAAAGTAAATTGGGAAGTGATCCGAAATATCGGTTTTAACTATACCTGTTTTTAAAGAGGAATCTTGAAATGCATTTGTCAAGATGTTATCTATTGCGGAAATTGAATTCGGGGTTATTCGCGTAGGTTTGTTGATAATCGGAAAGATACAATGTTGAAACATGTTGTCAAAAAAAAGTTTGGTGGTCGAATTCTTTTTGTATTTTAAACAATCTATATTTAAATCACCTATGCAGAATAGTTTTTTTTGTTCTCTATTAATTTTAATAAAGATATCTTCCAAGTAGCTTGAAAATTTTTTTATATCTCCTTCAGGTGGTCTATAGCAGGTAGAAACTAAGATATTTTTAGTTTTGGAGTTAGTGATTTCTATTGTAAGTACCTCACAACTGGAATCAGAAATCGAAAGGTCTTTTCTTGCTTTTATTGCTTGGTCATTCCGAATATATGTTGCAATCCCTCCCCCCCTTTTGTCTGCTTTCCTTTCAGAAGATAATAATTTATAATATGGAATTTGGAAGTTAGAATTTTTTTGAATTGATTCATCAGAGCACCAAGTTTCTGTCAGACAAATCATACTGAATGAGTAATTGCAATCGGTTAAAAAATGTTTTAATTTATCAAAATTTTTATTTATACTTCTTATATTTATGTGTATTGCCAAAAAGTTATTTTTAAAAGTTTGGAGTTCAGTTTTAAAATTTTTAATGTTGAAATAAGGCGAATCAAAGTTATTAACTTGAAAGATTTGCGTATCAACGTCACAAAAATCATTGAGTATGTTATTTGCGGTTTCAAAGACATTAAAACGCAGCGATTCAAAATCTATTGTTTTGTAAGTCATTAAGTTAAGAAGCAAAAGTTAAATACGCGTTCGTTTAAAAAAGAGTTTAAGTAAAAGAGAACGCGGCGCTACTTTTTGAAATCTCGACTAAATATTTTATCGTATTTTAAAATAGCGTATTTACCTTCGCTGCGTAGTTTTTTTACTTCTTCCCAAAGCTTTCTTCGGAGTTCAGTTGTTTCTGGAGCGAAGTCTTCATTAACGTATAGGCCGGTTCCTTTAAGGTGCTTTACTGCGTTGAGAATTTTGTTTTTGTCCTGAAAATTTAGAAGTTTTAAGACTATTGTTCTTGGTTTGTTATGCTTGTGTTGACCGATACGATGAGCTCGTTCAATCACCACTTCACTTGTTATTTTAAGTTGTTTTTTAATCATTACTTTTACTGCTTTTTCGCAATCATCCCAATTCTCTCCTGGTGTTTCGTGTAGTCCGTCTATTCTTAAGTTGTTTCGTCTCAATCGATTTTCCAAATCTACTGTTTTTTTGTTTAATATATTTACTTCATTGTCATAGTATTTTTTTATGTGTGATAATTTTTCTGATATTTTATCTTCTTGAAAATTAAGGCTGTCTTTAATGTCATTGATATCTTTTTCAAAATTCGATATTTTCCTTTTATTGTTGTTATTGTCTTTTTCTATAACGTCTAACCTATCGGTTATAATTTTAAGGTTTGCACTCATTATTGAGGTGAAAGTTTTTTCCTGCTCCTTTAGCAAACGTTCTGTTTCTTTAAGTATGCTTTTTTTATGTTCTTCAAGTTTTGATGAAATCATTTTTTCAATGCTCTTCATTGTTATTTCCATTTTTAACATAAAGTTAGAACTTTTTTCGCTGCGACTAAAAAACACGTCCGCATACCAAGCCGCTTTCAACAAAAAAAAAAAAAAAAAAAAAAAAAAAAAAATCTCTCTTGTAATGGTATGAGCCTCAAGTAATGTACTACTGCGTCTATGCCATCTCTATGTGGGATGTTGGTGTTGAGTGATGTCACGTCAGCCGTCACAAAAATGAATTCTGAAGATTGAAGTCGTATATTTTGTAACATTTTGAGAAAGTGTATACTGTCCTTAATGTAGGCTGGTAGTGATTCGACCAGTGGTTGTATGAATCTTGTCAGGTATTCTGATAGGTTGTCCGTAGGTCCGCTGCATGCGCTGACTATTGGTCGTAATGGAATATGAGGTTTATGAATTTTTGGAAGTCCGTAAAATAGTGGTGGTCTACATGGTTTGCGAAGAAGAAGGAACTCTGCAGTCTGTTCGTTAATTTTATGAAGTTTAAGCATGTAGTTTGACATGTCAGTAATTTCTCTCACAATCTTATTCGCTTGGTCAGTCTGGAGCTCTCTGTATACAGTTCTGTCCATTAGTAGTTCATTCACTTTCTCTTCGTATGTTGTTTTGTTCATGATGCAGAGCCCTCCCCCTTTGTCAGTTTTTTTGATAATAATGTCTCGGTTGTTTTGTAGGTTTTCAGTGCTCGCCATACCTCTGGTTTCAAGTTGTTTCTTTTTCTCGGTGTCTCTCTGTTCCACATCTCTTCTAGGTCTCTGTCTATCTTCCCAAATTATTCGAGTATGTTTTCATTCTCTGTTTCTGGAGGTACCCAGCTGGATTTCTTGTAGAATACGGATCTCTTCTGCTCCTTTCTATCCTTGAAGAACATCTTGAGTCGTAGTTTTCTTTTGAATTTCTCCACACTAGCCTCGTATACTTCTCTTCCTACTTTCTGTGAGTTGGGTATAAACTTCAGTCCTTTTCCAATTGCTTCCTTTTCTTCATTTGTTAGTATGTGGTCAAATATGTTTGTTATCATTTTGTCAGTCAGAGCTTTTAGCATTCTTACCTTTTCGCTGTCCATCCATCGTTTAAAGTCCCTGTCATGTCTGAAGTTTTCGCCCGGTGGAAAAAAGGTTCTCATGCTGAATGGATCAATTGCTCTTTTCTCATTTGATGGAGTGAATTTTCGTTCGTTGTCTAAAAGGTAAGTAATAGCGTGTATCATTTTTGTATTGCATGTATTTTACTGTTTCTTTGCTATATATAAGTGGTATGGTAATTATTGGTATGTAGTTGTCCTTTGTTTTGTGAGTGCCCAAACAGTGGTATTTTAGTATGAGTAAAATTGAGAATAATAGTTATTAATTACATATGGATGCTTATACAAGATTATTGGAGATGTTGGACGTGAGAGAAATGTATATGCATAAAGCACTGATTGTTGATAAATACAGTAGTGTGTTATATGCTTTGCAACGCGTGTTGTGTAATCCTGTGATGAGTGGCATTATAAATAAGGATTAATTAGTAAATAAATGAGTCAGTATTAGCATACTTTGATATTTACATATTTAAATAAGCATATAAATCGTCTAAAAAATTACAGGTTCGTGTTATATTATTTCGTTACGTGTATTGTTTATAAAGACTCATGTCCGCTCTTCGTCTTTCAGATATCGTCAAAAATAGTGTCACAGTTTCGTTTCTGGTAAGGGAGAGGTTGTAGGTTGAGGTATCTCATTTGATTGAAGTGAATGTCGAAGTAGTACCATTTGCTGTTGTGTGATTCTAAGTTTTTTGTAATCCATTTGATTTGATAATTTCGTTTATTAAAATTAGATGAGTCTCTTTTGAAACCTAAGATGAAAAATGTGAATAGAACGAATGGCGAGCAACCATTCCCTAGGAAAAATATTGTCAGTTTAAAGGTTTCCAGGTCTGAGGTGACATAGTTGCAGAATATAATTTGGATATCAAGTGGCCAGTTGGTCATCGGATAGAAGCAATCTCCATTCATTATCTTGAACATCTTCTTGCGTTCCAGGTTGATTCGAAGGATTGCAATGCCTGTAGTGTGTTCTAAAGCCTTCTGTAGGTGTCTCTCTACAAACAACTATTCCTATAATATGTTAAGTATGTTTGCAGTCTTTGAGCATTTAGGCAACAGTAAATGGGGTGATAAGCATATTAAAGAAATGAGTGTACTATGAAAAGATATTTATTAGGTGCTATTTTTTATGAGTGTTTGTATTTGGTGACGGACATAGTATAATTAAATAAAGCATAGTAAGTCTTCTAGATTAAATAAGAATAAATCAGGGTTATGAGAATGGAAACAGAATACACTATTATGAGGAATATATAATTGATTCATGATAACACGGAGTTAATATAAAAACAGTAACATATAAATGAGTTTTTGAGACAATACATTATAAGAACATATTTTGAAACACTAGTAGTCAATTGTGGTGGTCAAATAGTGAAGATAAGTGGTAACCATTAATTATTGTGTCACTAAACTGTCGTTAGTATTACGTGTAAAGTTGATGTATAGCCCTGAAACAAAAATCAAGTCATTAATTGTTGTGCTATTAAATTGTGTCCAGCGTAAATGTGATTTGTAGTTGAGCCCAAATGTGATTTGTAGATAGAATTGATAATGGAGTAGAATTATTCGTTTTATAAGTAGTCACCATGTGGTTTGCATTCTTAGGGTGATAAACATTTATTATAGATGTAAGTGTCATGAACGTCTTGAGTACAGTATGAATTCGTGCTCTATGGTGCAGTGTGAACGCATAAAGATTTCCAGCTTTCATCCGAAACTGGTATCCCAAAAGAAGTTCCACTCTTGGTCTACACCAGGGTATCTTTTTAAAGGTATCCCATTGTGTTATCCCAAAAGGACTATTTTCAGAGTATCCAGTCAGGAAGATTGCCACAGACTCCTGAATTGACACTGGGACCAGAGGACTCTTATTGGGGTTCAGTACAACTTGGAAACAGTAGTAAGTAGTTTTTTGACATGAGTGTCTATTGGGTGCAGTGGTTTGTCAGAGTTGTCAGGTTTTTACGCTTTTTGATAATTTTAGGCTTATTATCTTGATGTTGATCCAAATGAAGACGTTCAACATAAAACCCCTCTACCAGAACTTTATTTTTTAATGGGTGGTGTAAATGTATAAGAAAATTTACATAAAACATAAAATTACTTTGTGCCATTTAAAAATTATAAACAAATATATACCAATATGTTAAGATCAGTTACTAATCTATAATCAAAAGAAAATCGATAAAAAAAAAAAAAAAAAGCAATCACACCTAAAAACTGAAGATAAGGTAATAGGATAATTTAAAGAAAACTTAAATTGGTTACACTAGTTAATAAAATAGTTGTTAATTAAGAAAATAAAAGAATCTTAAAAAGAATTTAATTCGTTAACATTGTTAAGAAGTTTTTGTTTGAGTTTTTGTTTAACTAGAGAAAGTGAAGAACAATTTTTCAGCTGGCTATTTAATAAAGTGTTCCATAATTTAGGACCTCTGATGGCAATAGAAAATTTAGTAGCCAAATAGTGTATATTAGGTTGCTCGTAATAGTAATTTGAAAATCTTGTAGGGTACACGTGATTAATTTTATTAAAAAAATGTATTAAAAATTATAGGAGTTAATTTATTATATAGTTTGTACATAAGTATATAAATTTGATAAAGGTTTAACTGAAGAACATTGAGTATGTGATGATTTTTGAATAGTTCTTTAGAATGTGCGAATCGACCTGCATTTGAAATAATCCTAACAGCGTGTTTTTGTCTACAAAGCAATTTTTTAACTTTACTTACATTAGAGCTGCACCATGCAATATTTTCATAGTTTATATAACAATTTATGTGGGAGAAATATAAGATTTTTAAGCAGTTGTGGTTTAAGATTTGCTTAGCTTTGTATATTATGCCAATGTTTTTCGAAATTTTATTTTCAATTGTTCTTATGTGTTCTCTCCATGTCATGTTTTTTTTTTTTTTTTTTTTTTTTCATTTATTTTGCTGTTTAACAAATATAAGCAACACATATATATACAAGAAAGAAAGAAATTTGTCCGTATAACAATGAAGACAGTAAAATCTTGTCAACAAGCACCGTTTTTGTACATACAGTATATAAAATAAACTATACTTTTTTACAATGATCTTTATAAAATAACGAGTTAAACAGACAGGGGCTCCAAGAAGATGAAGATGACAAAACGCAATCTTTTCATAGAGCCCCCTATATACATTTTCATTAGGTTATGGATATTAAATTAAATTAAAAACACTAATGGGCATAAAACTGCTGCGCTGATCAATAAAAACAAATAAATAAGATTATAAAGAAAATTACCATGTAATCCTTTTAAGCACAAATAATAATCAAATTTTAAAAATTTCTTTTTTTATCAGAAACTTAAATGAACTTAATGACTTTGCCATACATTTGGATCCTTTTTGATATCTATTCCATATATTTGGCCCCCGATATGCAATGCTATATTCAGTATATTTATTAAGGTTTTGAGGCAGTTTATATGTGTTACTTATATTTGCTCTTAGATAGTAGTTTTCATTTATGTTTATTTCAAACTTGTTAGTAAAGTTTGTAGGAGAGAGATTATTATTAAATTGATACATAAAAATTAAATGCTGATAGATATTTATTTTAAAAACATCCATCATTTTCATATCTTTCATTATAGGTTTTGCATGCTCCCGCTTATTTTTAAAGTAAATGATTCTGCATGCGTGTTTTTGTAGACTATAGATTTTTTCAAGTTTTGATGGCTGAGTACTTGCCCATGATATGTTTGCATAGCTGATAAAGCAATGAATTAGTCCAAAGTAAATTAGTTTTAGACTTTGTTTATTGATATATGATCGTCAAGTATCACTCCTAAAAACTTTTATGATGACTCTCTAATTATTTTAGAGCTGCCAATGTAAAGATCAGGAAGTTTTAATGGAATATTTTCTTTATCGTAAAGTCTATGAAAAAAAAATACTTAGTTTTATTTAAATTTAAGGACAATTTGTTCGCCTTAAACCATTCCGCTAGATTAAAAAATTCCTTGTTTACTATTTTAAATAAGAGGTTGATATCTCAATTAGAACAATATAAATTCGTATCATCTGCAAATAAAACTGAGTTTAAAATGTTTGAAGACTTATGGAAATCGTTTACATAAATAAGAAATAAAAGTGGACCCAGAATTTAGCTTTCGGGAGCACTGCAAGTTACAGTCAAGTATTCAGTTTTGAAATTGGTCTGTAATTTTCAGAATTAGATATGTCTCCTTACTTGAAAATAGGTATGACCCTCGCAATTTTTAGTTTCTCCGGATAAATGCCTAGTTTTAAAGAGAGATTAAAAATATGTAAAAGAGCGTTTGTTAAGTACTTTTTTGATTTTTTAATTAAATTACAACTAATATTATCAAACTCCACACTTTTGTTTAGTTTTAAAAAATATACTGAATCTAAGAGTTCCTTTTCAGTAATTTCATAATTATCCATCTTAGAGGTCTTATTAGGAGTAAGATATGACTCAAAGTTTACTTCAGTAGTTTCTATTTTCGACGCTAAAGTGGAACCTACACTGACAAAATATGGATTAAGTGTTTCAGCAACTAAAGATTTATTTGTTCAAAGTTTCTTTTTTTATATGTTTTTTTGTTTTACTCTTCTTTTATTTTGTTATTTTTGAATTCTTTATTTGAAACAATTGGAAATTAACTCAGTTTTCAATTGCCTTTCTTTATTTCTTTTTACCTATTCAACGGTGATGCGATGACCTTGCAAAGGACTTCACAATGGACTTGCAAAGGACTTCGCTTTAACTTGAAGTAACCATATTTCTGGAGATCTTTTCCTTGCGCACATATTTTTTCAATATAAATTTTCTTTAGATAAATTTATTTTACAATTGGCACATACATAGTTCAACATATCATTTAGTTTAGAATCAAATCCAAAATATATATATATATATTTTTTATATTATTCTTACGTTTTGCCATACATATAACGTCTACAAACTTCGTAAATTAAAGGTGTAATATTTACAAGTCTTGTGAGTCAAAATATATAATGAAATTTATAATTAAATAGTACGGGCCGGATTTCAAGAAGATCGTAATGATCTTATCACAAAGCCCTTACGAAGTGATTGATATATATTATTATTATGTTAAATATAATTATATATTAAGTACAACTATATTTTGATAGTCTTTAAATTAAAATAAACTCATTAAATTAAAACTTAAATTAAGCTCATAATAAAAGTTAAACAAGTTGCAGCAAAACTAACATTAAAAGACAAACATCTGTAAATTTTTTAGGTGCGAACTTTGATGAAAATTTATCATGGAAAATACATATGAGTGCTATAGAAAAAAAATCTCAAAAAACATTGGAATGATCTATAAAGTTAGGCCAATTTTAAGTTTTAAGTCCTTAAAAAAATTATATTCTACTTTTATACATAGTTACTTAACTTACGGCAACATCATATGGGCAAGTACTAACCACATATGGGCAAGTACTAACAGAATTCTTATTCAATTCAGGATCGCATACCGCTTTTGTGGAAAAGATTCCCAAACATTGTTTCCCAAAAGAAAACTTCTCTACATCAGTTCAAAACTGATTCAAAACAGTTTTTATTAAACACAGATTTAGATTTATTTTATTTTAAGTCTTTCTTTTAAAATAGATCAGATATATCAATTATATGTATATATATATATATATATGTATATGTATATATATATATATATATATATATATATATATATATATATATATATATACATATATATATATATATATATATATATATATATATATATATATATATATATATATATATATATATGTATATGTATATATATATATATATATATGTATATATATATATTCATATAAATATACATATATGTATATATATATATTCATATAAATATATATATATGTATATATATATATATATATATATATATATATATATATATGTATATGTATATATATATATATATATATATATGTATATGTATATACATATATATATATATATATATATATATATATATATATATATATATATATATGTATATGTATATGTATATATATATATATATATATATATATATATATATATATATATATATATATATATATATATATATATATAAGGCCGGCGCGATAGGGGTGTGTAGGGAGGTGTAACACCCGCCCATCAATGACTTTTAGTCGGCAAATTTGACCCTTTTTGACTAGTAAGTCGGCCAATGTAGACCCTGTCGAAAGGTTAGTCGGTAAAGTCAGTCGGCTATGTTGTCGCTATGGCAGTCGGTAAACATTAAAAAAACGAGGACATTTTTTTTTACGGAAAAAGTTGCAATGGCACCCTCTCCACGTGACCCCTATTCGCGCCGGCCCTGTCCAAGGATTCCAAATTTTTTTCAATTATAATAAAAAAATAATACTGATTTATCGACTTTTTCATAAATAAAAAAAAGTTACATATTAAAAAAGTTTTTACATACATATTTTTTACAAAATTTTCTTGAAAGTAGATAATACTATTTAAAAAAAAAAAACGCTTATTAAATAAAAATATCCATTCTTTCTTGTGTTTGTAATTGACCTTTTGCCAGATAAAGACGCCATTATAAAACGCATTGCATTCTGGGATCGCCTGGGAGCAAACAAACTTGATAGATATATAATTCTATGCGAATATCCAGCGATTATTGCATTAGCCTAGATTATTATTCTTATTTATTGGTTTTAATATGGTTTTTACTTCAGTAGATTAGTCAAAGTGGAAAATAGATGAGTTAAAAACGTATTTATTATCAAGAGGTGTCCCACTTGGTTCAGGAAGTGCACGAAAAGCACTTTTGATAGAAAAAGTTATCATGGCAGAAGCTTTAAACCTACCATTGTTACCTACCACTGATAACTGTATTAATGAAATAAATAACAGTCGAAGAAGGAAGTTAGTAGTTGACGATGTTTTACATCTTCCATTTCCTGAAGATTTAAAAAGTAACTGGCAAAGTGGAAGTCAATATCTTCCTAATGCGACTTTAGAAGTCATTAAAGAATATGCTACAAATAAGAGTGCAATGAAGGCATTTAGAGAAGGAAAAAACTTGCAATATTCTGGGCATGTTAAAGATGTCGCCTTTAATAACATTGTTGACAGTATTCGGTATTGTTACGTTAGAGCTACTGTTGTTCCTCAGACAAGAATAAACGAAAATCCATATTTAGTTTGGGTATGTTTTTATGGTTCAGAATATGTTTTTACTGCTGAGTGTTCGTGTATTGCAGGTTTCAGTTCATCTTGTAAGCATGTCTTTAGTTTATTGCATTATATTGAGAATGAAGTCAGGTTAGGCCATAATAAAACATGTACTGGCAAAAAACAACAATGGGATGTACGAGTTGAAAAGCGCCAAAAAATACATGAACCATGTGAAATAAATTCAGTTATTTTTAGGCGACCACATTCTGAAAATGATGATGTTGAACCTGGTCCAAGTAGAAACTTATATGAACCTCGATCACGAACAGACATTAATGTCACATAATCAACTGAAGACTGGGAGAATATTGCTAAAGCTACCAACGGTAATGCAAGTGTTTTGCAGTTTAAAAAAACAAGTTTTTATAAGTTAGATATTGATTTTACAATTGCTACAGAATATCCTAAAACAATTGATGAAATAGTTTGTATAACCGATATGAATTTGTTTCACTATAAATTAAAAACCTATCGAACAAATTCTGATATAAAAAAAATTTGCAGTATAACAACAGACCAGTCATATTCTATTAATTGGTTTAAATATAGAAATGGTGTTATTACATCATCAGTATCCCATGAGGTAATTCAGAAAGTTAGTGATAGGCAAACAATTACAAACCCAACATCCTCTTTTAATTTATGTGCAAAGATTTGTGAACAAATTGAAACTATTTCCAGTAGTGCGCTATCATGGGGACGAAGCAATGAAGAATTTGCTATCAAACGTTATGTTAGAAAAAACAAAAATTTACATAAAAATTTTAGTTGTGACATAGCAGGCTTGACAATATGTTCTGAGTATCCATTTCTGGGTGCAAGTCCTGATAGAATTATAAATTGTACTTGATGTGGATTTGGTTTGTTAGAATGCAAATGTCCTTTTTCAGCAAGAGATAAAACTATTTCAGAATACCTTTTAATGTCTTCTTGTTTAATAGTAAAAAGTAATGAAAGTTTTGCAATCAAACTTAATCACCCTTATTACACCCAAGTTCAGCACCAAATATTTGTTACAGGTGCCAATTATTGTGACTTTAAAATTTATTTACCCAAAGAATCTTGCACATTTCGTATTGCTAAAGATCCAAATTTCTTATTAAAGTGCCTACCAAAATTAGTTACATATTTTAACGATGTTATGCTTCCATATTTATATGACATAAATTTTGTGAGAACCACCTACACCTGCAGTAAAGTCATCCAAAGCCTTGTTTCACAAGTTGAAAAGGTAGAAAAGCAAAATACAGCAGCATTACAACTAAAACAATTATCAGATAATTACCAAATGCTGTCCAAAGACTCACCACCATCTTGTAAAAGAAAACTGTAGAAAACTATATAAAATTAATATATATATATATATATATATATATATATATATATATATATATATATATAAATAATAAAATATAAATAAATAAAAAGAATAAAATAAAAAATAAAATAAAAATATATATATATATAAAATAAACAGAATAGAAAATAATATGTATGTATGTATGTATGTATGTATATATATATATATATATATATATATATATATATATATATATATATATATATATATATATATATATATATAATAATTAAATGAAAAAAATAAAATAAAAAGAATAAAATTAAAAATAAAAAAAAATATGTAATATATATAAAATAAACAGAATAGAAAATAATATGTATGTATATATATATATATATATATATATATATATATATATATATATATATATATATATATATATATATATATATATATATATAATGTTATTCTATTCTACAAATAGAGTGCTCAATGTTCTTAAAAAGCAGCAATAATAAATTAGAAAAAAACACTTATCCACTTATCTAATATTTTTCTTTAACAAATTGTAAAAAAAATAGAAATAAATATATTTAAAAAACAAAATAAATAGTATAAAATAAAATGATTTAAAAAAAAAAAAATTTAAACTAAATAAACAACTAATGATAAACAAAAATTATACATTTTCATGTTTGATTTTTTTAAATCTAATTCACTACCAACAACGATGTAAGCACCACTATTTCAGTGAAGGGTTTCAGAAAACAAAGAGAAAGCGGTTGAATGAAGACTGTGCAAAGAAAAAACTAGAGGAATAAAAGTTTTTAGAGCATGAAGAAATAGATACTGTAAAATTATCTGTTTACTGTACGGATACTGATGCTGCAATAACACTATTTCTATATTTAAACCAAGTGACTTTGCTGAATGAAAAATCACGCATAATTAAAAAAAGATTTGGTTCATGGAACAATAGTATTTTAAAAAAGAGAAAGAGATGCAATATTACAACCATGGGACACAGGGTCAAGCTTAGAAAGTAACAGGTCCAGCTTTATTTATAATAAGTTTTGTGGTTTAAAAGAATGGGCATCATTAGAAGAACTAGCCCAAATGTGACAACAGTATGTTATACATGGTTAATTAAGTTTGAACTAGCCCAAATGTGGCAACAGTATTCCATACAGGGACAATTAAATTTGTAGGAATCAGGAGTGAGAAAATGGTGAGCACATTTTAATGAATAACAACCTTAGCCGATGCTAACTTTGAAATTCTTTATAAGAATTTCAAAGTTAGTTTCCACAAGAGAAAAAGTTTCCACAAGAGGTGGTTGCAAAAAAGTAATCCAAGAAGGCGTAAAGTAGAAGACTCTATAGGAGTGTTACCATTTATCAATATAGGAATATCAACAACAGTGATAATTATTAGCAGCACACTATTATATAGTTTTTTATTTATTTTTAATGTCAATTTATATCTGTGATTGTTTAATGAATTAGAATTTTTTTACTTGGCATAATATCTTTATTTTTTTTTTTTTTTAATACAAACTTTGACATTGTTAAACTTTTATATACCTAGACACTTTTATCACATGCAGGGATTAGGGAAACGTCAGGGATTTCAGATGTCTGCAAAAAAAAAAAAAAAAAAAAAAAGAACTACCAGGGAAATAGGGTTGAATTTAGGAAAAATCAAGGTAATCTCAGGGGAAATATCTAAATAGATAAGACTGACGGATGTCTGGCCGGGTAGACATCTATCATTTTGTACATAATGTGGGCAGATGACCTGTTATTATTTTTAATTATTATGACCTATAAATTTGGTTGCAATAACATAACGTTTTTCTAAAAAAAAATCAATTGCTTTTTTTTTTGAAATTGATATTTTGACTAATAATTAAATCATGGAAACAGGTCAAATTCAGGGAAATAAGACATGACATACGCGTCTTCAGCAGTGCTGAAAACGCATTGCACCTGCATAGTGCTGAGTCAGCACTATGCAGGTGCAATCGCACTGTGACCTAAACTCAAGGGTCCCCTCAGTATTAAAAAAATACTAGTACTAGAAGCTGCAAAATGTATTCGCGTTAGCAAGGATTATAGTTATTGGGTTAAATAGTGACGGATCCAAGGTATATACAGTTTAAGGCTGACGACACGGATTTCGAAGTGGAGGGACGGGGGTCATGATCATTAACTTGTAAAAAAAGTCCTCCATATCAAAATTTTTAAAAAAGAAAAAAAAAAGTCTTTTATCAAAAAAGTGGGGTTCACACCCACCCAAACTTCCTACACTCGGTGTAGTTAAGGCAATTTACAAATTATTCGATTACTTTTATTTGAAATTAGCGTGATTTTATTAGCTTCTAATAGCTTATTGTCCAAATATTAGCTTTATCGTCCAATTTATAGCTTTATTTTCCAATGGTCCAATTAGCTTTACTAGCTTAAAAACTTTAGACGGTTTAACTTTTTTTGCTTAAGATTTTCTAATATTTAAAGAAACTTTTTTTTTAATATAATTTTCAAAACCTTTTTACTACCAGTAATAGTGAATCTAAAGAACACTATTTTGGAGCCTTTAGATCAATTCTGCTCATCGGCAATAACATGAATTTAGTTAAAATCCTTTGAAAAAGGTCCTTAATTTACTAATTCTAATCGGTTCTGACGTATATTAACTATATATAGTTGTCAAAACACAATATTTCTATAAATTTTAACAAAAAATACTAGAATTCCGACCAAGAAAGAGCTTATTATTATGGAAAAGTGCCAATTAACGACCAGAACAAATTATATTGTTAAACTATAATGTTCATTTCACCTAAAAAACGTATTAATTTAAAATTTTATTCAAATTTGGACGAGCAATTGTGATTTTAAGATAATTTAAAAAAAAAAAAAAAAAGAATTTTCTGTCTGGGTTTTTTCGCTACAAACATTTATATTTTATTATACTGCGAAATATATCACTTTAATCTATTCATAATTTACAGACCTGATCATTTAACGGAAATATGTCGTAGTCAACAAAATATCTTACAGACCCTATAATATTTTTTAAGAGTGCCTTTACTACACCGAGCATCCGTCACAAGGAATAAATATAAGTTCTTGATACTAAGTTCTTGGTAACAAAATGTAACTAAATATAGATATATATTTAAAATTAATTTCTTGCTTTAGATAATATTTACAATGAATAAAAAACCGCATATAGAAACTAAAAAAAAGGTGAAAGTTGACATACCCTAATAACCCTGACAATCATATAAATATTCTTTAAAATCCGGAAAATTCTAAGTTAGATACTCGGGCAAATAAGCAAAAATAAAAAAAAGTAATGTTTGTTAAAAATATATATAAAAAGTAATAAAAATGTACATTGTATTGATGTCAAATCCTATTGATGTCAAATGCTAAATTTGCCATTTGACACCAGCTGTCAAATGGCAAATTTAGCTGAAAATCTATGTAACAATATAACCTGAAGATTAAAGCTTATTTTGTCTATAAAACTGCAGTTTTTCAAAATTAATGATACATAATTGTGCAAGCAAAGATATTAAAATGGGAATATAAAATAAAAAATTAATCAAACTTCATAAAATAGTACAATAATAACCAAAGTTTAAGAGCAAAATCCTGGTCAGAACTCGGCACCTCCGGACCGTTTTCAAGACCTACTCGAGGGGGGCAACCAATTGCTGTTCTTTTTTTTAAAAAAATTAGCAGTAGTTGGTTGTCTGTGTCAAATGGGCCTTGGAAAAGGTCTGAGAGGTTGCCTAGTCATGATCAGGATTTTGCATGCTGCATAGATATTAAAATGCCAATATAAATAAAAAATTACCAAAATTTCATAAAATAGCACAATAATAACTATAAATTTAAGAGCAAACACCTGCCTGCAAAATTCAGGTCAGAACTTGACATGCCCGGACCATTTTTGGGATCTGCTCAAGGGGAGCAATCAACCACTGTTCCTTTTTTTAAAAAAATGAATAGTGGTTTGTTGCCTCTCTCAAACAAGTCTTGAAAAGGGTCTGGGGAGTGCCAAGTGATGATAAGAATTTTGCAGGCTGCAAAGATATTAAAATGCAAATATGTAACATAAAATTAACCAAATTCCATGAAATAGCACAATAATAACCAAAAATTAAAGAGCAAACAAAACAGCATGCAAAATCTAGGTGAGAGCTCGACACTCCTGGGCCTTTTTTGGGACCAGCCAGAGAGTGGCAACTGACCACTGTTCTTTTTTTCAAAAAAAAATGAACAGTGGTTGGTTGCCACTCTCGAACAGGTCTCAGGAAGGGTCAGGAAGAAAAAATTAACATTTGATTAATTTTTCTTTCATTATCTTTCTTAAAAAGAAACCCTTCTAGTTGGCTAGGAAAGTAATGTGAACAATCTGAAAATTTATTGTGATAAATATTGTAATCAGAGTCTAAATTTTCATTTAACGTAAAGTAATTTGTTTTTTGAATTTTAAAAACACGATTTTTATTTAATTTATTTTTTACACGATTTAATTTAAATATATTTTATTTAAGATTTCTTTTTAGGAATGCCCATAAAATTACTCGTTAAAATTGTTTTTAAAAGAAGTTTTAATATAAAAAATTTTGTCATACCTTACCATAACACTTTCACCATTCAATTGCCTTTCTTTAACTTCAGCAAACAATTATTTTCGAATAGTGACGGTTTCTCGAGAAAAATCTTCGTTCACGAACGTATTTGTGCCGATACAATTCCTTTAATATTCTTATTTTGTCTTTATATTTCTGAAGATTTAATACTATAGTCCTTGGTCATCCATCGTTTTTTCGTCCCGTGCGGATTTTTCAATTTCAACATCTTTTAGTCGTCCGCTTTTAAAAAAAGTTTTAGAAAACAGTCGTCACGTATATCATTGCAAAAAGATAGACTCGTAACATCGTCAGTATGACCAATAAATGATTCTAGTTGTTGTCCAGTTTTAATGTCCCACATACAAGTTTTATCTGCAGAACTAGTTAAAATTTGAGCATCATCTAAAAATCTGCAACAAGTTACATGACCTGTATGTCCATACAACTCCCGTGTTATTCTAATATTTTGTTTAGTTTTTAAATTGTGAATTGTACATATTTTGTCGGCGCCACGAGAAGCAACATAATCTCCAGACTGAGCATATGCACAGAATATTTAAAAAGACAAATAAAAGATGCACTTTGCGTGCATCTTTTATCTGTCTTTTTAAATCTTCTGCTTCTTGTCGAAGATTGTCTATTTCTGAAACACTCATTATATAATTGCTATAAATAAACTAAAATTCAATAGTTATATGATTATATGATAAATCAATTCAATATTGTTTTTCAAAACACCTTAATGTATTTCGAGAAAAGAGCAATTTAAAAAAGAATAAAACGCTTTTTGAAACTAATAACTTTTATGACTTTTTTTTGAACTCTTTGAAAATATGTGTTAAATAACGTTTGTAGACATCTAAACTAGCATATTTTGTGAAAAACATAAAAATTGATTTTTTTTACCTTATGGTGTTTTGAAAAACGGACTTCAGTATAAGTCAATAACATATTTCAATAACGATTAACTTGTAATTTACATACGTAAACAAATTATGTAAAAAACGCAACTCGCATATTGTGTATTAAAAAAAGCAATTAAAATGTTCTTTTGTTTTAAAAGTATTTTCGAACGTAAGAGTTTGCTTAAATTACGAAATAAATAAAACTTTATAAACGTTAAATTAAAAACATGAAACCTATAATTTAAGAGTTTATCAGCACAATATTATTTATTATTTTCTTCACTTTATTTTTATCGCGCTTTTCTAATAAAAAATGCCATTAACACGAGCATTTCTCTCCATTGAGACAAGAATTACAATAAAAGAAAATAAAGTGTTACAAGGCTTTATTTACTACAAATTTTGAGTTTGCTAGGAGAAATTCAGTCACAAAAATGTAATTTTTAATGATTTTTTTAAACTTTTCAAATCACCTTATCAGGTTTGAATACAATAAAAAGAAAAGATAAAAGTCTAACCGACAAAGACTTCAAGAGTTTACTTGATATGAACTGGTTATGTGCTTTATTTTCCGCCAGCTCGTTGCCTTGTGGAGGCTAAATAACTAAGGTCCGCAGAGATTATATTTATATAGACAGAGATTATATTTAAATAGGCCCATAAGTACACCTTTCGGAGCTACAATTGTTGAGAATTTTTTTTGGAGAATTATAACACATTTATGTTCTCTTGAACAAAGTTTTACATTTATGTTATTTAATTCCTGGTCGTAATTCTATTGGACCGTATCCTACCGTGCGGCATTAAAGATTCGGTATTATTTAAAGACAGAAATGATAAATGGGTGTGATATGACACATTTGACATTTTATAGAATGTTGATGGCACTTTAATTACAAAAACTGAACGATATTTAAATTATCAAATAAAATTTTAACTATAGCGCTAAATCTTGGTAAAAATATATACATTTAATATACTTGGTCCAATTGCTCCCCACCCCCTCTTTTTTTTTTCGCGATTTTATTTTTTTAACTTCTCAACTGTCTTGGCACAATACAAAACTTTTTTTTTTCTGAATAAAATGCTAAGCCTCTTATAGAGATATGTTATCTGTCACTGTAAAAAAAAAGTTCTGGAATTTCATAATATTCATTTATTTCCATAGAAAAATCAAGTATATGAAAAAAGTGGTCTTAATGCCCTCCTTTGCCTTATAATATTTGCCCTCCTTTGCTAATATTTTGCCGCAACTTTAACTCTTTTGTCATAAATTCTGATAAATATATAATATCAAACTACTGAAAAGCCGTTTTTGTAAGCACTCTTTAACATATATTTGACCAAAAAGTGTAGAAATATAGAGTGCTAAAAGTAAATCAAAAAACTATACAAAAAGAAAATGTTTTATCCTGTCATGTTTTATGCATTTAAAATTCTTATCTGTTTTTCCTCTACATTTGGCATAAAAACAGAGAGGGCACCAGGTATTTGCTGATGGTCGTACTTGATATATATATATATATATATATATATATATATATATATATATATATATATATATATATATATATATATATATATATATATACTTTTTGTAAATGCAATGCATTTTAGAGAAGCTGCACCGAGCAGTGTTCGCCTTAGGGATGAATAATAAGCTAAAAAGAGTTTAGCAGAGTGAGGTAAAAGTACAAAAGGACAGATGTCCAAAGGAAAACAAAGACCCATAAAGTGAAAAATTATTAAAAACTGATATGAGTTAAGTGTAGTAAAAAGTAAATAAGAATAATAAACAACAGTCAAGGAAAGTCATTAGTTGTTGTGCTATTAATTTGTTGTTAGAGTCCAGCGTAAATGTGATTTGTAGATAGAAATGGTAATGGGGTAGAATTATTTGTTTAATAAGTAGTCACCATGTGGTTTGTATTCTAAGGGTGATAAACCTTCATTATAGATGTAAGTGTCATAAACGTCTCGAGTACAGTATGAGTTCGTGCCCTATGGTGCAGTGTGAACGCATAAAGACCTCCAGCTTTCAACCGAAACTGGTATCCCAAAATAAGTTCTACTCTGGGTCTACACCAGGGTATCTTTTCAAAGGTATCCCATTGTGTTATCCCAAAAGGACTATTCTCAGAGTATCCAGTCAGGAAGACTGCCACAGACTCCTGAATTGACACTGGGACCAGAGGACTCTTAGTGGGGTTCAGTACCACTTGCAAACAATAGTAAGTAGTTTTTTGACATGAGTGTCTAATAAGTGCCGTGTTTTTTTAAAGAGTAGCATGGGCCAATGAGAGTTGTGAATTGTTTTGAGTTCATTTAGGTATGTGTAATGTAAATAGATATTGTGTTTTACGTGTGTAACTATTGTAGTAGCATGCCTTATTAGTAATATTATAAAAAATAACATGCCTCATTAGTTATTAGTATAGAAAATAGTTAAAAGGTCCTTTAAGTTGGTGTAACGTCAGCTAGGCGGGATTTGTAGTAGTCCTATGACGCGTTTCTGGAGAATAAATTACCTATTACAACTAGATGATCTAAAATATTTAACTAGAATTACATTAATATAACAACAAAAACTAATGTGTAAATTTAAATAAAATAATCCATATATAAAAATTACTACTAATTCATAATTATCATATGGAGTTTTGCAGTTTAACTGGTTAATATGAGGTTTTGAAAAAGTGTTTGGTATTTTGTGTAAGTAAAAAGAATCACAGTACATAAGTCACGTGACTGTGATGTTATGAGAAATATTTTCAATTAAGTAGAATTATTTGTTTTATGAAAATCATGGCTCGTTTTTGCTTAATAATATTAATAGTTACTTGTGTCTTAGGTTATCAAATAATGTATGTAGCAGAGTTGGAGTAGAGTTATTTGTTTTTTAAGTAGTTGTCAGATAATGTATGTAACAGAGCTGGAGTAGAGTTATTCGTTTTTTAAGTAGTTGTCATATGGTGTATGAAAGAGAGCTGAAGTAGAATTAATCATTTTTAAATAGTTATCATATGGTGTATGGAAGAGAGCTGGAGTAGAATTATTCGTTTTTTAAGTAGATATCAGATGGTAAGGATATTATTATAATAACCCTGACAGGAGTGTTAAAGTAGATTGTACATGATAGTCAAAATTTTAGAGTGTGTACGGTGACAGTAGTAGTTAGTAGTTGTAATGGTTATGGTTAGCTGGAGTTGTATATTAAATATGTATGATTCTAGTAGTATCATATTAAAGCATATATACAAATACATATACAAATACATTGAAGAAAATACAAATACCCCTATAAATACATTATAGCACACATGTAAATACACACACATACACACACTGATAAACAAGATTATATGTGTATTAATGCAAACACATATGAGTATGTATGTATTCACACATGCGTACGCTTACACACACACACACACACACACACACACACACACACACACACACACACACACACATATATATATATATATATATATATATATATATATATATATATATATATATATATATATATATATATATATATATACATACACCCTTATGATTATATATAAATATATTCTCCTAAGTATCCCTAAATCATTTATATGTATTATATATATTACAATAGCTATTTCACAATAGCTATTTTTTTGTGTTGAATAGGTGTTGGAGTAATGTTTTAATGATTTTATCTTAGAAAAGTATAGCCTTATAGACATAAATCAGCAAATATAGCTTCTATAGAAGTATCAGTATAAATATAAGAATGATAAGCATAAGTGTATTGAAGTGTAGATGATCAAAATATAGGTGTTTTAATATTCAATTACCCATGCAGTGTCAAGATGACATTCTCATCAGGACCATTAGTTGTCATTTGGGAGTTTTGAAGTTCTGGCGCCTGACCAATGGTTGACACCCTGTGGACACTACTTTGCTAAAATAGAGCACGTGCTCAGAATTTGTAAAACACCAGTATTTTATAACGGGGTGGTATGTCTTAAACTTAATATGTTATTTTCTTGGTCAATATTGACCAAGGTCTTTGTGTATCTGTTTAGGAATGTTAATGTAAACATTCACACAGATATCTTATGACATTTATTCTGTACTATAGACATACAACATAAAGTGATAGTCATATTGGTACATACTTATAAACTTTTACTACAGTTAAAAACTTAGTAGCATTTAGCTAATTAAGAAAAAACATAGACATTTGTCCCCTTATAAATAAATAATGGTACATAAATTTTATCTATAGATATAATTGTGAATAGAATAAAAGAAAGTTAAGTAACAAAAACATGTTCGCTTACCATTCTGAAAGTAAATTTTATCTTTTGGGTTTAAATCGTGACGAAGATGTAAGATGTTCTTGATGATGAATATTTACTCGTCGTTGTTATAAAAGTTAAATTTAGAATTATAAATAAACAAAGATATACAGGAGATGTCAAGATTGATAAGAATCTTAGTCAGCCTAAATACCCAGAGAATGTAATTAAATTGAATTTTAAACACACCACTCTGTATCAGAGTTCAAACAGAATATCATGCGGTTTTAGAAATGTCTTTTATCCTGAATAAGAGACTGAGGAGAGCGAGGCCAAAAATGCCGATGATAAATTTGCGTAAGTTTGTAGAGACTCGATGAACCGGAAATTTAAGTTTTTAAAAAGTTTTTAGTTTCCATTTGGATGATGTTGTCGATAGAGGGGTTGCAATAAAAGCTAATATTCTTTTGTGCAGTTGTTATTGTTGGTGTTTAGTGTGTATTAGTATATCTTTAATAGATTTTAAGTTTGTATGTACTGATAGTGGTTTGTGTCGAAATATGTCCTGTAGTTGTAAGTTAGGGTCAATTATGTTCCAGTTGTTAAGAATGATGCTGTTGATTTGTTGTCCAATGGGAGTATATAGAGTAACTATTGTTAGTCTTTCTGTATTTTCCAGCGCGCGCCTGTTGTTGATAAGTTCATGTTGCGTTTTATAAAGCGCTTTCTTAATGTTATTGTTGATGATGGGCAGAGGATAGTCTCCTAGTACTAGTGTCATAGTTAAGTATTTAAGTTCTTTTTGTAGGTTGCTAAGTTCTGAAATGATAGTACGGTATCTGAGAGCTTGGCTGTATATGGTGCCCGAAATGGTGTGTGTGGGATGATGTGAGTCATAGTGAAGTAGTCCCATTGTGTCAGTTGGTTTTCGATAGATGGTCGTGTGAATATTACCTTGTTCATTTTTGTACAGTAGTATGTCTAGAAAGTTTATTGATGTTGCTTAGTGGTTGAAAGTGAATTTGATTGTTGGATGGATGGTGTTCATGTAGTTGCAGATCTGATCTAACACTTCTATGGGTCCTTGAAAAATGAAGAATATGTCGTCGATGAATCTTCTGTAGAGAGTAATGTGGTTCGAAAATTGGTTGGTGATTTGTTAGTCAAGCCTTCCCATGAATAAATTCGCATAGCATGGCGCAACCCGTGTGCCCATTGATGTACCTGTCAGTTGGTGGTAGTGTTTGTCACCAAAAGAGAAAGTACTGTTTGATAGTATTTCTTCTATTAGGTTGCCTATGATACCTGGTGATGGGCAGTCAGGTGGTCTATCTTGTAATGGTAAGAGCCTCAATTAATGTACTACTGCGTCTATGCCATCTCTGTGTGGGATGTTGGTGTAGAGTGATGTCACGTCAGCCGTCACAAAAATGAATTCTGAAGATTGAAGTCGTATATTTTGTAACATGTTGAGAAAGTGTATATTCTCTTTAATGTAGGCTGGTAGTGATTCGACCAGTGGTTGTATGAATCTTGTCAGGTATTCTGATAGGTTGTCCGTAGGTCCGCTGCATGCGCTGACTATTGGTCGTAATGGAATATTAGGTTTATAAATTTTTGGAAGTCCGTAAAATAGTGGTGGTTTACATGGTTTGCGGGGAAGAAGGAACTCTGCAGTCTGTTCGTTAATTTTATGAAGTTTAATCATGTAGTTTGACATGTCAGTAATTCCTCTCACAATTTTATTCGCTTAGTCAGTCTGGAGCTCTCTGTATACTGTTCTGTCCATTAGTAGTTCATTCACTTTCTCTTTGTATGTTGTTTTGTTCATGATGCAGAGCCCTCCCCCTTTGTCAGTTTTTTTGATAATAATGTCTCGGTTGTTTTGTAGGTTTTTCAGTGCTCGCCATACCTCTGGTTTCAAGTTGTTTCTTTTTCTCGGTGTCTCTCTGTTCCACATCTCTTCTAGGTCTCTGTCTATCTTCCCAAATTATTCGAGTATGTTTTCATTCTCTGTTTCTGGAGGTACCCAGCTGGACTTCTTGTAGAATACGGATCTCTTCTGCTCCTTTCTATCCTTGAAGAATATCTTGAGTCGTTGTTTTCTTTTGATTTTCACCACACTAGCCTTGAATACTTCTCTTCCTACTTTCTGTGAGTTGGGTGTAAACTTCAGTCCTTTTCCAATTGCTTCCTTTTCTTCATTTGTTAGTACGTAGTCAGATATATTTGTTATCATTTTGTCAGTCAGAGCTGTTAGCATTCTTACCTTTTCGCTGTCCACCCATCGTTTAAAGTCCCTGTCATGTCTGAAGTTTTCGCCCGGTGGAAAAAGGGTTCTCATGCTGAATGGACCAATTGCTCTTTTCTCATTTGATAAAGTGAAGTTTCGTTCGTTGTCCTAAAGATAAGTAATAGCGTGTATCATTTTTGTATTGCATGTATTTTACTGTTTCTCTACTATATATAAGTGGTATGGCAATTATTGGTATGTAGTTGTCCTTTGTTTTGTGAATGCCCAAACAGTGGTATTTTAGTATGATTAAAATTGTGAATAATAATCTTTTTAAAGGTGTCCCATTGTGTTATCCCAAAAGGACTATTCTCAGAGTATCCAGTCAGGAAGATTGCCACAGACTCCTGAATTGACACTGGGACCAGAGGTCTCTTAGTAGGGTTCAGTACAACTTGCAAACAGTAGTAAGTAGTTTTTTGACATGAGTGTCTATAGGGTGCAGTAGTTTGTCAGAGTTTTCAGGTTTTTACGCTTTTTGATATTTTTAGGCTTATTATCTTGATGTTGATCCAAATGTAGACGTTCAACATAAAATCCCTCCACCAGAACTTTATTTTTAAATGGGTGGTGTAAATGTATAAGAAAATTTACTTTTAGGGGTTTGGCAAAACTTAGGACCTTGGTGTTTAAGAAATTCTTTTTTAAGACATGAATATAGTTAAAAAAGAATTTAAGATTTTTTTAAAAATTATTTAAAGAGAATAATAACTGTGTTTAGGATCTGTGTGGAATGGATCTAACTCCAAGCGTATATTGGAGAAACTAGACTTTTAGAAAAGGATGTTCCATCTCAGTTCATTTCAATAGTACAGTGCCTAAAAGATTTTCAGGCAGTTTTGAGACATTTTTGCTTTGAATATGAGGTACAGAAAAATATTATTGAGGTTTTTAAAATATTTAAAAGTTCTTTTTGCGACATACATTTGACACAAAGTTGCTTTTAACTCAGGAAAACAACATTATAATAAATTATGTAATTCCATATTGAATTCATCAACCTTGTGGTTTGGGTAAATTCGCTGAGCAAACAGGCAAAGCAATTTATGCTAAATTTAAAAAGATGTTTACACTTTATGAAAGATATATTTTTTATCCTGATCATAGTAAAAATTAAAAAAAAAGCAGTGTGCAGCTTTGGATTTGCATAAGTTTGTAAAGCATTCTTTGTATTTGCATATGTAACATAGTTTTTAATATATGATAATACATGCTTTGTTGTTTAATCTTTTTTTCTATAAATGTTTAAAGTTGTTTAAAAATGTAAATTTACTGAAAGATAAAAGCTTTATTTAATTATTTATCCTAATAATTATTGATTCAATAGTTTATATTTTTGTTCTTAAGCATACAGACCTATTATAACCTAGTTCAAGATTATGACAATCATAGTCTAAAAATATTTAGAGCAAGAAAAGTTATAAAAGTTACTTAAAAAATTGGATTGTGCTGGGGTTGTTCCAGGAAATTTTTCGACTCTCACCGATATTTAACAAGCTTAGTTAAGGCTATATATTTACATATGTAGTCATTTTTCAGACACCCTTTGATAGAAGTGAACTACGAATAATTGGTTGGTATCTTCATAGCGAACAAAAAAAATCAAAGTGAAAATTCAAACTATGACCAAATAATTGTTTTTTTTTTGAAAGCGTACCCTAAAATGCCTTTTTTGTCTTCAAATTATGTTGCAAGTTACAGTAAAATACCGGTAACTCGAATCTTCAAGGAACCAAGGAAAACGGTTTGGCTAACAGAATCTTTTACTTAAACGAAGTAAAAAAGATATATTAAAAACGTTTTTTCTAAATAAGGAGTATTTTTGATTGGTTCAGAAGTTGAACTTGCTCTTGTTTTGAATATTTATCAATCATTCTAAATAGAATAATTAATAAAATCTTTACAAATATAGTTTTTTTTTATAATTAAATAAAATAATATTTTTATAAATAAAAGTTGTTTGATATATTTTGAGCAATAAAATGTTTTTTTTTAACCTGTTTAACAACAACAACAACAACAACATTAACAACAACAAAAACATTTTACAATAGTTTTGAAAAAGAGAAAAAACTTTTCTTTGGACTATACAGAAATCTCAAACAGACAACAACAACAACTACAACAACAACAACAACAACAACAACAACAACAACAACAACAACAACAAGTTTGTGATAGGAAATGGTATATTTTTAATTAAGGAGTCAAAAACAAAAAGAAAATTAGCATACTTTACTAGCGCTGGAAATGTTGGAATGAAAAGTTTTTTGAAGGACTTTGATGTATCTGATTTAATTGGTTGGAAGTTTATTAATCAGATGGATTGACGCTAAGACGATAGCAACTTGTTAATGCGATAGTTTCCAACTTGACCCCAAACTTGACAACAATAGCTAAGATGAGATGATAATAATGCATAGTAAATACTCCTAAATGTAAATTTATCGACATAATGACGAATTACTGAAAGCATACAATTAGCTTGAGATTCTTGCTTAGTTCAACAATATGAAAGTTCCATGAAAGATTACAATCAATTAATACACCAAGATATTTAATAACTCTTGAAGAATATAGCCGTTTATTATTAATTTTGATTTTGAATTTAACATTTTCAAAGAAATTGTTTTTTCTTGGAGATGAAAATAAAATTAGTTTAGTTTTTTCGGTGTTGAGACATATTAGGTTATCATTTAACCAGTGAACTATACCTTTTAGATCCGAATTAACATTTTTACATAAAGATTGATACAATTTGTTGATGTGCAAGAGATTTGTAACGTTAGCAAACAGATGAACTGAAGAGAAGTGAACAGAGTTGATTAGGTCGTTAACGTAGATTTAAAAAAAAAGAGGACCTAGAACAAAACCTCGAGGAACACCACACAAAACTAATTTATAACTAGAATTGAAACCATTAGTACTTACATATTGTTTTCGATCTGAAAGATAAGATCGAAACCAGTCACTTACAATACCGCGAATTCCATAATGTTTTAATTTAGAAAACAAAATACTATGGTCAAGGGTATCAAAAGCTTTTTGTAAATCGATAAAAACACCACGAACAAAATGATTAGTATCAAGAGCTTTCCTGATTTTTTCCGTTATACTTATTAATGCATAGCAAGTAGAATGCTTTGATCGAAAACCAAATTGAAAATCATTTAATCAATTAAATGAGTTTAGAAAAGAGTACACTCTAGAATACATAAGTTTTTCAAGAAGCTTACTAATGTTAGATTAAAGAGAAATAGGTCTGTAGTTAGTGCATAAAAAGTTTAGAGCCATTTTTAAATATTGGAATAACGCAAGATAATTTCAAAATATCAGGAAATTTTCCATTTATAAATGAGGTATTAAATAGTTTAGAAAGAATATTTGAAAAATCGTAGTTAAAATCTATTAGAATATTTGTAAGAATGCTGTTTGGACCTAATGATGTTTTTGGAATTAATTTAATTATAAGAGATGAAGTTTCACAAATATTTGTTAGAGATAATAATAAATTATGTAGATTTGGATGTGTAAGATATTTTTGGTAGTTAATGTAAGATGAATGAATATAGTATTTGAGTTTATGAACAACATTTGTAAAAAAAGTGTTAAATGATTCAGAGATTAAAGTCGGGTCATTTATATATGTATAATTTTCTTGCAAACAGTTGGGAGATGATTTATTCTAATTTTTTACATTAATTAGAGTGTTAATACCATTCCAAAGTTCGCGAAGATTTTTTACATTTTTGAAGAAAAATTTTTAAAATGGTTTTTTTTACTAAGTTTAATTAATGTAACTATTATATGTTTATATCTTTTAAAAATACTTTCAAATTTTTTTTTATTAATAAGATCTTAGATCTTAACATTTTTTTTTTGCGTTCTTGAATAGATTTTATAATTCCTTTCGTAATCCATGGTTTGAATCAACACTTGAAGTTTTTTATACTGATTTGTTTAAGTGGGGCGTAAGGATCTAAAATCAATGTTGTTTCAGTAATAAACGTTTGGAAACATGTGTTAGTATCATTGGACTTTGTAATATCGTCCCAGTCAATTTTTGATGAATCAGATTTAAAGTTTTCTTTATTAAAGTTTTTAAAGCTCCTGCTATATAAATTGTGTCTACGTGGTATAAATAATTTATTGAAATTGGGACAAATACAAAATTGAGGTAAATGATCAGAAACAGAAGTTGTCAAATTTCCTGAAACAATTTCATTAGCTATTAAACTAGCGAAAATATTATCAATAGCTGTAGCAGAGTAATCAGTAATTCTTGTCGACAAAGTAATAAAAGGGCGAATATTATAAAGAGAAAATAAGTTTAAAAAATCAGATTTTGCAATGTCATTATTTGATTGCATCAGATCAATTTTATAATCTCCAAGTAAGAAATTAGATTTATTTTCAGCAGATATTTTTTGAAGTAAGACAGACATGATATTATTAAAAACATTAATATCCATGCAAGGGTGTCTATAAATGCAATCAACAATAACATTAGACTTTTTAGAAAAAATAGTTTCAACAAATGTGGATTCTAAACAATTAGGTGTGTAAATCATTAAATCATCTCTTCGTTTGTTTATTAGTTTTTTGATAAATATAATAATGTATCGCCACAAGAGGATTCCGTTAGTGTCTGCTCAATGTTGTAATTATCAATGAGAATCTGATGAATTTTAGATGTTTCTTTTTTTTTAACCTTGTTTCAGTTATACCAATAATGGAAAAATCAAAATTAATGAATGATAATATTGTGTTTAAATCCTCAAAGTGTTTAAATCCTCAAAGTGTAACGATGATATGCTGAGATGAAAAAAAGGAGAGAGCGCTTATTTTATTAAAATCAAGTGTACATAATTTGCTTATGTCACAATATTTACAAAAAATGTCTAATGAAGAAGAAATTTTTTTCTCAGAATCTAAAACACGAGATGAAACATAATTATTAATTTGATTAGAGACTTTATTTAAAAGAAAAGACCGTAAAAGGTTTGTAGACAGAGGTAAATTATCAGTTTTAAGAATTATATCAGAAGAAAATAGCAATTTAAATTCATTATCTTGTACATCTGTGAATGGAAAGACACTTTTAACACAGTTTAAACAACTCCGCAACGAGCGACTTAATTGTAGTAAACTGTACTTAGTATCATTAAGCCTGTTTTTTTTTTAGTATCGTTAAGTCATATTTTGTATGAGACCAAAATAAACAAATATTACATTGAGATGAGCGGCAACTTTTACTAATTATTTTTACACAAAAGACAGTTAAAAGCCATAGTGGAACCGCAATATTAGAGAGAATGTAAGAACAATAAGTAGGGAGTAAATAGCTATGTTATTAATAATTGTTAAAACAAAATAATGCGTATGAATAGATAATTAAGAATAACCTAATAAAGCATCGAAAAACTAACAGTTATAATAAATAATATTAATGTAGTAAAACAATAATGCAACAGCCAAACAAACAGTAAACTATAACAAAAACCAAAATTTTGAAGAAAATTATAAAATCAGACTAAAAGAGTAAAAAAACTTATTAAAGTTAAGAGAAATAAATTAAAAAATATAATAGCAATAATAAAAATAAATATTAAATATTATATATCATAATAAGTAACCTAATAATAAATTGTAGTAATATAAATAAAAATAATAGTGTTATATTTAAAATAAGATAAAAAATATTAGATATAAATAAAAACTATAAAAACTATCTACTCTTTTAAGAAACTGATCTCCTCTTCTGATTTTTTTTTTTTTTTTTTTTTTTTTTTTTTTTTTTTGTCATTAAAAAAAAGAATACATTGCCGTGTTGTATAAATAAAAGCTACATGACCGGGGCTAAAAGAAGACAATATTTGCCTTCTCACTACACTTTCATCAGTAAACGTGTGTAACCATTAAAATGTAAACATAAAACATAAAATTACTTTGTACCATTTAAAAATTATATACAAATATATACAAATATGTTAAGATCAGTTACTAATCTATAATCAAAAGGAAATCGTAAAAAAAAAAAAAAAAAAAAAAAAAAGCAATTACACCTAAGAACTGAAGATAAGTTATTAGGATAATTTAAAGAAAATTTAAATTGGTTACACTAGTTAATAAAATAGTTGTTATTAAAAAAGATAAAAAAATCTTAAAAAGAATTTAATTCATTAACATTGTTGAGAAGTTTTTGTTTGAGTTTTTGTTTAAATAGAGAAAGTGAAGAACAATTTTTCAGCTGGTTGTTTAATAAAGTGTTCCATAATTTAGGACCTCTGATGGCAATAGAAAATTTAGTAGAAAAATAGTGTATATTAGGTTGCTCGTAATTGTAATTTGAAAATCTTGTAGGGTACACCTGATTAATTTTATTGAAAAATGTATTAAAAATTATAGGAGTTAATTTATTATATAGTTTGTACATAAGTATATAAATTTGATAAAGGTTTAACTGAAAAACATTGAGTATGTGATGATTTTTGAATAGTTCTTTAGAATGGTACAGAATAGTTTTGAATAGTTCATTAAAATGGTACGGAATAGTTTTTTGAATAGTTCTTTAGAATGGTACGGAAGGAGGCGTGAACTTCCTGTTAAATGCTTTCCCGCGGTGCTCTATGATAAGACCGTAAGGACTTCTGGGAGCACCTAAATACATACAAAAAAAAAAAAAAAAATGTGCGAATCGACCTGCATTTGAAATAATCCTAACAGCGTGTTTTTGTCTACTAAGCAATTTTTTAACTTTACTTACATTAGAGCTGCACCATGCATTATTTTCATAGTTTATATAACAATTTATGAGGGAGAAATATAAGATTTTTAAGCAGTTGTGGTTTAAGATTTGCTTAGCTTTGTATAGTATGCCAATGTTTTTCGAAATTTTATTTTCAATTGTTCTTATGTGTTCTCTCCATGTCATGTTTTTTTTTTTTTTTTTTATTCATTTTGCTGTTTAACAAATATAACCAACACATATATATACAAGAAAGAAAGAAATTTGTCCGTATAACAAAGAAGACAGTAAAATCTTGTCAACAAGCACCGTTTTTGTATATACAGTATATAAAATAAACTATACTTTTTTACAATGATCTTTATAAAATAACGAGTTAAACAGACAGGGGCTCCAAGAAGATGAAGATGACAAAACGCAATCTTTCATAGAGCCCCCTATATACATTTTCATTAGGTTATGGATATTAAATTAAATTAAAAACACTAATGGGCATAAAACTGCTGCGCTGATCAATAAAAACAAATAAATAAGATTATAAAGAAAATTACCATGTAATCCTTTTAAGCACAAATAATAATCAAATTTTAAAAATTTCTTTTTTTATCAGAAACTTAAATGAACTTAATGACTTTGCCATACATTTGGATCCTTTTTGATATCTATTCCATATATTTGGCCCCCGATATGCAATGCTATATTCAGTATATTTATTAAGGTTTTGAGGCAGTTTATATGTGTTACTTATATTTGCTCTTAGATAGTAGTTTTCATTTATGTTTATTTCAAACTTGTTAGTAAAGTTTGTAGGAGAGAGATTATTATTAAATTGATACATAAAAATTAAATGCTGATAGATATTTATTTTAAAAACATCCATCATTTTCATATCTTTCATTATAGGTTTTGCATGCTCCCGCTTATTTTTAAAGTAAATGATTCTGCATGCGTGTTTTTGTAGACTATAGATTTTTTCAAGTTTTGATGGCTGAGTACTTGCCCATGATATGTTTGCATAGCTGATAAAGCAATGAATTAGTCCAAAGTAAATTAGTTTTAGACTTTGTTTATTGATATATGATCGTCAAGTATCACTCCTAAAAACTTTTATGATGACTCTCTAATTATTTTAGAGTTGCCAATGTAAAGATCAGGAAGTTTTAATGGAATATTTTCTTTATCGTAAAGTCTATGAAAAAAAAATACTTAGTTTTATTTAAATTTAAGGACAATTTGTTCGCCTTAAACCATTCCGCTAGATTAAAAAATTCCTTGTTTACTATTTTAAATAAGAGGTTGATATCTCAATTAGAACAATATAAATTCGTATCATCTGCAAATAAAACTGAGTTTAAAATGTTTGAAGACTTATGGAAATCGTTTACATAAATAAGAAATAAAAGTGGACCCAGAATTTAGCTTTCGGGAGCACTGCAAGTTACAGTCAAGTATTCAGTTTTGAAATTGGTCTGTAATTTTCAGAATTAGATATGTCTCCTTACTTGAAAATAGGTATGACCCTCGCAATTTTTAGTTTCTCCGGATAAATGCCTAGTTTTAAAGAGAGATTAAAAATATGTAAAAGAGCGTTTGTTAAGTACTTTTTTGATTTTTTAATTAAATTACAACTAATATTATCAAACTCCACACTTTTGTTTAGTTTTAAAAAATATACTGAATCTAAGAGTTCCTTTTCAGTAATTTCATAATTATCCATCTTAGAGGTCTTATTAGGAGTAAGATATGACTCAAAGTTTACTTCAGTAGTTTCTATTTTCGACGCTAAAGTGGAACCTACACTGACAAAATATGGATTAAGTGTTTCAGCAACTAAAGATTTATTTGTAATAGTTTTATTTTTAATGCTTAGTTTTATAAGAAGACTATTTCCGTCATTTTGTTTCGTGCCAATTAATTCCTTAATTGTTTCCAAGTTTTTTTTGAATCATTTTTATGTTTTATTAAATGCTCAGTATAGTAATATTTATTTGACTTTTTGATAACCATCTCGAAAATGCGTTTATAATTTTTGTAATTAGTTTCATTATTGAAAGTTTTTTTTTTTGAGAAACTTATTATAAAGTCGTTGCTTTTTTTTCGATGACTTTATAATTCCAGGCGTTATCCACGGATTTAATAATTTTTTCACACATTTTGTAACTACAGGAAAAGCCGAATTGTAAAGTTGTTGTAATTTATCAATAAACTTATCTTATGTCTTATCTGCGTGTTCAATATGAAGGAGGTCACGTGTTCAATATCAAGGAGGTCACGTGTTCAATATGAAGGAGGTCACGTGTTCAATATCAAGGAGGTCACGTGTTCAATATGAAGGAGGTCACGTGTTCAATATCAAGGAGGTCATCCCAATTTAAATCTGATGAAAAAGTATTAAAATTTTCCATGGATTTTTCATTTATATTTCGCGTATTTTTTTTAACTTTTTGTGCATAAATGTTATCACATTTTTGTGAGATAAGAAATACAGGGAAATGATCTGAAATATCGCATTTAAATATTCCTGTTTTTATTTTTGATTTGAACTCATTGGTGACTATTTGATCTACGATTGTTGCGCTTTCTCTAGTTATTTTTGTGGGTTTATTAATTAGTGGAATAAAGTCTTTCTGATATATCGCGACGTTAGAATTATCTTGTGCTATCTCCAATTTTTGAAAAAGTTGAGATTTTATTATTTTCGAATATTTTAGCATTGTGTTGTTCTACTTTAATTATATTGAAAAAAAATGAAACTTTTAACACGGTATTGCATGCAATATTGCATTGTTCTATCTCCTTAATGAGCAAACTTGAAAATATTATCTTGTTGTATCTCCAATCAACCAATCATATTACAATTTCAAAGTTGTTCGGAATAATTTTATCAGTTTTGTTGTTTTCAAAATGGCAACTGCAAATATTGACCAAGAAATGGAACCTGCCCTAAATCAAAACGAAGGTAGTTTTTCAACTTAATTTGTATTATAATTTTGGAAAAGTAGAATTCGACTTTCGCTTGTGCCATTTTAGATTAAATTTAATAGTTATTATTTATACATCCTGGATAATAAAAAATTAATATTTTAATCGTTAGAGCTGCTTGGCATTACACCTTCTCGTCGGTAGCCCCATGGTGGGGTTTCTAGGAAACGTAAAGCTGATAGGAGTAGTTGGAAACAAAGTGTAAGAAAAATCCAACGTCAGTCGGGTAAAGCTTATAAAATACGAAATGAGAACAAATGCCAAAAAGATCTATTGTTGCACTAAAAAGTTGCAGAAATTGTAAATTTAAATGTTCTACCAATATATCTGAGATTGAGCGTCAAATAATATTTGATAACTTTTGGACCTTAGATGATGACGGAAAAAAACATTTCTATTCTAAAACTACTGAAAACCTGGAGAAAAAACGCTGTCGGACAGCTGCTGGTGACAATTCAAGAAGAAAAACATCTTATTATTATAGCTTTTTTGTTTCTAATACACAATATAGAGTTTGTAAATCATATTATCTTTCAACATTGAATATTAGCATCCATAGAGTGTTTTACTTTCATAAGTTTAATAAATCTTTAACTACTGGAACACCATTGCAATCAAAATCAGGGAAACATGTTAAAAAAAGGTTACTAGAAGAGTCTAAACAAGTTGTACGAGACCATATTAACCTTTTCCCAAGAATTGATGCTCATTATAGCAGGAAAAAGACACATAAAGAATACATGGAAGGATCACTAAGCCACGACTCGATCATTTTCTCCACGAAGCCATGACTGGTCGTGGAGGAAATGATCTAGCCAGTGCTGTAACATGTTTGCTTTTGAAAATCATGGCTGACCTTGACATAAATAAGTTCATACTTTGGTTCGATTCATGTGTACCACAAAACCGCAATAGTTTCATGTCAGCAGCTTTGTGTGAATTTATAATACGATACCCACAAAAAAAAGTAATTGAACAGAAGTTCTGCGAGCCAGGTCATTCCAGCATTCAAGAATGTGACAACATTCATAGTCAGATTAAAAAATCCCTCTCTGCTGCAGAAATATTTAGTCCACTTGGGCTAGAAAGAGCTATTAAAAATGTAAACCGTAAAAAACCTTTCTGTGTTTACCAAATGCAATTAGGAGATGTAAAAAATTTTTCAGTTGTTGCTGGTTTGTCAAGTTATAAGTTAGTGCCTTATTCAAAGGTTAAAAATCTTGTTTATCAAAACGGACTGCCATACCATGTTTTTTTTTAAACCTCGTTTTCAGATAATTATTCACAAGCTCGTATAAATAAGTCTGTCAAGAAAGCAGCATCAATCATTGTTGCAAAACCATTAAATACCAATATACCAATGGCAGCTTGCTTTCGTGCTTCTTATCAGTCTATATCTGTTGCAAAAGCCAATGATATCATTTCCATGTATTCATACATGCCTGCTGTTGATATTGCATTTTATAAAACAATAATAAATTGAACATTTACAAAACATTAATAAACTCAAAATATTTTTAGGGTTGTTATATGTTTAGTATAAATATAAATAACATATTTATATATATATATATATAATAATATAAATAATATACATATAAATAACATATTTAAATAAAATATTTATTTAGTATAAATATAAATATAAAACACATTGAAATAATATTATTTTGAAATCTTGATAAAAATTTTTGTTTAGCTTGTGTTTTTTTTGTTTGTTTTTTTGTACTTTTATATTCATTTTCCCCCGCTTGTTTGGTTTGGATGGTTTTCCATAGTGACATAAAGGCCACTATGAAAGAGTTAAAGCAATGTTTCACAACCTGATGCCCTTCCTGACGTTAACTTGAGTAACAATATTTTATTTGTAAATATTAGCAATAACTTTTAATAAAAAGTTAAACTCTATTAATGGATACACAGGCATAAGAAAAATAAAATCAAGTTCATCTTGCATGGAGTTTGTGATTAGATTAGTTGAATTGTTGTGAATTATCAGATAGTTACATAATTATCAGATAGTTACATTCTTTTATTATTACATTTTTTTTAACATAACTCTTTCCTATATACCTTTCATAATTTATTTTATACGTTTATATTATATTAATACGTTTATATTATTATTACGCAGCCAAATTTTCCGTTTTAAATTAGACGTCTTAGTCTTGTCCAGGGCCGGCGCCTACAGGTAGTTAAAGTAAATGTAAGTCGTAAGAACAGTGTCGTTAGAGGCTCTTCTAAAAGTTCTCCTAATTAGGGCCTCATTTTATTTAAAAAAACTTAATTTTTTAGGTAATACAAAAAGCGTCTTATATTTTGAAAAGGGTCCCGTTAAATTAGGGCCCCATGCCCCTAATTTAGGGGCCCATGCCCATAAATTAGGAGTGTATGGTACTGCGTAAGAATAATTAGCAGGTAGAACAAAATTTCATCAATTTCTAACATGTCGTTGTTGAAAAATGTACTTAATATGTTTAATATAGATGATGTAACAACATAATATTTTTGAATTTTACTAAAAACCAAAGTTATTTTGTTCTATCTCCAAAAGAGGGTGCGAAAAAAAGGGCGTTAGCGTAATTTTAAAAAGTTTTTTTTATCTAAAAATTAATAATAAAACATTTTTAAATCTTAGGAAATACCTAAATTCTCAAAATATTTTTTCAATTTAGCTGCGAACAAATTCAAACTTTGACATCGATTTTCTCAGTTTGCAAAAACATGGAGATAGCACAAGATAATTCTAACGTCGCGATATGACGTTAAAGAAATTATTTATATTTGTATTTAAATGATTCATGTTCAGACTCATGTTCAAGGTTTAAATCACCTATAAAATAAATGCTTTTATTTTCGCTTAATTTGTTTTTAATTATGTTTTTAATGTGATTATTAATTTATCAACTTATCTTTTTTTTTTTAAATGCTGTTTTTGAGTGTTTGTTTGTTAAAAGTTTCATTTTTTATATGTTTTATTGTTTTACTCTTCTTTTATTTTGATATTTTTGAATTCTTTATTTGAAACAATTGGTAATTGCCTTTCTTTATTTCTTTTCAACGGTGATGCGATGACCTTGCAAAGGACTTCACAAAGGACTTGCAAAGGACTTCGCTTTAACTTGAAGTAACCATATTTCTGGAGATCTTTTCCTTGCGCACATATTTTTTCAATATAAATTTTCTTTAGATAAATTTATTTTACAATTGGCACATACATAGTTCAACATATCATTTAGTTTAGAATCAAATCCAAAAAATATATATATATATATTTTATATTATTCTTATGTTTTGCCATACATATAACGTCTACAAACTTCGTAAATTAAAGGTGTAATATTTACAAGTCTTGTGAGTCAAAATATATAATGAAATTTATAATTAAATAGTACGGGCCGGATTTCAAGAAGATTGTAATGATCTTATCACGAAGCCCTTACAAAGTGATTAATATATATTATGATTATGTTTTGATAACAACTATATTTTGATAGTCTTTAAATTAAAATAAACTCATAAAATTTAAACTTAAATTAAGCTCATAATAAAAGTTAAACAAGATGCAGCAAAACTAACATTAAAAGACAAACATCTGTAAATTTTTTAGGTGTGAACTTTGATGAAAATTTATCATGGAAAATACATATAAGTGCTATAGAAAAAAAATCTCAAAAAACATTGGAATGATCTATAGAGTTAGGCCAATTTTAAGTTTTAAGTCCTTAAAAAAATTATATTTTTCTTTTATACATAGTTACTTAACTTACGGCAACATCATATGGGCAAGTACTAACCACATTTGGACAAGTACTAACAGAATTCTTATTCAATTCAGGATCGCAGACCGCTTTTGTGGAAAAGATTCCCAAACATTGTTTCCGAAAAGAAAACTTCTCTACATCAGTTCAAAACTGATTCAAAACAGTTTTTATTAAACACAGATTTAGATTTATTTTATTATAAGTCTTTCTTTTAAAATAGATCAGATATATCAATTATAAATATAAACAAGGTAACTGTTACTTGTAATCATTAAAAAAAAAAAAGTTAAAAATTTATTGACAATAACCATTAACACAAATCACATTTTCTCGCTTTTTATTTTTTATGTGTATATATTTATACTCATGTATGTGTATATTTGTACTTATTTATGTGTGTATGTGTATGTGTGTATATGTATATATATATATATATATATATATATATATATATATATATATATATATATATATATATATATATATATATATATATATATATATATATAAGGCCGGCGCGATAGGGGTGTGTGGGGGGTGTAACACCCGCCCATCAATGACTTTTAGTCGGCAAATTTGACCCTTAGTCGGCAAATGTGACCCTTTTTGACTAGTTAGTCGGCAAATGTAGACCCTGTCGATAGGTTAGTCGGTAAAGTCAGTCGGCAAATGTCGTTATGGCAGTCGGTAAACATTAAAAAACGAGGACCTTTTTTTTTTTTTTTTTTTTACGGAAAAAGTTGTAATGGCACCCTCCCCGCGTGACCCCTATTCGCGCCGGCCCTGTCCAAGGATTCTAAATTTTTTTTAATTATAATAAAAAAATAATACTGATTTATCGACTTTTTCATAAATAAAAAAAAGTTACATATTAAAAAAGTTTTTACATACATATTTTTTACAACATATTTTTTTTGAAAGTAGATATTACTATTTAAAAAAAAAAACGCTTATTAAATAAAAATATCCATTCTTTGCAACTATGATCAAATTGTGTTTGTAATAGTTTTACGCACGTGAAACTTTCGAATAAATATTTTTGCGGTATAATACTCCTAAAGCGTTTAAGACGCAATTACATCGCTCAAAATAGTTTTCGCGTCAATTAAAGAACTACAGCTGTTTTTGGAAAATGTAAAAATTTCCATTGGTATAAAAAATGTATAAAAAAAGAATAAAATTATTTTTTTGCAAATAGCTGAACAAGGTTGAATGAGTCACTCAACCTTGTTCGCAAACAATATTGTTACTCATTAAGTGTTTGTCATATTTGCAGAACAGACGTGTTTTGGCAGCGTAAAAATATAAAGAAAAAACTGTATAATTTTAAATCTTTAGTATATTTTATTTATTTTTTTTGAGAAAATAATTCATTTTTTTTATAATATGGCTGTTACACTATCAGAAATAGCAAAATTGTTTGAAGGCTATAAAAAAGAATTCGAATTGATGTTAAAACAACAGGAAAAAGTTTTTATCGACATTATTAGTGGAAACTTAAAAATATTTAATGGCAGATTGGAAAAAGTTGAAAAAGATATAGAAGAATTAAAGCATAGCTTAAATTACCATGAAAAACTAATAAATGAAAAAGTTAAGAAAGCAAATGTTTTCAGTAAAGAAGACAATTCAGAAATTACACGCATACAAAAAAAGTTAAGGGAAATAGAAGATTGATCGAAACGTAATAATTTAAGAGTGGATGGAATTAATGAAAATGAAGGTGAAAGCTGGGAGGAAAGCGAACTTAAGGTAAAAAAGGTTTTTGAAGAGTTACTATCTGTTAAAAATGTCCAAATTGAACGGGCCCACAGAACAGGAAAAAAAGAATCAAATAAGCCGAGAACAATAGTGATAAAACTATTGGACTTTAAACATAAAGTTGCAATTTTGAGCAAGTCAAGCAATCTGAATGGGAAAAACATCTATATAAACGAGGATTTCTGTTCTGAAACAACGCAAATTCGAAAAGGTTTGAGGGAAAAAATGAAAATCGAACGAGCAGCTGGTAAGTTTGCATTCATATCTTATGATAAATTGATAATTCGCGATTGGGTTGCAAAGAAAAGCAAAAATTCATCTTCATAATATTTTTTATTAATTAACGGAATTTTATTTTTACTGTTACTTATTTTAAATTGAACTGTTTTTAAAATGAAGGAAAATTTCGTAATTAAATTTTCGGATGAAAATGACATTCTCGGTGATTATGACACCGACTCAAATTTTCTTAATCACAAAATTTTAGAAAGTAAATATTACTCCGTTTCTGAATGTTCACAACATCTTAAAAAAAATAAAAGCACATTTTCAATTTTAAATATCAATGTTCGAAGTTTGAATAAAAACATTGAAAATTTGAAAATATTATTAAATGAACTTAAACACGATTTTAAAATTAGATGTCTGACGGAAACTTGGTGTAAAAGTGGTGAAACAAATTATGAATTTGATCTAGTTAATTACGCATTAATTCACCAACCACGAGAATTCAATGCAGGTGGGGGCGTTAGTATTTTTATCCATGATTCACTTAATTATATTTTACGTAACGACCTCTGTGTTAATGAAACAGATTGTGAATCATTATGCATTGAAATAGTAAATAAAACTGAAAAAAACATAATTATAAATAATATTTATAGACCACCATCTGGCAACATGAAAAAATTTAAAACTCATCTTAAAAAATTTCTAAACAAAACTAAAAATTCCAGGAAACATATATATTTGGTCGGGGATTTTAACATCAACCTAATCAACTATGCTTCTAATAATAATGCTAAGAATTTTATAAATACTCTTTTAGAAAATAACTTTATTCCAACAATAAACAAATCAACAAGAGTTACAAAAAAGTCTTCTACTCTACTTAATAACATCATAACTAACAGTTTTTATAATAGTCCTCTTTTCACAGGTATAATTCAGACTGATTTATCGGATCATTTTTCAACATTCTTAGCAACCAATAACATTTTAATTAACAATATTGCCACAAAATCCACAATATTTCGGCGACAGATCAATGAAAACACCTTAAAGCATTTTAAATGCTGTTTAAAAAATAATGTTGATTGGAATTTAATTTTGCAATCAAGTGATGCTAACAATGCTTATAACTTGTTTCTTGGTCAATTTTGCAAGCAATATGAAATAGCGTTTCCAGAAAAAGAAATAATCATAAATACCAAATCACTTCAAAATCCCTGGATGTCAATAGGCTTACTAAAATCTTCAAAAAAGAAAGAAAAATTATATATAAAGTATCTTAAAAAAAAAATCTTATAAAAATGAAATAACTTATAAAAATTACAAAAAAATATTCGAAAAAATAAAAAGATACTCAAAAAAGCTTTATTATGCTCAGTTATTAAAAAAACACAACGGAAACACTAAAAAAGTATGGAATGTAATTAAGGATTTAATTGGAAAAAATAATTACAAAAAAAACACTCTGCCAAAAAATCTTTTAATTAATGGAAAATTAGTTTATGATAAATCTATTATAGCTGAAGAACTAAACAACTACTTTGTCAATATTGGTCCGAAATTGGCTGCTAAAATTCCATCTAACTCCACTCCTTTTGATTCATACTTAAAAACTTATGACAAACTTATGGATGAAACTAGTTTAAAACTTAGCGAGCTGAGTGCTGCATTTAGCAGTCTCAAAAGTAAAAAAAGTGAAGGTTTTGATAAAATTAATATTGATATTGTCAAATCAGTATTTGATATTATTGAACCTTCTTTATTTCATGTTTTTGATCTTTCATTTAAAACAGGTATTGTTCCTGATAAACTAAAAGTTGCCCGTATAACACCAATTTTTAAATCTGGAGATAAGTCAAATATCTTAAACTACAGGCCTATATCCATACTACCTTGCTTTTCAAAATTGCTAGAGAGAATAATGTATAATAGGTTATATAATTATCTAACTGAAAACGACATGTTGTATTGCAAGCAAATTGGTTTTAAAAAAAAAAATTCCACAGAGCATGCAATAGTTGAACTTTCTAATCAAATATCTGACGCCTTTAATAATGACTGTTTTACTTTAGGAGTTTTCATTGATCTGTCAAAAGCTTTTGATACCGTAAATTACAATATTCTAATAAAAAAACTTGAAAACTATGGAGTGAAAAATAAAAACTTACTTTGGTTCAAAGGGTATCTAACAAACCGGAGGCAATTTTTATATTATGATCAAAATAACACAATTCCATATTCCATAACTTGCGGGTTTCCTCAGGGCTCAATTTTAGGACCACTCTTATTTCTATTGTACATAAATGACTTATACCTAGCAACAAATCTTTTAGACCTAATTTTGTTTGCTGATGATTTCAATCTTTTTTATTCTCACAGAGACATTAAAACACTTTTTAAAATAGTTAATGAACAGTTATGTAAAGTTAATGAATGGTTCGTAAGTAACAAACTTTCATTAAATGAGGATAAAACAAAATATATACTCTTCCATAAAGTAAATAAATCAGAAAACATACCTATAAAATTACCAAATCTTATAATTAATAATACTTATATTAAAAGGGAAACAAACGTAAACTTTTTAGGAGTAAAATTGGATGAAAATTTACTGTGGTATTCTCATATAAATAGTATTGAAACAACACTCTCAAAAAATATCGCAATGATTTATAAGGCTAAATGTAGCATCCCTTTTCTAAATGTAGCATCCCTGAAAAAATTGTACTTTGCCTTTATTCACAGCTATTTGTCTTACTGTAATATTGTGTGGGCTAGTACTGGCTATACAAAACTTAAGAAAATCTACAACAAACAAAAACATGCATGCAGAATAGTGTTTGGAACCTGCAGAAATACTCCTTGCGAACCACTTTTACGTGCACTCGGTGCTTTAAATGTGTATAAACTCAATTTACACCAAGTTTTATTGTTTATGTTTAAAACAAAAATGGGATTGTCCCTAATAATTTTTTAAACCTATTTTAATAAAATTAATCATAAATATTCAACAAAGTTTTCTGATAACAACTTTGTTCTTCTCAAGTATAATTTAAAATTAACCTTCTATTCAAATAAATATCGCGGACCTTATCTGTGGAAAAAATTCCCAGAGATTGTCAACAAAAACAAGACTACATTAGAACCATTTAAAAATGAATCAAAACAATTATTACTATTCAGGGATCTTAATTTATCTGACTTCAAATGTTTCTTTTAAAATTTAATCAAATAAAAACAAATTTATTTATATCAATCAAATTTAAGTAATCATGTTAAAAATTCATCTTGTGATAATGTTAATTATGAAATTTTATTCTTATTTAAAACTTTTTGTTTAAATGATTTTAAAACATTTTAGCGGTTGCTAGCATTTCGACAATTCTTAGTAATTTGCTATTTTGAATTTCTTAATTTTCTCAGTTACTTTCTGTTTTAATTCTTACCTATATTTTATATATTTATATTATATACATTTGTATGTTACGGTTATGTAGAGTTTTTTTTTTTTTTATATGTGGGGCTCGGCGATAAGGCAAAATGTGCCTTCTTGCTCCTGTCATTAGTTTTGATATATGTATATTCAATGTAAACATTCTTTAACGGCGAAATAAATTACACTTAAAAAAAATGATTATTGAAGTTTAGTGAAAATTGAGTGATTCTCCATATTGTTGGTTATCTTTGCTCTAGAATAACTAATATTAATTTATATGTTTCCCCCCTTCCTCCTCCTAATATTTTTTCAAATATATAATTTTGTAGTTTTTAGAAAAAAAAAAAAAAACAAATATAAAAGAAAAAAACAGAAAAATATGTTTGCATTTGACGCTTGCTTGTTAATATTCAAAAAATATACTTGCTTGTTAATATTCAAATAATATATATACATTGTAAAAAGAATATACATTGTAAAAAGAATGTAAATAATAATATATACATTGTAAAAAGAATGTACATAAAAATGTAAAAGATTTAGAAAATTGTTTTAATTCCAAATACGCACAAAGCCATTATAGTCACCAGTGGCTACAGCCATTCCATCATCTTTTTTTTTGAGTAGGTGTTCCAAACAATTAGTTTGCCATCTTGTGCAACACTTACTAAACTCCTTAACCCTTTCTCTCCCGGGATATTTTCCGCTATATTCCCAGAGTCAAAATTCCCGTTTCTGACTCAAACACTTTAAAAGCTTATAGTGACTAAAATAATGAGCAATTCTATGTGAAACTTGGCCCCTTTTTTACTAATACATTAATCTAACAAAATATGGAAAAAATATATATTTATGACACTTATAAGACGTCACATGACTTAAAAAACGGCCTTTGACATTAATCAAAATTTTGCTTTTTTGGAGTAAAATCCAAAAATAAACCAAAATATTACGTTATAAACAAATGAAACGTAAGTAAAAACAGTTTAGCAATCATTTTACTAGTTCATAGCAAAAAAATAAAAGGTTTAACACAAAAACTCTGGAAAAAGGAGAGATTCTAAAAATATAAGAATTTTGAAAAAACCGTTATTTTTAAGTTAAATTTTTTATTATGTTTGTAGAATGAAAAAAAAAAAAAAGATTAATTCTGCCAATACAAACAAAACAAACTACAACAAATAATTAACTTGAGTGTGGTAAGCTTCAAAACAAGTGTCTGGGTGAAGCCCTGGTTCAGATGGGCAAAATCGACAAACATATGTAGTTTTTAGTGGTTGACATTTAGCTGATAGTTTTCCTTTTTCATAGCACACTCTACATCTTTTGGTTGGTCTTTTATCTTTTGCATCTGGTGAAGCTACTTTGAGTGAAGGAAAATGTCTGCCAGTAAGACGAGATAATGTATCATCTAGTATTTGGTTGTTTGGTATAGCTGGATTGATTAGTGCTAAAGATGAAATAGTTTCATGCAAAAAATCAAGGAATGTTATTTTAGATTTTCCAGTTTCGTGTTGAAAAACTTTATGTGCATTTAGTATCACCTGTGAAATCATTCTAAATGCTAATTTTTTGTACTACTTATAACTTTTACGCAATGTTCGTAAACTATGTAACTGTTGATCCACTCTGTCAACCCCTCCCATGTGACTGTTATATGATCGCACTATTGATGGTTTGTATATTGCAGAGTCATTTGCATAGGTTTTACCAGTTTCAATCATTTTTGCTGAATGGCAAGTTGACAACATATATACAACCTTCTGTTTATTTCCTGATTTATTTTTGACAGCTCGATATTTACATGCAATAACACGTGAATCAATTGTGGATCGATAGAACACAGCCTCCCCTTTTTCTAACGCAAACTCCGCAATTTCTTTACAGTACTTTTTTCTATTTGATTTAACTGTCCCACAAAGGTGTGTGTTTCTTCCTAAAAGAAAAGTTGCTAATGAAGGGCTTGTGTAGTAGTTATCTGTAAACAGTATATGTCCTTTTTCTAAAAAAGGTTCCATAAGTGCAGCTGGTATTCTCTCAATGCTGGGCATATCCTCATTTCCGTCTTCATAAAACATACCTTTACCACAATACACCAAAAAATCTAGTGTTATTCCACTTGATGTGGTCAATTCATATAGTTTTATGCCAAATCGTGCTCTTTTTGTACGAATATATTGCTTAAAATGCAACCGTCCCTTAAAAAGAACAAGTGATTCGTCAACACTAAGATTTTGTCCGGGGCAGAATACATTTTTACATCGATCTCTAATTAGTTCAATTTATGGTCGTACTTTGTGTAATCGATCACGGCTTTCGTCATTTACATCATAATTTGGATCATTATTATTGTTGAAGTGTAAAAACTTCAAAATCAGTTGAAAACGAGTGCATGACATAATTTTTGAGAATATTGGAGTGCTAAAAAATTCAGATGTAGACCAATACATATGAATATCAGGTTTATAAATAATTCCCATAAGCAAAACCAGAGCAAGATACTTCTTTATTTCTAAAACAGTCACCCGTTCCCAATTTCCTACATACTCGTTACTTGCTTTATTCGGGTTCTTATCTATAAAATCTTGAGCATATCGATTTGTTTCAATTACAATAAGTTCAATAATACTAGGTGTTAGATATAGTTCAACAAAATCTAAAGGAGAAGGATTTTCATGCGTCATTCTTACTCTAAGTCCTTCTAGTTCAAAAAAAGGTATAATTGGATCTGCAGTATTATCAATTTTAACACGTTCCCATGTTGATATTAAATCAATTCCCTGTTGATTAATTTTTAAAACTCTAGCATTGGATTGTCCTCTTCTACCCCATGGCCTTCCTCTACAACCTCGATTGTTATTCCCTTTTTTTTCTTTACCTCTGTTAGTAACTTGAAGTATTCGATTTTTATTATTGACACTGTTTTTTTGAATACCACCGCGAACTTTTACTCTTTTTTGTTCTGCTATACCATTTTCTCTGGTGGAATCAAATAATTGATCAGAGAATAAGGTCACCTCGTTCTCATTAGGGTATGTTTCCTCACTACTATTTTGTTCAATTTCTTCTTCCTCCTCCTCATCGATATCAATTTTATAAACATGATTTATTTGACAAAGTTCTGGTAAAGAACAGTTTTTATTCTGAAAATCATTAGATAAAGGTAAATTAGGAGCTCGCACAAACTCTATATCTTCCTCTTCGTATTCCCAATCTGTTTCAGGTTCGCTTTGATTGGCTGATAGATCACCAAGGTCCATATCATCGCTACTTTCATCCATAACTATTTTTAAAATTTCTCCCATATTTGAATAAGTTCTTTTGTAACTAGCCATTTTTAAAAATCTTTTTAACTAAGATAAATTTTGACGAACGGTTTTCAGCTTATGATGTAATAACTATTCTATTTTCCATATCTGTAAAGAACACAACAAAAAACGCTATAAAACCGTGTTTAAACCGTAGAAGTTGAAATGACCCGCATAGCGGATCACAGGGAAAATCGCGATATTAGTTACGACCCGCTGTGCGGGTCTCAGGGAGTGAAAGGGTTAAGGAGTTTAGTAAGTGTTGCACAAGATTCAATTGAATCACATGCCCGATGTATTGCACTAATTTTTTGAGTATGACTACACAGTTTTTTTCTAGTTCGCATTCGAATTTTGCTTATTTGATCTACATTTTGAGTAACCGATAAAAAATTTGTATCTTGAGCAACTTTGCGTGCATCGCTGATTTGTCTCTTTAAATCTTCTGCTTCTTGTCGAAGACTGTCTATTTCTGAAACACTCATTATATAATTGCTATAAATAAACTAAAATTCAATAGTTATATGATTATATGATAAACCAATTCAATATTGTTTTTCAAAACACCTTAATGTATTTCGAGAAAAGAGCAATTTAAAAAAGAATAAAACGCTTTTTGAAACTAATAACTTTTATGAATTTTTTTTGAACTCTTTGAAAATATGTGTTAAATAACGTTTGTAGACATCTAAACTAGCATATTTTGTAAAAAAGATAAAAATTGATTTTTTTTACCTTAAGGTGTTTTGAAAAACGGACTTCAGTATAAGTCAATAACATATTTCAATAACGACTTGTATTTTATGTACGTAAACAAATTAAGTAAAAAACGTAACTCGCATATCGTGTATTAAAAAAAGCAATTAAAATGTTCTTTTGTTTTGAAAGTATTTTCGAACGTAAGAGTTTGCTTAAATTACGAAATAAATAAAACTTTATAAACGTTAAATTAAAAACATAAAACCTATAATTTAAGAGTTTATCAGAACAATATTATTTATTATTTTCTTCACTTTATTTTTATCGCGCTTTTCTAATTAAAAAATGCCATTACCACGAGCATTTCTCTCCATTGAGACAAGAATTACAATAAAAGAAAATAAAGTGTTACAAGGCTTTATTTACTACAAATTTTGAGTTTGCTAGGAGAAATTCAGTCACAAAAATGTAATTTTTAATGATTTTTTTAAACTTTTTAAATCACCTTATCAGGTTTGAATACAATAAAAAGAAAAGATAAAAGTCAAACCGACAAAGACTTGAAGAGTTCACTTGATATGAACTGGTTATGTGATTTATTTTCCGTCAGCTCTTTGCCTTGTGGAGGCTAAATAACCAAGGTCCGCAGAGATTATATTTATATAGACAGAGATTGTATTTATATAGGCCCATAAGTACACCTTTCGGAGCTACAATTGTTGAGGATTTTTTTTGGAGAATTATCACACATTTATGTTCTCTTGAACAAAGTTTTACATTTATGTTATTTTATTCCTGGTCGTAATTCTATTGGACCGTATCCTACCGTGCGGCATTAAAGATTCGGTATTAATTTAAGACAGAAATGATAAATGGGTGTGATATGACACATTTGACATTTTATAGAATGTTGATGGCACTTTAATTACAAAAACTGAACAATATTTAAATTATCAAATAAAATTTTAACTATAGCGCTAAATCTTGGTAAAAATATATACATTTAATATACTTGGTCCAATTGCTCCCCACCCCCTCCTTTTTTTTTCGCAATTTTATTTTTTTAACTTCTTAACTGTCTTGGCACGATACAAAACTTTTTTTTTTCTGAATAAAATGCTAAGCCTTTTATAGAGATATGTTATCTGTCACTGTGAAAAAAAAGTTCTGGAATTTCATAATATTCATTTATTTCCATAGAAAAATCAAGTAATTGAAAAAAGTGGTCTTAATGCCCTCTTTTGCCCTATAATATTTGCCTTCCTTTGCTAATATTTTGCCGTAACTTCAATTCTTTTGTTATAAATTCTGATAAAATAATAATATTTAACTACTAAAAAGCCGTTTTTGTAAGCACTCTTTAACATATATTTGACCTAAAAGTGTAGAAATAGAGAGTGCTAAAAGTAAATCACAAAACTATACAAAAAGAAAATGTTTTATCTTGTCACGTTTTATGCATTTAAATTTCTTATCTGTTTTTCCTCTACATTTGGCATGAAAACAGACCAGGCACCAGGTATTTTGTGATGGTCGTACTTGATATATATATATATATATATATATATATATATATATATATATATATATATATATATATATATATATATTTATATATATTAAGTACGACCATCAGCAAATACCTGGTGCCTGGTCTGTTTTCATGCCAAATTTTTCCTCTACATTTGGCATGAAAACAGACCAGGCACCAGGTATTTGGTGATGGTCGTACTTGATATATATATATATATATATATATATATATATATATATATATATATATATATATATATATATTAAGTACGACCATGAGCAAATACCTGGTGCCTGGTCTGTTTTCATGCCAAATGTAGAGGAAAAACAGATAAGAAATTTAATAAGACCGGCGCGATAGGGGGGTGTGGGGGGCTGTGACACCCCCTCATCAATGATTTTTAGTGGGTAAACTGGACCCTTAGTCGGCAGATTGGACCCTTAGTCGGCAAATTGGAACATTTTAGACTAGTCAGTCGGCAAATGTCGACCCTTTCGATATAGGTTAGAGGTTAGACAGTCGGTAAATGTCGTCATTATAGTCGGCAAATTTCGGAAAACGAGGACCTTTTTTTTTTTTTAGTCGGCAAAAGTTGTAATGGCACCCCCCCCCCCACGTGACACCTACTCGCGCCGGCCCTGTATATATATATATATATATATATATATATATATATATATATATATATATATATATATATATATATATATATATATATATATATATATATATATATATATATATATCTACTATAGCATATTTATATGCTCACTTTTTTTGCTAGCCTAAATTAAGTGAGCGTTTTTAGAAAACAATGAGGGAAAACGAAGAATAATGAATGAAAAGGTTGCTGACCCATACCAAACCCTCAGTTGATGTAGCAGCACTCCACTGCGAGTCAGGCTATTTGTCAGTCGATGTATGTACTGAAGCCCTCGGCAGCAGGCTATTTGACGTTAGGTGAGTATGACATCATCATGCTCACCTAACTCAGCAGTATAAGATATATGTGTAAGTGTGCAAATGTGCGTATAAATTTATATATATTCAATTTTACTTTTATTTTGTCTATTTATGATATTATGTAGTAAACGATATCTTATTTTATTTTTTGAATTCTTCGATATCTTATTTTATTTTTTGAATTCTTGTAAACATTTTTTCAATTTTTTTTATATACTATATATTCTTCAATAACTTTGTTAAAAATTATAAATTGTAACACGGTGCTCGGCGATAAGGCAAATTAATGCCTTCTTCTTGCTCTCGCCATTAACTTAATTGTAAATTTTTGTAAACTGTAATACTTATTAAACGGCAAAATATAATGTTTAAAAAAAATAAAAATAAAAATAAAAAAATTATAACTAGATTTGCTAAGAAAAAAAACAAGTTTGTGTGTGTGTGTGTGTGTGTGTGTGTGTGTGTGTGTGTACGTGGAATAAACAACCTTTTTAATGTATTGTTTGAAAAAGGTTAGAGTCGTTTAGACAATACACATACACGAGACAGTTCATTTTTAGGTGGTATATATGCAACTTAATATATTGCTTTAGAAAAATTCCGAGTATTTGTTTAAATTCAGTCTCAGATTATTTAACTTTGTTTTCAAGAAACTTTGATAATCTAGATTGCAAATTCATTTATTTTTAGTTACTAGTTTGTTGTATAAATAAGGTCCCCAATATGAAATTGAGAGCTGGGAAAGTTTTGTTTTTTTTGAAAGGTATAATAAAGTTTTCTGTTTCTCTTGTGTTATATTTATTAACGTTATTTATAAAAAATTTATTTAAAAAATGATTCAGCACTCTACCTAATTTAAATTTTAGCATAAACAATATATTTTGGTAAATGTTAATTTGATAAATATTAAGCACATTCATTTCTTAAATAAGGGTTCAGCGTGAGTAAATTTGTCTTTATGGTAGATTAGTCTTGTAGCATGTTTCTGACGTCGATATAACATTTTCAATTTGGTCATAAGCGTACTCGCCACGGCGATCTATACTGCAGGCCTTGCCAACGCGCAAAAAACGTATTTCACTGGGGGCCTATTTTAAACTGTACTTAACTATAATCGCCATTTTAGTGATATTGAAATATGGGTAAAAAGTGTTGTATTTATGGCTGTACCACAAATTATTTATCGGCTAAAAGAAATCTGATAATTTAAAGATCTCAGTATATCGATTTCCTAAAAATGAAGATGAAAAACAAATGTGGATTAAAGTAATTCCAAATGCAAATCTAAAGGTAACTAATGACACTTTAGTTTGTGAGTTGCATTGGCCGATAAATTTTGAAAAACAACAAGTTAGAGGAAAATTTCGTCCTAAATTTCCACCATCTGTTTGGCCAGGCATACCGTCTTGTCAAATTCCCACTCAACCTCCTCCATTACGTTCAACAAATAGTGCCTCTTCATGTATTCGAAATTTTGCTCAAGATGAATTATCAGCCTTTTTAGAAAAAGATAGAGTAACTTTTGCTGAAATGAAAGAAATTCTTTTATGTAATGAAAGAGATTTGGGTGTTCCATCAGTATGTTTTATGATTAATAGCATTATTCATTTGCAATCACAAGCTTATTCAAATGGGGTTCCATATTTTTTAATCAAGATTAGAGACGATTTACATTTTGAAACTTATCACTATGGAGTCAAAATTAAAATTCCTACTATTTCTAAAAACAGAGTTTCAAAAATTAATGCATGGTCAATATTAGAAGAAGTCCTACGTTATTTAAAGAGTTTGATTCCTGGAAGAAAAGAAATTGTAATTCAAGAACATTTAGCTTCTATGGGTACACAGTGTGTTGGAAATAAGATTTATTCTAAAGAAATTATTATTAGATCTTTTCAGTATTTTGCTACATCCAGAAGTTTGTATAATCAATTGCGAACAGATTACCAATTGCCTTCTGTAAGAACTTTGACAAGAATAACTTCAAAAGTTTCTAAATTAAACGAAAAACTTTTTTTCACTAATATTTTTCAATCTATTGAAGAAAAACAGAAAATTTGTTTGTTATTGCATGACGAGGTTTATGTTAAAAAAATGTTGTTATATCATGGTTATACATTGTTCGGAAAAGCAATGGATGATTCAACTTCTCTTGCAAAAACTGTATTGGGTTTAATGGTTAATTGTTTATTCGGTGGGCCATCGTTCATTTCCAAAATGATACCTATAAGTAAATTAAACTCTCAATTTCTTTTCGAACAAATTAGCATTACTATCCAATCAATAAAAGAATCATCTGGTCAAGTCAAAGCCATAATATGTGATGGAAATAGAATTAATCAGGCTTTTTTTAAAATCTTCGAATTCACAGTTCCAAGTAAACCTTGGTTGACTAATGATGGTGTTTTCTTAATCTTTGATTATGTACATTTGCTTAAAAACATTAGAAATAATTGGCTTACTGAAAAAACTGGTCAACTTATATTTTATGATAAAGGGGTACAAAAAGTAGCACAATGGGATCACCTGAAAAAACTTTATGAACTTGAATCTAAAAACTTAGTTAAATTGTCTAATTTAAACGAAGTTTCAATATTTCCAAAGCCAATCGAGAGGCAGTCAGTGTCTACCTGTTTACGGATATTTTGTGACAAAACTTACCATGCTTTGATTAATCATCCAGGACTGCAGCATATAAAAGAAAGACAAGACACAGCAGATTTTATTAACATTGTCGTATCATGGTGGAAAGTTCTTAATGTTAAAGGAACAGGTGCAGATGTTAGGTTTAATGATGAACTTCAAGCAGTTATTAGAGATCCTAATGATAATAGATTAGAAAACATTTTAGATTTCGGAAATATGGCTTTAAAGATGGCTGGAAAGCAAGGTAAAAGGAAGAAACAACTTACTTGTGACACTGCACAATCAATTTACCATACGTACAATGGTGTTGTTGAATTATGTCGTTCATTATTGAATAGCTCACACCAATGTTATTCTTAGTGAGTTTTTTACTGATCCATTGGAAAAAGAGTTTAGCAAATTGCGACAAGGTTCCGGAGGTACATATTTTATAACAGTACAGCAGGTAATTGAAAAACTGAATATTTCAAGAGCCAAGCTTTTACTATCTCTTAATAACCCAGCTGTTGACATATGTCTTGATACAACCCATTCTTGTCCAAATTGTGGTTTTTTATTGGATGAGTCCTCTGCTGAGATATTTGACAACCTGCCAAATCTTGAATCTTTTATTTCTTCTGATACAAATATGGCACTTATATACATATCAGGATATTTAACTCGTAAAGATAATGAACTATCAGAAAATGAGCTGCTAGAAAAAACAACTTTCTACCACCAAAAGTTTGGACAATACATAGACTCAATTGACCGTGGCGGACTTAATATTCCCACAGATAATACCTGTCAATGGGTAATTTTTTCTTTTATAATTTTTAATACGATTAAAGATAAAGTATGCAGTTTCATTGAGCAATATTCTAATGATGATATCAGAGTTTTACAACTTTGAGATGCATCGACATCACGGAAATATTCTTTCAAACATTTTTTTAAGCAATTTATGTAAACTTTCAACTCCTCGTTCAAATAAAGAACCAGCTCGAAAAATATTAAAATTGTCATGAATTCTTAAAATATTATTGTATTCTTATCACAAATTTTTAATTGTAACTTTATGTATATGATTATTTAAGTGTGTAAGTATATATATATATATATATATATATATATATATATATATATATATATATATATATATATATATATATATATATATATATATATATATATATATATATATATATATATATATATATATATATATATATAGAATATAGATATATATAGAGAACAGAGCAATAATTAATTATTAAAAATATTTATCTATCTTTTTTCTTCAACTCTGAGTTTCGCTACTACACTACTACTGGATCTTTAGGAATATATATATATATATATATATATATATATATATATATATATATATATATATATATATATATATATATATATATATATATATATATATATATATATATATATATATGATTTTTGTTTTTGAATTTGAAAAAATTTATAAGTTAAGAAATATTTTGTTTGAATTTTTGTTTGTTTGTTATAAAATGAAACAGTTTGAGAGTAAAAAGTTCATTGAGTTAATATAAAATTACTGAACACTTTTTTGTTTTGTTTTTGCCGTTAAAATAAAATAGGCCCCCAGTCAACTAAGCTGTTTGCGCGATGGCAAGGCCTTCAGTATAGATCGCCGTGGTACTCGCCCAAACTATATTCGCATATATGAAGAAACTATGTATAAAAGAGAAATATATAAGTTTTAAATTATTTTGCGACAATATAGGTCATGCCTTATAAAGTAGACCTATGTTTTTTGATATTTTAGTGTTTAAAGCTTTTATGTGAGCTTTCCAAGATAAATTTTTATCAATTATAACTCCTAAAAACTTAGTTTCAAGTGTTCTCTAAATTATTATATTTTCTATTTTTAGAAAGAGTAGAATATTTGGTAGTGTGTTTCTTTGCTGGTTTGAACGAAATAAAGTGTATTTTGTTTTTTTTATGTTTAGGGATAAATTATTTTTTTTAAACCATATATTCAATACAGATCTTTGATGTTTGTCGAATAGTAAAATAAACTTATATTGTCTGCAAATTCAAGTTTGCTAGAAACTTTTGGAAGGTTGTTTATAGAGATTAGGAATAAAAGAGGAACAAGAATCGAACCTTAGGGGACACCGCAAGTTCATTTTAATAATTTAGTGTGGTAATTATCATTTGTAATAACACGCTGTTGTCTGTTTTACAGGTAACTTTTGAACCACCGCAGTTTTTGGTTTTTTAATCCAAACTTTTCCAATTTTTTAGTAGGATTTTATGATTTATTGTCGAACGCTTTTGACAATTCTAAAAAGACTCCTAATACGAATTTCTTTTCACAGATTGATTCACTAATTCTTTTCGTGAAGTTTACAATAGCATGCTCTGTCAAGTGCTGAGTTTATTGGTTTAAACTCAGCACTTGAGTTTAAACCAATAAACTCAGCACTTATTGGTTTTCAAAAAACTCAGCACATATTGGTTTTCATTTAGAACTTTGTTTGTGATTAGGTATTTTTATAAACGATTGTAGATTATTGATTCGAGGAGTTTTGAAAATACGGGAATGATTGATATAGGTCTGTAATTATGTAAGGAGGAAGTTTCTCCGGATTTATAGATTGGAATAATTTTAGCTATTTTTTAATTGTTGGGTACAATTCCTGTAATTATTGAAGAGTTGAATATTAGAAAAATGGGTTTTCTTATTTTATTATTTAACAATTAATGATTCAATACTGCTTATTATTTGAAATAACTTTCATTTGCTTTTATTACACCAGTACACAGTGGGTCAGAATTCACTCAAAACTAATGACTCGTCATATAATAAAAATTTAAAGACCAATTTTGCACAATATATTTTTAAAATATTAGAGACCCGTCTAATGTTTAAGGGTCTTGAGCGACCCCTAAAAATTTTTTAAATTTAGTATTAATTTATTAAATAGAACATAATAAGGGGTATCATCAGACATTTTCAAAAAATATTGCTTTATGACACACCCTAATATATGTATATATAAATATATGTATGTGTGTGTGTGTGTGTGTGTATATATATATATATAATATATATATATATATATATATATATATATATATATATATATATATATATATATATATATATATATATATATATATATATATATATATATATACATACACTTAATAGAATAGTTACAGTAATATAAAGTTAAGTAATATATTTTAATAATATCATTTAAAACAAAATATCATTTAAAATAATTCATTGAAATCTTGATTCTGAAAATATTTTAACCAATAAAGTTCAAAATATTTAAACTTTCAAAAAAAAAAAAAAAAAAATTAGATTTATATATTTGTTATCAAAATATGTTTTAAAATTGACTCAAAATATTCAATCATTTACCAAAGATTACCAAAAAAAAAAAAGAAAGTTTATTACAGCACACACCCACCTTTTTTGGGGCCTGGGTGCACATAAAAAGCAATTTTTTCACACCCCTTGATAGATGTGAACTTATAATTATTTTTTTTAGAAATATTTGTAAGGTATCTTTATAGGGAACAAAAAAATTTCAGAGTGGGCGGACACAAAACCGGGCGGACAATTTAGCACACTGTGTGTTGTGAATAAACATCGTAGTTCACAGCATACAATCCAATGCAATCTTTATTTATTTTATGCCAGATTTATTAAACTTCGTCCATAAACCTTTTGACTAAATGTTTTTCTCCCCTAGCTTCCGAAACGGGGCGCTATAAAGACAGACAAAATATCGACTACGCCACTATTACATTACACCAAAAGTTAATTACTGTAAAATATTATTTAAAAGCTGAAAAACAACAAAGGTTATTTTCTACACTTATTTGTCATTTTTGTTTAATAATTATCTTAGCATTAATATTTAATTAGTAATTGAATGAACTTGTTTTAAAACAGTAATTATAACTTTTAATGGTGTATTTTTATTAAAATAACGGCATTCTTATTCATGTCCAAATTTTTTCAAAATTTAAGGACTTGTGGCGCTGCGCTTTTCAATAATGCGGCAGTAATATTTTTTCAATCATGCTCAGATCAGTTGTTCATCGTGATCGTGTTAAATGTTTGTCACTGGATCGCCTTCTCCGTGGTGACTCTAAATCCTTATTTTTCTTATATTTATCAATATAATCTCTGTCTTCTCCTTTTCTTCTTTGATATAAAAGTTCAGTTGCTACTTCGCGATCTCGTGACGAGTCATTTTTACTTTTTTTATTTTCATGATAATCATCTTCGTGGTGTCTTCTTTTTGACGAGTTTCTACTTCTATCTTCTTTTTTGTTAACTTCTTCAACTTTTTGATCATATTCTTTCGTTCTTTTATTTTCAATTTCACTATTATGACGAGATGAATCTTTATTATGTTTATCACGATGTGTCATATTATAACGGTTTTTAGAATTTCTTTCCTCGTCACGTAAAAAATCACTATTATCACGACGTTTAATCTCTTTATCATTATCACTGCGTACTGTATGTTTGTCATTACGACGCAGCAAATCTCTATCATCACGACGTTTTTTTGGTGAGCTTTTTTTCCTACAAAAAAAAAAGTTACAAAAATGTATAAAACGTCAATTGAACAGGTGTTTTCAATTTTGGTTAAAATCTATTTATAATTTTAACTTAAGCAGTTGAATATAGTAATCGATTTAACATTGTAAAGGGGTCGTCCATATTTTACGTCACGCAATTTTCGACCATTTTAGTACCACTTTAGTAACAAGTCTCGTATGACTCGTCACGAAACCAACAGAGAGCGTGACGTAATTTATGGACGACCCCAAAATAAGCATGTCAATCTAGTTAAGGATTAGTATTTTAAAATCAAAAACAAACTTATAACTAATTAAATTAAAATAGCAGTTTATATAAAAAACTTTTTGATTTTTTTTTGATGTCATTATTTTATTGCTTTAGAGATTTTTAAAAGTGCAGTTGAATTTTGAAAAAGTTGAAAATTGTTTTGTTTTAGGAAAAAGATGACGAGTTATTATGTAAAAAAACAAAAAAACAAAAAAAAAATGAAAAGAATGAAAATCATTTCATACTTCGGGTGACAATTACGAACTTTGAAGTTTTGTTTTTGTAATTTTACTCTTTTTTGATCTCATGGAGTGTAAAATAATTTTATATTTAAAGATTGCGTTATAATCATTAGGCATTACTCTATCATTTCCATACACCCATATTTAAATTCCATACACCCATATTTAAATTCCATACACCCATATTTAATTTCCATACACCCATATTTAAATTCCATACACCCATATTTAATTTCTCTAATAAAATTGTTCATTTGTTATTCAAAATGTTTAATATAATGTTTACTTATATTTATTACATTAATCTAATATTTTAAAATTTTGTTCAAGAGGTTTATTTGTTGCTAATATTTTTGTTTTGTTCTAGTTATGCGAATATATATATATATATATATATATATATATATATATATATATATATATATATATATATATATATATATATATATAGAGAGAGAGAGAGAGAGAGAGAGAGAGAGTAAATTGGCAAACTTATAGGTATTGAAATAAAAAATTTGTTGAGTTTATTCCTGTGAAATGTATTTTTTTTTCAATTTATGTTTTAACATCAAATTAGAGAATGTATTAATAATATCCATAATAAATTACTGATTTGTTATATTGATAATATATATAATATTAAATTTGGTTTGTTTACCTTAGATAATTTCCTAAAAATAATCTTAATTGAATCAATACATTCACTTTCTCATTTTGCCCAACTATGTGGGGAAAAATGTGACAGTGAAGGTGTTGTCAATAAATAATCTCTAGTAATCTAACCACTGCAGTTTTGCAACTGATATTTTTTCGGATTATAATAGGATGTTAGAAGACTTCAAAAAACCTGTTACATGGGCCGTATTAGTGCTCATATTGCCCTTCATTATTCTAAAACGGTAGATACGCAATATAAAATAGCTTGTTAGTCCCGTTAAAACTAAATAAATTAAAAATTTTCTATTGTACCTTTGTTTTTAATAAATGCTTTTGACAGTTTTAATTACTATTTCATTATATAACTATTCCATTTCGACTAAGGCTACATACTCAAAATAATACTTAAGAGCTATCCGATTTTTTTGTTTGAAAACTATTTTAATCAATTCAGTTGGTTTATTTGCAATTTTTTATATCAGAATTTAATACCAGGCTAAATTATTAACACAAACCTTAATTTCTTTAGAAAATTTACGGTTTACGGATAGTAATTGTAATAAAAAAATTTTTTGTTATTGGCGCTACCTTGAGTATCTATTACTTATGCAAAGAATTATAATGTCTCATTAAATAAAAAAAAAAAAAAAAAAAAAAAAAAAAAAAATTGATATAAATAATAGAATTATTGGTAAAAGAAATTTTCTATCTAAGCATATAGATTTTTCTATCTAAGCATATTGATATTTATCATATCAATAAAAATCATTAAAAACCTGTCATGGAACTATCAAGTTTATCCAAAAGAATTATGACATTTTCCGATTTGGATTCAATATCAAAAAAAAAAAAAACTTTCTGAGCTGATATTACTTAAATCTCATCTCGTTAAGCTTAAAATAGTCTTTTTGATTCGATTATCTCAAGAATAATCTTTCATTAACTTTTTTTATTAGAACAAGGGAGATAAATAAATATTACACAGGAAATACTAAAAATGGTTAGTTATACCCATCTCTTTTTAAAACAACAAATTATGGCAAGCTTTCCATTACATAACAATCCCCATTGGAACAAATCAATAACATTATCATTAAAAAAAACACCTAAAACTGAAATTGTTAAAAAAAAGATCTAAAAACCCTTTTGTTAGCTACTAAGCTTTCTTCATTTAAATAAAACTTAAAAAAAATAAAACTTGAAAATTTGTTTTAAATAATTATTTAAAGAATATTAAACATATCTATTATTATGGCTATTATATTACTATTTTATCATTATTTATCCTATTCTTATTATTACTATTTTCATTTACATTTTATATTTATTATTATTTTTTTTATGATTCATTGCATGATGCTAATAATGATTTTACAGTAGTAATAATTTTACTATTATTTTTTACTGTTATATTTTTTATTGTTATACTTACTTATTATTATTTTAATTTTATTAATATTGATACCATTATTTTTAACTATTTATTTATTTTAAATATTTCCATAATAATAAACTATACTATAATTTTTTTTTCATTAATCACTATTTTTTTTATAGTTGTTATACAATATGTTATTTCTGTTCATTATTATTTATGTTAATAATATATTCTTTTATCTTTAATCTTGTTCATTAAAAAAAATTCTTTTTTCTTTAAATGTTTTTGTTTCTTTGTTTAATTAAATGCGTTTTTTAGATGTCACTCCATTGACCAGTTTTTAAATAAATGAGTTGCACCTAACCTTATTAATATCATTATTTAATGTTGTAATGATTTGTATTTATATTTTTATAGTTAAATAAATGTATGTAAAAAAAAACTAAAACTAATATATATCTTGAGGTAAATTAATATATTAAAATACCTCGAAAACTTATTACTTTTAAAAAAATATTCAAATAAAATTAGAACCTGTCAACCGGCGACCGTTGTTATTTAATAGGTGACTTGTCATCTTCTGAAGAACCTAAACAATTAATTTAAAGTAAATAGTTATTATTATTAATAAATTAATTTCTTTAATTATTACTATTAAATAAATATAAATATATATATAAATAAATATATATATATATATATATATATATATATATATATATATATATATATATATATATATATATATATATATATACATATATTTCCTTCGACATAATTTCAAGTCAAATCATTGCCTTTTTTTTAAAAAAAATCACAACAAATTTTTAAAAATTACTAATGCTTATTGTTTTGTTAATAACTCAATAAAAAAATAACAGTGATTTATTGCTCAACAGGTAACATTAATTGCAATGATTTCAAAAATGGTGGCAAAATTTTAAAATGTTTTTTAAAAAGATTTAATAAAAAAAGTTGAATGAAAAAATTTAACAGAAAAAAACAGAAAATAATAATATGAGAATAAATTAAAAACTTTAACCAATTTTATAAAAAGCAACTATTGATTTTACCATAAAACAAACTAAAGATGTAAAAAAAAATGAAGATATAGCTTATGTCATATAAAATATGCTTCAATGAAGTAAATTAAAAGTAGTTTATCATAAACAAACAATTTTTTAAATTATTTTAGTCTAAAATTTTTTATATATTATGAATATTTATCATTTTCAAAAGACATCTAGGTTGTTTGTAAATGCTTATTTTTTAAAATTAGGATATTTTTAACCGGTCAACCTTGACTGTCAAGAACTCATTTTGGGAGTTCAAATGTATATATATATATATACCAATGTATAATGTTCAAATGTATATATATATATATACCAATTTCTTTGAAGACAGATTGAGACAAGTCATTTTTCCACATGTATACAAAGCATACATAAAACATTATATAAATTTAGCTCGTATATATTTAAAATTCTCATTTAATAAATAATAAAATGTTTTGCGTGAGAAAAGCGATTTGCAAAGCAGATTAAACGGATAGCATGTTTCTGACGGCGATAAAGACGTTGCAACTTACTTTTTTCTGTACTAGCCCAGGCGATATTAGTATAATTTTAATAACTGTGTATAAATGAATAATAAATTTTGATTAAAATTTTCTTATTGAGGTAGATTCGTGCTTTATATATGAAACTCCTATGTTTTTTGAAATTTTAGTGCTTATGTAGTCGATATGATGATTCCAAGTGATGTTTTCATCAAGGTAAACACCTAAAAATTTTGTTACGGAATCCCTTTTTATTTCATTTTGATCAATAAAATTTTTAGGTAAGTTCAATGGCGAATATCGTTTTTTGAAAAGCGAATGGAATAAGGTCCACTTTGTTTTATTAGAATTTAGAGTTAACTTATTACATTTAAACCAACTCGATACATGTATAAGCTCTTTGTTTATTGTTTTAAAAAGTTCAAAGATATTACTGTTAGAAAGAAATAAGTTAGTATCATCTGCAAACATAATACTTGTTAGTTTAGAGGCTTTATTTAAATCATTGATATAAATTAGGAAAAGGAGTGGACCAAGAATTGAGCCTTGTGGGACTCCACATGTTATAGAAAGACAGTTGGTGTGATGACCGTCATTACTCGGAACAAATTGTTTACGATTTGACAAATAGCTTTCAAACCATTTTAAAACTCTATTTTTTATTCCATAGTGTTTAAGTTTATGGATTAGAATTTGGTGGTCAACCGTATCAAAAGCTTTTGATAGATCAATAAAAAGAGTAATTGGGAGTATTAATTTTTTTTTAGATTTTTGCAAACATTTTCTAATAGATTGTTATGGTCCTTGTAAATTTTTTCGTTTTTAGGTGTTTTTGTTTTCAAAAAATTTATATATAGTTTTTGCTTAATTATGGACGATTTTTTAAAGCCCTTAGTGTATTTAAGCTCTTAGTAGCTATTTTATTTTTAAATGCTTGGGAAGTTAGCATCGTATACATAAAAAATGTTTTGAAAAAAAACTCATAAATATTGCTAGCATTATCATTAAAATTTATGTTATTCCAGTGTAGTAATGAAAGTTGATTTTTGAATAAATTAAGGTTGGCCTCATTATAAATGCGTTTTCTAATTACTCTTTGTGCAGTTAAAGTATTTTCAGAGTTTGTATTATCTAATTTTAGGAATATAGGGAAATGATCTGTTATATATCGGTTTGCAAAATACCTACTTTTAGATCATTGTTGAAAATATCTGAAGTTATTATATTATCTATTAGAGATGCTGAATTTCTCGTTACTCTTGTAGGTTTGTTTATTAAAGATACTGAACCCGTTTCAAAAATTTCATCATAAAAATTTTTAACTTTAAGGTTATCATTATAAAGAAAACAGTTCATGTTTAAATCTCCAATTATAAAATTTTGTTTTTTTCAACAGTACCTTTTTTAATAATATGTTGTAAAAACATGCTAAAGTTTTCGCTTACGCCATCAGGTGGCCGATAACAACAGCTTAGTAAAAAAAATTTTTTGTTGCAGTTAGTAATTTCTATAGTTGCAATTTCTTTATCGCAGTCAGAAACGCCTAAATCATGCCTAAAACAATGCTCAAAATTTTAGTGAACATAAATTAAAACTCCACCACCGCGCTTATTTGTTTTCCTTTCCATTAAAAATGTATTAAAATGAGGTAGATGAAAATTATTTAGGTTTTCTAAAGAAATCCAAGTTTCCGTTAAACAAATTATATCAAAAACATGTTCAGTTTCTTCTAATAAGTCTAAAAGTTTTTCAAAATTGCTATTTAAGCTTCTTACATTGAGGTGGAGAATTAACATTTGATTATTATTTCTTTCATTCTCATTCTTAAAAAGAAACCCTTCTAGTTGGCTAGGAAAGTAATATGAACATTCTGAAAATTTATTGTGATAAATATTGTAATCAGAGTCTAAATTTTCATTTAACGTAGAGTAATTTGTTTTTTGAATTTTAAAAACACGAGATTCAAAGTTTTCATTTGTAGCCATGATAAATATATTTTATTTAAGATTTCTTTTTAGGAATGCCCATAAAATTATTCGTTAAAATTGTTTTTAAAAGAAGTTTTAATATAAAAAATTTTGTCATACCTTACCGTAACACTTTCACCATTCAATCGCCTTTCTTTCACTTCAGCAAACAATTATTTTGGAATAGCGATGGTTTCTTGAGAAAAATCTTTGTTCACGAACGTATTTGTGCCTTTGAGTCGATACAATTCCTTTAATATTCTTATTTTCTCTTTATATTTCTGAAGATTTAATATTATAGTCTTTGGTCGTCCATCATTTTTTCGTCCAGTGCGGTGAGCTCTTTTAATTTCAACATCTTTTAGTCGTCCGCTTATAGAAAAAGTTTTAGAAAACAGTCGTCACGTATATCATTGCAAAAAGATCGTCAGTATGACGCAAAAACATCCAGTTGTCCAGTTGAATGTCCCACAAACAACAAGTTTTATCTTGCAGATTTTTAGATGACGCTCAAATTTTGACAAGATCTGCAAACTTGTTAAAATTTGATCATCATCTAAAAATCTGCAACAAGTTACATGACCTGTATGTCCATACAACTCCCGTGTTATTATAATATGTTGTTTTGTTTTTAAATTGTAAATTGTACAAATTTTGTCGGCGCTACCAGAAGCAACATAATCTCCAGACTGAGCATATGCACATGTCATAAAACAATTTGTTTTTCGGACGAAAAAGCATAAACCTTTTTTTTTGAGTAGGTGTTCCAAACAATTAGCTTGCTATCTTGTGCAACACTTAGTAAACTCCTTATGGAGATTAGTAAGTGTTGCACAAGATTCAATTGAATCACATCACACTCAAAAAATTAGTGCCATACATGCCAATGTATTGCACTAATTATTCGAGTATGACTACAGTTTTTTTCTAGTTCGCATTCGAATTTTGCTTATTTGATCTACATTTTGAGTAACCAATAAAAAATTTGTATCTTGAGCAACTTTGCGTGCATCGCTGATTTGTCTCTTTAAATCTTCTGCTTCTTGTCGAAGATAGTCTATTTCTGAAACACTCATTATATAATTGCTATAAATAAACTAAAATTCGATAGTTATATGATTATATGATAAATCAATTTAATATTGTTTTTCAAAACACCTTAATGTATCTCGAGAAAAGAGCAATTTAAAAAAGAATAAAACGCTTTTTGAAACTAATAACTTTTATGAATTTTTTTTTGAACTCTTTGAAAATATGTGTTAAATAACGTTTGTAGACATCTAAACTAGCATATTTTGTAAAAAAGATAAAAATTGATTTTTTTTACCTTAAGGTGTTTTGAAAAACGGACTTCAGTATAAGTCAATAACATATTTCAATAACGACTTGTAATTTATGTACGTAAACAAATTAAGTAAAAAACGTAACTCGCATATTGTGTATTTAAAAAAGCAATTAAAATGTTCTCTTGTTTTATATTTTAATAATTTAAATAATTTGCCAGACCAGGCACCAAGTATTTGCTGATGGTCGTACTTGATATATATATATATATATATATATATATATATATATATATATATATATATATATATATATATATATATATATATATATATATATACTTTTTGTAAATGCAATGCATTCTAGTAAAGCTGCACTGGGCAGTGTACGCCTTAGGGATGAATAATAAGTTAAAAAGAGTTTAGCAGAGTGAGATAAAAGTACAAAAGGACAGATGTCCAAGGGAAAACAAAGAGCCTCAAAGTGGAAAAATATTAAAAACTGATATGAGTTAGGTGTAGTAAAAAGTAAATAAGAATAATAAACAACAGTCAAGGAAAATCATTAGTTGTTGTGCTACTAATTTGTTGTTAGAGTCCAGCATAAATGTGATTTGTAGATAGAATTGGTAATGGAGTAGAATTATTCGTTTTATAAAAATTCACCATGTGGTTTGTATTCTAAGGGTGATAAATCTTCATTATAGATGTAAGTGTCATGAACGTCTCGAGTACAGTATGAACTGGTGCCCTATGGTGCAGTGTGAACGCATAAAGACCTCCAGCTTTTAACCAAAACTGGTATCCTAAAAGAAGTTCCACTCTGGGTCTACACCTAAGAAAAATGATTGCTCGCGTAACCTTTCTTTCATTACTTACCATCCTTTTAAGAACCATCACGATTTAACATCAAAAAGGACATTGAGGAGAAGGGTTCGAAGACGACAAAATATTCAAGAGAGAATTGCAGCTAAGCGGAACTTAGAGGCATCTATAGATAGTGAGGGAACATTAGAAAAGGAGCAGAAAGTGGTCGAAGAACCACCAGTAAAAATAAATAAAGAAGATACAGAAGAAGTGGAAAATACATTAAGGTTCTTGGCCGATAATTTAGACGTTTTCACGAACAATATAATTGTAAAGTAAGGTACATTTAAATGATAAATATATACTTAAAAACATTAGTAACATAATTCGGAATCACCACCTATTGTAATACCAATGATTTCTTACCCCTATAACCCTTATCCCAACCGGAACACGTGACTTTATCTAGAATCTACGTGTAACCCAAACCCTAATTATTAATAATTATCACAACAATTATCATAAATATATTAAACATCTAAATCCCCCTTAGAACAACTGCTCTAAATATACCCACTAAGACATTGAATTACAGAGACAGCCAATTTCAATACTTGTCTCTAAAAGAAAACCGATGACAATAACAAAAAATAATTCCCGCGGAAAATGATAGAAAAACTCACCTTGGGAATTACCTAACTCTTTTCGCGGAGACTAAAGAAGCTCTGACACGTAAATAGAACAATAGACCATTGAAAACTTACGATAGAACAATGGAATTTCTAAAAACAGAAGTTTTACATTTTTATGTGCACACGTTTCGTTCGTATCAGATATCTGCTAACAAGCGAAGAAAAAGCAACTTTGGCGTTCAGAAATATATTTTTTCACGTTTATTTAATAAAAAAATCCACATTAACGACAACACGAACAATGGCATCGAATAATTACATAAATATATACCCTACTACAACACCCAGCAACACGGTAAGAAAAACATTTCCTTTATCACATTTACATACTTAATAAGTCATACCATCACCACCCCACTATAATTTAGCGTTTACTTGAACACCACACGCCACTACAATTCACCATTGAAAGCACCTCATACTATTCTTACACATTATGCATACTTAGATTTTATTATAGAGTCCAAACACACCGGAAGACATATTCCTTACACAAGACGTGTTTCGAAATCAAGAAGTTCTCGTGACCGTAGATAAATTAGAATTAGAAATACTAAGGCACAGTACCACCCTGGAACCCGAAGACAAAAAAGAAGGAGACACAACACAAAAAGACGAAGAACTAAGTGACAGCCAAATGATAGAAACGGTAGGTTTAGTTTAAACCTTTACACCAAAAACATCTTAAAAACTATTAATCATCCCCCTCATACCCAACCCCCTAGGGTCCGACTCCGTTATCTGAAAATTGTTGTGTTTATATATGTATGTACTTCATTTATGTATATCATTTGTGCGTGTTTGCATGCATATATGCATGCATCTGTATATGCAGACATGTGGGGATGTATGTGTTTGCATGCATATATGCACACCCTACCCTGTTACCCTCTTAGTATGTATAGACCTCTGTTTTATACATGGTAGTGTTCATACAGATATATTTGTATGTGCATATACATGTGCACATACATTTATATTTGGATTTATACTCTTGCACCCAACCCCCTCTATTTCACTCTATTTCACTCCGTTACCTGATTTATCTGTTTTATGCATAGTTGTACTCACACAAGTATATGTGTACTTGCGTGTGCATGTGTTTGCGTGTTTATATGCGCATATGCGTGTGCATGTATGTGGACGTGTGTTTATGCATTAGGTGTGTATACATGTATATGTAGAATTGTGTTCTTATATGGGTGTTTAGGCTGGTTTAGGCATACTTCTATGCCTAAACCAGCTCTCCTGTACCCAACCCCCTAAGATTCTAAATCAACTCTCACAGTATTATATAATTGCGTGAGAACATATTATAATGATCTACACTATTCTGTATGATCTTATAATGCTCGATACGCACACCAGATGAAATGGGAGACTCCTCGGGTATGAGTTCATCACATATCTAAACCTTACGTGGTAACTAAGCTGTAGGCCATGGAGTTGTTTTAGTACTTTAACTTCTTCGAAACAAGCTTAGACATTCCGACATGGCCCTGACGAGATGAAGGTTTGTCACATGCCACAACTTTAGACCATTATGATGACCTCAACCCCGAACTCCACTCGCGCAGCACCTTCCCCTCAACTTGTTTTACTTTTATACTACAATAATTTGTACTACTAATTTATTACTAATTTATTACCTCCAATTTACGATGGTAATCACTAAAGCTTTATAGCATACATACTATGCATATCGGATATATTATACACGATATATATAATATTCTAGATATACATAAGTCTCTCTATAAATAATATAAGAAACTTATTGGTTTACCTAACAAGCATCATACTGCCCCGAACCAACACCACTGAGCCAAACTGTGTTGCTATAATTGTACTGCACCCCGCACATAGTTCTTACAAAAATAGCAACAAACTCCACATTCTCATATGTTCTATCAACATATGTTAAAACATATCTTATAAAGTGCTTTTAACAAAGATTACGATCACAAAGAACATAATAACATCAAAATTGAATAAGACGGAAAATTAAAATATTTACGAAAATACAGATTCATACAAAGAAAGACATTAATTCACATATTAAACTTGAACATTTAGAACACCACAAACACAAAGCACAATAATTAACACAAACTTACAGAACACTGAAACAACACTTACTTAAACCTAACTTAAAGAACACTTACTTAACTCTAACTTAACTAGTGAATAATACTCCCCTCTTTAACACCACCTCTTAATACTGGACATCTGTCCAAATATTATAATTTATCTAGCACTCCCTTGCACTTATATAATATATTTCTTTCTTCTCTTAAGACTCTTACGGTCTGATGGTTCCATATCAGTGGTGGAACATTAATAGCTTCCACTGCGAAACAATAGCAGATCCCATTGTGTTATCCCAAAAGGACTTTTCTCAGAGTATCAAGTCAGGAAGATTGCTACAGACTCCCAAATTGACACTGAGACCAGAGGACACTTAGCGGGGTTTAGTTCAACTTGCAAACAGTAGTAAGTAGTTTTTTGACATAAATGTCTATTAAGTGCAGTGTTTTTTCAAAATGTAGCATGGGTCAATGAGAGTTGTGAATTGTTTTGAGTTAATTTAGGTGTGTGTAATGTAAATAGATATTGTATTTTACGTGTAAAACTATTGTAGTAGCATGCCTCAATAGCAAGAGTTATAAGTATAAAAAATAGTTAAAAGGTCCTTTAAGTTGGTGTAACGTCAGCTAGGCGTGATTTGTAGTAGTCCTATGACGTGTTTCGAGAGAATAAATTACCTATTACAACTAGATGATCTAAAATATTTAACTAGAACTACATTAATATAACAACAAAAACTAATGTGTAAATTTAAAAAAAATAATCTATTTATAAAAATTACGACTAATTCATAATAATTATATGGAGTTTTGTAGTTTAACTGGTTAATACGAGGTTTTGAAAAAGTGTTTGGTATTTTGTGTAAGAAAAAAGAATCACAGTACATAAGTCACATGACTGTAATGTTATGAGAAATATTTAAAACGGAGTAGAATTATTCGTTTTATGAAAATCATGGCTTGTTTTTGCTTAATAATATCAATAGTAAATTGTGTCTTAGGTTATCAGATAATGTATGTAGCAGAGATGGAGACAAGTTATTTCTTTTTTAAGTAGTTGTCAGATGGTGTATGAAAGAGAGCTGAAGTAGAATTAATCGTTTTTTAAGTAGTTATCATATGGTGTATGAAAGAGAGCTGAAGTAGAATTAATCGTTTTTAAATAGTTATCATATGTCACAGAGCTGGTGTAGAGTTATTCATTTTTTTTAGTAATTATCAGATGGTGCATGGAAGAGAGCTGGAGTAGAATTATTCGTTTTTTAAGTAGATATCAGATGGTAAGGCTATTATTATAATAACCCTGACAGGAGTGTTAAAGTAGATTGTACATGATAGTCAAAATTTGAGAGTGTGTACGGTGACAGTAGTAGTTAGTAGTTGTAATGGTTATGGTTAGCTGGAGTTGTATATTAAATATGTATGATTCTAGTAGTATCATATTAAAGCATATATACAAATACATATACAAATGCAAATACATTAAAGAAAAAACAAATACCCTTATAAATACATTATAGCACACATGTAAATACACACACACACACACACACTGATAAACAAGATTATATGTGTATTAATGCAAACACATATGAGTATGTATGTATTCACACATGCGTACGCTTACACACACACACATTTGTTGTCATCAGGGAGTTTCGAAGGTCTGGCACCTTGTGGACGCTACTTTGCTAAAATAGAGCACGTGCTCAGAATTTGTAAAACACCAGTATTTTATAATGGGGTGGTATGTCTTAAACTTAATATGTTCTTTTCTTGGTCAATATTGACCAGGGTTTTTGTGTATCTGTTTAGGAATGTTAATGTAAACATTGACACAGATATCTTATGACATTTATTCTGTACCATAGACATACAACATAAAGTGATAGTCATATTGGTACATACTTATAAACTTTTACTACAGTTAAAAACTTAGTAGCATTTAGCTAATTAAGAAAACATATAGACATTTGTCCCCTTATAAATAAATAAATGTCCCCTTATAAATAAATATTGGTACATAAACTTTATCTATAGATATAATTGTGAATAGAATAAAAGAAAGTTAAGTAACAAAAACATGTTTGCTTACCATTCTGAAAGTAAATATTATCTTTTGGGTTTAAATCGTGACGAAGATGTAAGATGTTCTTGATGATGAATATTAACTCGTCGTTGTTATAAAAGTTAAATTTAGAATTATAAATAAACAAAGATATACAGGAGATGTCAAGATTGATAAGAATCTTAATCCGCCTAAATATCCAGAGAATGTAAATATTAATTTTAAACTCACCGCTAAAATATGAATTTTAAACTCACCGCTCTGTATCAGAGTTCAAACAGAATAGCATGCGGTTTTAGAAATGGCTTTTATGCTGAATAAGAGACTGAGGAGAGCAAGGCCAAAAATCCCGATGATAAATTTGCGTTAGTTTGTAGAGTCTTGATGAACCGGAAATTTAAGTTCTTAAGAAGTTTTGAGTTTCCATTTGGATGATGTTGTCGATAGAGGGGTTGCAATAAAAGCTAATATTCTTTTGAGCAGTTGTTATTGTTGGTGTTTAGTGTGTATTAGTAAATCTTTAATAGATTTTAAGTTTGTATGTACTGATAGTGGTTTGTGTCGAAATATGTCCTGTAGTTGTAAGTTAGGGTCAATCATGTTCCAGTTGTTAAGAATGATGCTGTTGATTTGTTATCCAATGGGAGTATATGGAGTAACTATTGTTAGTCTTTCTGTATTTTCCTGCGCGCGCCTGTTGTTGATAAGTTCATGTTGCGTTTTATAAAGCGCTTTCTTAATGTTATTGTTGATGATGCGCAGAGGATAGTCTCTTAGTACTAGTGTCATAGTTAAGTATTTAAGTTCTTTTTGTAGGTTGTTAAGTTCTGTAATGATAGTGCGGTATCTGAGAGCTTGGCTGTATATGGTGCCCAGAATGGTGTGTGTGGGATGATGTGAGTCATAGTGAAGTAGTCCCATTGTATCAGTTGGTTTTCGATAGATGGTCGTGTGAATGTTACCTTGTTCATTTTTGTACAGTAGTATGTCTAGAAAGTTTATTGATGTTGCTAAGTGGTTGAAAGTGAATTTGATTGTTGGATGGATGGTGTTCATGTAGTTGCAGATCTGATCTAACACTTCTATGGGTCCTTGAAAAATGAAGTGTATGTCGTCGATGAATCTTCTGTAGAAAGTAATGTGGTTCGGAAATTGGTTGGTGATTTGTTCGTCAAGCCTTCCCATGAATAAATTCGCATAGCATGGCGCAACCCGTGTGCCCATTGATGTACCTGTCAGTTGATGGTAGTGTTTGTCACCAAAGGAGAAAGTACTGTTTGATAGTATTTCTTCTATTAGGTTGCCTATGATACCTGGTGATGGGCAGTCAGGTGGTCTATCTTGTAATGGTATGAGCCTCAAATAATGTACTACTGCGTCTATGCCATCTCTGTGTGGGATTTTGGTGTAGAGTGCACGCTTAAAAATAGTGTTGAGCCGTAGGCTACATTATGTCGCGTAGAATACAACAATGAGTGTCGACGCCGGCTACACCAACACTATGTGACTTTAAAAGCCACACTCAGTGTTGCATTCGTAAAGCTACATAAAATGTAGACTTGAAAGCCACACTTTGTGGCCTTTAATGCGACACTTTTGTAGAAATTTTTTCGACATAATTGTTGCATTTAATCAATGGCTGTATATATATGCTCTTTTTGCGCGACAAAACTGTTGTAAAAAAACCTCAAAATTAGTGTTGCGCTAGATGTAACACTATAGTTTAAACACTAATCTGTGTTTTTCTAGACGTTAAAAATGTTTTGATTTTTTGTAAGTATATTTATGCGTGATTTATTCCGCCCATTTAGGTCTTCATGTACTATGTATATAACCGGGTGCAATTAAATAATTCAAATAAAGAATGCTATTTATATCATATAATAAATTACACATTGTCATTTAGAGTCATACTAAATTACACATGTATATTATATTGGATTACAAGAAATAACGGAACGATATCACAATAAAATAATAAAAACTGAAATATAAATTTTATTTTAATTCCAAGTCAATACATTGTTATAGTATTTCTTTTAAGTATATAAACTCAGTTCAAACTCAAACTCAATTCAGTGAATATTAAATTAAAAACAAGTCTTAAAACATTTATATGCAAAAGCGAGTTAAAACCTTGAAAAATAGATACCGCCGTCAGAGAAGAATCGTATATCAACATTTTGTGTTTTTTTTTTTTTTGTCCATTATCAATAAATATTCAGGAGTGTGTGTTTCATAAATATACCACAACAATAAAATTTTAGGAAATATTTAAATAATCAGTCGAATTTTCTGGAAGAAAGACTTTGCAAATTAAAATTTGAAACTTGATTTTCTTGGAAACACAAAAAAAAAGACATACGGTCTCTTGGTTCTCGGCTGACGATATAACAAAAATAAACAAGAAAGTGATAAAAATACTTTTTCGTTTCACAAACATATTGCTTAATTTAATCTTAAACTTACGGCAATACTTTCTTTAAAAGGAATTGACGATAATTCTTTTGTTGTTTATTCCAAGCAAATTTCCCATAAATCTATATACACAAATAAGTTCATGAGGAAAATTGACATTAAATACATAATAAGAGACTAGCTGCAACTCAAAAGCAAATCTAATACTCGGTATGGCTTTCAACCGTATAGCTGTATTATCGACTTATAATTAGAGTTATAATTTGAATTATAAATAGAGTGCTGCAACACTTGAATAAAATCAGTAGAAAAACTTTCTCCCTCTTCAATAACTCAAGGGAGCTTTCAAGACTGAGGTGTACCTAAATGTTTAAGTAAAATTTTAAAAATGCAGAAAATTCAAAGCTCAAAAAAGTAATACTTTTTGATTATAAACCAAATTTAACTTTAAAAAAAAATGCATAGAAAAAACTTACATCCATTTCTCTATAAAATATACCCAAATTCTTGGACTCTTCTTGCTCTTCTGTGGAGGTGCTATCATAAGAAAAGGGAGCGCCTTAAATGCAAGAAAAGTTGCATCTTCTAAATAAAAATAAAAATAAATCAGGGAACAACTTGTATATACTTATAAACCTTTATAGGTAGATTATAAAAAAACCTTCTTTTGGATTAAAAGGGTATATTACATAAGGAACTAATAAATGAAATAAGATGAGAAAGAGAAACTTCGCACTTTTGCAGATTGGCACATAGTCAAGTTGCAGCAGCTTAGTACTTATGCAGATTGACAATTATGTTGTAAAATTTCTTATTTAAGTTATAAAGTTCTTATTTATTCATTCTCCCCACTTAGGGTAGTAGACATATATATACCTCCATTATATTAGTCTTCTGACAAAGTATTTTTGAACATTGAATCTCTTGCTAGTAACAAAATGTTTTGTTTGCAAGTGTTAAAGCCATCATGCAATGTAACATTACTTGATACCTCTTCAATGAAATGAAACTATCTTTGAAATTCCCTCATTAGTTTCATATCTAGGAGGGCCCATGTTGCATGTTTCAGAAGTTACAAAAAGAGAATTTTTTTCTAAGTGTTTATCTTGTTTATATAATGTGTCAAGAAACTTGAGTGGCTCATTGCAATGTATAACACTACTTTCAAACTTACTCTTAAACATTAATAGAGTGGAATCTGCTCTAATGTCATTGAAAACTGATAAAGCAGCATTACCAATATCATCGCTCAAAATAACAACCGATCAATGATCAGCAATGTCTAAAGAAATTTCAAAAAATTCAAGGAAAACCTTTTTTTGTGAAATAATTACATTTGATTGGCAAGCTTTGAAAAACTATTTGAGCACTGCAATATAGGAAACTAATGATTATGAAATTACTGTTAACAGAAACAATTACTTCAGGTATAATGTAATAAGGAACACTGCTGCTTGTTCACAATGAAGAAACTAACAAAGGATCAATATATTCTATTGTTTTTTCAGGTTAAGTGTAAACTTGATAAGTAGAATTCTCTGGGAAACTAGGCAATGAATATTCTGAAAAATTAGGCAATAAATCGTTACGATTATCATTTAATAGATTACTATGTATTTTGGCTCAGGATTTTTATCAATGAAATCATTATCAATATTATGGTAACATTTTACATGTCTAATTAGCGACATATATGCTGTACAGGTACATTTACAGATATTCTGTAAACATCTAATTGGATAAACAATTTTGGCAATACTATTATGACGTTGTAGATGATTTTGAAAAAAAATCAATAGTTACGTAAAAGTACCTCATATACAGCAAATAAACATTTTAATAACTTTTATCAAAAAAAAAAAATTATATATATATATATATATATATATATATATATATATATATAATATATATATATATATATATATATATATATATATATATATATATATATATATATATATATATATATATATATATATATATATATATATATATATATATATACACACAATATATACATATTATAGCACTATAAATCATAGTTGCCATTGTGCATTTATTGCATATATTAATATAATTTTATTAGAGTGCTTTCATAGGTATGATGAAACTATTTAATACATTATTTCAACATGCAACATGACTAAAAATCATAATCATAACTAATAAAAATCATTATTGAATGATATATCATGCAATAATGATTTTCATTAGTTATCTCAGCAAAAAAAAAAAAAGATATGTACATAATGTAAAGTATTCCTTTATGGTATACGTATACCAAAAAGGGTAGATTATATATATATATATATACATATAATCTAGATTATATAGAACTAGATTATATGTATATACATATAATCTAGTTGTTAACATATGATAACTAAAATAGTTGTTGTTAATATAACTAAAATGCTGCTATTTTAACTAAAATAACATTATTATCATATTTATTTGATAATATTTATGTATTAAATATTTTCCATTTTGTTATAACATAAAAAAATTAACTTAAACAACATTAACATTGAGGTTTAACGTTAACAATATTATTTAACAACATTATTTACATTTATGTTAACAACATTACTTGTGTTATGTTAACAGATTACCAGTTAACTGCTAATGTCATGTGATTTTATTTAAACCTATATTTTACACATTTTTTTTAGACTAATGTTATTATTTTATATAATTAATGTTATTATGTTACAATTTTTATAACTTCATAATAATGTTGTTAACGTAACTAAAATAATTGTATTAACATTTTAATACAATATATATAAAATAATAACATTAGTCTAATTAAATAAAGTCACACAACTAATTCATGTAGTAATGTACTACAAACCGAAGGTCTTACCTAATTTTTAACAACTGAAAATCGATATTTTCCTCGCTTAACATATTTAATACGATATTACTAAAATATTACAAACCAAATATTTTTTTATGAAAAAGTTAACTGTGTATGTGTTTAAAATTACCATGCAGCAATAAAAGTTAACTAAAATTTTCAGTAAAACTGAAAATGGTTCTTAAAAAAAAACATGTCGCTAAAAACATGATTCTAGTCTCTTTTCCGAATAATTCGATACGAGAATCCAACAAAGTGCAACACTAAGTGTGGCTTTTTTTACGCATATAATGAAGTTTAATTTCATAACTACAAGTGTGGCTTTGAAGCGCACAAGTGTAGCCTTGAAGTACACTATTTGTGTAGCCAAAAAGACGCTACACTAAGTGTCGTGTTTTTTGTCCACACTATTTTTAAGCGTGTGATGTCACGTCAGCCGTCACAAAAATGAATTCTGAAGATTGAAGTCGTATATTTTGTAACATGTTGAGAAAGTGTATACTGTCCTTAATGTAGGCTGGTAGTGATTCGACCAGTGGTTGTATGAATCTTGTCAGGTATTCTGATAGGTTGTCCGTAGGTCCGCTGCATGCGCTGACTATTGGTCGTAATGGAATGTTAGGTTTATGAATTTTTGAAAGTCCGTAAAATAGTGGTGGTCTGCATGGTTTGCGGGGAAGAAGGAACTCTGCAGTCTGTTCGTTAATTTTATGAAGTTTAAGCATGTAGTTTGACATGTCAGTAATTCCTCTCACAATCTTATTCGCCTGGTCAGTCTGGAGCTCTCTGTATACAGTTCTGTCCATTAGTAGTTCATTCACTTTCTCTTCGTATGTTGTTTTGTTCATGATGCAGAGCCCTCCCCCTTTGTCAGTTTTTTTGATAATAATGTCTCGGTTGTTTTGTAGGTTTTTCAGGCTCGCCATACCTCTGGTTTCAAGTTGTTTTTTTTTCTCGGTATCTCTCTGTTTCACATCTCTTCTAGATCTCTGTCTATCTTGCCAAAGTATTCGAGTATGTTTTCATTCTCTGTTTTTGGAGGTACCTAGCTGGATTTCTTGTAGATTACGGATCTCTTCTGCTCCTTTCTATTCTTGAAGAACATCTTGAGTCGTAGTTTTCTTTTGAATTTCTCCACACTAGCCTCGTATACTTCTCTTCCTACTTTCTGTGAGTTGGGTATAAATTTCAGTCCTTTTCCAATTACTTCCTTTTCTTCATTTGTTGGTACGTGGTCAGATATGTTTGTTATCATTTTGTCAGTCAGAGCTGTTAGCATTCTTACCTTTTCGCTGTCCACCCATCGTTTAAAGTCCCTGTCATGTCTGAAGTTTTCGCCCGGTGGAAAAAGGGTTCTCATGCTGAATGGACCAATTGCTCTTTTCTCATTTGATGGAGTGAATTTTCGTTCGTTGTCCTAAAGGTAAGTAATAGCGTGTATCATTTTTGTATTGCATGTATTTTACTGTTTCTTTACTATATATAAGTGGTATGGCAATTATTGATATGTAGTTGTCCTTTGTTTTGTGAGTGCCCAAATAGTGGTATTTTAGTATGAGTAAAATTGTGAATAATAGTTATTAATTACATATGGATGCTTATACAAGATTATTGGAGATGTTGGCCGGGAGAGAAATGTATATGCATAAAGCACTGATTGTTGATAAATACAGTAGTGTGTTATATGCTTTGCAACGCGTGTTGTGTAATCCTGTGATGAGTGGCATTATAAATAAGGATTAATTAGTAAATAAATGAGTCAGTATTAGCATGTTTTGATATTTACATATTTAAATAAGCATATAAATCGTTTAAAAAATTACAGGTTCGTGTTATATTTTTTCGTTAAGTGTATTGTTTATAAAGATTCATGTCCGCTCTTCGTCTTTCATATATCGTAATAAATAGTATCACGGTAATGTTTTAATTTAGAAAACAAAATACTATGGTCAAGGGTATCAAAAGCTTTTTGTAAATCGATAAAAACACCACAAACAAAATGACCAGTATCAAGAGCTTTCCTGATTTTTTCCGTTATACTTATTTATGCATAGCAAATAGAATGCTTTGATCGAAAACCAAATTGAAAATCATTTAAACAATTAAATGAGTTTAGAAAAGAGTACACTCTAGAATACATAAGTTTTTCAAGAAGCTTACTAATGTTAGATTAAAGAGAAATAGGTCTGTAGTTAGTGCATAAAAAGTTTAAAGCCATTTTTAAATATTGGAATAACGCAAGATAATTTCAAAATATCAGGAAATTTTCCATTTATAAATGAGGTATTAAATAGTTTAGAAAGAATATTTGAAAAATCGTAGTTAAAATCTATTAGAATATTTGTAAGAATGCTGTTTGGAACTAATGATGTTTTTGGATTTAATTTAGATATAAGAGATGAAGTTTCAGAAATATTTGTTGGAGATAATAATAAACTATGTAGATTTGGATGTGTAAGATATTTTTGGTAGTTAATGTAAGATGAATGAATATAGTATTTGAGTTTATGAACAACATTTGTAAAAAAAGTGTTAAATGATTCAGAGATTAAAGTCGGGTCAGTTATATATGTATAATTTTCTTGCAAACAGTTGGGAGATGATTTATTCTAATTTTTTACATTAATTAGAGTGTTAATACCTTTCCAAAGTTCGCGAAGATTTTTTACATTTTTGAAAAAAAAATTTTGAAATGGTTTTTTTACTAAGTTTAATTAATGTAACTATTATATGTTTATATCTTTTAAAAATACTTTCAAATTTTTTTTTATTAATAAGATCTTGGATCTTAACATTTTTTTTTTTTTGTGTTTTTGAATAGATTTTATAATTCCTTTCGTAATCCATGGTTTGAATCAACATTTGAAGTTTTTTATACTGATTTGTTTAAGTGGGGCGTCAGGATCTAAAATCAATGTTGTTTCAGTAATAAACGTTTGGAAACATGTGTTAGTATTATTGGACTTTGTAATATCGTCCCAGTCAATTTTTGATGAACCAGATTTAAAGTTTTCTTTATTAAAGTTTTTAAAGCTCCTGCTGTATAAATTGTGTCTACGTGGTATAAATAATTTATTGAAATTGGGACAAATACAAAATTGAGGTAAATGATCAGAAACAGAAGTTGTCAAATTTCCTGAAACAATTTCATTAGCTATTAAACTAGCGAAAATATTATCAATAATTGTAGCAGAGTAATCAGTAATTCTTGTCGACAAAGTAATAAAAGGGCGAATATTATAAAGAGAAAATAAGTTTAAAAAATCAGATTTTGTAATGTCATTATTTGATTGCATCAGATCAATATTATAATCACCAAGTAAGAAAACAGATTTATTTTCAGCAGATATTTTTTGAAGTAAGACAGACATGATATTATTAATAATATTAATATCCATGCAAGGGTGTCTATAAATGCAACCAACAATAATATTAGACTTTTTAGAAAAAATAGTTTCAACAAATGTGGATTCTAAACAATTAGGTATGTAAATCATTAAATCATCTCTTCGTTTGTTTATTAGTTTTTTTGATAAATATAATAATATATCGCCACAAGAGAATTCCGTTAGTGTCTGCTCAATGTTGTATTTATCAATGAGAATCTGATGAATTGAAGATGTTTCTTTTTTTTTTACCTTGTTTCAGTTATACCAATAATTGAAAAATCAAAACTAATGAATGATAATATTGTGTTTAAATCCTCAAAGTGTAACGATGATATGCTGAGATGAAAAAAAGGAGAGAGCGCTTATTTTATTAAAATTAAGTGTACATAATTCGCTTATGTCATAATATTTACAAAACATGTCTAATGAAGAAGAAATTTTTTTCTCAGAATCCAAAACACGAAATGAAACATAATTATTAATTTGATTAGAGACTTTATTTAAATGAAAAGACCGAAAAAGGTTTGTAGACAGAGGTAAATCATCAGTTTTAAGAATTATATCAGAAGAAAATAGCAATTTAAATTCATTATCTTGTACATCTGTGAATGAAAAGACACTTTTAATACAGTTTAAACAACTCCGCAACGAGCGACTTAATTGTAGTAAACTGTACTTAGTATCATTAAGCCTGTTTTTTTTTTAGTATCGTTAAGTCATATTTTGTATGAGACCAAAATAAACAAATATTACATTGAGATGAGCGGCAACTTTGACTAATTAATTTTTTACACAAATGACAGTTTAAAGCCATAGTGGAACCGCAATATTAGAGAGAATGTAAGAACAATAAGTAGGGAGTAAATAGCTATGTTATTAATAATTGTTAAAATAAAATAATGCGTATGAATAGATAATTAAGAACAACCAATTAAAGCATCGAAAAACTAACAATTATAATAAATAATATTAATGTAGTACAACAATAATGCAACAGCTAAACAAACAGTAAACTATAACAAAAACCAAAAGTTTGAAGAAAATTATAAAATCAGACTAAAAGAGTAAAAAAACTTATTAAAGTTAAGAGAAATAAATTAAAAAATATAATAGCAATAATAAAAATAAATATTAAATATTATATATCATAATAAGTAACCTAATAATAAATTGTAGTAATATAAACAAAAATAATAGTGTTGTATTTAAAATAAGATAAAAAATAATAGATATAAATAAAAACTATCTACTCTTTTAAGAAACTGATCTCCTCTTCTGATTTTTTTTTTTTTTTTTTTTTTTGTTATTAAAAAAAAGAATACAATGCCGTGTTGTATAAATAAAAGCTACATGACCGGGGCTAAAAGAAGACAATATTTGCCTTATCACTACACTTTTACCTGTAAACGTGTGTAACCATTAAAATGTAATCATAAAACATAAAATTACTTTGTACCATTTAAAAATTATATACAAACATATACAAATATGTTAAGATCAGTTACTAATCTATAATCAAAAGGAAATCGTAAAAAAAAAAAAAAAAAAAAAAGCAATAACACCTAAAAACTGAAGATAAGTTAATAGGATAATTTAAAAAAAAATTTAAATTGGTTAGACTAGTTAATAAAATAGTTGTTAAAAAAGAAGATAAAAGAATCTTAAAAAGAATTTAATTCATTAACATCGTTAAGAAGTTTTTGTTTGAGTTTTTGTTTAAATAGAGAAAGTGAAGAACAATTTTTCAGCTGGTTATTTAATAAAGTGTTCCATAATTTAGGACTTCTGATGGCAATAGAAAATTTAGTAGCCAAATAGTGTATTTTAGGTTGCTCGTAATTGTAATTTGAAAATCTTGTAGGATACACGTGATTAATTTTATTGAAAAATGTATTAAAAATTATAGGAGTTAATTTATTATATAGTTTGTACATAAGTATATAAATTTGATAAAGGTTTAACTGAAGAACATTGAGTATGTGATGATTTTTGAATAGTTCTTTAGAATGTGCGAATCGACCTGCATTTGAAATAATCCTAACAGCGTGTTTTTGTCTACTAAGCAATATTTTAACTTTACTTACATTGGAGCTGCACCATGCATTATTTTCATAGTTTATATAACAATTTATGAGGGAGAAATATAAGATTTTTAAGCAGTTGTGGTTTAAGATTTGCTTAGCTTTGTATATTATGCCAATGTTTTTCGAAATTTTATTTTCAATTTTTCTTATGTGTTCTCTCCATGTCATGTTTTTTTTTTTTTTTTTTTTTTTTTTTTACATTTATTTTGCTGTTTAACAAATATAATCAACACATATATATACAAGAAAGAAAGAAATATGTCCGTATAACAAAGAAGACAGTAAAATCTTGTCAACAAGCACCGTTTTTGTATATACAGTATATAAAAAAAACTATACTTTTTTACAATGATCTTTATAAAATAAAGAGTTAAACAGACAGGGGCTCAAAGAAGATGAAGATGACAAAACGTCATCGCAATCTTTTCATAGAGCCCCCTATATACATTTTCATTAGGTTATGGATATTAAATTAAATTAAAAACCCTAATGGGCATAAAACTGCTGCGCTGATCAATAAAAACAATTAAATAAGATTATAAAGAAAATTACTTTGCAATCCTTTTAAGCACAAATAATAATCAAATTTTAAAAATTTCTTATTTTATCAGAAACTTAAATGAACTTAATGACTTTGCCATACATTTAGATCCTTTTTGATATCTATTCCATATATTTGGCCCCCGATATGCAATGCTATATTCAGTATATTTATTAAGGTTTTGAGGCAGTTTATATGTGTTACTTATATTTGCTCTTAGATAGTAGTTTTCATTTATGTTTATTTCAAACTTGTTAGTAAAGTTTGTAGGAGAGAGATTATTATTAAATTGATACATAAAAAATAAATGCTGATAGATATTTATTTCAAAAACATCCATCATTTTCATATCTTTCATTATAGGTTTTGCATGCTCCCGCTTATTTTTAAAGTAAATGATTCTGCATGCGTGTTTTTGTAGACTATAGATTTTTTCAAGTTTTGATCGCTGAGTACTTGCCCATGATATGTTTGCATAGCTGATAAAGCAATGAATTAGTCCAAAGTAAATTAGTTTTAGACTTTGTTTATTGATATATGATCGTCAAGTATCACTCCTAAAAACTTTTATGATGACTCTCTAATTATTTTAGAGTTGCCAATGTAAAGATCAGGAAGTTTTAATGGAAAATTTTTTTTATCGTGAAGTCTATGAAAAAAAAATACTTAGTTTTATTTAAATTTAAGGACAATTTGTTTGCCTTAAACCATTCCGCTAGATTAAAAAATTCCTTGTTTACTATTTTAAATAAGAGGTTGATATCTCCATTAGAACAAAATAAATTCGTATCATCTGCAAATAAAACTGAGTTTAAAATGTTTGAAGACTTATGGAAATCGTTTACATAAATAAGAAATAAAAGTGGACCCAGAATTAAGCCTTCGGGAACACTGCAAGTTACAGTCAAGTAGTCAGTTTTGAAATTGGTCTGTAATTTTCAGAATTTAATATGTCTCCTGACTTGAAAATAGGAATGACCCTCGCAATTTTTAGTTTCTCCGGATAAATGCCTAGTTTTAAAGAGAGATTAAAAATATGTAAAAGAGCGATTTTTAAGTACTTTATTGATTTTTTAATTAAATTACAACTAATATTATCAAACTCCACACTTTTGTTTAGTTTTAAAAATATACTGAATCTAAGAGTTCCTTTTCAGTAATTTCATAATTATCGATCTTAGAGGTCTTATTAGGAGTAAGATATGACTCAAAGTTTACTTCAGTAGTTTCTATTTTCGACGCTAAAGTGGAACCTACACTGACAAAGTAAGGATTAAGTGTTTCAGCAACTAAAGATTTATTTGTAATAGTTTTATTTTTAATGCTTAGTTTTATAAGAAGACTATTTCCGTCATTTTGTTTTGTGCCAATTAATTCCTTAAATGTTTCCAAGTTTTTTTTGAATCATTTTTATGTTTTATTAAATGCTCAGTATAGTAATATTTATTTGACTTTTTGATAACCATCTCGAAAATACGTTTATAATTTTTGTAATTAGTTTCATTATTGAAAGTTTTTTTTTTTTGAGAAACTTATTATAAAGTCGTTGCTTTTTTTTCGATGACTTTATAATTCCAGGCGTTATCCACGGATTTAATACTTTTTTCACACATTTTGTAACTACAGGAAAAGCCGAATTGTAAAGTTGTTGTAATTTATCAATAAACTTATCTTATGTCTTATCTGCGTGTTCAATATCAAGAAGGTCACGTGTTCAATATCAAGGAGGTCACGTGTTCAATATGAAGGAGGTCACGTGTTCAATATGAAGGAGGTCACGTGTTCAATATGAAGGAGGTCACGTGTTCAATATGAAGGAGGTCACGTGTTCAATATGAAGGAGGTCACGTGTTCAATATGAAGGAGGTCACGTGTTCAATATGAAGGAGGTCACGTGTTCAATATGAAGGAGGTCACGTGTTCAATATGAAGGAGGTCATCCCAATTTAAATCTGATGAAAAAGTATTAAAATTTTCCATGGATTTTTCATTTATATATCGCGTATTTTTTTTAACTTTTTGTGCATAAATGTTATCACATTTTTGTGAGATAAGAAATACAGGGAAATGATCTGAAATATCGCATTTAAATATTCCTGTTTTTATATTTGATTTGAATTCATTGGTGACTATTTGATTTACGATTGTTGCGCTTCTTCTAGTTATTTTTGTGGGTTTATTAATTAGTGGAGTAAAGCCTTTCTGATATATGACGTTAAAGAAATTATTTATATTTGTGTTTAAATGACTCATGTTCAGACTCATGTTCAAGGTTTAAATCACCTATAAAATAAATGCTTTTATTTTTCGCTTAATTTGTTTTTTATTATGTTTTTAATGTGATTATTAATTTATCAACTTATCTTTTTTTTTTTTAAATGCTGTTTTTGAGTGTTTGTTTGTTAAAAGTTTCTTTTTTTATATGTTTTTTTGTTTTACTCTTCTTTTATTTTGATATTTTTGAATTCTTTATTTGAAACAATTGGTAATTAACTCAGTTTTTAATTGCCTTTCTTTATTTCTTTTTTCCTTTTCAACGGTGATGCGATGACCTTGCAAAGGACTTCACAAAGGACTTGCAAAGGACTTCGCTTTAACTTGAAGTAACCATATTTCTGGAGATCTTTTCCTTGCGCACATATTTTTTCAATATAAATTTTCTTTAGATAAATTTATTTTACAATCGGCACATACATAGTTCAACATATCATTTAGTTTAGAATCAAATCCAACAAATATATATATATATATATATATATATATATATATATATATATATATATATATATATATATATATATATATATATATATATATATATATATATATATATATATATATATATATATATATATATATATATATATATATATTTTATATTATTCTTATGTTTTGCCATACATATAACGTTAGGCCATTTTTAAGTTTTAAGTCCTTAAAAAAATTATATTCTTCTTTTATACATAGTTACTTAACTTACGGCAACATCATATGGGCAAGTACTGACCACATATGGGCAAGTACTAACAGAATTCTTATTCAATTCAGGATCGCAGACCGCTTTTGTGGAAAAGATTCCCAAACATTGTTTCCGAAAAGAAAACTTCTCTACATCATTTCAAAACTGATTCAAAACAGTTTTTATTAAACACAGATCTAGATTTATTTTATTATAAGTCTTTCTTTTAAAATAGATCAGATATATCAATTATAAATATAAACAAGGTAACTGTTACTTGTAATCATTAAAAAAAAAAAGTTTAAAATTTATTGAAAATAATCATTAACACAAATCACATTTTCTGCTTTTTATTTTTTGTGTGTATATATTTATACTCATGTATGTGTATATTTGTACTTATTTATGTGTGTATGTGTATGTGTGTGTATATATATATATATATATATATATATATATATATATATATATATATATATATATATATATATATATATATATATATATATATATATATATATATATATATATATATATATATATATATATATATAGTATATATATATATATATATATATATATATATATATATATATATATATTCAAGGCCGGCGCGATAGGGGGTGTGGGGGGGTGTAACACCCGCCCATTAATGAATTTTAGTCGGCAAATTTGACCCTTAGTCAGCAAAATGTGACCCTTTTTGACTAGTTAGTCGGCAAATGTAGACTCTGTCGATAGGTTAGTCGGTAAAGTCAGTCGGCAAATGTCGTTATGGCAGTCGCTAAACATTAAAAAGCGAGGACCTTTTTTTTTTTTTACGGAAAAAGTTGTAATGGCACCCTCCCCACGTGACCCCTATTCGCGCCGGCCCTGTCCAAGGATTTCAAAAAAGTCTTCTACTCTACTTGATAACATCATAACTAACAGTTTTTATAATAGTCCTCTTTTCACAGGTATAATTCAGACTGATTTATCGGATCATTTTCCAACATTTTTAGCAACCAATAACATTTTAATTAACAATATTGCCACAAAATCCACAATATTTTGGCGACAGATCAATGAAAACTCCTTAAAGCATTTTAAATGCTGTTTAAAAAATAATGTTGATTGGAATTTAATTTTGCAATCAAGTGATGCTAACAATGCTTATAACTTGTTTCTTGGTCAATTTTGCAAGCAATATGAAATAGCGTTTCCAGAAAAAGAAATAATCATAAATACCAAATCACTTCAAAATCCCTGGATGTCAATAGGCTTACTAAAATCTTCAAAAAAGAAAGAAAAATTAAATATAAAGTATATTAAAAAAAAATCTTATAAAAATGAAATAACTTATAAAAATTACAAAAATATATTCGAAAAAATAAAAAGATACTCAAAAAAGCTTTATTATGCTCAGTTATTAAAAAAACACAACGGAAACACAAAAAAGTATGGAATGTAATTAAGGATTTAATTGGAAAAAATAATTACAAAAAAAACACTCTGCCAAAAAATCTTTTAATTAATGTTATATAATAATCTATTATAGCTGAAGAACTAAACAACTACTTTGTCAATATTGGTCCGAAATTGGCTGCTAAAATTCCATCTAACTCCACTCCTTTTGATTCATACTTAAAAACTTATGACAAACTTATGGATGAAACTAGTTTAAAACTTAGCGAGCTGAGTGCTGCATTTAGCAGTCTCAAAAGTAAAAAAAGTGAAGGTTTTGATAAAATTAATATTGATATTGTCAAATCAGTATTTGATATTATTGAACCTTCTTTATTTCATGTTTTTGATCTTTCATTTAAAATAGGAATTGTTCCTGACAAACTAAAAGTTGCCCGTATAACACCAATTTTTAAATCTGGAGATAAGTTAAATATTTTAAACTACAGGCCTATATCCATACTACCTTGCTTTTCAAAATTGCTAGAGAGAATAATGTATAATATGTTATATAATTATCTAACTGAGAACGACATGTTGTATTGCAAGCAATTTGGTTTTAAAAAATAAAATTCCACAGAACATGCAATAGTTGAACTTTCTAATCAAATATCTGACGCCTTTAATAATGGCTGTTTTACTTTAGGAGTTTTCATTGATCTGTCAAAAGCTTTTGATACCGTAAATTACAATATTCTAATAAAAAAACTTGAAAACTATGGAGTGAAAAATAAAAACTTACTTTGGTTCAAAGGGTATCTAACAAACCGGAGGCAATTTTTATATTATGATCAAAATAACACAATTCCATATTCCATAACTTGCGGGGTTCCTCAGGGCTCAATTTTAGGACCACTCTTATTTCTATTGTACATAAATGACTTATACCTAGCAACAAATCTTTTAGACCTAATTTTGTTTGCTGATGATTTCAATCTTTTTTATTCTCACAGAGACATTAAAACACTTTTTAAAATAGTTAATGAACAGTTATGTAAAGTTAATGAATGGTTCGTAAGTAACAAACTTTCATTAAATGTGGATAAAACAAAATATATACTCTTCCATAAAGTAAATAAATCAGAAATCATACCTATAAAATTACCAAATCTTATAATTAATAATACTTATATTAAAAGGGAAACAAACGTAAACTTTTTAGGAGTAAAACTTGATGAAAATTTACTGTGGTATTCTCATATAAATAGTATTGAAACACAACTCTCAAAAAATATCGCAATGATTTATAAGGCTAAATGTAGCATCCCTTTTCTAAATGAAGCATCCCTGAAAAAATTGTATTTTGCCTTTATTCACAGCTATTTGTCTTACTGTAATATTGTGTGGGCTAGTACTGGCTATACAAAACTTAAGAAAATCTACAACAAACAAAAACATGCATGCAGAATAGTGTTTGGAACTTGCAGAAATACTCCTTGCGAACCACTTTTACGTGCACTCGGTGCTTTAAATGTGTATAAACTCAATTTACACCAAGTTTTATTGTTTATGTTTAAAACAAAAATGGGATTGTCCCTAATAATTTTTCAAACCTATTTTAATAAAATTAATCATAAATATTCAACAAAGTTTTCTGATAACAACTTTGTTCTTCTCAAGTATAATTTAAAATTAACCTTCTATTCAAATAAATATCGCGGACCTTATCTGTGGAAAAAATTCCCAGAGATTGTCAACAAAAACAAGACTACATTAGAACAATTTGAAAATGAATCAAAACAATTATTACTATTCAGGGATCTTAATTTATCTGACTTCAAATGTTTTTTTTAAAATTTAATCAAATAAAAACAAATTTATCTATATCAATCAAATTTAGATAATGATGTTAAAAATTCATCTTGTGATAATGTTAATTATGAAATTTTATTCTTATTTAAAACTTTTTGTTTAAATGATTTTAAAACATTTTAGCGGTTGCTAGCATTTCGACAATTCTTAGTTATTTGCTATTTTGAATTTCTTAATTTTCTCAGTTACTTTCTGTTTTAATTCTTACCTATATTTTATATATTTATATTATATACATTTGTATGTTACGGTTATGTAGAGTTTTTTTTTATGTAGAGTTTTTTTTTTTTTATATGTGGGGCTCGGCGATAAGGCAAAATGTGCCTTCTTCTTGCTCCTGCCATTAGTTTTGATATATGTATATGCAATGTAAACATTCTTTAACGGCGAAATAAATTACACTTAAAAAAAAGTGATTATTGAAGTTTAGTGAAAATTTAGTGATTCTCCATATTGTTGGTTATCTTTGCTCTAGAATAACTAATATTAATTTATATATTTCCCCCCCCCCCTTCCTCCTCCTAATATTTTTTCAAATATATAATTTTGTAGTTTTTAGAAAAAAGCAAACAACAAATATAAAAGAAAAAAACATGTAATTTGTTATCTGTGTTTTTGGCGTAAGTTTCTTTTAATTTTTTTTTTGACCTACTACTATTTGACCTACCCAGTAGTACTGCTCCCCCCCATATAATTTTTGTTCCTACGGGCCTGTTCTGCATGCACTTTCGTAAGTTTGTATCTTGCGTTTGTTTAAATTAATTCGTTAAAGAAACTAAGGAATGCGAGTACTAAAATAAATTTATTTTAAAATATGTTTGCATTTGACGCTTGCTTGTTAATATTCAAAAAATATATATACATTGTAAAAAGAATATACATTGTAAAAAGAATGTAAATAATAATATATACATTGTAAAAAGAATGTACATAAAAATGTAAAAGATTTAGAAAATTGTTTTAATTCCAAATACGCACAAAGCCATTATAGTCACCAGTGGCTACAGCCATTCCATCATCTTTTTTTTTTGAGTAGGTGTTCCAAACAATTAGCTTGCCATCTTGTGCAACACTTACTAAACTCCTTAAGGAGTTTAGTGAGTGTTGCACAAGATTCAATTGAATCACATGCCCAATGTATTGCACTAATTTTTCGAGTATGACCACACAGTTTTTTTCTAGTTCGCATTCGAATTTTGCTTATTTGATCTACATTTTGAGTAACCGATAAAAAATTTGTATCTTGAGTAACTTTGCGTGCATCGCTGATTTGTCTCTTTAAATCTTCTGCTTCTTGTCGAAGATTGTCTATTTCTGAAACACTCATTATATAATTGCTATAAATAAACTAAAATTCAATAGTTATATGATTATATGATAAATCAATTCAATATTGTTTTTCAAAACACCTTAATGTATTTCGAGAAAAGCGCAATTTAAAAAAGAATAAAACGCTTTTTGAAACTAATAACTTTTATGAATTTTTTTTGAACTCTTTGAAAATATGTGTTAAATAACGTTTGTAGACATCTAAACTAGCATATTTTGTAAAAAAGATAAAAATTGATTTTTTTTACCTTAAGGTGTTTTGAAAAACGGACTTCAGTATAAGTCAAGGCCTTCTTAAACAGGCCGCGACAGCTCATTTTCCGTAAAATTAGCGAAGGCCGATTTTTTTACGGAGAAGTATAGTTTCAATGAGGATTTTGGTTGTTTGATTTAAACTATAATAGTTAAACTCGTAAAATGCCTAATAAATGCTGCGTTTATGGTTGCTCCTCAAACTACAAGCAAAAGTAAAAGATAATGTTTATGTCACAATGTATAGATTCTCCTTTAAATCCGAGGATCGCGAGTTATGGATTAAAAAACTTCCAAATGCAAACTTTGTGTTTACAGATTTTAAGCGAATTTGTGCTCAGCACTGGCCTAAAGATACAGTATTAAAAAAAGTCAAAGGTGGTAGGTATACCAGTGTCTTGTATTCCAATAGTGTCTAGAAAACGAGATGTCACTGGGTTGATATGACTGGGTTGATATGCTCTGAAAGAAATAATTTACCTGATGAGTTCGAAAACTTCAAAAAATGGACGTTATTCAATTTAATACAATTGTAAAAAATTTGAAGTCAATAATAAATTACTGTGAAGAAAAATTTTATTTTGTTGAAGAAGAAAAAAATATATCTTTAATATCATATGAACATTTTGGACCAGTACCTAAGTTTTCAATATATATAACTTTAGAAAATTATGGAGATATTTATTTTACTGGATATAGCCAACTTTTACAAATTAAACTGTCTTTTTTAAACAAAGGAGTTATTAAATATTATTCTCAACTGGAGAATGCTGTTAGTTATGTTATTAATAATGAAACAGATTCTAAGTGAGCAAGTTATATTAGGCATCAAGTAGCTTTATTAAATAAAACAAACAATACACCATTAGCACTATGCTCCTTTGTCTTTTTGGTGGCCCACGACTTGTTATAAAAGTTTTTCCAGTTTGTAAAGTTACAACAAATTTTCAAGCAAGCGTGATAGAAGAATTAAATCAACAAATCATAATTGCAGGTGGAAAGCCTCTTGGGTTAATAATGGATAACTGTTGAGTAAACCAAAAAACATTTCAATATTTTAATGCAAAAAAAGTTCCAGCATACTATCTTTTAAATGACACTGTGCATATTTTTAAATGTATTGGAAATAATTGGATCACTGAAAAATTGCAATGTTTAAAATATAGATTGCTAAATGATAACGATACTGTGCGACTTGCAGAATAGAAATTTATAGTTCAACTTCATGCTGCAGATAATCGAATAGTTAAGTTGTCACCCTTAACACAAAAAGCTGTGTCACCAAAACCAATTGAACGACAAAATGTTGGATTAGTTCTTAAAGTTTTTTGTGATGAAACAGTTGCAGCATTACGTGTAAAATTTCCTGAAGCTGAAGATACTGCACTTTTTATTGAAACAGTTGTTTCAATAAAAAGTGCAGTAAATTGTCAACAGTAAAGCAAAAGGTCTAGATATTAGATTAAATGATATTCGAAGAAAGCCTATTACTTCAGTTAATGATTGGCAAATAGATTTCTTAGAGAACTATATTTCGTATTTTGCTGAAAATTTGAAATGCGTAAGTTCAAAATTAAGAGAGAAAAAGTTAACAATGGATACTGCAAGTGCTTTGCAAAAAACTTCTAAAAGATTAGCAAGCTGTGCCAAGTATTTGTTGAATTGCGGTGTATCTTATGTATTGTTAGGACATATGCAATCAGATGCACTAGAAAAACAGTTTAGGAAATATCGGCAAGGGTCAGGTGGCACATATCTGATAACGGTGCAAAATGTTATTCAAAAATTTAGAATCGACAAAACTAGAAAGTTGCTAGCATGCATACAGATTTTACAATATTTCCTCCTGCTCACCACCACTGTGATAAGTGTGAACTTGATGTGGAGTTTATTATGTCAATATGTGAAAATTGTGAGGATTAGTTGCCAAATGAATGCAATCAAGGACTTTTATATATTGCAGGTTTTATTGCTTACAAACTTCCAGAATTACATTCAATTTTAGAAGAAACAGACAGCTTTGATTATGTTTCAAAAATATGGAACTTTGATCATTTCTTTGAATAGGGGAAGACTAAGAGAACCTTCTGACAATTTAGTCTACTTTGTTTTTTTTTGTTTTTTATATTTGAAGTGACACTTGTGAATAAAGTTTCACCATTGCTGTGCAAGAAAGGATTAATTGACATTTTTATTAACTGCAATAGTAAATTTCAATTGCTTGTTCAAAGTGTTAAAAAAGTTTGCTGCATTTTGGCAAACATTTTTTTAAACAATTATTGTAAAAAACACTCTGAAGATTTTGGGAAGGAATGTTTAATAAAACAAGCAAAACTTTCAACTTCAAAATAAAATACTTTGAGCCAAAAAAGTCAAAATAATTTTAATAAAATAAAGTTAATATATTTGCTTGTTTTTATCAAAAAATTTATTATTTGTATTACAAGTGTTAAACAGCTAAAATAAACATATAGTTATAAAAACGAGATTTGGTCATTTTTAGCTAAACTCCTTAAATTTTTATTGCAATTAACTTATTTCTAAACGTAAAAAAAATTCCTACAATATTTGCTTTCGAAATTCAATCAAAATGTTTTGTCCTAATAAAGCTCTTTATTTGTTTCTGAAGTTTGTTTACAAAAGCAAAAATAAAAAATAATTTTAACCGTAAAAAAGTCGGCCTTCGCTAATTTTACGGAAAATGAGCTGTCGCGGCCTGTTTAATAAGGCCTTGGTATAAGTCAATAACATATTTCAATAACGGTTGACTTGTATTTTACGTACGTAAACAAATTACGTAAAAAACGCAACTCGCCAATTGTGTATTAAAAAAAGCAATTAAAATGTTCTTTTGTTTTAAAAGTATTTTCGAACGTAAGAGTTTGCTTAAATTACGAAATAAATAAAACTTTATAAACGTTAAATTAAAAACATGAAACCTATAATTTAAGAGTTTATCAGAACAATATTATTTATTATTTTCTTCACTTCATTTTTATCGCGCTTTTCTAATAAAAAAATGCCATTACCACGAGCATTTCTCTCCATTGAGACAAGAATTACAATAAAAGAAAATAAAGTGTTACAAGTAGTAGTTGTAACTACTACTTGTAACACTTGTAACAAAATTTGTAGTTTACTACAAATTTTGAGTTTGCTAGGAGAAATTCAGTCACAAAAATGTAATTTTTAATGATTTTTTTAAACTTTTCAAATCACCTTATCAGGTTTGAATACAATAAAAAGAAAAGATAAAAGTCAAACCGACAAAGACTTGAAGAGTTCACTTGATATGAACTGGTTATGTGCTTTATTTTCCGCCAGCTCGTTGCCTTGTAGAGGCTAAATAACCAAGGTCCGCAGAGATTATATTTATATAGACAGAGATTATATTTATATAGGCCCATAAGTACACCTTTCGGAGCTACAATTGTTGAGGATTTTTTTTGGAGAATTATCACACATTTATGTTCTCTTGAACAAAGTTTTACATTTATTTTATTTTATTCCTGGTCGTAATTCTATTGTACCGTATCCTACCGTGCGGCATTAAAGATTCGGTATTATTTAAAGACAGAAGTGATAAATGGGTGTGATATGACACATTTGACATTTTATAGAATGTTGATGGCACTTTAATTACAAAAACTAAACGATATTTAAATTATCAAATAAAATTTTAACTATAGCACTAAATCTTGTTAAAAATATATACATTTAATATACTTGGTCCAATTGCTCCCTACCCCCTCGTTTTTTTTCGCGATTTTATTTTTTTAACTTCTTAACTGTCTTGGCACGATACAAACCTTTTTTTTTTCTGACTAAAATGCTAAGCCTCTTATAGAGATATGTTATCTGTCACTGTAAAAAAAAAGTTCTGGAATTTCATAATATTCATTTATTTCCATAGAAAAATCAAGTATATGAAAAAAGTGGTCTTAATGCCCTCCTTTGCCTTATAATATTTGCCCTCCTTTGCTGATATTTTGCCGCAACTTCAATTCTTTTGTCATAAATTCTGATAAAATAATAATATCTAACTATTGAAAAGCCGTTTTTGTAAGCACTCTTTAACATATATTTGACCTAAAAGTATAGAAATATAGAGTGCTAAAAGTAAATCACAAAACTATACAAATAGAAAATGTTTTATCTTGTCACGTTTTATGCATTTAAATTTCTTATCTGTTTTTCCTCTACATTTGGCATGAAAACGGACCAGGCACCAGGTATTTGCTGATGGTCGTACTTGATATATATATATATATATATATATATATATATATATATATATATATATATATATATATATATATATATATATATATATATACATACAAGACCGGCGCGATAGGGGGGTGTAAGGGGCATTGACACCCCCCCATCAATGATTTTTAGTGGGTAAACTGGACCCTTAGTCGGCAGATTGGACCCTTAGTCGGCAAATTGGACCATTTTAGACTAGTCAGTCGGCAAATGTCGACCCTTTCGATATAGGTTAGAGGTTAGACAGTAGGTAAATGTCGTCATTATAGTCGGCAAATTTTGGAAAACGAGGACTTTTTTTTTTTTTAGTCGGCAAAAGTTGTAATAGCAATTCCCCACGTGACACCTACTCGCGCCGGCCCTGTATATATATATATATATATATATATATATATATATATATATATATATATATATATATATATATATATATATATATATATATATATCTACTATAGCATATTTATATGCGCAATTGCTCACTTTTTTTGCTAGCCTAAATTAAGTGAGCGTTTTTAGAAAACAAATAGGGAAAACGAAGAATAATGAATGAAAAGGTTGCTGACCCATACCAAACCCTCAGTTGATGTAGCAGCACTCCACTGCGAGTCAGGCTATTTGTCAGTCGATGTATGTACTGAAGCCCTCGGCAGCAGGCTATTTGACGTTAGGTGAGTATGACATCATCATGCTCACCTAACTCAGCAGTATAAGATATATGTGTAAGTGTGCGAATGTGCATATAAATTTATATATATTCATTTTTACTTTTATTTTGTCTATTTATGATATTATGTAGTAAACGATATCTTATTTTATTTTTTGAAACGATATCTCATTTTATTTTTTGAAACGATATCTTATTTTATTTTTTGAATTCTTGTAAACATTTATTCAATTTTTTTTATATACTATATATTCTTCAATAACTTTGTTAAAAAAGGCAAATTAATGCCTTCTTCTTGCTCTCGCCATTAACTTAATTGTAAATTTTTGTAAACTGTAATACTTATTAAACGGCAAAATATAATGTTAAAAAAAAATAAAAATAAAAAAATTTTAACTAGATTTGCTAAGAAAAAAAATAAGATTATGTGTCTGTGTGTGTGTGTGTGTGTGTGTGTATACGTGGAATAAACAACCTTTTTAATGTATTGTTTGAAACAGGTTAGAGTCATTTAGACAATACACATAAACGAGTCAGTTCATTTTTAGGTGGTATATATGCAACTTAATATATTGCTTTGGAAAAATTCCGAGTATTTGTTTAAATTCAGTCTCAGATTATTTAACTTTGTTTTCAAGAAATTTTGATAATCTGGATTGCAAATTCATTTATTTTTAGTTACTAGTTTGTTGTATAAATAAGGTCCCCAATATGAAATTGAGAGCTGGGAAAGTTTTGTTTTTTTTGAAAGGTATAATAAAGTTTTCTGTTTCTCTTGTGTTATATTTATTAACGTTATTTATAAAAAAGTTATTTAAAAAATGATTCAGCACTCTACCTAATTTAAATTTTAGCATAAACAATATATTTTGGTAAATGTTAATTTGATAATATATAAGTTTTAAATTATTTTGCGACAATATAGGTCTTGCCTTATAAAGTAGACCTATGTTTTTTGATATTTTAGTGTTTAAAGCATTTATGTGAGCTTTCCAAGATAAATTTTTATCAATTATATCTCCTAAAAACTTAGTTTCAAGTGTTCTCTCAATTATTATATTTTCTATTTTTAGAAAGAGTAGAATATTTGGTAGTGTGTTTCTTTGCTGGTTTGAATAAAATAAAGTGTATTTTGTTTTTTTTATGTTTAGGGATAAATTATTTTTTTAAACCATATATTTAATACAGATCTTTGATGTTTGTCGAATAGTAAAATAAACTTATATTGTCTGCAAATTCAAGTTTGCTAGAAACTTTTGGAAGGTTGTTTATAGAGATTAGGAAGAAAAAAGGAGCAAGAATCGAACCTTAGGGGACACCGCAAGTTAATTTTAATAATTTAGTGTGGTAATTATCATTTGTAATAACACGCTGTTGTCTGTTATACAGGTAACTTTTGAACCACCGCAGTTTTTGGTTTTTTAATTCAAACTTTTCCAATTTTTTAGTAGGATTTCATGATTTATTGTCGAACGCTTTTGACAATTCTAAAAAGACTTCTAATACGAATTTCTTTTCACAGATTGATTCACTAATTCTTTTGGTGAAGTTTGCAATAGCATGCTCTGTCAAGTGCTGAGTTTATTGGTTTAAACTCAGCACTTGAGTTTAAACCGATAAACGCAGTACTTATTGGTTTTGTAATAAACTCAGCACATATTGGTTTTCATTTAGAACTTTGCTTGTGATTAGGTATTTTTATAAACGATTGTATTGTTGATTCGAAGAGTTTTGAAAATACGGGAATGATTGATATAGGTCTGCAATTATTTAAGGAGGAAGTTTCTCCGGATTTATAGATTGGAATAATTTTAGCTATTTTTTAATTGTTGGGTACAATTCCTGTAATTATTGAAGAGTTGAATATTTGAAAAATGGGTTTACTTATTTTATTATTTAACAATTAATGATTCAATACTGCTTATTATTTGAAATAACTTTCATTTGCTTTTATTACACCAGTACACAGTGGGTCAGAATTCACTCAAAACTAATGACTCGTCATATAATAAAAATTTAAGGACCGTTTTTGCACAATATTTTTAAAATATTAGAGACCCGACTAATGATTAAGGGTCTTGAGCGACCCCTAAAAATTTTTTAAATTTAGTATTACTTTATTAAATAGAACATAATAAGGGGTACCATCAGACATTTTCAAAAAATATTGCTTTATGACACACCCTAATATATGTATATATAAATATATGTATGTATGTGTATGTATATATATATATATATATATATATATATATATATATATATACCTACATATATTTACATATATACACACATACATACATATATGTATATACATACATACATACATATATATATATATATATATATATATATATATATATATATATATATATATATATATATATACACATACACTTAATAGAATAGTTATAGTAATATAAAGTTAAGTAATATATTTTAATAATATCATTTAAAACAAAATATCATTTAAAATAATTCATTGAAATCTTGATTCTGAAAGTATTTTAACCAATAAAGTTCAAAATATTTAAACTTTCAAAAAAAAAAAAAAAAAAAAAAAAAAAAAAAAAAAAAAAAAAAAAAAAAAATTAGATTTAAATATTTGTTATCAAAAAATGTTTTAAAATTGACTCAAAATATTCAATCATTTACCAAAGATTACCAAAAAAAAAGAGAAAGTTTATTACAGCACACACCCACCTTTTTTGGGGCCTGGGTGCACATAAAAAGCAATTTTTTCACACCCCTTGATAGATGTGAACTTATAATTATTTTTTTTAGAAATATTTGTAAGGTATCTTTATAGGGAACAAAAAAATTTCAGAGTGGGCGGACACAAAACCGGGCGGACAATTTAGCACACTGTGTGTTGTGAATAAACATCGTAGTTCACAGCATACAATCCAATGCAATCTTTATTTATTTTATGCCAGATTTATTAAACTTCGTCCATAAACCTTTTGACTAAATGTTTTTCTCCCCTAGCTTCCGAAACGGGGCGCTATAAAGACAGACAAAATATCGACTACGCCACTATTACATTACACCAAAAGTTAATTACTGTAAAATATTATTTAAAAGCTGAAAAACAACAAAGGTTATTTTCTACACTTATTTGTCATTTTTGTTTAATAATTATCTTAGCATTAATATTTAATTAGTAATTGAATGAACTTGTTTTAAAACAGTAATTATAACTTTTAATGGTGTATTTTTATTAAAATAACGGCATTCTTATTCATGTCCAAACTTTTTCAAAATTTAAGGACTTGTGGCGCTGCGCTTTTCAATAATGCGGCAGTAATATTTTTTCAATCACGCTCAGATCAGTTGTTCATCGTGATCGTGTTAAATGTTTGTCACTGGATCGCCTTCTCCGTGGTGACTCTAAATCCTTATTTTTCGTCTTCTCTAAATCCTTATTTTTCTTATATTTATCAATATAATCTCTGTCTTCTCCTTTTCTTCTTTGATATGAAAGTTCAGTTGCTACTTCGCGATCTCGTGACGAGTCATTTTTACTTTTTTTATTTTCATGATAATCATCTTCGTGGTGTCTTCTTTTTGACGAGTTTCTACTTCTATCTTCTTTTTTGTTAACTTCTTCAACTTTTTGATCATATTCTTTCGTTCTTTTATTTTCAATTTCACTATTATGACGAGATGAATCTTTATTATGTTTATCACGATGTGTCATATTATAACGGTTTTTAGAATTTCTTTCCTCGTCACGTAAAAAATCACTATTATCACGACGTTTAATCTCTCTATCATTATCACTGCGTACTGTATGTTTGTCATCTCGTACTGTATGTTTGTCATTACGACGCAGCAAATCTCTATCATCACGACGTTTTTTTGGTGAGCTTTTTTTCCTACAAAAAAAAAAAAGTTACAAAAATGTATAAAACGTCAATTGAACAGGTGTTTTCAATTTTGGTTAAAATCTATTTATAATTTTAACTTTAGCAGTTGAATTTAGTAATCGATTTAACATTGTAAAGGGGTCGTCCATATTTTACGTCACGCTATTTTCGACCATTTTAGTACCACTTTAGTAACAAGTCTCGTATGACTCGTCACGAAACCAACAGAGAGCGTGACGTAATTTATGGACGACCCCAAAATAAGCATGTCAATCTAGTTAAGGATTAGTATTTTAAAATCAAAAACAAACTTATAACTAATTAAATTAAAACAGCAGTTTATATAAAAAACTTTTTGATTTTTTTTTGATGTCATTATTTTATTGCTTTAGAGATTTTAAAAAAGTGCAGTTGAATTTTGAAAAAGTTGAAAATTGTTTTGTTTTAGGAAAAATATGACGAGTTATCATGTAAAAAAAAAAAAAAATGAAAAGAATGAAAATCATTTCATACTTCGGGTGAACTTTGAAGTTTTGTTTTTATTATTTTACTCTTTTTTGATCTCATGGAGTGTAAAATAATTTTATATTTAAAAATTGCGTTATAATCATTAGGCATTACTCTATCATTTCCACACACCCATATTTAAATTCCATACACCCATATTTAATTTCCATACACCCATATTTAATTTCTCTAATAAAATTGTTTGAAAATTATACTACATAAATTACGACATGTTGCAGGGCAAATTGAGAAACTTTGTTCTTATTTATTTTGCCGGTTTCTAACTTGTTTATTTATTGTAATTAGTAATATTTACTGTTCATTTGTTATTCAAAATGTTTAATATAATGTTTACTTATATTTATTACATTAATCTAATATTTTAAAATTTTGTTCAAGAGGTTTATTTGTTGCTAATACTTTTGTTTTGTTCTAGTTATGCGAATATATATATATATATATATATATATATATATATATATATATATATATATATATATATATATATATATATAAAGTAAATTGGCAAACTTATAGGTATTGAAATAAGTAATTTGTTGAGTTTATTCCTGTGAAATGAAGTTTTTTTTCAATTTATGTTTTAACATCAAATTATAGGTTGTATTAATAATATCCATAATAAATTACTGATTTGTTATATTAATAATATGTATAATATTAAATTTGGTTTGTTTACCTTAGATAATTTCCTAAAAATAATCTTAATTGAATCAATACATTCACTGTCTCATTTTGCCCAACTATGTGGGTAAAAATGTGACAGTGAAGGTGTTGTCAATAAATAATCTCTAGTAATCTAACCACTGCAGTTTTGCAACTGATATTTTTTTGGATTATAATAGGATGTTAGAAGACTTCAAAAAACTTGTTACATGGGCCGTATTAGTGCTCATATTGCCCCTCATTATTCTAAAACGGTAGATACGCAATATAAAATAGCTTGTTAGTCCCGTTAAAACTAAATAAATTAAAAATTTTCTATTGTACCTTTGTTTTTAATAAATGCTTTTGACAGTTTTAATTACTATTTCATTATATAACTATTCCATTTCGACTAAGGCTACATACTCAAAATAATACTTAAGAGCTATCCGATTTTTTTTTGTTTGAAAACTATTTCAATCAATTCAGCTGGTTTATATGCAACTTTTTATATCAGAATTTAACACTAGGCTAAATTATTAACACAAACCTTAATTTCTTTAGAAAATTTACAGTTTACGGATAGTAATTGTAATAAAAAAAAATTTTGTTATTGGCGCTACCTTGAGTATCTATTACTTATGCAAAGAATTAATTAGTATTATGTCTCATTAAAAAAAAAAAAATTGATATAAATAATAGAATTATTAATTAAAGAAATTTTCTATCTAAGCATATAGATAAATATTTATCATATCAATAAAAATCATTAAAAACTTATCATGGAACTATCAAGTTTATCCAAAAGAGTTATGACATTTTCCGATTTGGATTCAATATCAAAAAAAAAAAAACTTTCTGAGCTGATATTACTTAAATCCCATCTCGTTAAGCTTAAAATAGTCTTTTTGCTTCGATTATCTCCAGAATAATTTTTCATTAACTTTTTTTATTAGAACAAGGGAGATAAATAAATATTACACAGGAAGTACTAAAAATGGTTAGTTATACCCATCTCTTTTTAAAACAACAAATTATGGCATGCTTCCCATTACATAACAATCCCCATTGGAACAAATCAATAACATTATCATTAAAAAAAAACACCTAAAACTGAAATTGTTAAAAAAAAGATCTAAAAACCCTTTTGTTTGCTACTAAGCTTTCTTCATTTAAATAAAACTAAAAAAAAAATAAAACTTGAAAATTTGTTTTAAATAATTATTTAAAGAATATTAAACATCTATTATTATGGCTATTATATTACTATTTTATCATTATTTATCTTATTCTTATTATTACTATTTTCATTTACATTTTATATTTATTATTATTTTTTGTAAGTTTCATTGCATGATGCTAATAATGATTTTACAGTAGTAACAATTTTACTATTATTTTTTACTGTTATATTTTTTATTGTTATACTTACTATTATTATTTTTATTTTATTAATATTGATACCATTATTTTCAACTATTTGTTTATTTTAAATATTTCCATAATAATAAACTATATTATAATTTTTTTTTCATTTATCATTATCTTTTTTATAGTTGTTATACAATATGTTATTTCTGTTCATTATTATTTATGTTAATAATATATTCTTTTATCTTTAATCTTGTTCATTAAAAAAAATTCTTTTTTCTTTAAATGTTTTTGTTTCTTTGTTTAATTAAATGCGTTTTTTAGATGTCACTCCATTGACCAGTTTTTAAATAAATGAGTTGCACCTAACCTTATTAATATCATTATTTAATGTTGTAATGATTTGTATTTATATTTTTATAGTTAAATAAATGTATGTAAAAAAAAAACTAAAACCAATATATATCTTGAGGTAAATTAATATATTAAAATACCTCGAAAACTTATTACTTTAAAAAAAATATTCAAATAAAATTAGAACCTGTCAACCGGCGACTGTTGTGATTTAATAGGTGACTTGTCATCTTCTGAAGAACCTAAACAATTAATTTAAAGTAAATAGTTATTATTATTAATAAATTAATTACTTTAATTATTACTATTAAATAAATATAAATATATATATAAATATATATATATATATATATATATATATATATATATATATATATATATATATATATATATATATATATATATATATATATATATATATATATATATATATATATATATATATATATATATATATATATACATATATTTCCTTCGACATAATTTCAAATCAAATCATTGCCTTTTTTTAAAAAAAATCACAACAAATTTTTAAAAATTACTAATGCTTATTGTTTTCTTAATAACTCAATAAAAAAATAACAGTGATTTATTGCTCAACAGGTAACATTAATTGCAATGATTTCAAAAATGGTGGCAAAATTTTAAAATGTTTTTTAAAAAGATTTAATAAAAAAAGTTGAATGAAAAAATTTAACAGAAAAAAACAGAAAATAATAATATGAGAATAAATTAAAAACTTTAACCAATTATATAAAAGGCAACTATTGATTTTACCATAAAACAAACTAAAGATGTAAAAAAAAATGAAGATATAGCTTATGTCATATAAAATATGCTTCAATGAAGTAAATTAAAAGTAGTTTATCATAAACAATAAACAATTTTTTAAATTATTTTAGTCTAAAATATTTTATATATTATGAATATTTATTATTTTCAAAAGACATCTAGGTTGTTTGTAAATGCTTATTTTTTAAAATTAGGATTTTTTTAACCGGTCAACCTTGACTGTCAAGAACTCATTTTGGGAGTTCAAATGTATATATATATATACCAATGTATATATACACTACTAGTGCTTGATTTACGAATACATTTTTTTTCCCCCGTTAATCGCAATTTTTTATTTCTCTATTTTTACTATATTTTTCAAATATGTTCTTTTTTATGTATTTTTATTTTATGTCAATTTTTATTTATTCATTTTTAAATTTATTATTTTCGTAAAAAAATTTACTTTTTATAAATATTTTTATTATTTTTATTTAATTATTATCTATTATATTTTATATTTTTATATATATATTTACAAAAACGATTATTTACATTAATATAACTAACCCTAACCCTAAGCCTGACCTTGCTGCCTGGCCAAACCAAATCCTCAGTCAATGTAGCAGCACTCCCTTGCAAGTCAGGCTATTTGTCAGTTGATGTATGTACTTTTCGCTTTGCATAAAAACTATTTATGGGGACATTTTTTTACAAAAAAAGCGCTACTTACAAGGACAAAAAATTATCGAGTACACTAAAACGTCCCTGTTAATGCTAATGTCCTCGTAAGTATTCATTTTAATGTAAAATCTGTTCTCGAACATGCTACTATATGGATATATATATATATATATATATATATATATATATATATAATATATATATATATATATATATATATATATATATATATATATATATATATATATATATATATATAGTTATTTATACACACACATAAAAATATATATACACACAAAATATAACATAAATTTCAAATAAAATTAAAATAATTTAGGATGTATGAGAGTATAGAGTAGGTTGTAATAAAAAAGAAAAAAAAATTAGCAAAAATGCAAAAAATGTGAACCAGTGAGAACTATGAATTAATAGTATATGAGCTGCAAGAAATATGAACTAGTGGTCATAGGAGTAAAGCCTATTGGGCTTTAGCAATTTTGAGATTTGATATTTAAATATGAAAGTATACAATGAAACGTGTTTTGCCTTTATGAGGCCACACATCAATAAATCTCTGTTTTGGCTAGATCTGGTAACACTGTATATTATAAATATGGTTAAATTAGCTTGTTATCATTCTTTATAAATTTTAAAATTTCAGTTACTGCGAGAAATAGGTGGTACAGTATGTTATAAATGATGAATCCATAACATCAGAAAGACAATAAAACCATTAATAAACCACAATGGTTTACTAGAAGACTTGATTGTAAGTTTTAAATAGAATGATTAAGCTGAATATGCATAAAATATTCTGAAATTAAAAAAAATATTAAAAAAACAAATAAAAACACTAACTAGAGCTTGAGCTAGAGCTGTCTGATGAATCACTGCTGGAGCTACTACTTTCAGAACTGCTGTCTGAAGAACTATCAGATGCTTCAGCTAACTGTTTTGCTAAAGGATTAACTTTAGGAATTTTCTTTAGATGTTCTCGAAGTTCATCACTAAAAAGTAAATAGAAATTATTTACAAAATATAGAACTAATAACGCTAATAACAGTAGAAGTAATAATAATAACAATAACAATAAAAACTAATAAAGATAATAACAAAGAATGACAAAATAATGAATGACAAAATAATGAATAACATAACTATTGTAAGGGTTAGTTAAACTTTTTTTTTTTTGATTACTAAACTCAAGAAAACAACATTGTCATAGAGCAATGCAGAAGAACGTTTATGGTAAAAGTTCATACTTCATTTCTTAATAATATAAATTATATAAAGAGTTGGTATCAAACCTACAACCTCTTGATGTCTATCCACTGCACCACGTGCCTAACAACTGCACCACATGTCTAGCCACTGTACCATGTGTCAAACCACTGCCCCATAACAACTTTAAAAAGTTGTTCAAAAATAGTGAACTTTTTAAAGTTAGTAAAGGTTATCAAAATAAAAGGATCAAAATTTTTTATTAAATTTTAAAATAAATTTTTTTAAATAAAAATCATTAAATTTAAAATAAATTTTTTATAACTTTGGAACAGAATTTTAAATTAATCTAAGAAGCAATTTTTCGAAGAATTTTTTCACAGAAAGAAAATAAAAGCCACAATAATTCTTTTTCGTTGAAACATAAAATTGAGCATAATTTTTTGTAATAAAAAATTTGAATAACTTGTGCTTTTTTATCTCATTACTTATCTCAATCATCTCATTCTTTTTATCTTCCTTTTGTTTTTTAGTATTTAAATTATTATTAAAAAAAATATATTTTTGAAAAAAAAGTTTTAATTTTGCGTAGATAAAAAAAACAGTTCTTAAAAAGAGTTTGCGGAAAATGTTGTGTTCAAATAAACATATTTTGTTCTTTTTTCTCAACAAAAAAATTTCTGTATTTTGTACAAACTGTCTAATACAAGTTTTATAGACTATTTGGTACTAACTCTATAATTCAAGCTTTATAGTTTTAGTTAAAGATATTTTAAAATTATAAAAAACTTTTTTCTAAATAATTTAAAACTTGTAATCTGAATCATAAAAATGAGAAAAATAAATTCTAAAGACAAAAATAAAATAAAAATAATAAAACAAATAAAAATAAATTCTAAAGATTCTAAAGACTAAAAAAAGAATTTTTTGTTAATTTTCATGGCGCATCAGATTTTAATTTAAAAAAAATACTAAACAAACATTAGTTAACAAAGAATTTTTGTCTTGGCACAAAAAATTCATTATGTATTAGCAAATACATTTTTAATTATCTAATTTTATATAACTTTTCAAAATTTTAATTTTTTTTAAGGATTAAACTATTTTAACAAGTAAAAACTCTTTCATTTTTAGATAATTTAATTTAGTCCATTAATTAAAGTTCATTGTCTTCACATTAAGTCACATGAGTTATGTTTACTATTTCCATTGATTATTTTGAAAAGTTTAAAATTAAATTGAAATAATTTGCTAAATAAATTTTCTCTTTCATATATTAATAATGCAAAGTAAAAATAAATGTTTGAATAAAATATCGTTGTACTAGAGAGAAGAATCTATTAAGACGGTGAGTGCAAGAAGACCACTATAGCAAATAAAAAAAAACAAAAAAACAAAACAATAATTGTATAGTTTTTTGTAAATTTATTTAAACAAGATAATAATTTTAAAAAACATACGTTAGACCGCCTAAACCAATAGCAGTAAAGAAATTAATTGAAAACCGAGTATCTCTAGGATTATCACGAGGAAATATTCCTTCCAAATAAGGAGCAATAATTCTAAATTAACATGGTAAAGTAAACAAAAATGATTTTTAAATAAATAATAATCAATCATATAAATTTAAAAATAAAAAAAGAAATATCTTACGGATCTTTGAGACGAGCATTAAACTTTTGGATTCCAAGATACTCCGCCAGTTCTTGGAAAAGTATTTTTATAAAAATTCGACTAAAGAAAAACATAAACTTTTATAATCAAATGATGAAATTCAAAGCAAATTCTTAGAAACAAATATGCTAATATTTATACTTCTGTGTAACTTAAATAAATCTTAAACTTTTATGAAAAAAGTTACCTGGAACTTGTAGTGTCATCTTCATTGAGACGAATGCACTCCATGACCTTAAAATTATACAATAATACATGTAAAAAAAAAATGTTACCATAAAAATAGTTAGTTTTACAAAAATAAATTACAATAATTTGAATATCAAATGAACAATATTTTAATTTAAAAACCATTTCTTAGATAAAGAAACAAAGAAAAAACAATTCATTTATTGCTCAAGATAATTTTATTAATTATTACACTATTAAACATTACAATAGAAACTATATAATTCTGAAATAAAGAAATAAAGAAAGTATACACTCATTGATTGGCACAATAACTTATAAGCAAGTATAAGCAAAGTATTTAAAAAAATTTGTTCTCTTTTTTTTCAAAAAATAAATTCATAATTATTTATTTATTTTTATGAATTACATAGTCATACTTATTGAAAAACAAACTTGCTGTGTGTCATGATTTTTTTTCATGACTAACCTTCAGTTTCTAAAGAGTTTTTGGCTTCCTAATGCATGTTACTTCTAACTAGAGACTCCATGTTTTGACTTGGTCTATGCAAAACATGCTGCATAATAAATGTTTAAAATTTTTTTTTTCAATTACAAAAAAAGTAGCCTTAAAACATAAAATAATTCTTTTGTAACACATTATTTATGTTATTTTTTTTTTGTAACACATTATTTAAACATATTTATGATTTCACCATAAAAAAAGAGCTGATAACTGTTATTAATTAAATTTAAAAAAATATAGAATTTTAAAAACACAATGAATTTGTAGTATTTTATTTAACTCAGTTCAATCAGGGGTATAGAGGTTTGGGCAACAACAAACCAACTCTTATTTAATTTATAATAGTTTTTAAAAATCATTTCCTTTTCCTAGACCAAGGAAGCCATTACAGTTGAGGAAATCTATTTTTTTTTTTAAATTTTTGTTACAAACCTCCCTCAATTCTATAAGTAAAAGACACAAATCTTGAAAAATAAAATTTCTGCACAGAAAAATAAAAATTTTGCACAGAAAAATAAAATTGCATAAAATAAGAGTGGTACTACCAGGAACATGGTGAGAAATACTTACTCTACCACTGCAACAACATGTTAAGAAAATGATTAGCTACTCTTAGCTAGAGTACATTTATTTGAAATTAGGGGAAAAAAAGATGTTTTACATTTTGGTCACCAATTGGAATTTAATTTTGATATAAATTTCAATTTGATCATTTTGAAAAAAAAAAAATTAATCAATTTAAATAAAAATTTAAACAAACTTTTACGTCTAAGAATTATTGCACATGGTTTGGTTAAGGCTGATGGCCATTTATTTTAATAAAGTTCACTAAAGACAAACAAAGCTCAATAAGTGAGTACAAAAACACATGTCATTTTATTTTACCCTAAACAAAACTTTGCTAAAGCAAAAAGTTTGATTTATTATTAAAATTAATTACTAAAATAATTATTATAATTAAGTTTCAATTAATATTAATTTGATTGAAATCATTAAAGCAAAATTCAAACTTTCTTATAAAAAATAGTTTTTAATTTAAGTTTATATTATCACGTAGTAAAACATATCTACCATCCAGGGAATAGCATCACTATGCAAAAGATGACCAAAAAATTTAGCTGTATTTCTTAACTTGTTAGTTTCCAAATGATGACAACTATCATACTAAAAATAAAAATTTCTTTTACTGATAAATATTAAAGACTATATAGATAACGGGTGATGTGGAAGTTATCAGACAAATCTGAATTTAATTATTTGAGCATAACAACTTATTTTTGTGGTTTTATGCATAGGCATAAACATTCTATAAAATATAAACTTTATTATTTGAAACACAATTATTTAAAATAAGGTTAAACGCAGCTGAGTGAGAATCTTTTTGAAAGCGACTCAAAATGTTTTTTTGAAAAAAAACATATATAAAAAAAAAAAAAGAAATTTTAAATCATTTTAAAAAGGAAGGATTTTCTCAAAGAACAATATATAGCCTAAAAAGACTTGAAACTGTTCAATCCTTTTCTGATAGAAAGCATCCTGGTCATCCAACATACTGGACTAGAGAAAAGAAAACCAAATTAACGAGACTTGTCAACAATTGAAAATGGGTCAGAGAAAAATAGGTTTTAAAATTAGGGTAAATCAATTAACAATTGGTTGTCAGTTAAAAAAAAACGAATATTAAATATAGAAAATGTGAAAAGACTCCAAAATGCATTATAGAACACCACCTAAAGACAAACAAAAGAAGCAAGAAACTAGTTAACTAACTCTATAACACAAAATCGCTTCTGGTCATCAATGACGAAAAATACTTTTGTTTTGCAGGGTACAACATGGCTGGAAATTCTAGATACCACACAAACAACAAAAAAACATGCCCAGAAAGTGTTTGTTCTATAGGAAAAGAAAAATTTCCAAAAAAATTATTAGTGTGGATAGCTATATCTGACTGTGGTATGTTTGAGCCATTATTCCCCACTTCCAAGGTAATTAATTCATCAATCTATATTGATGTTTAGAAAAACAACTTCTTCTATTCATTCACAAGTATCATGGAGACTTTAACTATTTATTTTGGCCAGATTTAGCAAGATTTCATTATTCTAAAGATTCTCTAAATTGGATGGACCAATATGTCCATTACATTGATAAAGAATCTAATCCCCTAAATGTGCCTCAAGCCCGACTAATTGAAAACTTTTGGGGACATTTGGCACAGAAGGTTTAGGAGGAATATTTGGCAAGCTTCAACAGAGCAAGTTTTGATTGATCGAATTAAACTACAAGAAATTGATTTGATTTTTTTACAGTTGCTTATGAAAGACGTCAGATCAAAATTGAGATCAAAATTGAGAAATTGCAGATGGTGCTTTTTCATTTAAAAAACAACTTATTTTTAAGATAAATACTTTATTTTAAAAAAATATAATAATTTTTTTTTCATTTATAAATAAGTTATTGACATTTTTATTTTGTCAGATAACTTATGCATCACCCATTATTAAAAAAAAGATATTTAAACAAAAATAGTAAATTTAATTTCATGTGCTTCTATTTAGTTACAATTTGATAACAGACTACTAGAAACCAACTTGAGTTTTTTTTTTTTTTTTTTTTAATTCAATTCACCTACTTAAGGCCGAGAAGGCCACTACAGACAAGGAGGTTACTTATTTGTGGTTATAACCCTCTCTCAACTCTATAACTCCGAAACACGAACCTTGATGAACAAGGCCGCTGTGCGGAGAAACGAGTTAAATCTCCAGCTTAATCATACCTTAATCAGCTTAATAGTGCCTTTTTAATAAACCTGTTTCTAATAAATTAAATGCTTTAAAATTATCTTTTAAAAATGAATACAGAAAAATATTTTCATTAAAATAGTTTCTAGAAATTTTAAAATATAAAACTATTAATATTCACAAATAAGAGTATTTAGTAATTTGCATTGATGAATTTTCAAACTTTTTTTAACAATAACTTTTTGATAAAAAAATTATTGATAAAAGAAATAAAGAAAAGATTTTAAAGCAGATTTTCTCAAACAGATTTTTAAAAATTTCTAATTACAAAAGAGTTAAAAATCCAAAGAAATTAGAACCAAAAGTTTTATCTTGCCACAAAATATGAAAGCAATTGAAATTAAACAAAATGAACATCCCCCCTTTCTACAAAATTATATTTTATGAATTTAATTTTATACTCAGAAGTATATAAATATACCTGTTCTTTAAAAATGACAACATAGTTTTCCATAAACTCTTTCCGCAAAAGACAAAACCTCTAAAAAAAATCTTGAAAAAAGTCTCAAACAACTAAGATAATACCAAAGAAATTAAAAAAAAAAAAAACTTTCTAATTATTCTTTAAGGATTAAAAAAAAGTTTTATACGATAAATTAATTTAGTACCTGGCCTAACAGCCCATAAAACTTTTCAAATGATCTTTGTTGAGCGCAACATTCCACAACCATCAAACAGAATTCGTGCTAATATTAAAGAGAGATGGTAGAATAATTTTAAATTTTTTATGTTTAAATTTAAAGGTAAAGGACACAAAAATAAACATTGTAAATGTTGTTTTAAAACTTACCTCTTGTCCAGGTTTAATGTTTAATTTCATCATTTTATGTGCACATTCTTCAAAGTCCAAACTTAAAAAAAAATTTGTAAAGGTTTACTCAAGACAATAACAATAAAAATAACATTAGATAATTAACATCACAAAACTATATATATATATATATAAAAAAAAAAAAAAAAAAAAAAAATTAACAACAATAATAAAAAAGCATCCATGTTAATATTTCATTTCCAGTTTAACTTTATTATTTTAACCAAACTTTACCTTTACACCTTACATATTAAGTACTACATATAAAAGTACACTACAAACAGGTTGCTACTAAATATTTGGTGTTGTTAAGAAAACATTTGCTGTAACATGGTTTAGTATTTATCTTATAATAATAAGATTAGAGAAGAAAGACATGATTTGATTAAGGATTTTTGTAGTTCTTTGATATGACTTAATCAAAGGCAAAAAGTAAAGAGATTTTAAATATTTTCAGCATTTTATAGAATAAAAACCCAAACTGAAGTAACATTTAAAATAAATGTTTCAAAGGTGTAAAATAAATGTTTCAAAGGTGTAAAATAAATGTTTCAAAGGTTTGAAACTTTTGTTTTAGTTTGAAGATTAAAATTTACAAGAATCTTTGTTTTATACATATATATAATGTAGATTTCATTCAAACAATGAAAGAATAAAAAAGACAAAAAAGATAACACAATTTTAATAGAGTTTCATTTGTAGCAGCATTAAAACATAAAATTAAAAAAAAAAAAATATGTGTGTAACAGGCTTGTGGTCTAGAATTTACTGTGAATGATTATACTACACCATTTAAGTGTGAAACTAAAAACAGCAAAAAACGTATTAAAGGTGCACACTGGTTAAGTTAATTTGACTTAACTAGAGTGTGTTTTGCATAAGAAATAGATTGTTACACACTGTTATCAAACTATAAAGGGATATGGCTGGCACACGCACACACAAACAAAATTTTTTTTTAAGAGGCAAAAAATTCTCTTGTTCAAAATGATTAGCGAGAAAAGTCTTTTAAAAGAAAAAAGGTTTTAAATCATATTTCTATTACCTTGATTGAACTGTTAGATAAATTAACCTTCTGAGAGCAACCAAGTTTGTTTCAGTCCTATCAACAATCTCCACTGAATTCTCTAAAATTATAACCTAAAACTTAAAAGGAGTAAAAAAAAATGTTTTATAAAATATTTTAATGTTTGCAAACAATCCAAACATTAAGTCTGCAATGCAAACATTAAGTTTACAATGCAAACATTAAGTTTACAATGCAAACATTAAGTCTACAAAAGCTCCTTTAAGATGTCTGTCATGGCTTTTGTGGCTCATTCAAAAAGACATTAATTCATCATCAAAGGATTTAGTTGGAGCCATCATTAAATATAAAAAACAAACAAACACAAAAAAAGGTGCCAATCTGCAATGAAACACTGCAACATTAAATAAAAGAAGGAAATAAACACATTAAAAAATTATTGTGTAAGTTCATTATTATTTATACCATCTTTTCCTTCTTCACCTTCATTTTCATCATCATTGTCATCATCATCGTCATCATCATTTTCACTTCCCTCATTTGATGTTTCATCATCATTTTCACCCAAAATATCTAAAATATATATTTAAAATATCTAAATACAATAAGATAAACTTAATTTCTATTATTTGATTTTAAAACATTAAATCATTATCAATTCAAAAATAAAACTTGAAAGTATACAAGTCAAAATCTCCTATAAAGTTTAGTCTAAATACAATTTAAAAACTGTCTACAAGTCTAAATACAAGTGTACCAGTCTAAATACAAGTGTACTAGTCTAAATACAAGTGTACCAGTCTAAATACAAGTCTTCCAGTCTAAATACAATTGTATCAGTCTAAATACAAGTCTACCCATTTAAATACAAGTCTATCAGTCTAAATACAAATCTACGAGTCTAAATACAGGTCTAAATACATCTAAATTTTGAATAAATTACATTGATTAGTTTAATTTTCCCTAAAATATAACAAAATATACAAATAAAACATATAAAGAAATTTTTAACAAGTTTATTTATTTTCATACTTATTTATTTAAATGCATTTATTATTAAATATTTTTTTCTGATGAATCATTATAAAAATAGACTATTTTCTATTAAAAGTAAAAAATGTCTATTTTTGATTTCAATAGAAAAATGTAAAATTAGGTCATCATTCTAAAAGGATAAAGATCTAAAGCCAAATAAGTCTGTCCGACAGTGGTCTTGTTTGGGTTCTGGTTAGAAAAGGTTTGTGTTTAATGTTAGAGTTAAATGTTAGAGTTGCAAATCAAATAAAATTAAAAAAAAAACAATCTATACTTGCACACACTCACAACCACAAACTCTATTTTACATTTAAATAAGGTATTTTAAAGAAAGTGTGAACTGAATATTTGAAATTCACCTTTACGGATTTCTTTATACTTTTCTTCATTAATCTCATAGTCAGGATCATGTTTAAACACATCTAAATTATCATTTCAAGTTAATTTAAAAAAACTGTTTAAATTTTTTAAAATATTTTATTTAAACAAACTAAATTCAGTTTACTCAAAACATCTTCAGCGCTTCCTGTATCATCAATACGAAGCAAGTGAGTTATTTGATCATCTTCTTCAACCAGATTTAGATCATCAACCATTATTTGATAATCCTTTATAAAATATAGATGTTGTAAAAATGCATTCATTTACTGAACTGTGCTAATCTAAAATATATTAAGTTATATGACCATATTCTACAACTATAAACCTTTTAAATAAATTAATACTTAATTAATACTTTTAAATAAATTCATTTTTTAAATAAAACTTGTAAGAAAAAGATTTAAGATTAATACTATAAATAATATAGTGTAAATATTTTCACAGCTTTACTCTTTAAATCTATTAAATTGTCAAAGATCTAAGTTGCTATGAACTGTATAAATTAGCATATATCTGTAATGTATCTGTATTAACGTTCTTTTTTATTTTTTAGTATTTTATGAAATTGTTTTTTTTTTTTTTTTGTTATATGCATTCCTTTTTTCTTTAAGTTTTATAAAAAAACTAATCTGTTATGTAAGTTTTGACAGAAAGAAAATAAAGCTAATTTATTTATTATTAAATAAATTAAATAAATTAGCTTTATTTTCTTTCTGTCAAAACTTACATAACAGATTAGTTTTTTTATAAAACTTAAAGAAAAAAGGAATGCATATAACAAAAAAAAAAAAAAAAACAATTTCATAAAATACTAAAAAATAAAAAAGAACGTTAATACAGATACATTACAGATATATTATGAATTGCATTTGAAATAATTTTTTTGATTCAAAAAATTTTGAAAAAATAAATTCAACTTTATTTGTTGATGTAACAAAATTACTTTGTTACTTGTTTGGGTTATTTTACCTTAAATTAATTAAACAATTAACTTCTTAACCACCTAAACATACATTATTGATTGCTCTTTACACATACTGATTGCTATAACATGCATTATTGATTACTTAACACGCATTATTGATTGTTATTGTATATTGCGTATTATGATTACTTTGTCTTTTTATATTAGTTTATTGATATAACACTTAACTATTGAATACTTAATTATATGATAAATTTATAATTAAGATTTTATGAAGTCTTGATTGAAAACTGTCCTTAAAATACTACAGCAAAAAATTCAAACATCATATCTTTGTTGATGTTCTTTATGAGAATGATTGAGCTGACAATATTATATATAAATATATAAAAGGATAATGAATTATTTTTAAGAACTGATTAGATATCTTGAACATCTTACGAAACTTTCCGAATAAAATTTCTTAAACTATTAAAATTTTTTTTTTTGAGATGCAAACTCGTTAAAGCTTTCAAGAAAATAAAAATAAAAAATCCTGACAAAAAATCTAATAAAAGTAATTGGTAAAAATAAGGAAATTCTACCAGAATGTAGTGCATAATATTTATGCAATGACATGAATCATTGTTTTTATAGTAGATTAACAACTAAACAAACTTTAAAAGCTAGAAAATATAGAAAGATCAGTTGGTAAAATCCAATCTATTTGCCAAACAGATACTGAAAAACAGACAAAATAAAGTAAAATAATAATTTATTTAAAAATTCCCACTAAACTTACTTTAAAACTAACTTTTAAAAGTATAAAAGATATACTTTAAAAGTTCAAAGGGTTTGAAACTAACTATAAAAATGAGAAAAAAACTATAAAAACATGGTATAAAAAAACTAACTATTCTATATTAGTAAGAAAATGTTTTTATATTTTTCAATAAAAGATTTTATACAATGTTATGATTGTAACAGTGCTGCCATGGTTGTCACAGCAACAATTGCCTTGTGCTATCACCACAATCAAACCACTTAGTGGTTGCACATTATTCAAAAAGTAATTATAAAATTGTTAAGATATAAATAGTGTTCTAATGCTGTTAAGATACCGCAGCTGAAATTAATAAAAACTGAAAATAAAATATTAAATACAATACTCAAGATTAATTTACCTTAAAACCATCTTTGCGAATTGCAAACATGACTTCTATCATATATTGAACTCTTTTGTCAGTCTCTGAATCATGCAGTATACTTCGTAACCTCTCAAATATAGCTGCGGGAAAGAACAAAAATAAAAGTTGAAAAAAAACTGTTACTTTATTTAAATATAAAATAAAAATTAAAAAATTAAAAAAAAAATGACTAACCATTAATTCCTCGTGGAGAAACATCTACTAACTTTAATCCAACATCTTTTAAGAAACTAATCTGGGTAACAAAAATAAAATAAAATTGTTTTCTCTAAGTGTTATGTGTTGACAAATAAAGTTTAATTTGCAATTTGCAAATTTGACAATGACATCAAATTTTCTTTACGTTAAACTACTAATAATCAAAAAGTAAAAAACTATGCAAAAAAATTATTTTTGATATTAAATATTTATCTATTTTCCATATTAAATATTTTTCATAAAAATTAATTTTAATAATAACATGTTAATTTTTCATTTTTTATCCAATTGTTATTATTTTACTAACTGTTTATTTTCTATTTTAATAATTTTACTTATTATCTTATAAACTAGACTTTTTTTATAAGTTTTAATTCAAGATTTTAAAATCAAAATTTTTTCCAGCAATTTCGCTCCAAACAAGGCTGCTAGCAACCACTATCTAAATTAAGAGTTAGCAGAAAACAAATAAGAGAGTTAAAAAGCAAGGAAATAGTAACAGAATGAGGAAACTACATGAGTCAGGAAAATGGAAAAAAACTATAAACCATTATTGTTTAAGGAAATAATTTTGAGCATGAAGGATCAGTTAAAGTAAAAAGTATGAGTGAGAAGTCACAAAAGATTGTATTTTTAGTAAAGCAAGTTTACTTAAGCAGCAGCCATGGTAACGTTTGTAGAAAAAAGATGATTGGATGACAAAATATGGGATTGAAAATTATTTAGTAGAGATTGAAGCAGATTTAACCTAACTTAAACACAGGTTTATTTTTATTAATTTTTAATTGTAATACTTTTATTATTTATACATAATTGAATTTACTGAAAATAAAAAACAATAGTTTGGAAGGGCAGAGTCATTTAATACTTAGAAAAAAAAATTTAAACTAGTCTACATTATTTTCACTTTACCATTTCAAGGAGTTGCCACTCAGGCAAACTATGTCAGCTTTGGATAATGAGTAAACCACCCCTAAAAGGACTCAGGATTTGAAAATCACAAAAAAATTACTTCTTTCTAGTTTTTGGTACCCAGGAGCTTTAAAAATATAAAAAAGCTTATGGGCTACTAATGGAGAGGAAATCAAGACTTATAGGTCAGAAGAACAATTAATTTTTGAACCCGGATTCCTTAGGTATAATGGCGGCAAGGACTCTTGGACTCCAAGACACCGGGCTTTAAAACAATAAGTTCCAAGTCATTGAATATCAAAAACAAATTTCTTATAGCATTGATCAATCAACATGTTTGTAGCTTCTGATCACCAGAGACCATATATATATATATATATATATATATATATATATATATATATATATATATATATATATATATATATATATATACAATTATTTTTAATAATAACATGTTAATTTTTCATTTTTTATCCAATTGTTATTATTTTACTAACTATTTATTTTCTATTTTAATAATTTTACTTATTATCTTATAAACTAGACTTTTTTATAAGTTTTAATTCAAGATTTTAAAATCAAAATTTACCTTTATAGCTTTCTATTCACCCGATTTGAAAGTGAACGGAAACATAACGAGACCATACTAGACGACAAACGGTACGTACTAATGCACTACACCATCACACCTGTAGACATCAACAGTCTTCAAAATCAGTATATCAAATATTTGGCTCGTTGCCAAATATTTGATATATGCGACACAATGATCGCAAAAAGTGACCAACGGCTCCGTTGGTCACTTTTTGCGATCAATGTGTCGCATAAACAATATATGGTACAACCCCCCGTTTAGCAAAAATGTTGAAACTAAAATTGGAAATCGTTTTTTAACTTTAATTGACCAACACTTTCCAGTAGGACACAGGCTTCATAAAATTTTTAATCGAAACTATGTTAAAGTAAGCTATAGTTGCATGCCTAATGTCAAGTCTTTAATAAATACGCATAATAACAAAGACAAAAATATTTGTCCGTTAAATAACCAATGCCTTTTTAGCAATATTGTATACCAAGCCACTGTAAGTTCTGGTGATCCTCAATGCAAAGATAAAGTTTATTTCGGTATAAGTGAAACCACATTTAAATTAAGATATGCCAACCATCTTAAATCTTTCAATGCACCTAAATATAAAAATGACACTGAACTTTCCAAAGAAATATGGGAGCTAAAATCGAAACATATAAATCCTGTGATTACATGGAAGATAATAGCACAATGTAAGCCCTACAATCAAGCATCAAAAGTTTGTAATCTTTGTCTCCGCGAGAAGTTTCACATATTATCATATAAAGGAGAAAACTTACTTAATAAAAGATATGAAATAATATCAAAGTGCCGGCATTCAAAAAATTTTTTACTATCCTTATTTGATACTGGGGACTAAAACCTTGACGTCTTTTTGTTTTGTTTTGTTTTGTTTGGTAACGTCAGAACTCGTTCCACCGTAATTTTAATTTGTAATTTTTAAACGGTTTTTAAGTGACAAAATACACAATGGCTGATGATTGCCGAAAGGCATGAAACTCAGAGTTCCATCAAAAGTTGTTTTTATTCATTTAATATAAATAAATAAATAAATAAATATATATATATATATATATATATATATATATATATATACATATATATATATATATATATATATATATATATATATATATATATATATATATATATATATATATATATATATATATATATATATATATATATATATATATATATATATATATGTTACAGATGTACAGTATATTATAATACATCTGTGAATTCTACAGATGTAGTTACATCTTTTTAATATTGTTAAATAAAAATACAGAATTTTATGAAATCATTAAATTTTAATGCATTATATTAACCAGATGTAGTTTCATATATGGTTTTTTTCAGTAGTTACACCTGGAGGAAATTACTACAGATGTTATTGGACTTGGAGAAAAATTACCAGATGTATATACATCTTCCTAAAGATGTTGTTAGAGGTCATTAAATTTACAGATGGTATTGGACAGATGTTGAAGTAAAAAAAAATATACAGATGATCTTGGACAAAAGTGTACAGATAATCTTGGACTACTCTGCATATGTTGTTGGACAGATGTAGTAATGTTACATATGTTGTTAGACAGATGTAGAAATCTTTTACCAAGTCATTATATATACATACATTAAAATTGATTAAAATTTTTTTTTAACATAAATTATAATAAACCTGGAATCTTAAATAACCTTGGGATTTCTTTAAATTCAAAAAACAAAAGCAATTTTTATCATGGAATTATAATGAATTATTTTAGAAAATTTGATGAAAGTATTAAAATAATAAAAAATGATCGACTAAGATTCAGATTGTATAAAATGGAAAAGTCTGATGAAAAGTTATTTTGATAACAAAACCAAAAATATGAATTGGTGAACTTTGTTTAGTTTTTATAGCCATATATTTTATAGTATAGATAAAATAAGCCGCAGAGTTACTTTGGTGCTTTTAGCTTTGTTTCTTTTTCAAACTCAAGAAAGTTTTGCACTTACAAATATTTAGTACACACAAATCTTTTTTTTAATTTTATCTAAACACAAATTATCAACAGATTTTGATTTTAAGGATTTTTGTCATTATTATTATTTTTTAATTTTTTCATTTTTATTATATTATTATTTTTATTGCTTTATTTTTTATAATTTTTTTTAAACAATTAAAATAGAAAAAATAGATTGTAATTTAAATATATAATATTTAAAAAAAATATCTGTGCCATACATCTTTCTTTTGTTAAAAAAAGTAAAACACTTACAGCTACTTCACAACTGTCTCCTGTTGGATTCTGTAAAAGCAGTGTAAGAATCTCTAAAGCTAGAAGCTCATGTGCCTAGAAGAGTCAATTAACAAATCCAGTTATCATTTCTTTATTTAGTAATTTAAATATTAAATAAAAAAAACACCATTCGAGTGAAAAAATAAATAAATAGTGAAATTTAGAAATTAAATAAGAAATTAAAAAAACTTACAACTTGCTGATTTACAAGGTGGGCAATAAATTTAGCAGAGTTAATACAAACAAGCTATTAAACAAAGATGTAAGATATTTATAAACAATTTACTTTCATTTATTAAATTTTAACAAAATAATTTTTTTATTTTTTATTTTAATAGGCATCTTTGAAATAGATCTAACTTAAAGCTTAGTATACAGGAAAAAAATTTTTTTTGTTATTGTATTTTTTTTTTTCCGTTTAAATTAATGTTTTATAAATTAAATTAAAGAAAAAACTGAACCTTATCATTCATTTTAAAAGACCTTCTAAATTGAAGTATAAGTCTTCTAAGTACAAGTTCCCCGATTTTTGGAAACTAAAAATAATTGATTTCAAGATAATGATAAAAAAAAAAATTCTTAAAATCAAAATCTTTATAAACGTAAACAGTGTTCAACGTTTGTAAAGGAAAATATAAAAAATTAAAAAAATAACTCACTTTAGTATTTATAATAGATACCAAAGCAGCATACACATTTGAAAATGTTGGAGAAGCAACCTGAGCGCGAATTATTGACTGCGCCAACAAACCTCTGAAAAACAATTTTTTTCTCATAAATTTAATAAAAAATGTTGAGACTTTCATTTATCAATTTTTATGGCATAACATTATTTATCTTATATACTTTTATAAACCTTGTAAACTAATAAAAATATCAGTTGTTTTAATGTTTTAAAACATTTCATAAAACTTTTGAGTACTCTTTGTGAGTAATTTAAAAAAGTTTTAAATTTAACCTTTAAACTAACCATATCAAACCAACTATTTTTTAGTTATAAATATTAATAAAAACTTTAAAAAGAAAAAGGAAAATTCAAATTTTTAATGTATTTAATTCTAAGATATTTACATAAACTTCAAACCAATCAAAAGTAAATGACTAGAAAATTATGCCAATAAAAAATTACCATTCGTATTGTTTATATATAAATTAACTGTTCTGAAAATTTCTAATTGTTGAAATAAAAAAAACTCCAAATGAATGTGTCAATAAAGAAAACTTTGCGCAATTTGTGACAAAACTTCGGTTTGTGAATTCTATTTTGTTGCTATCAAACCGTTTATATATAATAAAAAATTTGTTTCGAAAGTTAAACCTGTCTATTTCTATTAATATTGTTGATATATGCAGATCTTCAAACAGAGTTTTCTCCTTGATAATTTTATATTTTAATGTTATGTCCTAAGGCAATTAATCCATAAAATTAAAATGTCATTAAAGAAACATTTATAATATAATAGAAACTCTGACATAAAAAATCTAAAAAAACTTTTAAATGAAGCTCTTATTACTATGGTTAGAAGTTTTGCAAACAAATGGAAACAACTAAATTTTATAATAACTCAATGTCATCAACTAAATTCTTTACTACATAAAACTAATAGTCTTTTGGCGAAAAACACCAACCTTGCTCCTTGGCATTTTATAACTATTTCTAAAGTTCAAAAAACTGGTTTTCACATTATATGTATAGTTTTTGCTCAGAGAGTAACTGATGTAGCTGTCTAACATTTTGCTTAGTTTTTAAAAATTCAACATGATTTTCTAACCCCCTCTTGTTAAAGCTTGCAACTCAGGATTTTATTTATAAGGTTACTTCTGCATTATATTGTTGTTTTAAAGCACTATTTCCTTTGAGTATTATACCGACCACAAGATTTGTAGAAAATATAGATACTTTATTCTTAATACTGAATTTATATAAGTTACATAAAGAAAAACATAAATATATTAAAAAAATCTTTTAAAAACAACATATTAAAAATGGACTAAAAAGTAAAAAATTTATAAAAAAAACTTTTTGAAAATAATATTTTAAAAATGGGCTAAAGTGTAAAAAATAAACTAATTTATGGCACCCTAGGAAGTATTTGTATGTGTATGTACACAACCTAAAATATCCATTAATTTCAATGATAGAAAAAGTTGGGTGCCAATAGGAATGAGCTGTACTTAGTAGCCCAACATTTTTAGTCATCGATTTTAATGGATATTTTAGGTTGTGTTAGGATATTTTTAGAATTGTTTACGACACAATGGAGTACCATTCTACAGTTTTAGAGCTTTCCACAAACGTTGTATCAAATTGCCCCATACTTGCTAATAGAAAATAATTGCTATATTTTTAGTATCAACTTGTTTTTTAAAGGATTCTGTTTAATGAAGTAAATAGCCCATGAATTATAGTTTACAAAATAATGTTACTTACCAATAGACACATTGAAGAAGATTAAGAACCTTAAAACTTATCAACTTCAAAAACTAATAAATTACTTTGTCATCGAAAAAACATAAACTTCGACCCCTAACAAGCCTAGTGATGTCAAATAAATTTTTTTTTTTAACAACAGTTATGCATTTTAAAGTACTGTCTTGCAATTAAATTTAATTTGAAACCATGTTAAAATAATTAAACCAATAATTTATTCTTATCATTAATCAATAAAAAGAAGAAACTATGTTAATGTTAGAGACAATCTGGCAGTACATCCCAGAATGCAATTTTAATCAATTAACAAAAGTTTTTTTAAGCAAATAGGTTTTGATTATTAACTGCAAATCAAATTGGTTTGGTTACTTGGTAGCTCAAATAAAACAATCACAAAAAGTTTCAAAAAACCCATTTAACGTCAAACACATCCAGAGTAAAAGAAAAATATATTTACCTTCCGCGCACAATATTTTCCTGTAAAAGCTCTTCAACAATGTGACCAATGTTTGAGATATTAACCTAAATACAAAATAAAAATAAAGATTTGTTACTGAATATTTCAATATAACTAAGTTTTTTTTTGCTAAAGTCAATTAAACTAAAATTTATATTATTATGTAAATTATACATTTTTTCTATACTTATTTTACAGTATAACTAGCTGATTATAATACTAATACTAATTATATTGTAAATTATAATAATTTTAGTGTAACTTTTTATTAGATATTTAGGCAAGCAAGGATCAGGAAAAAATTATTTTTTTTCCTGGTATTAGTCCTCAATCAAAATTTCTCATTCCTGTGAAAGTAAATAACAAAATGTCTACACATACATAAGTGTTTTTTCATTCCTGTGCAAGTAAATAACAAAATGTGTACACATACATAAGTGTTTTTCACATTCCTGTGAAAGTAAATAACAAAATGTGTACATATACATAAGTGTTTTTTCATTCCTGTGAAAGTAAATAACAAAATGTGTACACATACCTAAGTGTTTTTTAGAAGAGTATTCCTATACAACTGGTGTTTAAGTGATTTGTATATAAATATATAAAATATATACCTTAAATAAAAATATAAATAACTGAAAGGCTAATAATTAAATAACATACATAACTGGAAAGGTAATCCAATTTAAATAATTTTATAATTATCATTTGATTAGGATTTTATTTCATTATCATTACTACACTTTTAAAATCTATTCCACACAGACTATACTATTTCTATACTTTTTCCTTATATGTATATTTAAATTTTCAGGACCCGTAAAATACGGATCTTTACCAAACCTACCATTTCCACACCAATCATTTGTATACCTATTCTTTATTTACTTCAATATTTTTCATATATTCAATATTTTGTTCTAAAAAATTGCTTTAAAAGCAAAAAAATTAACATGCGCACCTTTTCAGCAAATATAGAGCTTATAAGAGATATATAATTAGGTTTGTTTATCTCCTAAACGCATATCATTAATAGCTCAGTGGTTTAGTGCACTGTCATCAGTGTCATTTTGAGGGCTTTAAAACCTCCCCTTAACATAATAAATTTTTAAAATATTTTTAATCTTGCTTATATATTTATAGTAAAAAAATAATAATATAGCAAAAAAGATTTCTAATTATCAAAATAAAACTTTAAAGTTTTCTCATCTTATAAGTAGAAATATATATTTATAGATTTCTCATCTTATATATATATTTTTTATTATACACGTTGTTTTTGTTTTATATAATTCCATATACTGCCTGCAAACTCAACTTAATGCTAAAGATGTTTAGCTTACAGACATTTGTATGTAATCCTATATAAATGGCAAAACTAAGAATAATATTAGACCATCAAAAACTATAGATTTGGCCTTAAGTGTAAAAGGCTAATCTAAAATTAAAGCCAAAAAGATTTTGTGCAGTGACATTAGTTTGTGGTAAAAAAAAAAACGTTTATATGTCAAGTTTGCTTTTGCATTTATCTTACATTTTTTGATTAATTTTAATTATGGTACATGCAACTGCACAAAAAGATAATTTAAATTGACACAGATATATCATTTCACAGATAAGAGTTTGTATTTATTACAATAGTTATAAATAGATAGTTACAGATATAACATAGTAACTACTATATTTAGTCTTTATTAGAATATATCCCATAAAATTATATTCTACATATTTTTAATAAAAGGAATTTTCCTAAACAATTTAAATAAAATCTCAATTCTAGTTTTTTGTCACAAAGTGACATCACATATGCAAAATAAACATTGGCTTCAACGATTTACAAAAAATCGGAGTTTATCATTTTTAATGGTCTAAAAAGAAAATAACATAAATTTATCAATCAGAAATTATCAAGAATGGGTTGAATCTAAAAATGAAGTTTCAAATTTTCTTCTAGGACAAGACAATATGTTGTGTGTTTATTCAATATTGTCAATTTTTTTAAATACAATAACATAAATACAAAAATTCAAAACAAAATAGTTTGGGCAAAAAATATAAGTGGGTTTTTTACATTTGCATATAACATTATATATAAAAGCAACTGTATTCCTATGCAATAAAACTGCCTTTATTTAAAAAACCCACTTGAAAAGTGTTGTTTAATTGCAATAAGAGTTTATAAAATGGTTTATTTTTCAATTGCATTCATAAATTTGACACATCAGTGGTTTAAAGCGCTGTCATTGATGCCGTTTTGTGAGGGTTCCAATCCATCTCTTAACACTATATATTTTCAATCACAATATTTTTTCAATCTGGTCATATATATTTATAGCAAGAAAAATAAATATAGCAAAAAAGACTTCTAATTGTTAAAATAAAAGTTAAAGTTTTTTCTGACCACAGATTTTTTTTTTTTTTTTGCCTTCACAGCAACACTATTTGGTATAGCGGGACTGTCTAATTGATTTTTTTCTTTATTAAGTTTCAGACCTTAATTTTTTTTCAGACCATCCGCAGCATATTAGGTTACTTAAGCACATTAATAACATTAATAAGTATCTCAATCATGACACATAAGCAACAAATTTCTCCCTGTGTTTTGAGCTAGCCACTCCGCCATGCTAGCATGTTGACTAATGAAAATTTTAAAACTATATAATAAATAAAAGTCTTGATAAAATGGAAATAAATGATCAAAATAAAGATGATACAGCAATGCAATTTTCAAGTGAAAGTAAAACTGTAAAACTTGATATATGTTTTTGCATGTACATTACATAATTTGAAGTTTACATTAGATAATTGCGACTCTTTCTCGCCACTACCTCAGTTCCAATAGCTACCAAGCGTTTTGTGTAAACATGCTTAAAGAGGCACTACTGCTACTAAAACTATTAAGTTTGGCAAAATTATATAGAGATTGTAAAATATTTAATATATAAAAGACTTTTATCTATAAAATAATTTAACTTTTGACTAACTTTAATGTAGACTGTAGAATGTAGTTTTCAACTTACTTTATTGACAAGCCCATTAATGCTTTTCTTTAATGATTCCCATGCCATTCTTTGAAAAGCAACACTAAAGTTTAAAAGTTATTATTAAGTTAAAACAACAATGTTTTCTAAAATAAAATAGAACATAAACTATATAAAAAATAAAATGTTTAAATTAGGGTCATGTCTTCCCCTACCATGAGGAACTACTGTGATTTTTGCAAAACTAAGTAAATTTTTAATGTCATATTTTGAAATATATGTATTTTTAGCATTGTTTTGTTCAAATTTTATTTATTTCAGTAATAACATATAATTAAAAAAAATTTCATTTTAAATTTTTATGATAAATATATTTTCTTAAATAAAAGTGTAACAAAATTGTAAAAACAATTTTTTTTAATTTTATTGAAACTTAATAGTATTTTAGTATAACAAAAACTATTTGCATAATCCTCAACACAATAGGAGAAAATGATAACTATGTACCCATAGAAAATATTTTTTCAGTTTATTATTTTTAGTGTTTTATTGTTTTTATATTTCTTCAAAAAAAAAAACAATTAGCTTAACGCTAAATTAAAGGTTAATGGTAATTTAACCCTAGAGAAAATTCACAATTTTCTCAATTTTTTAATGAAATGTTTTGTAAATTTTACTTATGATGTAAAGATGAACAAGAATATGATGCATTATTCAAACAAGAAAAAAAATAATCTGAAAAAATTATACTATATTAAGGAATAACGGCATGCAGCATGTTAGTGAGCTGGAAAATAACGTAATAATTGATGAATCCAATAAATATAAATCAGAAACATTTAAATACTCAAATAATAAAAGATGCAAATCTATTACACAATGATCATCTACTACTTAAATGATTACCAAGTGTTGTAACTTCATCCAAATGGTTAGAGATTCAAATAGCTGAAGAATATATAAAGGAAGTAAAAGGTATAAAAAAAATTAAACCAAAAAAAAAAAGCTTCTGAAAAAAAAAATTATAAGAAAAAAAAGAAAAAACAAGAAAAATCTAAAAGAAAACTAATTCATAAAAATAAAAATAAAAATAATAAGAAAAAAATTTAAAAAGAATCAGTTCTGATTCAGACAAAGCTATTGGTGGAGAATTACTTTGTCGGAAATGAATTAAAATGCAATGTTTCTTTTATTTAGTAATAATATTAGAGTTATGCTTATTTACTTTTTTTTTTAAATAAATAAAATTAAAATTAAAATAAAAAATTTTTTCAATTGTGGTTGGTGAAGAATTATTCACAGTAGGTGGTGCTATAGGGTAAGTATAGAAACATGAACTTACAAAAATTTAAAAAATATTCCAAAAATATGATGTAATATAGAGCAAAATTTACTCAAATATAATTATAGAAATTAATTATTAATTGAGTTTTCACCTGAAAACCTTAAATTAAAATCTGTTATGAGTTTTCAGAGTTATGAAGTTTTAAAGTTGAAAATTTTCTTAAAACCGCAGTAGGGAAAAACATGGCCCTACAATATATATAAAATATGTAAAAAAAAGTAGAATTTACAAAAAATTATAAAAAAATTTAATATTCAAGTATATTTGGAATTTAAACATAATAAAATACATTTACCTATTTTTATCTGTAATTCCTTCCTGTAAAGCTCTGAGTTTAGATGGTGGAATATATGCACCACCTAAAGAATTTTAAAAAAATGTTTAAAATAATTTAAAAAATTATGATTTGAAATCTCAATTTTAGGACCACATTCTTCACTAATGTGGCACAAAATAATAACATTTAAAAATATATGTATATTTTTTTGATAGCCGATTTTGGTTTTATATTATTTTCCATAGTCTAAATAACAAGATTAAAAATCCATTATTTAGATAGTGGATGCTGGTAACTGGTAATTTTTCTTGTTGAATTTTGTATTTTGAAAAATGTATGTATGTACTGAAGCCACCGGCAGCAGGCTATTTCAGTGTGACACCAAAGATGTTATAATACGCATTTACAGTTTTTTTCTCCTACTTGAATTAAAATAAAAATAGCAAAGAGAATGCTTTGAACTAGATAAAATATTAAAAAAAAAAAAACAGGTAAAAAAAAGCATTTTTCATAAAAGTTGATTAAACTAACAAAAAAATTTTTCGTTGCGATTTAAACATTTTTGTAACAAAATGTTTTAATTTTTTTGGCAAGCGCTTTATTATTCGCTTACAAAGGTTTTGCGGGCGTGTGAGCAAGCGCAAAATTTTTCATACATAAAAACTTCAGTCAAATAAAAAATAAATTTGAGCTTAAAAAAACTTTAGATTTATTAGTTACCTGCTTTTGTAAAAATATCATCAATAGATTTTTTTTCTTTTTCATTTTCAACAATTGATTGATCTTTTGACTTCGATATTTTGGCTTTGTTTTCTAATTCTTCATCGTTGTCTTTTACCTGAAAAAGAAAAATTGACTTCAATTTTTAAAAAATTGTGCAAAAAAATTTTTTTTTAAAAAGCAATTTTAAAAGTTACTAAAAACATTACAGAATTAACTTAAAATCACTAAAAAAATATTTTGGAGTAAATAATTACTTACTTTGACTACACTTTTCATCTTTGTATCTTCTATTTTATAATAAATATAGATACTAAATAAAAATAAGGACACTTAATATGCATTAATTTTACAACTATAACATAATATAGCAATTTAATATATTTTTAAATACATTCTACAAAATTCTTAAAATGCTCAAAAAAAGACACTTTTTTTTTTTTTTTTTAATTTTAATTCACCTCCTCAAGGCCGAGAAGGCCACTACAGACGAGGAGGCTACTTATTTGTGGTTATAACCCTCTCTCAACTCTATAACTCCGAAACACGAACCTTGACGAGCGAGGCCGCTGCGCGGAGAGACGAGTTGAGCGCGGTACTACCAGGGACGTGGTGGGGATCGAACTCGGAACCACTCGTTTATGAAGCGAGCGCTCTACCACTACACCACTACCGCATTTTATATACTTAATATGTCTAAATATATTCTACAAAGTGTGCAAAACATCCAGCGTGCGAAATATTATTAAAAGAAGAGAGCAGTAATAAATGAGTAGAAAAAATCACTTCACAAATTTTTTTATTTCACACTGTGTTTCATCTATAAAGACTTATAAAAAATGAATGATCAAATTGCTGAAACTTCAATTTGTACCAAATATTAAAGTACAGGAAGTCATAAATGTCTTTTACAACTGTAAATTTTAACACATTTTATTTATGAAATACGTTTACACTATTATATAAAGAATTCTTTAAGATTATTTTCTGCTTCTTTTTTTAAATGTTTTTAAAGATTGATTTATTATAATTTTTTGAGTTCACTTATTTTTATATAATAGCGTTACTGCGCAGATTGTAAAATATTAAACACTTATTGTCATTTTTTAAATATCTCAATTTATTACATTTAATAAATATTTGAAATTGACTTTAACAGAGATTTGTGCAACGGAGGGTATATATGCAGACTGACTGTATATATTAAAATGCGCAGAATATATGTTTAAAAAATAATATATATTTAAAAAATAATATATATTTAATAAATATAAATGTTATTTATATATATATTTTTTATCAGGATCTCTCTGCATTTAGTGTCTTTTTTTAATTTAGGAAAGCAATTATATGACTTATGGATCCTAACTATGCAAAGTGATAAGTTTAAAATCAAGAAATGTAAATGTAAAAAAAAAAATGTTCTTTTTCTTTCAAAATTTACAAATTTCTTTTGAACATTTATTTTCATCTAAAAAAAAATAGTTTATTAGACTTTTAGTTTCTTTGCTCATTGTTGACTTACTTCTTATCTAATTTTATTTCTTAGTTTAATTCCTAGAATTTAGTAAGATAAAAGATAGTTTTCGGTGGGATTGGAGGGGATGCATTTCAAAAAAATGACGATTGACTTACGAACAAAAAAAACATATTTTTTCTTTATTATATAGACATAGCAAAACCCTTTTTAAATAAAGTAACAACTTTCAATGATTTTTTAATAAATACGCACATTTAAAAGATAACAACAACTTTACAATTTGTCGTAATGTAAACAAAGGAAAAATAAAAAATAATTAAATATTTTCTTTTGTCAGAAATCCAATATCAAAAAGCAAATGAGGAAAAGTGAAGGTGAAAACAAAAAATAATGAACAAAACTATTCCTTTAATTGATAATTTGATTTAATTTGTTAATTCTTTTTTTTTAATTTAAAGACCAAAGAAAAAAAAATCATAAAAATTATAAAAATAAAATTATATGTATATATATTTTTTCAACTTGATTCTTGCAAAAAAAATTTGTTATATTTTGAGTATGTTAATAAATTTAATCGATAATTTTTTTATTTAAAGATGAAAGAAAAATACATTAATACTTTAAAGTAAAAAAATCATTAGCAGTGAATTATAACTTTATTTAAAAGCATTTTAATAATATAAAAACATTAGTAAGGATCAAAGTTAAATTTAAATAGCTGTCTTTAATTCAAAAGTTTGTCTTTTTTTCCTCTCAACAAATTTAAACAACTTTCATTTTTAAAGTATAGATGAAACTTTTATCTATACTTTAAATTAAAACGTTAACAGTAAATGTTACTTTACTTAAAAGCATTTCGCTAACATAAAAATGTTGGTAAAGATAAAAGTCTCCAAGTTATTTATTTTTGACATAATTAAAAATAATTTTTTTCAGCGCATTTTTAAAATGTTAAAACCATGGTCATGCCTTCCTTACCAAGCCTGATATATATACATTCGTAACTGCTAGTAATGAAACTTAGAAATAAATTAAATAAAAAAAAAATCAACAATGACCAAGCCAACTAAGCATTAAGCAAATTTTAACAAATAAGCTACCATTAAAATTAAGCAAACTTTAGCAAATAAGCTAGCATTAAAATTGATAATTTACATTATATTTGAAAATTAAATCCTAAATTAGCTTTTAGTAAAAAAGAAATAAGTACAAATTCGAAGTTAGGGCCAATATAAGTAATAAGTACAAATTTGAAGCATCGGCCAAATATAGGCATCGCGTTCCTCATAAAAACATTATTCAAACTTAATAAATACATTAATTACCCTGAATAAATATTTTAAAAAATATATATATAACATAAAATATAATTTTGCAATCTGCACTGCAGTGCTATCCAGATCATTAAAAGTGCAAAAAAATGCACATTTCACAAAATGTGCAATTTTACAATCTGTACATTATATATATATATATATATATATATATATATATATATATATATATATATATATATATATATATATATATAAATATATATATATATATATATATATATATATACATATATATATATATATATATATATATATATATATATATATATATATATATATATATATATATATATATATATATATATATATATATATATGTAGTACTGCGCTAAACACTTGCAGTACCACAGTAAACTTGTTTTCTGTGCAGCAGCCTAGTTCATAATCTAGATTCATATTAAAAAATTAGCCTATTTATTCTAGTGTACCATTCTGCATTGGAGAGGTATATAACATAAAAAATAAATAAATGATATATAAATAAGTAAAAAAAATACTCATTTAACTTTTCTTCTACTGCCAGTTTCTCCTTCAACATAATCATCGGGAAGCTTCCTGATAATCCTTTTGAAAGGGAAACTGGCAGTAAAGGAAAAATTTAGATAAATGTTTTTTTTACTCATTTATTACTGCTTTGTTCCTTGAGTAATTATTTTTGAAAACTCAATAACCCCCTTTTATACATTTTGTTTCAAATGTTGTAAAAAAAAAAAATCAATAAGTGTGTATGAGTATAAACATGCACCTTAATAAATTGATATATATATATATATATATATATATATATATATATATATATATATATATATATATATATATATATATATATATATATATATATAATTTTTTTTTTACTTTATTTGTTAATATTACTGATGTGTTAAATGTTTTTTTTTTTAATTTTATAAATTTATATAAATTTAAAAAATTCTTATAATAATTATAAGAATTTTTTAAATTTATACTTTTATATTTATAAAAATTTATAAAATTAAAAAAAAAAACATTAAACTAAATAGTAATTTTAAGAAATTTTTCTTGGCTTTTTCAATGGATTTGTTTTTTCCGAAAACAAGAAGTCGTAAATTGTATTTTTACTTAACCGCAACTTGAAATTTGATTTTGATCAGTTTTTGAATCCGCCTGAAAGAAAAATTGACATATTAAAACAAAAACACTTTTTTTAAACTATGAATTTAAAAAAGTATTTTTATAATAATTGTTATTAAGGAAACTCGTAGAGCGTTGCAGCGCACCATAATAGGAATACAAAGCAACAATAATTAATAAAACGGTTTTTTTTCTCCATAGAACTAAACGGTTTGTATTTTCATAGAGCTCAACTAGATACATACTCCAATTAGATTTGTACTCTAACTAGGCTCGGACAGCTGAACTTAAAAAATTCGAGACTTGGTTTTGATCAGATTTTTAAAAGCATCTTGTTTGCAATTTTAGAAGTAATAGTTATTTTTAAAGTTAGAGAGTAATCATTGACATATCTTTTTTTATCATCGAATCATTTTTATCATCTTAATTATTTTTATTCAAGTAATCTAAGAAGACCGAAGTTCACAGAGCACTGCAGAAATGCATATAGCAAGAAGTTTAACGTCTTGTTCATTACCTATGTAGCATTTCTGGCCAGAGCCATTTAATTGTAATAATTGTAAAGTTTACGTGGAATCTTTTTATATTTTTGAAAATAACATACTCTCAGATAAACACAGCGCCTTAATAAACGAAAGCAACACAATGCCAGAAATAACAAATAAACTAATAAGTCACACACTTGATTTAAATGACAATTTTATTGATTGCATAGATATTCTAAACGAATTGCGAACGTTAAAGAGTTGCGAACGTTAAAGAACGTTCTATGATTGTTCATAAAACGTTCTCGAACGCTCGCAATGTTCTTCGAACGTTCTTTGAACGTTTTATGGGATTACTTAATCTACAAATCATCTTACAACACGATTAACCTGCCTCCACAGTGGCGTGCAGCAAATATGACACAAATTTTCAAAAAAGGATAAAAGTTAAATGCATCGAAATACAGACCTATATCAGTAACGTCAATAGCATGCAAAGTATTCAAAGGAGTTATAAGGAATTAAATGCAAAATTTTTTTGACAACTGTAATCTGATCATAAAATGCCAACATGGTTTTGTGAAACAGAAATCATGTACCATAAATCTTTAGAATCTCTCAATTTTATTACACACAATTTATCAAAAAATATACCTGTGGATGTTATAACGCTGGATTATGCAAAGGTATATGATACTGTGCCACCAGGGCCAGGGCTAGAGTATTTGGCACCCTAGGCGAATCTGGTACACTGTGCCCTCCTCCCCAACTTACTTTCACAAAGGAATGCTTAAGATATGTTATTACATTTTGTATTTACATTCGGAAGAATATACACGCATAATCTTAAATTAACGTATATTCGTTTAACTTTATAATATATTAATAAATAATTATAAAACTTCACTTTTCGCGCTTTTGTTTTTGCAAATGTAGAAACGAGTTCCATCAGTTAAATGTTTCTAGCAAGATCATGTTCACAGAGCAGCTGATCCAGCAAGTCTTTCTTGCTGCATAGACGTTCTCAAAAAAGTTTTTATCAGTTTGAGTTTTGATAAGCTTCGCTCACCGCTTGCCACGGAAACTGAAAGTGTCAAGAGGATTCTTACAGCTATAACAATGTTGGAGGCACAATCTGTTAAATTATTTTTTAATATAAATGAGTAATGAAAAGTTCGCATTGTATTGATTACGACAAAATTTCATTCTGCATAAAAATTTAAAAAAACAAAAAAGAAATCGCAGTTAAACAAAAGTATCAAAGTTGATTCTTTTGTTTTATTTGACACGATTTAAAAAAGTACTTGTTCAAATCTCCTAATTTTTTTTCAAAAGAGATTTGAAAAAGATTTTGGCAATGTATTTAATATATTTTTTTTATGTAGCAAGTTTTAGTGCCGCCCTAGAAAACTAGGCGGCCGCCTAGTTTGCCAAGTGGTTAAACCGGCCCTGTGTGCCGCGCAAGCGACTTATGTTAATATTATATAAACGCATATGGGATAAAAAGAAACTTTTTAAGATGGATTGATGCGTTTTTGAATAATCAAATAAAAAGAGTAGTTCAAGGCGGTGCAGTGTCAACATAGAGAAACGTGTTCCACAGGGATTCATTCTAGGGTCATTCCTTTTTGTAGCATACATCAATGGACATACCAGAGAAAATCAAAAGCACTGTAAAAATATATGCAGATGACACCAAAATTTTATCAGCAGTAAAATTCAATTGAGGCTAAATAATGTGCTAAATTAATTCAAAGAGACTTAAATAACATAGAAGAGTGGTCAGAAGAATGGTTAATTAAACGAAACTGAACCAAAGTAAATGTGTGGTTATGCATTACGGTAAAAACAACTTAAAATTCAATTACACAGTTAATAGGTCAGAAATTAACAATTCAACAAATGAACGTGATCTTGGTGTAAATTTTGATACATCAATGAAATGGAAGAAACACATAGTAACATGTTTATCAAAAGCAAATGCAATTATGGGGATGATAAAAAACACCTTTGTCCGTTTAGATCAGCATCTTGTCAAGCATTTATACACAATTTTTGTTCGACCTCTGATTGAATTTGCAGCACCAGTTTGGTCATCAAACTAAAAAGGTGAAATTGAGATATCAGAAAAAGTGCAGCACAGAATGACAAGGATAGCAAAGAACATAAGAAGTCTGCAGTACAAATACCGTTTACATACACTAAATTTAACAACATAGTCAGAAATAAGACAAAGAGTAGATCCTATTCAAGTATTTAAAATTTTCAATAAAATTAAAAAAGTAGAACTTTTAAACAAACAATCTTTCTCAAAATCACACAGAGGTCACAATAAGAAATACAGTAGAGAACAAATCAAGTTTATACCGAGACACGAATTCTTTATAAACAGAACTGAAAATTTATGAAACGTATTGCCATTAGAAGTCGTCAATTCAACAAACGTAAATAATTTCAAAAACAAATCAGACACATCTTTAGCATCAAAAATTTACTTAAAAATTATTTTTGTTTAAACTTTTTGGATTGAATTGTTGTATATTATCAAAAGCCGTCAAAGTGAGTTTTTAACTCACTCGCTGTTGATGCAGCTACAGTTTTAAACTACTGTTATTATTATTATTATTATAAAGGTTTATAGATTTTTAGTTAACTAATTTGTGCTTCTTTTTGTAGTTACATAGTAACATACCTAAGTGGGTTGCTTGGGGGTATAAACACCCCCTTTGATCTTATACTCTAAAAAAATAAACGTATCTAAAAATAAAATAAACGTAATAAACGTAAAATAAAAGTATCCATCGGACAACTTTAAAATAAGTAAAGGCTATCCATTATATTGGCGTTATACTAGCGTAATATTTTTTGTTTTGAGTCGTAATTTTTGTACGCTTGATCGATGCCTCTTAAATAATATTCTCTATATTCGTTATATTCATCCGTTAAATTCATCCGTTATATTATGTGCAATATGATTTCGTTCTTAGGCCAATATAAACGCCGAGTTGAGCAAATATATCGCCGATATAACAATTAACTAGGGTTATATTTGCTTAAGTCCAGCGTTAATTTTTTTTTATTAATAGTAATTTTAATTTAAAAATAGTAACAGTTTAAAAATACAAACTAAATAAGTCCACTTTGCACATTTTCTAAACCAAAGTTTGATAGTGTCTAGATGATGTTCATGAGCCACTTAGACAGGGTTTCTATTGAAAGACGTCCTTTTAATTAATAATTGCTCCTTACTAGTTAACCTCTTACCATTCTTTACGGAAAGTTTGAGTGCAAGTAGTGTCGTTTAAGCGTTTAAATTTGCCTCCGAATCAATCATTTGTACCAATAACTCCTTGTTCTCTTTGATTATGGAACAGTCAGTACCAAACAGCACGGGTAAACATTTTTTTAATAATATTCTTGAAAGGCTTCATTTGCGCATAAGAAGTGTGTGAGTTTAGATCTATATTTTTCAACAAAAGTTGCATGAGCAGGTTGTGGTTGTGTATAAGCAATTTCGTAGAGATTGTTAAGTTTATTAGACTTCTGCTCACTAAATCCTCGCATCTTCTGCTCACTAAATCCTCGCTATACGCTTTTTTGTATGTTTCTGAACCAAGAACTCCTAAATCTCCTTTTCTTTTGTAAAGTTTATAAAGTTTCCAAATAGAATTTTAACTTTTTTAGCTTGATTATCAGATTTTACAATTAACCAGCATTTTAACTGGTTTACATAACACCTAAGTAAAGCTCCAACTTCCTCTTGGAATTTGTACCACTTTTTTAACGACTGCGGTTTTCCTGCAACGGTCGATTCGTCGGCTAACCAGTTTCAATGCATTTATGATTATCACAATGCTCAGAGAGTAACTTAGATTTAGAGAGGGAATTGTCTTGTGTGGTTCCTGCTTTCGAAAAAAGAATGCAAACAGTTTCTTCGCCATAGATAAATAATTTAAGTTTAAGGTAATTATTGACCAAATACATGGCTAAAACTGGACAAGTTATCTGTATGTTATGTTGTGCAACCGAGCAGTTTAGAAACGCATTTTTGGAATCAATCAGCAAAACCTCATCTGTATTTTCTTGATGAAATACCTCTTGCATGGCATGTATTGCATCTTCTGCTCAAGCACCGCGTCTTGCGCGGATTTGTAGTGGTCCAGCAGCTTCTTTGATTTCTTTTTGACAGTGTTGGTTATAGTTTTACCTACAATCCATCATCACATATTTTCTGATACAATGATACAAATCACAGAATTTTTGTCCAAGCAAGTTAATCAACATGCTATATAGGATTAAACTATATTGGGATGGTACAATTTTGTTGCAATATTTTTTGTAAATAAAGCCAAAACGCTTTGAGCATAGGACTCGACGGTAAAGGTCTGCAACATGCCAAAAGGACCTGCCGGAGATTCTTCTAAGTGTTTACTTTTCAATTTTTTCAATACTTTTTCCAAGCAAAATGCCAAATGAATACCTATCTAAAATCTTTAGTGCAGCAGTAACTTTACTTTTCATCATCAGTTTTTGCGAATATCCTTGAGATATCCTCAAATGTCCTTTTCTTTTTTAAGGTGTTACTTTTGTTCTGAATATATCTAATTTACCGCAACAATTCACTAAAGTTCCCATTTCTCCATTAGGTAATTTGTCTCATTAAACTTTATGCATGTTCTTTGACTTTGGACCATTATCATGAAGTCATGAAGCATTTCATAGCAATTTCATTAAATTTTCTTTGATTTTGAAATTGTTTTAGTCCAAAGGTCACTTTTTTTATAAATATTTTACCATATTTTCCTGATGGCTTTATAAACGCTTTTATGATAAAATACTATCTCATCAATTAAGAACATATGGCCCCATAAATAGTTATTGAGATCTATAATAGATTCACAAATATATATTTTGGGTTAGTAGGGTGTGTTATCGTATTGATTTTCAATTTGTTTGCATTTGGTATTGTTAAATCATTGCTAACTACTTTGTTTAATGATTATTTGTAATGAGTAAAGATCTTAGATTGACCTTTATGAATCTTTAGTCCCTTAAGTGTAGTAATGCTACGAGCACATCTTTATGAATCTTTAGTCCCTTAAGTGTAGTAATGCTACGAGCACATCTTTATGAATCTTTAGTCCCTTAAGTGTAGTAATGCTACGAGCACATCTTTATGAATCTTTAGTCCCTTAAGTGTAGTAATGCTACGAGCACATCTTTATGAATCTTTAGTCCCTTAAGTGTAGTAATGCTACGAGCACATCTTTATGAATCTTTAGTCCCTTAAGTGTAGTAATGCTACGAGCACATCTTTATGAATCTTTAGTCCCTTAAGTGTAGTAATGCTACGAGCACATCTTTATGAATCTTTAGTCCCTTAAGTGTAGTAATGCTACGAGCACATCTTTATGAATCTTTAGTCCCTTAAGTGTAGTAATGCTACGAGCACATCTTTATGAATCTTTAGTCCCTTAAGTGTAGTAATGCTACGAGCACATCTTTATGAATCTTTAGTCCCTTAAGTGTAGTAATGCTACGAGCACATCTTTATGAATCTTTAGTCCCTTAAGTGTAGTAATGCTACGAGAACATTTTTATGAATCTTTAGTCCCTTAAGTGTAGTAATGCTACGAGCACATCTTTATGAATCTTTAGTCCCTTAAGTGTAGTAATGCTACGAGCACATCTTTATGAATCTTTAGTCCCTTAAGTGTAGTAATGCTACGAGCACATCTTTATGAATCTTTAGTCCCTTAAGTGTAGTAATGCTACGAGCACATCTTTATGAATCTTTAGTCCCTTAAGTGTAGTAATGCTACGAGCACATCTTTATGAATCTTTAGTCCCTTAAGTGTAGTAATGCTACGAGCACATCTTTCCCATTTAGAAACCATGCTAATTAAAGATTTTTTTTTTACTGAATAGCTTTTCCATTATTTACCGTAACAATAAAAATCGTCTATGTTTTGTTGTTAATCGTACCAAGAGATACTGGTATTGTACCATAAAAAAATATTTTGTTCAACTAGATTTTGTTTAAGAAAGATTAAATATTTCTACACTAAAATATGATTTTGCAGGTGAAATTTTTTGTTGTTTTTGCGTTAGCTTTTTGGTGTGTATCATATTGTTATTTAATTAAATGTTAAAGCTTTTTTTTTCAAGCAACCCTTTTTTAAAAATATTTGAGTTGCTTCTGGATTCACGTAACGTAAAAAAAAAGATATTTGCATTGTTGATTGTTACCAAATTTATCTATAACCTCAAAGCGTTGCCATTTTCATTCTGCTTTTTCTGCCAAATTAACATTTACGTAACAAAACAATAATTTTGTTTATTATTAAAATTAAAAATCAGCTTGTATTACGCTGATTTTTTAACAAAATCAGCGTAATGCAAGCTGATTTTGTAAAGTTTGATTATTAAGGCAAAAAGGTAAAACACTTGTCTACTAAATTGTTTTGAGACGTATCTGTTGGTAAAACATTTTAAGATTTTTCACTTTTTCGACAAACAAATGTGTTTTAATGACATCTTCACGTTAAATGTTTTTATCATGAGGTAAATTTGCTATATTGACTGATTGCAAATTTATTATTCATAACATTTTTTAAAAAATAATTTTCTTTTTCTTTTTTTTTTGAGCTATCTTTTAAAACACATCAGATAGAAACTAATTATTATTGGCAAAAGATATACTTTATTTGTGTAAGTAAGACCCATAACCATCGCTATTTTCAAACATGTTTTTTTCGTTGTCGACTTTGGTATCAACTTATAATGTTAGTTGAACCATGTTTTGAAATTACTCTTGATGATTACAGGGCTTTCCTGAGCGCCAATGGCGCCCGGGTCTAAAATGAAAAAGGCATCCCTCTTTCAAGGTTTTGTGAACGCCGCAATTATCTATTTCTGATACAGCACTTTGTGCTAAATCATAAATAGATAACTTAAAACACATCATCCAATAAATACAAATTCGAAAAATAATAACCATTTTTTAAGGCTCATGGTTGGTTGAGCTGCTCACTTGTCAGATCCAGTTATACATGGTACTTTTAATAGCTACCAAAATTTCCATCGACCTCTTGTCAAGTTGTTTGATTGCGTTGGTACGAGAGTTACATCTTGTCATAGAAAATCTATGCAGTGCAATTTCTGTCGCTTCAGTGAAGATCTTCCATAGAGTAGGGCTTACACTAAAAAATATGTACAAAGGTTCAATATTTTTAAAGAATTCTTTGATCTCAATGGCTAATTCAGCGCATGCACACCATCCAAATTTAGACTTTTAGCGCTAGAGGGAACGTTCAGAACTTTTAAATAATTTTTTTTATCAAGGCTTTAGTTCCCTTGTAAGCACCTTAAATATTGGATCCATAATCGTATCCCTGACCAAGACACTTTTGAATAACCAAACCTAGCCTCGCAATCACATCAGTAATAAGTTTTGCTTTTTCAACTCCTTTCTTCTTTTCGAAAGCTTCAACACTTTTTTTTTTTTAACATTATATTTTTGCCGTTTAATAAGTATTACAGTTTACAAAAATTTACTATTAAGTTAGTGACCGGAGCAAGAAGAAGGCATTAATTTGCCTTATCGCCGAGCACCGTGTTACAATTTATAATTTTTTACAAAGTTTTTGAAAAATATATAGTATATAAGAAAAATTGAATAAATGTTTACAAGAATTCAAAAAATAAAAAAAGATATCGTTTAATACATAATATCATAAATAGACAAAATAAAAGTAAAAATGAATATATATAAATTTATATACACATTCGCACACTTACACTTATAAGCGAACATATACCCATATATATGAACACACACAAACACATATATATAAATACATATATATACGTACATACACACACACATACGCACATACACACATACACATATACATATACACATACACACACACACACATATATATATATATATATATATATATATATATATATATATATATATATATATATATATATATATATATATATATATATATATATATACATACACATATATATATACATATACATATATACATATATACATATACACACATTCAGTGGCGGATTTAGTATAGGGCGTGGGGGGGGGGGGAGAGCGAGCTGCCCCCACGCCCCCCTAGAACGGTCCAACGGCGCCCCCTAAAACAATCAAAAAAAAAAATTATAAGATTAAATTACTGAAGACCCCGGTTGCTCCTATTTATTGACTTGGCGATTGAGGTTTAGTGTCCCCCCGCGACACTAAACCTCAATCCGCCACTGCACACATACAGATACACACATAAATAAGTACAAATGTACACATACATAAGTTTAAATATATACACACAAAAAAATAAAAAGCGAGAAAATGTGATTTGTGATAATGGTTATTGTCAATAAATTTTTAACTTTTTTTTTAATGATTACAAGGAATAGTTACCTTGTTTTTATTTATAATTGATATATCTGATCTATTTTAAAAGAAAGACTTATAATAAAATAAATCAAAATCTGGTTTTAATAAAAACTGTTTTGAATCAGTTTTGAACTGATGTAGAGAAGTTTTTTTTTTCGGAAACAATGTTTGGGAATCTTTTCCACAAAAGTGGTCAGCGATGCTGAATTGAATAAGAATTCTGTTTAGAAGGAGATTTTGGAATAGCAAAGTGGTTTGCGGAAAATCTTGTAGCATATTTATGGTGTATTTCTTTAAAATAAGTTTCAAAGATTTTTGGGGACATTCCATATTTTGTTTTATACATGAACTGTAGAACAAGATGGATATTAAGTTTGAAAATATTCAAGGCACCAACTATTCGTAAAAGAGGCTCTACCAACTCCAAATATGATTCTAACAGCATGCTTTTGTTTGCTATAAAGTTTTTTTTAGCTTAGTGTGCCCATATGATGTTGCCGTAAATTAAGTAACTATGTATAAAAGAAAAATATAAATTTTTTAAGAACTTAAAACTTAAAATTGGCCTAACTCTATAGATCATTCCAATGTTTTTTGAGATTTTTTTTTCTATAGAATTTATATGTATTTTCCATGATGAGTTTTTATCAAAGTTTACACCTAAAAAATTTACAGATGTTTGTCTTTTAATACTAGTTTTATTTATTAAGAGATTCGGCAGAATAAGCGGTATTTTTTTTTGTTTTGTTTAGTTTGTGGAAAAGAGAAAATTTAGTTTTTTGAACATTCAAAGACAATCTGTTGCATTTAAACCATTCATTTACTTTATTTAGTTTTTTATTTACTACTGTGTTCTAAATTAAAAAATTTGAAACACTAAAAAACATTGTTAAAAGTGTTTCAATATTTTTGTGAGAATAAAAGTCTTTGCGAAAAAAACTTTCACAAATCACAAAACACACAAGAATCGTTCTTTCCATTGCCAGCGATAAGTTTCAATTTCATAAGAAGAAAATGAGTAAAAAAGGTTGGATGCTCAGTGTAAGATGTATTGGGGATGCCATCGACTATGATTGTGAAATACCACCCTATATTTCTTCAACAGCTGCACTTTGGATAACCACCTTTTCTGATAAACTCATTTTAAGACGACGTAGAGAGGTAATGGGCACTTACTCTAGAGCCCTCTTGTTGATGGCGTCTTACATCTTCCAAGTGTGATGCAATGACGGGGTTGTAGCAACCAAGAAGTTCCATACCTGACAAGAAAGTTTTCGTTTCCTTTTTCATTCACGTGTGTTGTTTCACCTGAATAATTGTATATGATAACTATGATTAAATTATTACAATAAATGTATAAATAATTTAAATTGAGGGAACTTTATAATAAGTTACCAAGAAAAGCTAAATTCCGAAAAGCCAAGAAAAAGATTCACAATCTCTACAAAGAACTTACCTCGATTTAGTTGCCTCAGAATTGATTTGCTTCTGGAATTGCTCTGAATCTATACCAGTGGAGCTTGTAAAACTTGTAAAATGTATGTCTCTTTCCAATCCATGTTGAACTTTTGTTACAATAGGCTGGATTGATGCTGATTCACAAGATCTATGAGCTTCCTCCATTTACCATTGCTCCTCTGTTCCATGATAGGACCTCATTTCTAACCAATCTCTCAAAGCTTGCCCAGAGATGGTTTTAAACCACCAATCTCATGCTTATGAGGCAAGAGCGCTACCATTATTAAAAAATATATACATATGTATTTTTCAATAATGATATATATATATATATATATATATATATATATATATATATATATATATATATATATATATATATATATATATATATATATATATATATATATATATATATATATATATAACTTGAAATATGTTTATAACCAATAAGTAAAAAAGTTAGTCAACAAAATAAACAATAAACAAAATATTTTCTTCTTTTAATTTTACAAAAATTACTCTAATTATAGTGCTAAAATTTATAATTAGAGTAATTTTTGTAAAATTAAAAGAAGAAAATATTTCGTTTATTGTTTATCTTGTTGACTAACTTTTTTACTTATATATATATATATATATATATATATATATATATATATATATATATATATATATATATATATATATATATATATATATATATATATATATATATATATATATATATATATATATATATATAATATATATATATATATATATATATATATATATATACTATTATTGAAAATATAAATATATATATATATATATATATATATATATATATATATATATATATATATATATATATATATATATATATATATATATAAATTTTTAAATCTTTTTTAGATTATCAACCAACCTGTTTAACCTTTAATTATCAACTGTATAACAAAATAAAACTTATTATTTATCAATCAACTTCTTTAACTAAATACTTAATTAATCAATATCAACACTTATCCTAACCGTAAACTAAAAGCCTCACTTCAGCACTTCAGCTAGTTTCACTAACGCATTGAATTGAAATTTTAATAAATCTACCAGCTATTTGAGTAAAAAATTGTTTTTCCTATTGAGTTTAAAGTAGGCACTCCGTCTTCTTTAAACCCGATGAAAAAGCTCTAACACTAGATAACTGGACGGGTCCTGGTAGAGGCAAGGCAGCTTATTTGCCTAAAAAATGCAACGCTATAATCCTCTCTTTTGCTTCAACACTTAGATACTACTTTAAAAAGTAGTGCTTTTATTGTAAAATTGTCAACAAATGTCTCTATGCCTCTACTTAATGAAGTTGTCAGTGCTTTCAATGTCGACTGCTTTGAAGCAAAATTTGATCACCTACCATTATAATTTCCACAGCGCAGCATCTTCCGTGAAATCCAGCAAGAGCTAGCAAAGTAATTATAATAAAGGAATTTTTTTATGTGTATTTTTATTCCAAATACTAAAAATTTAATCGTAAATGCAAAAACTAAGCAGATTTTACATTGCCAGTTGTTTAAATGTTTTCTATTGATTGTAAAAAAAAATAAAACCCTGGATGATTATAAACTTTTCCAAAATTAATCAGACGTTGTTTTATTTATTCTTTTCCTCCGTTTATACACTACATGGCATAAAATTATTGCTATGATTTTGTATCATTTTGTACCTGACTCAAGTTAAGCTGATTTTGGGGTTATTTTTTTTTTTATTTGCATTCACTCCCAACAAGGCTGCAAGCAACCACTACTAAGTTGGGAGTTACTAGGAAAAAAAAAGAACAGAGTTATAGAGCAAGGAAACGGTTGACAGAAGACTTGAAAAGTTGATGGTTGTATGAGTCAGGAAAACATGAAGATGGGAGAGAGTTTCAAAGGATTGAAGTACGGGAAAAAAAACTAGATGAATAAAAGTTTTTAGAGCATGCAGGGACAGATACAGGAAACGAATGAGACTTAGCTGAATGACGAGTAAAACGGGAATGAATTTTAGTTGATGGAACTAGAGATGATAACTCCTTTGTGCAGTGACCATGATAGTATCTGTAGAAAAGAGAAAGAGATGCAACTTTACGACGATGGGAAAGAGGCTCAAGCTTAGCAGATAGTCCAGGTCCAACAACATTTACAATGCGTTTTTGGACCTTGTCAAGAAGAGAAAGTGAATCGTTAAAAAAACCAGCCCAAATATGACAACAGTATTCCATACAGGGACGAATAAGAGATTTGTAGAGGTAGAGAATGGAATCAGAAGTATAGAAATGACGAGCACGATAAAGAGAAGCAACCTTAGCAGAAGCTAATTTAGCAATCGATTGTATATATGGTTTCCATGAAAGGTCATTAGTAAGTGATAATCCAAGAAGACGTAAAGAAGAGGATTCAGTAAGAGGATTGCCATTCATTAATATAGGAATGTTGACCATATTACGGTAGTTGTTTGCAGTAAGCAATTGGGTTTTTTTAGAGTTGAAATTCACAAGCCACTGTGAACCCCAATCTGTTACTGAAGTGAGATCAGATTCAAAATCAGCTGCTTGTTCTAGGCGATCGAAAAGAGAAAACTTTTTGTCAAGACAGGAGTATAAAGTTGAGTCATCAGCAAAAAGAACTACTTTAGATGAAAGGTTGTCAGGAAGATCGTTTATGTAGATAAGAAACAAAACAGGGCCCAGGATGGAACCTTGGGGAGCCCCAGAAGTTACTGGAAATAAAGAAGAGTGTTGGCCTTCAAGGATGACTTTAACAAACCGGTCAGAAAGAAATGATTTGATAATCTCAAAAACTTTCCCAGAAACACCATATGAAGCAAGCTTATGGAGAAGACCAGCATGCCAAACTTTGTCGAAAGCTTTAGATATGTCGAGAGCAATAGCCCTAGCCTCACCGCCTCCATCTAATGCACGATAAAATCTTTCAGTTACAGCAGTTAGCAAGTCGGCCGTAGAGCGAGAGGATCGAAAACCGTATTGATTGTCTGACAGCAGTTTATTTGACTCAAGACGAGATGTGAGGAATTTGTTGATTAAAGACTCGAAGACCTTGCTAATAACAGAAAGAAGACTGATCGGACGATAATTGGAGGGGTCAGAGTTTTCTCCAGAGTTTTTGAATATTGGAACCACAGATGCCATTTTCCAACAAGCAGGAAAACAAGACTCAGTCAAACACTTGTTAAATAGTTTAGAGAGAATTGAAGAAAGTTCTGGAGAACAATTCTGCAAGACTGTGACAGGAATGTTGTCTGGACCACAAGCTGTAGACGAGTTTAATTGAGATATGACTTTAGCAACAGAAGCCGGAGTGATTTGAATGTCTAACAATGGGTCAACCTGTTTGACTGGAATGGAAGGAAGAGAATGTCCATAAGATTCAAGAGTGGAATTAAAAGAAAAGTTCTTTGCAAATAGTTCTGCCTTATCCTTGGGAGAGGTAATAAGATCAGTCCCATGAATGAGAGATGGAATGTTAGATCTACCCTTGTTAACAATGCTGTTGAAGATTTTCCAAAAGTCTTTAGAGCCTAACTTCTGCGATAAGATGCGAGATTTAGTGAACTGAGAATAACGGAGTTTAGCATCAGAAAGCACCTTTTTACATCGATTTCTTGCAATAGTAAATAGCCGTTTGTTCTCAAGAGAGTTGTTCTTTTGAAAAAGATGAAAAAATGGTTACGATTGGATATAGCAGCCGCACAAGAAGGAGAAAACCATGGAGTAGAGTGAGGCTTGACTTGAAACCGACGAGAAAGAATAAAAGCTTCCATTCCAGCCTGAATCCAGGAGGTTACGTAGGAGGCGCATTTGTCAGCTGAGAGAGAAAAAACATCAGCCCAAGGACCATCACGAAAAAAATCGCGAAAGGAATCCCAATCAGCTTTAGGGTAGTAGTAGGTGGTGCGATGATAAGGTGAGCCCAAAAAAGAAGTACGAGAAGAAAGATTTATAGAGATCATTGCATGGTCAGAACCACCTAAGGGAGAAAAGGGAGAAACTGAACATAAGCTAGGGTCAGAGACAAGACATAAGTCAAGGAGTGAAGGTAAATGATTAGGGTTGTCAGGAAAACGAGTCACAAAGTTAACTATCTGAGTAAGAGATTGAGAAACGCAGAAGTTAAAGGCTTTAGTGCCAGCAGGATCAGTGGTGTTAGAGCCAAGCCATTCAGTGTGATGGGCATTAAAATCACCAACAAAAACAATATTGGCAGAGGGGTAAAGAGAGAGGGCATGGTCAATTTGATCAGAGATAACATCTAAAAGAGTGCAATCATGGGAAGAAGGAGAACAATAAAGAACAAAGAGAAAGATGATAGAGTGAAGAGGTGTTAGGCGAAAGCACATAAAAGAATGGTCAAAGGATTCGAACCTGATTTCACGACAAATAGGGGAATTAATGCGTATGTATACCCCTAAACCTAGCATGTGACTATTGGAGTCTTTACGAATCAAAGGATAGTACCCGTCAACACTGACATCTGAAGAAGGAATTGCAGAACTTAAATTTGTTTCACTGAGTGCAAGCAAGTCTGGTGAATTTTGCAGGAGGTAAGACTCAACTGATAGAAAGTTGCTTCGTAGACCGCGAATATTTGTAAAAGATATATTAAAATATTTAGGTGGTGGGGATGGTTTTTTAGGTTTTAAATTTTTGGTTACTTTGGTCATGATTTGGGTTTAATGAGAACTTGACTCATTCATATATAGAGCACAGCCTCATAATCAATGAGCTATGCAGTTGTCTCAGTCCTGTTAATTAACCCTAAGCCGTGACATAGGGCTCCTTATGTGGCCTTGACAATGCACACCAAAAGCATTAACAGGGAAACCATCCATGCGCAACATGGCACTGTTAATACTCTGATATTTTGCAGCTGTTGATGGAATCAGCCTCTCTGAGAGCTACCACAGAGTTCGGGAAACCTTACTACCAGCCGGCCTCAGAACTGAGTTTTAGAGCTGTACCCTCATATGGAGATAACAGGAAGAGTTGCATAGCCATTATCAAGGAGGCATAAGCAAAATTCTATGAGTAGAGTCAAGGAGATCCAGCATTCATCATCCTAGGCAGGAAACAATGTCACACAGGTTACATCTACGCCAGCCTAATAGATGGAGAAGGGGTTCGAGGGTGGTTAGCAGAATTTTTCTGCTTACCCCTAAAGTCTTTGCCTAGGAGGCTTTCTACAAGACAGTAGCAGGATGCAGTTAACATCTGCCTAAGATGAGTGTTTATTATCGAGACACCATCTCTAGCCTTTACTCAACCAAGAGCCCCAAGGCAGGGGAATTTTTAGTCGGAGTTTATTTCTCCTAGCCTTTGCATAAGAAGAGCACACTCTGCAAGGCAGCAGGGCTTGTGGCAGGTGGTACTGGGTTACGTGATACCAGTAGCAAGATTGATCTCGATTATCCTGACCTGACCTGGAGTAGTTAAAAGGAGCTACTTCCCGCAACAGTACTTTGAGAAAACCAGGCATGACATTTTGGAAGTGCATAAGGAAAAACACTGCATCTAACAAAATACAGGAGTCTAAGGTGAATGTACGTTTTGTAGTTGGAGTAAGTAGTTAGTTACTGAGCTCACACTGCATTAGAGTATAAACAGAACACAAACAAACATAAATCAACTTACGGGTGAGTCAACACCGCGCCAGAGGTTCAGACAGAACACAAACATACATAAAAAACATAAAGTAACTTACGGGTGAGCGAACACCGCGCCAGAGGTTCAGACAGAACACAAACATACATAAAAAAAAACATAAAAAACATAAACATAAACATAAAGTAACTTACGGGTGAGCGAACACCGCGCCAGAGGTTCAGACAGAACACAAACATACATAAAAAAACATCAAAAACATAAACATAAACATAAAGTAACTTACGGGTGAGCGAACACCGCGCCAGTGTTCAGACAGAACACAGACATACATAAAGAACATAAAGTAACTTACGGGTGAACGAACACCGCGCCAGAGGTTCAGACAGAACACAAACATACATATAACGTAGATTACAGGTGAGCTAATACAGTAACTAAGGCACCTCCAACTATATGGGAAAAAAAAAAAAAAAAAAAAAAAAAATTACTATAGGCATGACTGATATAAGATAGTACTGATGACAGGAAGAACACTCCTTCCAGCCTTTGCTTAGATAGCAAATCCTGCAAGGCAGCAGAACATGGAACAGATTGCACTGGGTTACATGTTACCAGTAGCAGGATGATCATGAAGACCATACTCCTGACCTGACACCAAGTCATTTAAGTCAGTTATTCATTTAAGTCTGTCAAAGACATGAAAAATTACAGAGTTCAAAAATATATTTATAAAACCAAAATAAACAAAAAAATGCACTTCCTATAAAAATTACATCCAACAAATAAAGCTCATTTTATGAAATAGGTCCAACACCTATATACACATAAGCTTCTCATATTCATTCATTTTTTGCCCTTAATTGAATCAAAAATTTTTGTCTCCTCTTTTGCACCAGGCATCATACAAGTGTGTAGCTTTGTAAACTGTGTAAATTAGCAATATCTTTCCTGATGCACTTGCTAACACCATCAATAATATTGATGCCTTGCTGTGGTCTAATACTCTAGTTACCCTTTTTGTTCCTAGTTTCGTCAAAGCTTTCTTACTAGTGGCGTAGTCAATCAAATTTGTCTCATCATAGTTTACTATATTATCTGGATTAACATTCTTAAATGATACTTCTATTTCATCAAAATATTTAATTATTGCAGAGTGATTGACTGAAGCCCTTGATGTTTTTATATTTAATGCGTTCCGTAAAGATAAGCCATGCAAAGCTTTAACACCAATCAATTCCTGGAGTATTGTTTATAAATTTCCTAATGTTTTTTTTTAAGTTAACTAAATATTGCTTGATCCATTCCATTAAATTAGAGCAGTCTAATGGATATCCCCAATTACAAACAACTTGTAATTTTTGAACTAAGGGAGCTTCTACTTCATTACTAAGTGCACAAGGTTGAAAGGAAAGTGCACAAGGTCGAAAGTGAAGTGCACACGGTCGAAAGTGAAGTGCACAAGGTTGAAAGTGAAGTGCACAAGGTCAAAAGTGAAGTGCACAAGGTTAAAAATGAAGTGCACAAGGTCGAAAGTGAAGTGCACAAGGTCGGCCATAAGATTTAAGAGACTTTTCAAATTTGCATCACCTTCTTAGTGTTTCTCTTGGTATCTTAAATTCTATTGCCACATCTCTAATTGAATTTCCCTTATTAATCTCTGTCAAAGCCTTCTCAACCATTTCATAAGAATAATTGGAATATTTGCACCTAATTATCTAATGTATTTTCTCGGCATCTAAAAATGAAACAGTTTTACATTTTCAAATTATTTTTGTTAAGACACAAAATATTGATGTAAATGGCTAGAATTAAGCAGTACTAACTTAACAAATAAAATCAAATATAATCTGAACAAGTTTATATGATATAATTTTCTTTATAAATTACTATTACAAAATAATTGTTTGAAAAATTTTGAACAAATGTTGACCCAAATTAGCCCGAGGGCCTTCTTTCTTAAAAAAATAATTTTTACTTAACTATTTCAATTATTACAGTTATAATATTGCAAGGTGTGATAAAAATACTAGCACTGTAAATTTGATATATACCTTTCTTTTCTATAATGCTACTGTAAAAAATATTTAATAAAGTTTTACCTTATAAAACTTTATTAAATTTTAGTGTGAACAAATTTGAATAGTTTTATTGATGTGTTGCTAAGATTTTGTGACAAAAGTGCATTAAAACAAACAATATGCTTACTAACCATTATCGTAGAGATAACACCGTTGAGATTTAAAGCCATTATTACCCATTATTTAAGAGTTCAAAATTTGACCAAGTAACCCCAGGTTTTACGGCTGACCAAGTAACGCCATTTTACGGTACTGTTGTGTGTATTGTTTTGAGAAAATCAATTCTTATAATTCAAAATTTTATGCATTGAACCTTAAATTATTTAATAACTTTCACTTTGACGGAAATTGATGATATCAAAGTTAATTCATTTTTGTTTGCCATGAAAAACGATACACTTTCTTGGAGTATTGTTAATTAGGAAACTAATAAGAATTTAATTACCTTTTTAATCAACATCTTTTAAATTATACAATAGATCGAACCTTGTATTATGTTTTAATTTTGAGCCGAAGAGTGTGTTGATTGTGTAGATCTCATTTTAAATTAATTCAAATGGTTTTAGATGTAGTCAGAGCCGTAAATGGTAAAGATGCTTTGCAAGACATCAATTGAACTAAATGATATTTGTAATTAAATATAGCAACTTATTTTAGCTGAAATTTGTAAATAAAACTTATTTGAGTGCATAAATAAACGAAAAGTTATAAACTGTTCTTTAAATCTGGGTAAAGAAACTTGTTCTGTTTAAAAGGCTTAAAAAAAATAATTCCTGGTAAAATGAGGTTAAAATTGAACAAAAAAAGAGCATAAGAATGCTTCAAAATGCACGTTGCTACCCAGCGGGCACAGACGTCAATCAGACGTCTTACGGACGTCTTAACTAGGTCGCGACGTCTCAGACCAAATTAGGACGTCCAAAAGATGTCCGGTAAAGACGTCTTTGTTAGGACGTCCTAGTGACGTTGAGATAAAGACCTTATCAGGACTTCCATATTAAGACGTTCTATTGACGTCCCTAAGACCTTCTTTAGACGTCCTAATTACTTTGGAAATAAGTTGTCTCAAAGACGTTTAATGGACGTCTTCCATAAAAATTTAAATTAAAAGAAGAAAAATTTATATATAACTTAGCGCATGAAATATTACGCGCTAACTCGGTTAGTTAAAAATGTCTACATTGTTTGGTTGATTAATTTGATATTATTAATTTTGTTTAGTTATTTATCGTTTAAAAATATTTTTAATTCTCTATATTCTATACTCTATGATCTATAAACTATAATCTATACAATTTTTAAATAAAATGAGTTTAGTTATTAAGTTTAAATAAGTTACCAGTATAGTGAGGGAATTTTAACAAAAGATATCAAAATTGCAACAAGACGTTTCATTTGATATTTTATAGAATAGCAATGATACTTTGTGTGTCTATATTATATATATAATATATAAATATTTATATATATATATATATATATATATATATATATATATATATATATATATATATATATATATATATATATATATATATATATATATATATATGTATATATGCATATATATACATATATATATATGTATATATATATGCATATTATATGTATATATATATATGCAATTTTTCCCATCACGGGTTGTATATATATTTATTCAGATTATTACTTATGTTGATACCTTGGTCTTGTTACTGTGTTGTTTCATTTAATTTGATGATTGGTCTATTGTGGGTTTTATATATAATTATTTATATATACATAATTTATGTATATATATATATGACTATATATATATATATATGACTATAAATTATGTCATTTTGCTTTTTACTTGATTTTTTTACTCTGCCATCATACATCACAGATTTGGATGTGTCAACATGGCACCATTCATGGCAGAGCTTCCTTTCATTAATTCTGTCAAACATAACATCTTCCAAATCATCAACTGCTTGGTTGACAAGTGTTTAAATTTATTCTTCACTTCAATAAAAGTTAGTTTGGATAGGTCTCTTTCTATTTGTCTTTTTCCCTTTTTATCCATTTTTTGACGTTTTGAAATCTCTCTCCTAGAAATCTGAGCTCTAATTTTAGCATGTTTTTGTGCAACATGGGCCACCTAACAACTTTTTTTCTAGACATTTGGTCTAGACTGACTAAATAATTTACAGTCTTATTCTTTTTACATCTTAATTTGCAAGATATGTAGCAAATTGTAGCATTAGGACATCTTCCTTTGGCATCACTAAACATACCGACTATCTCTTCACTATCAATATTGTGAAGCCTTGCACTCGCAGTCTCCTCCTTTAGTGTCTCTGTAATAGAAAGTGAGAAATACCTTTTATATTGTCGCTTCAAGACAACTTACACTGCATCAAGAACAGCAGAAGTCATTTTTTTAAGCTGGTTATCAATGAAACTTATACAAGTGTTAGTGGTTAGCAATGGAGCATATATTGATTTTAAAATGTTAGAGGCAAGAGTATTCCCAAAAAAATCTGTTCTTCTGCAAAACAGAGCAGCTGGATTAGATTTACAATTTGTAATTACTAGCAAAACTTTTTATAAATATGATACAAACTTTTTATAAATATGATATCAAAAGTTGCATCCTCAGCTGAAACATAAAACTTTTTCATCCAAGGCCCAGTAAGGAGTTTTCCAAACAATGCAAGCACACAAATTTCTTTTATGGCAATTTTATTACAAAATGCCGCTCTCAGAACTGCTTGCAAACATTTACATTTTACTGCTCCAACAGTGAGGAAATGTTTAAACTCACTGTAATGTTTCATAAAAATAAAACAAGTATGAAAAAGAATATGAAGCTGATTTCCTCGATATCTTAGAATAATACTTCGTGGTAGATCGTTTTCATCTAAAAAATTACAAATCCTTTTGGATCACCTTTGACGTCTATAAACCTCATTTTGTTCATGGGTAAAATAATTTTAACTGCCTGATGATATACCTATTACTCAAAATCAAGTTGGGATTCTTCCGTCTTCCCTCATCCCGACCTCGTCATAAACCTCGTCATAATTTTTAATCTTTTTTTTTAAATCAGATTAATTTTTCTTTTGTTTAAAGGTAATCCAGCGTTACAAAAAAATATATATATAAGAAGCAAATTTTTGTTATTAAAAATCAGATGGAATCAAAGAACAAACAATTACAACAGTTCGATAAACCAATACCTGTTGCAGTTGTAAAACCGTACAAACTAGAACAACCAAAACCAAATATATATATGTGCGATAGAAGTGGTAATCAAGTATATAGTTGGGAAGTATATTAAAAGCTATTATATCAATTATAGAAGTTCTTTTTTGCATTTTAAATGGAAGTTTTAAATTTTATTAAAAAAAGTGCTACTCGAATATACAAGTTTTTTCAACCTGTTGGAAATTTTGTTATATCAAGTGCAATTGGAATTTATAACTTTTTAAAACCTGGAAAGTTTGCAAAATTGTTATTAGAATTTTGCATGACACCGTTTGTCGTATTAATTAATTTAATAATTATATTAGTGGTTTGTTTGATAGAATTTATATATATATATATATATATATATATATATATATATATATATATATATATATATATATATATATATATATATATATATATATATATATATATATATATATATATTGGTCATAATTAATATATTACTTATTGGGCTGCAAAGTTAATAATATGACCAACAATCTTGATCTATATTCATTACACTACAAGAATCATTCGTTTTGTAATTATTTTTTTTTTTTTATATAATGTTAAATTTGTTAAATTATCCAAAGCTTCTTGTAATTCTTTACTTTTGTTCATTTTTTTTTTACTTATCTAAAAAAAAATACAAAAAATTTTAATATTAAAAAAATTACAAAAAAATTATATTTTGCATATTTCATAATAAATTCATTTTTCGCGATTCGCAATAGCTAACCAATGCTTATGTTTTTCATCAACTTTTTTATTAACAATATTAACAGTATTACCAGTAAAACAATAATTAAATAATGTGTCACTAAATATTGTGGGATTGGAATCAATAATGTGCCAATGATTAAAAAAATCAAAAAACTGAACATCAGGAATTGCAGAAAATTTTTCTGTTATCGTCTCCAAAATAATAATTGTAGCATACGTTGGTATATATTTCTGTTCGTTTTTAAAAAAATCAAACCAATGTTCATCTATTTTTGTACTTTGATTAATTTTACATAATCTAAAAGACTGTGCATTGTTTTTCATTTCCATTAAGGTAAGTTTTTTTCCTTTGTTAAATTTATGATATCGATCCATCATATCTTTAAACATTTTTTCATTTAAAAATCTAAAACATCTATTCATATGCCATTCATCAAAATAATCACTATAATCACAAAGGTGATTTAAATCATCCGCAGACCAATCACAATAATCAGCCATTTTTTACTAATCTAAAAAAAAATAATTATACTACAAATTAACAATTAAGTTGTTTTTATCAAATTGATCCATCATTGTTTGCAATGAATGATCTAATAAACATAAATAACACATTCTTTCTTCACACCAAAAACAATCGTGTAAACAATGATTTAACTTTTGGCATTTTTGACACGTAAAAAACAAAGCTAATTCATCTTTATCCAATTTTTCCATTTCTAGTTTCGATAATGGTAAATACTTTGTTTCCTCTTCTTTTGAAATCGAGTTTCCTGATTCAAGATTTTTCCATAAAAATTTTGATATTTTAAAATATTTAAACAACTCTTTATTTGGATCTATACAACAAACTTTTCTCTCTTGCTCAATTTCAATTAATAAATTTATTATTTCTTGAGTAAGGTCATTTTCCTTTTTCATCAAATCTAAACATTCTTCTTTTAATTTGGTCATCGTTATAAATGATTTTTCATATTTATATTTGGTAACAATTAACATTTTTTTCTTTTATATTACCTTATAAAGTAAAATATGATATCATAAAAGATTAAAATGACACGTTGACAATTTTTTCATATAAACTTGTTTTGATCTTGTCTTTTTTAATCTCGATTGTTTAAAAATGATATATAAACAAAAAAAAAATTTCATTTTTTTATCATTCGACAACTTTACAACAGTTAAAAAAACATTACAACAAAATGGAAAACGAAATTCAAGTCAATTGTTGCAATCTTATGCAAAATTATTTAAAATATGGTGATATGGCAGCTGCTACACTGTGGCATATTGATTTGGCAAACGAAAAAAATTTAAAAGTAAATCAATATTCTAAAGTACCCGTAAAACCTATAGCACAATTTAACTTTTTTAAAAAAGAATTGGTTTATTCTAACAAAACCAAAGAAGAGGTTATATTGTTACCGGCATCTATTCGAAAACAATGTTCCCTTGCAGAAGATGCATGTAATTATTTGTATAGAGCAGAAATTAAGTTAAACAAAGACAATACCCATTTCAAAAACAAAACTGGAGAAGGGGAAATTACATTTAATGCTATTTTAATAAAAAACGCAAACCAAATTAAGTAAAAAACTTTTAGAACCCATGTTAGAAAAGGTAGAACAAATACAAAACAGTAGATATAATTATGCTTACAGCAAACACAAAGTGTTAAAATCACAACCTATTACCACTTTTAACGTACGAATGTTAAAAGAGGATCAAGAAATTTATTATACAGAATACGATAGACAAACTTCTGTGGAACCTGTTATGATTACCACTTTACTTAAAAACGGCCAAACAAGATCTTTTAATCAAAATATGAAAAGAGCTGCACAAGATTTAGCTGCACAAGAAAGTAAAGAGTATAAAAAATCAAACACGAAATTAAAGACGAAAAAGATGATGATGAATAAACTTTTATTTTTATTTAAAAAAAAACTTTATTTTTTTTCTATTTTTAAATTTAAAAAAACCAGTTATTATAAAAAAACACGTTTTTTTATTTCCTAATAAGGTTTTAATATGCTCATACAGATTAACAAAAAAATATAAATACAAATCAAAATTTTTTTGTTTATCATTTCACAAAAAATGACTAGCAAGCAGGTTGAACAATCTTTAGAAAAAGCAGTAAAGTTGTTTTATCCAGACAACGAACTTCATCCTATGTTACAAGAATTTCATCATTTGGAAAACAGTTTTGAAGATTGGAAAATTATTATAAACGATTATCTAACTAAATGGAATTTACAACTGTTATTACCAGAAGAAGAATATATTGATTTGTATTTCATTTTTATCATCAAAGACTATCAAAATCATCAAAGTTTATTTGAAAAAACTACGCGTCATTATTTTCAATATAATGAACAAGGACCCAAATGGAAATTAGACATGTACGATTTTTGTAAATTGATTAACAATGATTTTTTAAAATGTACAGAAAAAAATGTAGATGACAGAAACAAAGAATTGAAAGATAAAACGGATCATTTTATAAAAATATACAAGAGATATTATCGATGCCATATAGAAAACAAATGCACGTCTTGGAAAAATAAAATAAAATTAACTTTAAAATATTATTTTTTGTTTCCCTATTTAATCAAAGATCATTTATACGAATACGACTTATTAAAGCGTAACAGTTTGATTTTGTTGGAAGATTGGTGTTTTCGTACAACGATAAATTATTTCATAACGGATTTTATACTCTTTATACACCGCCACCTATTTATAACTATTTTAAAGTTGAAAAAGTAAAAACTATTAACGATAAAGTCTACATATACAAATCGTTTAATCAATGTAATTTTTACGAAAAATGAATTATGGAAATGTTTCCTTATGCTAATTGGTTTTATTTTTTTAAAAGAAATTTTACCATTTCAAAAATTTTAAATAAACGAGACAATCGACTCTACGACGTTGTTAAACAAGAAATTGTCAAAGATAAACCTATTCATAAAGCTGAACATTTTAATATGTATTATATAAACGCGAAGGAATGTTTTTAAAAAAAAACAAATATTTTTTTTATTTTTTTATATTTACTGTATAATATGTTTTGTTTATAAGATATACATTATCAAAACATTTACATTTTGTTTTATTGACTTCTTCACATCGATTATTTTCGCGTATTAGATTAACCAAATCTTTATATTCTTCTCTTTTTTCATTATTACCTTTAACATGGTATATAAAATCAATTAAATAATTACGCAACATTTTGGTTTCATATTTGCAACAATAATCCAAATGTTCTTTTTTAAACATGTATTCGTTTTTAAAATGACTGTTGCACATAGGTTCATCATAAAAATAATCCATTAATTCCACATTAGGAAACTTTAATTTGTTTAATTAAAGTTTAAAACTTTAATATTGATTTAAACAATATTAAAGTTTTAAACTTTAATCGTTTAAAACTTTAATATTGTTTAAATCAATATCCAACAGCCGAAACTAAAAAAAAAAAAAAACATTTTTTATTAAAAATGAAATGCTTACTTTTATAAAATTTAATAAAAGTGTATAGAAAAATAAAAATAAGTATTTTTTTTTAAAATTTTTAATAAAAAAAATGAATCGAGTTGACAGCTTTATTAAAAAAATTCATAACAATTGCGCTGTTTGCGCATTAGATGAAATAGCCAAAAGGTATAAATCTCAAGAAAACAAATCTGGAAACTCTTCACCTTTATCTCTAGTTATAGACGAGGAACATTATGAAGACGAAGGTTCAAACACTTTTCTTGAAAATATTTTAAATTCAAAGAGAATCACATTAAATTCTTATTCCATTGAAAAATGTTTTAAAAACAGTAAATTTAAAAATTTACTTGACCAACATTGTTGTACAACAATGATTATGTATGCTCTGTTTGTCACAGAGACAACAGCCAAAACAAATCACGCGTCTTGGCGTGGCAAAATATCTTTCGTTTCTGTTCATTCTTTCATTCTGTTCATTCTGTTCATCTTGGCGTTCCAAATGACGGTCTATTCGTATCATTATGTTATCTAATATACGTACTTGTTCTAAAAAAATTATTTTAAACTATTAGATTTTTTTAAAAAAAACATCATGTTTTTTTTAAAAAATATTTAATAATTTACCGTCGTCTATTTCTGGCATGTCATCAAAATATTCGAGTTCGTCATTGTACATATTTTCATCTTCTCTCTCGAGTGGTCTTATTTCAACCACTCGAGGAATATAATTTTGTGGCGTTTTATAGACTTGCTCGGGAACGTATGGTTTAACAATCTAGAAAATAACAAATGCACTTCAAAAATATTAAATATAAAACATTTTTTTTTTTTAATATTTAATAAACTTACAGCTACAGGTTTTACAAACAATTTTCGTTTAACTTTATTTATTTTATTCTATTCAATTTTTTTTACTTTTAGCATTTTTTGTACTTTTTAACAATTTAATTTGACAAAATGTTTTTTTATATATATTTTTTTGTAACTTCTTATATATATATTTTTTGTAACGCTGGATTACCTTTAAACAAAAGAAAAATTAGTCTGATTTTAAAAAAAAGATTAAAGATTATGACGAGGTTTATGACGAGGTCGGGATGAGGGAAGACGGAAGAATCCCAACTTGATTTTGAGTAATAGGTATATCATCAACTGCCATACAATCATTTTTAAATAATTGACAACTCTCACAAGACTGTAACGCTGAGCAACATGAAACTGCAATTGTTTCAAGAAGTTGCAAATGGCAGTTCAGCTCATTCAAATTCTTGCCCCAGGTTGCACAAACTTTGCTTATAATAAGATGGTTGACTGCAACTCTATCTGACATTTTGTTAGATATATTTTCAATAATTAAGTTACAACAGTCATCAAAGGTACTTTGGTAAAAATCTGAATAAACAAATGCCATATAATCAATTGAAGTGCATATATGACTTTCATAATCATTCGCTGTTCCTCCTGGTAACTGATCTAGAGCCATAACTAGACATTTATCTTTAGATGTTAAGTTAATGCTATTAATGTGCACACCTTCTTGTGTTGTAGCATCAAATCCAAGAGTAAGATTATTATTATACATTGCCCACTCCGCTGCTTGCAAATCTGAAATGCTGCCAAGTTTACGAGCAATTTGCTCAACAGTACTGCGATGAGGAATATTATTAAAAATAACACCCATATAATGCCCTATTTTGCTCATAAGATATGGAATGTAACCTGTTGGTACATTACACAACAACATATTATAAATTATTATTCTTATTTGTAATGAATATGTTTTTTCATCTTTTGGCACAATTACATTTCTTTCCTCCTTAATCTGAAGCAAATTATTCTCCAAACTAGCAATTACCTTGTTATTTGTCAAAACAGCGGCATTATGCTTAGTTATGAGTTGGCTTAACTTATGCTTTTCATTTATTTTAAACGCTTTTTTTTCAGCTTTAGAGTGATGAACCTGCTCACTGTAATATTTTTTTTGTTTTTTTTTTGAGATCGCGTATTTCTGCCCTTAAAGCTTTAATTATAAAATAATTAAAGCTTTAAGGGCAGAAATACGCGATCTCAAAAAAAAGCAGGTTATTGTCTTTAATTTTAATTATAATCTTTTCGTTTACTATTTTGTCTTAGAACACGTAATTGATTTGGCATGCTGTTTAATTCAGCTTTTAATAGCGCTATCTTGCCTCGACGTTCCATAAAAGAGTTAGCTAACCGAGAAGACAAGTATGATAACTTATTTTTTAGCTTTTGTTTTATAGAGCTTAATTTCTCTCTAAAGATATGTTTAGTAACATTTCGTTCGCTATAACCTGCAGATGTAGATGGCTCATGATTTAAAGAATATAAAACATTCATATTACTAAATGTTCATATTCATATTACATCTGAAGAGCCGGATGACTTCATATTACATTTTCATATTACATCTGATTCACTTCATATTACATCTGAAGAGCCGGATGATAGAACAATATTAGGCAAATTTGATATATGGTCTAAAAAAGATTCATTGCAGAAGTCACCAAAATGATTACTGTCCTCAACCCTGTAAAAATGTCTAGCCCAATTCAATGATTTATTTATGAGACTCCTAACCTGATTTTTACAGGTATTTATCTTAAAATGTTAAGTGACTTGTTGAGATTATTGATTAACGAGCCACTATTTTTTATAAATAATAAAAGAATATGTCCATTTCTACAAAGTGTACTGCACTCTGTATTAGAGTCAATACTTAATTGAGACAAAGCAAAACTATCAGTTAAATACTTTTTGCAGTCCCCATAAAAGACAGACTTCATTTTTGGACCCATGATAGCTAGACAAAAAAATTAAATTCAGTAGTTTACTTTTTGATAAATAAAAAATAATATTATATTAAAATAAGAGTACATATACTGACATTACAGTTGCTAACTATATTACAATTATTTAAATGAATTATATTATCTATATTTAACATCATTATTGTTCTTACTAATACACTCTGCCCCCTCTTCCCAGCCTCTGTGTATAGCATTAATAATGCCTAAAATAGTTACCTAATTGGGGTAATGTTTTAAGGTGTCTTTTTCAATGAAATTTGGCAGGTAGTAAGAAAAAAGATTTTTAAAGGTGAGAGGCTATATTTGAAAAATGATCAAGCATTTCTTTGATATAAACTTGATGTCTAAACAACAAGCAAATTCTTACCTAATTAGGGTAAAGTTTTAAGGTGTCTGGGTATGCTTTTTTTTCAATTAAATTTGGCAGGTAGTAAGAAAAAAGGTTTTTAAAGGTGAGAGGCTATATTTGAAAAATGATCCAGCGTTTCTTTGATATAAACTTGATGTCCAAACAACAAGCAAATTTTTAACAACAATCAAATTCATAATAAATAAAATTTTACAAAATCCATGCAAAATTAAAGTTCCATAATTCTAGTATTTAAAAAAAGTCTATTTTGATTCACATTTCTATCCATCCAGTCGGCGTGACGTCACATTGTATTAAAACGCATTGTTTTAAAATTATCCATCTTGAATTGGGGGAAAACAAACTAAAAAATCAGTAGCGGTTTGTTGAGTTATTTTTTTTAAAAAATCCTTAAAAGTTGTTGCGCAGTAGGTTGCACTAACAAATTAAAAAATATATAAAAACTTAAGTCTTCCAAAAGATGAATTACTTAAAAGAAAGTGGTTGAATACGATAAATCGTGCTGTAAATAGTATTGCATGTAGCAAGTAAAATCTTGTAATGTTTATTTTTGTTCGGCACTCTTTATGACTGGTGGGTTAATTTTAATTTGCACCTTAATTTAGTATTGGTAAATAAATATTAAAATATCAGTACTTTTTGTAACCTAAAATAACCAAAATAAAACGTAGACAGCAAAGTAAGTCATCAGAGATCTAAAAGTTTGTAAAAATAAAGTAAAATCACCTAAAAGACTTATATTTTGCAGACATCTATTCGCTTTTGCTTTTAATTAACTTTTGAAATAATTGTTGAATATAAATTTATTGTTAATAATATTTTCTTGACTTTTCGTATAGGAAAGTATAGTTTGTTTTCCCCCAATTCAATATGGTTACTTTTGATTTCGCGATATAGTCACGTGATTCGGACAGGATGGATAAAATAACAGAGCAAAACAAGTTCATACCATGTAACTTTTTAACAAACTTGAAAAAGCGTATCACAGAATTTGGCGAAAAAGCAGTTCCGTAAAATCCGGATTACGCGTACCGATGAATTTTCCCATCACTTGTTGTATATATATTTATTCAGATTATTACTTATGTTGATACCTTGGTCTTGTTACCAGTGGCGGATTTAGTATAGGGCGTGGGGGGAAGGGGGCAAGCTGTCCCCCACGCCCCCCTAGAACGGTCTAATGGCGCCCCCTAAAACAATTAAAAAAAAAAAATTATTGCTTGTTACTGTGTTGTTTCATTTAATTTGATGATTGTTCTAATGTGGGTTTTATATATAATTATTTATATATACATAATTTATATATATATATATATATATATATATATACATATATATATATATATATATATATATATATATATATATATATATATATATATATATATATATATATATATATATATATATATATATATATATATATATACATATATATATATATATATATATATATATATATATATATATATATATATATATATATATATATATATATATATATATATATATACATATAAGTATATATATATATATATATATTTTAATGTTTACATGATGCATACATATTTATTTTATATATATGTGTGTGTGTGTGTGTGTGTGTGTGTGTGTGTGTGTGTGTGTGTGTGTGTGCGTATTGATCAGTGTTATATACTGTTGGAAATACAGCTCTAAAAGGGAAAAAAAAAATTAGTTATACTATATCGCTTTGATTTGGTCAAGTATTGCATACGTGATGTCAGATGCCGTTACAAGGCTAAACTTGTATTTTTTATAATGGTTTTTTATATGTGTATGTATATATGTATGTATATATATATGTACACATATATATATAAATTATGTTAGTGTATTCTACAAATAGAGTGATGTCTGCAATGTTCTTAAAGAACAGAGCAATCAGGGCTGTGGAGTCATGGAGTTGGAGTTGCCACATTGTTAGTGGAGTCATAGTCGCTAAACAAACTCGCGACTCCGACTCCATTAGTAAAACTTCTTGGTATGTTCATGTACAAAAAATTTAACCTTTAAAGAGCTTTTCATATATTTGACAAAAAAATTTTTTTTTTTCAATTATCATGTAATACTTTTTAAAGAATTCAAAGAAATGTTTATTCAATAATAAATTTGTAATAAAACTTATCTAATTCTCTTCGACAGTTTGATTCTCCATCAGTAGGTTCATTAGGAAGCTTCCTGATGAACCTACTGATGGAGAAACAAGGTGACAAAGAGAATTAGATAAATGTTTTTACTAATTTATATATATATATATATATATATATATATATATATATATATATATATATATATATATATATATATATATATATATATATATATATATATATATATATATATATATGTTTGTGTATAGGTAGCGATTCTCTAAAGTTATTGGCGTTAGACAAAAAAGTTATAATTTTCTTGATCTTTACTTGTTTATATCTTTTTTTAAGTTAAACATGAAACTTGAGATTTTTTGCATTATTCAGTTTAAATTCACCTTTTCCAACCATTTATAGAAAGTACTATTTACTACTTTACATACTATTTATATGGCTTCACTTATTTATTTTACTTTTCAGAGTTTCAGAGAAAAGTATATATGTGTATGTGTATGTATGTATGTATGTATGTGTATATATATATATATATATATATATATATATATATATATATATATATATATATATATATATATATATGTATATATATACGTATAAGTATATGTGTATGTGTATGTGTGTATATGTGTGTATTTATGTGTATGTATGTATATGTATGTATATATATATATGTGTGTGTATGCGTATGTGTGTATATGTATGTGTGTATGTATATATGTATATATATATATATATGTATATGTATATATGTATATATATGTGTGTATGTGTGTGTATGTATGTGTATATATATGTATATATGTTATGTTTATGTTATGCTCCTTCCTAAAAACATGACTAATTATATTGAAAAATGTAATTAGTAATGAATAAAATATTTATGAGTATCTCATGAAATTTTTTAAAAAAGGGTTCTCGATGACAAGACTTTACACAGTTTTTTGCGAGTTTCCCTTGACTACATAACTAAAGGTTTAATTTTTCCTTTTTTAAGACTTTTTTTGACTTTTCAAAATATAGACTGAAAAACTTTACATTATTTTATTTACTTTGTACATCAAATATATCTTAGTATTATTTTAGTTATTTTCAAAGCATTTTGACTGTATTTGTAAAAAAAGTATATATTGTTAAAACTATTTGTAATAAAAGTATGTATTGTTAAAGCTATGTAATTGTAAAAATATATGGAAAAAAAAAAAAAAAAAAGTCATGTTTCAACTTGCTGAAATTAAAAACATTTTAGTAAACAAAACTGCACAGTTCTCTAATGATCCAGAAGGTTATAAACAACTTGATGAACTTAATGTTTTGAAAAGAAAAATAGCAAATGGAGATATCCAATACATCACTTTTGTATGCATGAATTTCATTTTTATAGTTTATATATTATATTATTACAATATTTCTTTTGAATTGTCATGAACATTTTCAATGCTTTTTTCACATTGTTTCTTTTAGGTAAAAAGAAACAATGTGAAAATTATTTTTATCATTAATTGGAGGTAAAAATTCAGTTAATACAATTAAAAATATTTTGCTCTTGTTAGTAATTAGCATAAGTTTGAATTTTAATATTTATGTTTGACAGCATAACATTTATCATCTTTTTTATATGTAGACTGACAACAGACACTATTTTCAGAATGCAGCATGAATGGTCTAAAGAAGAAAAAAAAGTTTAAAAAGTTGACAAGTCTATGTGTTGCTATCACTGGTATTCTTATTAGCTTATTATTGTGTTTAATTTACTTTTAAAATTAAAAACGATCTTTTAATAAAAAAAAAAAAAAAAAATTTTATTTTTGGCTATGAAACATGACATGTATTTTATTTTATGATCTTATTGAACTATGTCTTGTTGTTTTTATTAGATGCTGCCTCAAAGTCAAATAAAAGCTAAACCAAAATGGATCTCAAGCAACTTATTGGAAGATTAATTAGGCATTCTTCTGACCAATTCAAGAGAAAATCTACCATTATCGCTATATATAAATAAATAAATAAATATATACATATATATATATATATATATATATATATATATATATATATATATATATATATATATATATACATATATATATATATATATATATATATTTATATATATATATATATATATATATATATATATATATATATATATATATATATATATAATATATATATATATATATATATATATATATATATATATATATATATATATATATATATATATATATATATATATATATATATATATATATATATATATATATATATATATATATATATATATATATATATGACCTTCAAAACTGCATGTGAATAATTTTACGTTTTCATCGTAGCATCTTAGTAACAAAAACTGTTTCAAATAGCCAGCTGAAGAGAAAGTGCTGAAAAGTTGTCCTTATAAGAAAAATTAAATTATATGGCAATTTTTTTAAACATTCATATTCAAATAAAGGCAAATTATAAGCAAAGGGTATGGCTAGAAAAATATAATTAAAAAAATATAATTTAAGTCTATTATAAACATGCGGACTAACAACTTTTCTTGTAGCACTAATTGTCTGGAAACCTTTGCAAGGGTAAATATAAAAATTCGAATAATAAATGTCACACGCCAGAAACTTTTATACACTACAGAATGTGAGAACTTTATAAAAGTCTGAGTTAGCAAATCTTTTTCTTTAAATTGCCTTCAGTTCATGATTCTAACTAGTTATTACTTTTCTTAAAAAAAAGTTTTTTGATCAATTGTACAAGTTCATAAAATAAAAGTAAGAGACTTAGTGTATGCTATTTTGATTTAAAGGGTTTTTTTGCTGTTTTTTTCTGGTCAAAAATGTATTAAAAATATTTTCGATATAAACATTATTCCATGTATAATTATTTTGTGATTATTATATAGTGATACAATGAAGATTAGTTAAAAGTTAATACTTAATGACATTTAACTCAGCAATCATTTTTTTTTTTCATTGAAGTCTGGAAAACGAAAAAACATCAGACTTCACTGGAAAAAACATTACTGAAATTTTCATGTTGGCTTTCAACACTGTCAAATCGATTTCAGTAAAGTATGATGTCTCAATAAACGTCAATTGTCATGTCGGCCTTTGCACACAATTTACTCGCCTACGTCAAATCAATTTTAATGACTCGAAACATTTTTTTCACTTCGTTTAACTTTTCCATAATTGTGCACCATAACGGTCGTCTCCAACTAATCCATTTTTTAAGTAATCTGCTAGCTTCTACTATGGTTTTCGGCAGATGCGTTTTATCATCATTCAACTCTTTTAAGGCCATCTTGAAGTTTAAACGCATATGTCATATGTAAATACTATTGATTACTAAGAAATTAAAAAAGTGATTAATATAAACATACTTTGTAATTAGAATAGCCCGTTTCTAGATAAAAATATTCACACTTACGTAAATCAAGGTTAAGGTAACAACCCCTACCTGATATCGAAAACTCCGAAAACCGCCGGATATCGGATAAGCAATCAATAAAATTTTTAACATAATAAAAATAGAAAAGAATGTTTTAGTTTCATTTTTATAAATCTTTATTCAATTTTAAATATAACAATTTTAAAAATACTAGCGCATTCAACAATTTATTAAATATTGAAAATACTCGCTCATAATCGGTAGATGTTGGCTTGATTGAACATATAACATCAAATAGTTATTTCAAACTTTTGTTTGTTTTCCAGTATTGCAAAATAATGTTAGTTCTAGTTTTGCTTTCTTAATATGATATTGGTTGTTCCTTATTTGTGATTCCCTTGATACTGAGTTTTGTATAACCTTTTTCCAGTTCTTCTTCTATATTCATTTCTTTTTCTTCAGACAACAGAAACAATTTCACTATTATTTTCTGTTTCGTTAAAACTATTGGAAAAAATTCTTTGCATTATTTTGTTTGCCAAATGTATTTCATGTATTTTGTTTGCCAAATGTATTTGAAGGAATATACGATGAATCATTGATTGATTTTAATTGTTTCATTAAATTCTTATTTGTACGTTCAGGAATTCTTCTTTTTTAAGTTTTCCATCAACATTTTACTTACTTCACTGTCAGCATTACGAAGTTTATTCGTCAAAAATTCGATTACTCATCAAAAACTTGGTTATTGCATTTACTGATGACAATGAAGCAATGAAGCATCAAGTCAACTAAAAGATTCTACAGGTTCTACAATTTTAACAGCAAGATTCTACAATTTTATTGGTTATGAGCATTAACCAAATCACCTAAAAGATTGAAATTTATTTCTGCCAGATCTATTTTATTTAAATCAAGAAGAGGTTATACTATCGAACATTTATAAAACGCTCAACCATATCAATTGATGAGTTCAATCTAGTTTTAACGTCTAGTTTAAGCTCTAAAGAATGTCCTTCTCCCCGTCCAAGTTTAGTCTTGTCTTGAGAAATATGATTTTTAATTGTTGATTTAAAAAAAAAAGCAGTCAATTTTGCGTATATTTTTAATGTTTCATGAACATTTAGTATATTTTCAAATCCAGCTTTTGACGGATCAACATTGTTAGCTTCGTCTTTATCTTCAAAATAATCTTCTCTATCACTATTAACATTATCTTCATTCGATGTTGAATTGTTATTATCATCACTGCATAAATCATTTTGTATATGTTCCTATTCGGGTATTTTTTTTTTTTTTATAAAGGGTATTGCAAACAGAAAATGTAAGTCGTGGTTCAGATATAAACTGGTAAATTGCTAGTCTCTTTCTACCATACTAAATTGCTAGTCTCTCTACCATACTAAATTGCTAGTCTCTCTCTACCATACTAAGTCATCATAGGTCCACCATCACAAGTTGACGCAACAATATGTTTCACAAAAGAAATGTTAAAGTTTTCTAAATGTATTTTAACTTGATCAACTAAGTCAGATGCAGAAAAATATCCCAAAACTCTTACTTATCCAAGATTATACGGTTTTTTTTACTTAAGCATTGCGTAAATTGATATTGCATACTTGTCTACTCGTCTGGTGTAATACTGAATCTTATATTACTCTTCAGCTTTTCAGTTAAATATACACTCAATTCAGACTTTTTTTTTCTTAACTGTTATGAAGAAGTCCTTTAACATCGGATTCATTTTTTAGCAAATGTTTGGTACATTTGGCTCTCGTATAAAATCTCGTAACTGCTCTAATTGAAATTCTATCAACAACAGCTAGTTTAGTGACAATTTCTTGTTGGCTACAACGAGTCATAAAATGAAACATTGTTTTTTGTTTTTTCATTACTGGCTCACCATTATCATCATCTTCATGGCTTGACTTGCTTGGCTTAATTCCATGAATCGTTTTTGTGCGGTTTATCATTGCACCAGTAAAAGCCACTGATGTTCGAAATCTTTGTTTTTCATATTTTACATTTTGCTTTTCTATTAGAAACAGGGCTATGCAGAGAGCGAGTCACCCGAGCAAAATGCTCGGGACCTCGGCTCTTATGAGGACCCCCACAAGTGGTTGATTTAAATAAATTTACCCGCAGAAATGCGATAAATTTCCAGATTTTTTTGTTTTTTTTTTTCTATCCCTTTATCTTTACACTTCAAAGCAAATCAGTTAAAACTTTTCACAAATGCAGCATAAATGTTCAATGTCGTTAACAATAGGGCAGGCAAGTTTTATCATAGTCAATAGAATTAACCTGGTCTTGAAAAGCTTTTGTTTAAATTTTGTTTCTAAACTGATATTAAGAAAATGTTGTCATATGATCAAACCTAGTGCAAGACAAACTTTAAAAGTAACGAATTATGAAGAGTTGTTTTTACAGGCGATTTGCTTGATTATATAATTTAATTTATAAATTAATAATGATAAACACACAATATTATATGTAATATATTGTATATCTGCTCAAGACATCTGCCAACCATTGAGAACTACAACGCTTGTCAACCCCAAATCTTGGGTGACGCCGTTTATTCAGAGCCTCATAAAAGAACGTAAGCAACTTTATTATTTTGGTCACTATTCTGAGTTGAAAGTACTTTCAAATCGAGTCACCAAACTAATCACCAAAAGAAAACGTATTTATAACCGACTTTTTTTCTCCGGTAAAACAAATATTTGGCAAGAAGTCGGGCTTGCCAATAAAAGACAAATCACTAATTTTCTCTCTGAGATATTAGCAAACCAATTGAACGATCATTTCCAAAATGTAAGGAGCAATAAGAAACAACCTAACCTCTCGTTCTTCATCAACCGTCTAGCAGGCCTACCTATTACCCCCATTTTTACCATTAAAAGCATTCACAATCATCTCAGCACACTAAAGACAAGATCACCCGGACCTGACAATCTCTCCCCGATTTTACTCAAATCTGTTCGCTTAGAAATTGCCTCATCACTCAATATCCTGTTTAACCGCCTGATAGAAAATAGTTACTTCCCTGATCAATGGAATTCAGCAAACATAACACCAATTCCTAAAATCTCAAACTCTCTATCTTATATAATGACTATCGTTCAATGGCCATTACGTCTGCGTTATGCAAAGTGTTTGAACGCATTGTCATCAAATTCATCGTCCATCTCACCAAACACATCTGGGTCTCAAACAAACAGTTTGATTTCCTTCCAGGTCGTTGTACAATGGACGCTATTATTCAAGTTATAGAGGATTGGAGTTATGTTAAAGATAACTATAAATCAATTTTTGCCATGTTCTTCGATTTTGCCAAAGCATTTGATCTTGTTGATCATGACAAGTTGCTACTAAAGTTGGTGAATATTCTACCTAACTGGCTCACATCTTGGATTGCAGCTTACTTATTTTATCGTTGCCAAAGAGCAAAAGCAAGTAATCACACCACTGACTGAAAATATATACAAGCCGGAGTACTTCAGGGTAGTGTTCTCGGCCCAATCTTGTTCATTCTCTTTATTTCCGATATGAATACCTACCTCCCACCTGAAAAGGTTCATATCATATCACCACCAAGGTTCATATACCATCAAGGTTCTTAAATCTGTGATTGGTAGACTCACTATTCATTTCACATATATTCAAGAAATCTTTGCTGTATTATCTTTTTTTCAGGAATATCAAAAAATTATGAAGCAATGATAAAGAGTGTCTGCAACCATTTTTTGCCATAATATTTATGTGACGTGACTGATATGAACGGACAGAAAAATTGCTTCACATAAAACAATATCATTCTGCAAACTTTGGAGAAAAACCACATTTCCCATTCAAGTTGTTGCACAAAATTTCAGAAATGAGGGGAACTCTTCAGAAATTCATTAATTGCACTTCATATTTTTGCTTCAATTTCAATTTTTTATGCTCTATGGAACAAGAACAAACAAGTAGTCTTGCCATTTGGAGTATTGAGTGTCTATTAGCACAAAATTTTGATTTCCATGATGTGATTGAAGAGTTTGCAAAACAAAAGACAAAAAAAGGTATTGTAAGAAACAAAAGCTGGACAACTTAATTACAATATACAATATATATATGAGAAATATAATCAAAAAATTTAAAGATACTTTTTTTTTTATGAAGAGAAGGGGGTGGTGGGTGGGGTGGCTCTCAAATTGAATGATGCTCGGGGCCCCCAAAATCTGTGTGCGGCCCTGAAGTGCCATGCAGACCTATTTTAGGACCCCAAGAAGACTTTCTTGTGAGGCCCCCAACCACAATTTTTTTTTTATTGATTTTAATCTATATTATTAAAATGTAGGAAATCATTTCAAAGTACGTTTAGTAAACTGTATTTTAAGGAAAACTTTTCCAATTTGACATATTCTTCCAATTTTACAATGCAATCTTTCTGGCCTTAATTATTGTAAACTCTCTTATTATTTCCTCGTACTTTAGACTAGTACTTATCTCATGCTCAATGCTCAGTAATGCTAGCCCATTGAGTTGCTCTTGTAACATGGTCCTCACATATGTCTCAATCAATTTCAGCTAAAAGAAAGATCTCTCTCCTGTAGCAACAGTGACTGGAATTTTTCAGTAGAATTCGAAGTGCTACACAAAGGAAAGGATATAGCTCTGTCATATTTTTTCTTGGTAACTTCAAATGGTGATGTCACATCAACTGGTAGTAAGTTGATAATAATCAAAATTTACGTGGAAAGTTCTAAACTGTCAATATCACTTCTCTCGTTTCTATCCAGTTTTATTTTCAATTCTTAATAATTAGTCCTTAACCCTTCTTTATCAACAGTCTTAATATTAAAAAGGAATCCAAATGTTCCACACAAACGATTCAGTTCAGTGAATCGTTCATCCAACCCATGTATGGCTACTTCTATTGTCTCATTGAAGAAGTTAATCTGTAAATTTTCCATTGGTGTAAACTGTGATTGTTCAGCTGATTTGTAGAGAGATTGTTTTTTGGTCTTTCTCATTAGAAGTTGTGGCAGCTCAGTGTCAATTTTTCAGATAGCTGCAATTTTCTGAGCTTATGAGCACTGAGAGCTACTTAAAATTTATTGATATATTGCTTAGCTACTTGCTTGCAATATTAATCTGCAGCAGGAGTTCATACCATATAACAGTCTATATGATGAAGGCATTTGATGATAATTTGTTTGTCAAAAATTTTAGTTCAGCAAAGGCAAAGGAATCACTTGTTGAGTCTTCTAATTCTTTTAGTGCCATCAAAATGGCTTCTTACAACTTTTACACTTTCTATTTGAGATTTCCAGCATGTCCCACTCCATTTCTTTATTGTTGCTTTAACACATTGTTCCATAATTGTCCATCTATGTGGCGGTGCTTAGAAAAATGTATACAAGCGTTGAAGATATCCAAAAAACAATTCAATGTATGGGCATCATACGAAGAGAAGAAAGCCAAAGAGTTCTGTTCCAGAATTTGTGCTTAAACTCCTTTGATGCAACCTTTCATGTTGCTTCCATTGTCATATCCTTTCCTCTGGAGTCATCAATATTTATGTCGTTTTCAGTCAGAAAGGTAGTAATTAATTTTGTAATTCCTTTACCTGTTTGATCTTCAGCTGCCAGGAAGCCCAAAAAGTATTCTTTAATTGTTGCAGAACTTTCTAAATTTTCGACAAAATGTACCACTACAGTCCATTTCTCTTCATTGGCCAAGTCTGGAATGCAATCTAATATGAGGGCAAAGTATTTTGCCACCTTTAGACAATAAATAATTTCAATTTTCACTTTTCTTGACATGAGTATGATTAGCTCATTTTGAATCCTGTTGCTTAAGTAATGATTTGGCAACTGATTGTTGGTTTCTCGACGAACATGCTTCTGCATGACACAATCAAACTTTGCCAATAACTCCACTGTGCCAAGGAAGTTTTTATTCCCATGGGCAAAAAGCTTTTCCTCACTGCCACGAAAAGCTAAACTGTTTTTTTGTCAAATATTGAATAATTTCCTCAACTTTCTCAATTACTGACCGCCAGTAATACTGTACTAGCTGAAAGATACTCTGATTCTGTTGATCAATTGTACTGTTTGCTTTCAAGCAACTTTTCAGCTCCTTTCATGTCATCCAGGAATTGTTGTGTTCCTGTGAACGATCATGCTCACTTAATATGGAATAAATGTTTTTCCGAAAGACACTAAACAACTTGAAGCAGAAACAGTTTTGTATTTGGAACTGGAAAAGCATCTCTTTGGGAAAGCATAATTCTTTACCGGTATTGGTTCTGATAGAACTAATTATTTTTGGAGATGAAACAAATCATCAAGTCAGTCTGCAGGATCTGAAGTAATCTTGTGAAGCTCAACCTCAGGAATTTTTTTTGGTGTAAGTTCCCTTGATATTTAAATTGATGCAGGTTCTGCAAAAGAGTTTGGCTCAAAAATATTGTCCTCACGATTTTTATTAATTGCTGCTGCTGCATCATCAACTGCCCATGTTAGAGAACTTTGAATGGGCAAAACTTAATTTTTGTGTTGAGATCGGGTGAAAAATGAACTAATTTTTGGCAAAATTTCAATCTTTTACTCATCCACTTGCTTTTTCTCGTGTTTTCTAAAGCCACTTGCATAATTTGACTTATTCTCAAAGTCTACAGTTTTTAGCACAAGTTATCACATTACATAAATTTCGACATGTTCTTTATCATTGACTGTATCACAGACGTACTGAGAGCAACAGACACCGCGCCAGTCTCTCGAATTTTGCCCAAGAGTGAGCATTGATACACAAAGAAGCGCACGAGCATAGTACTAAATTGAACAATGCTGTAGTGATCTCCGCTTCAAAGGCATATACTGTAAAATTCGACGAATATTTCGTAAATTAAATTTTAAACTATGTTTTTTTTTTTACTTTTAAATTTTGAAAAACTTGAAGACTCTTTGAGGCTCCTTAGATTTTGAGGGCCCCAGGCAGCTGCCTGGTTTGCCTATTAGTAGGCACAGCCCTGGTCACAACCAGGCTTGTGGAGCCAAAGGTTTTTTTACGGCTCGGCTCCAGCTCCTAAGAAATATCCGGCTCCGGCTCTATTCCGGCTCGGCTTCCGGGTCAGCTCCGGCTTCTAAACTTTATGAAAATTTGGGAATAATTTTTTTGGTCACATTTGTTAACCCAAATCCATACCAATTACAACAATTCATTTTTAACCAACTTTCATGATTACAAACTTAATGTATACTATCACTACTCTACTACCACATATTACATTAAAAAACAAAAATGTCATTGGTAAATATTTTTAGTTATAATTTGACCCAGTTGGCACGACACCTAAAAAAGATGTCCAAAACGTTCTAAAAACGTTAAAACGCTCTAAAGACGTTTAAGATGTCTTTTGTACGTCTTGTGCCCGTTGGGTAGTATAATTTTTAAGATATGAATAACCTTTGATTGTTAAACCGCGTATCAAATATTTAACAGTATAATATCAATATAAAAATATAATATAAAAGAATATATGTAATATTGTAAGAATGTTTCCATATATACTGTACTTGTTGTTGTTTTGTAATAAAGCATATTAAGAAATGCTATTAAAGGATAGTATTTTGTTGAATACAAAATTGTTATAAAATTCATTTTGATTACGTTTTGGAAAGGCTGTAACTGTTATAAAAAATATTTAAAAAAATAGAAATTCAATAATTTATTCAAAAAATTAATTAAACAATGAATAAATAAAATATGTCAACATTTGTCAAAAAAAAGTACATTTTATTCCTTTGAAAATTGTATCGAAATATATTTACATTATTGAAAATTTATTGAAACAATTTTTTATTTTCGAAACTCTATAACCCAGTGGGCACGGACGTAAAAAAGACGTTTTTTAAACGTCTTATACACGTTTTGGACGTCTTTTGAACGTCTTTTAAACATTTTGGACGTCTTTTGAACGTGCAAAAGACGTCTTTTTTTAGTCCGGTGCCCACTGGGAATTAGTATCGAAATATTTTTATATTGGCGAATTTCTATAATTGGCACTGAAACATTTTATCAATTTCGAATCTCTATAATTTGTATTGAAACATTTTTAAACGATCAAAATTTTAAAAATGGCGCCGAAGCAATATTTCATCTATTATTTGCATCGAAATATTTTGATATCATCGAAATCATAACAACGGTATTGAAACAATTTTTTACTTTCAAAGTTCTTAAAATCACCTCAAAATACTTATTTTATTATATTAATTCTGAAAACTGCATTTAAATAAATATTTGTAATAACAAAAAAATAAAACATTGTTCTAAGGGGCTGTTTATATATGTATGAAAAACATTCTGTCGGGGAGAGAAAAACAACAATAATTTAGAGTAATGTTGTTTGTTTCCCAGATGTATTCGACTTAGATACGATAATCTTAGAAGCGATTTTTATATCTAGAAAAGTTGACAGAACACAAACGAGGTAAAAAGATTTCTCACCTTGCACGTGCAGGATGCATGTTAATAGTGAAGTTATATAATAAACATGCAATTATTGTGTTAACAGTGAAATTGTATAATAAAAATGTAATTATTTTCTTATTGTTGTGATAAGAGTAGACGATTTTATGTCTGGCCTTTTTCTGTAACGTGATTTTTTCGCAAATGCATTTTTCTATCTACCGGAACAAATATGTTACTGTGTCCTTTCTTTGATCTTAGACACAGACGCATTAAAATATTGCATAGATTTTGTTAGTTTATTTATAGTTTAGTTGTTCTTAAAAATTTTAGTTTAGAATTAATTAAAATTTTTACAGTTGCAATATGATAAAAAATATGATATTTATAGAGTATGCAATTAATTTAACCCTGTCTTTCAAATATTGCCATTTGGCAACACAAACTTTAAATTCAAAAATCAAGCCCTGTTTTATCTTTATTTTAACTTTAAGTAATGCTTAAGTTTTGCTACTTCCTACTAGATGGTAGAGTGTGCAAATTAAAAACGAACTCGCCGATTCGCAATTTTTTTTTTTAATATTTAATGTCATTGTAATTTTTTTATTTTTTTATTTCAAATATCGGGATAAAAAGGGTTAACTTTTCTCGTTGTTTATACATTTTTATAGAATTTTTTTCGAAGCTATTATAGTTTCCATTATAACACAATAATTAAAAACGTTTAAAATTTTTTTCTGCCATATTAAACTAACTTTTTTTAATTAAATTTTGGCATAGTAATACAACTAGAACGTGAAAGTTAGCACAAGCTTCCCAGAGTTTATGCTAACTTTCATAATGTGTTTTTTTTGTTTCAACGTCCTTTTATTGTTTGGCTAGAAAGTGTCAAGACAGTACGCGACCAAAGATACATATATATATATAAATATTAGTTTTATTGCTTATTTTTAAATCTTATTTAGTAGAAATGTCACGATCACGACTATATGGTTACAACTACTGTTATATATATATATATATATATATATATATATATATATATATATATATATATATATATATATATATATATATATATATATATATATATATATATATATATATATATATATATATATATAGTCTTGCATGTCTCTTGCGTAGCATCAAAAAATATTTCCCATAAACTGTAGTTATATATATAATATATATATATATATATATATATATTTATATAAATATATATATATGTATATATATATATATATATATATATATATATATATATATATATATATATATATATATATATATATATATATATATATATATATATATATATAACCGTAGTTGTAACCATATAGTCGTATAACAGTAGTTGTAACCATATATATATATATATATATATATATATATATATATATATATATATATATATATATATATATATATATATATATATATATATATATATATATATATATATATATATATATATATATATATATATATATATATATATATATAGGGGAAAGCGGGGCAACATGGCGAATGGGGCAAGATGGGTTTTCATATAACAACTCAACAAAAATTTTTAAAATTGGGTGAAAACGAAACTGTATTTGCATCTTGTATTTTAAAACACCAATTGGTTTTTTGAAATATTATTAACGCCATTTTATACAAATATGTTTACTTTTTGCGCTTAAAAAAAAATTCCTCACTTTCGGTTTCTCATAATGGTTGGTGTCCTTTAAGTTTAACTTCTTTAGAAGTAGTTTTAGCAATTTGTTTTAATTTTTGTTACTTTAATTTAACACGTGACCAGATGACAAATTTATGAACTTTATTTTAATATTTATTTCAAATTGTTATATTTGCAAACTGAAAATTCATGCAGGCAATGAAAGAACTTAATAGCATAAACATACTGAGAAAGTATTATGGCTTCACGACTTATAGTTTTTCAATAACTCAGGGCTTTCAAAACGTTCGCCATGTTGCCCCACTTTCCTCTATATATATGTGTATATGAATATATATATGTATATATATATATATATATATATATATATATATATATATATATATATATATATATATGTATATATATATATATATATATATATATATATATATATATATATATATATATATATATATATATATATATATATATATATATATATATATATATATATATATATATATATATATATATATATATATATATATATATATATATATATATATATATATACCAACTACTAAACATATTTTAGTTCCAAAAATATATATTTTTTTTTAAAACAAAAAACTGTATGAAGAAAAAGAGAAACAGATGAAACGAGCGAAACTTAATACAGCATTTTTTTTTACTAATGTCGCTGTGTGCCAGATTTCTATTTAATAAAAATTTGTTGGTAACAAATTGAGTTTTTATACTTGATAGAGAAATATAGAAATTAAAATGAACTAACAAGTTTTCAACAAAATCCTTAATAATGTAAACGTACAGTGTATTTTGTGAAAAGCAAGAAAACTGGAAACAAGTTAAATATATATATGGAAAGTTAATTATTTGTGGATAATAATGTAGGCAGTTTTTGGCAATAAAAAACTTATTTTTACTGCGAGTGCAGTAAAAATGAACTTTAGAAGCAAAATAAATTTTGTGCAGAAATGAAATGTAGAAACTTACCTTCAACATTACAAATGAAATTGAGAAGTTTTATTACTATTTATTATGTAAAAAAACGCACGAATAGACCATTATCATAATAACGATATAAGATGTATAAAGCGGAGTTAAATCGTTTATAGCATTTTGCGCTATAGATAAGGTATAGGTAAGGATGGTATAGATAAAGATGATATATAGATATAGATATTTGTAGATAATGATGATACTAAAAATTCTTACAAAATAAAACTGAAACTCATATGAAACTTTTATGAAACCCACAAAAAAAAAAGGCTTCTCATTTCATTGTTTGCTGACGTGTGATAAATATCCAAGTCCTATTTTGACAAATAAACATATTTAAAAAAAGGTCCCAATTCACCGACTGATTTATTGAATGGAGATATGTCACCGTCCTACAATCCTCCCACACATACTCTTCACGCCGGCCTAGACTAGATTTAGCCATCAATATTCGTCATTTGTCATCAATATTCGTCATCAATATTCGTCATTCGTCATCAATAATCATCATTCGTATTTAAAAGGAGTAGGAGATTTTAAGAATCGTTTTGACCAAATTTTTATTAGGGCAAAACAATTCTTATTTGTAACCCCCCTCAATTTGAGGGGAATACAAAATTTATATGGTCATAATTTTTGAACGCTGAGAGATAATACTATAAAACTTAAAATTTATCACTGAATGTAAGTCTAGTTAAAAATAATACAAAATGTTTAGAGTTTGCTTCATGTCTGGAAGTTAGCTATCTCAAACACCAAAATATCCTGGATTCGTCACTGATCGCAATGATAAAGTTTTTACGGTAATTAAAAATATTTTAAAACTAAATCATTTAACAATCGCAGGAGAACACCAGCAGTAACAAACCATATGAATTAAACAACGATAATAAGATGTATTAAAGTTAAAAATTAAAAATTATTTGTATTAGTAACATCTGAATAACTTTTTGATGACTTACTTTGGCAAATAATTTACATTTATAAGTAACTTTTTTATGTTAATTACTTATGTTAACTACTTTTATTTGTACAAATAAATCTTTTACTACGCACTTCTAAAATCAACTTTATATAATTAAATTTTAGATGCAGTTTAGTTATTATTATTATTGTTATTGTTATTATTGCTATTATTATCATTTAATAATTTAATTTTAATCGTAAATATATTGAATATTTTACATTCAAAAATGATTTTTTTACTTAAAGGAGGTAAAAGTTCTATCCTTAATTTAACCCGAGCCCCTGGTTTTGTTAAACCAAGTGTATCAGCTGTTGTAGGTTTAAAACTATTTTTTGGATTAAAATAAATTTTGAGGGTATAGAAAAAGTCAGAATCCTAAACGTTAGTTGGATTGAGACAATTCCTTGCATCTACTCCCCAACAGTCGAACCTTGCATATACTTTTGATTTTGTAGGCGTCCGCGCTTACTAAAAGTCTTTGTAAACGTCAGCGTTCACTGAATGCGCAAATAGACATTCCACTTTGTGAAACTCATTTTTTTTTTTTTTTTTTTAATTCATTTAATCGAAAAGCTTTTTTTTTTGGTCTTAACGAAATTTTTTTTTTTTCCAAAAATTTTTTACCTTTGTAAAACTTTTTTTTTTCGAAAATAATTTAACTTTTCAAAACTAATTTTTTTTTCGAAGTTTATTTAACTTTTCGAAATTCAACTCAAATTTCGAAATTAATTTAGTATATATACTTTTTTTCAAAATGAAAATTAAGTTTAAGTTTTCGAAATTATCTTAGCTATTTGATAGTTTTCGAAACTTTTTACAAAATCCGAAAAAAAAGTTTTTTTTTTTAATAACGTTTTAATCGAAATTTTTCGAAATTTGTGTTTTCGAAAATGAACCCTAATAAAAATTCAAAAATTAAATAAAATTTTAAAAGCGATATATAACTATCAATTATTTAAAAAAGTGAATCGCCAAGTAGCTCGCCAAACTCTCTCATATGTTAGTTGATAAGTACGAAGTGCTACCTTTTCTTTAATACTTGAGTGTCTGATTAAGTAATATATGTAGCTAAAACGGGGCTATTCACATAATAACTCAGGGAGCTTAGAAAATCTCCTTTATAAAATAATCTAATTTTCAGGTCTGATCCACGAAATGCTAATCATCTGATGCGTCATGCGTAAAAAAAAAACTCTTTCATTTCACCGATACTCTTTTTCACTTTAAAACTTATAAAAGAAACCGTAAGTAATCTAAAACTGCATTTATTTCAATTTAAAAAAATAAAGATTATTATGTTCATCAGATTAATAAAAAACATCACATTCTCTATACAGATGTTCAAAGTCTACCTTTTCTCGCTAGAAAACTCTTAGTTTTCCCAAAAAAGAAGCAATATAAGTGGGTAACACTACTCTTAGCAAAATATACCGACAATTGCGTTTTTACCTTATTTTTACCTTATTACCTTTTTTTTACCTTATTACCTTATTTTTACCTTATTATCTTATTTTTACCTTATTACCTTATTTGCGTTTTTACTCCATTTACTACGTGTACTTTTAGAAAATATAACTTTTTTAATTTGCGCCCAATGTTCCATCATTATCACGGGTTTCGAAGCTTGACGTAGTATGACGCCATGGGTGTCGGCAGGGGGTGCAAGTAGGTGCACGTGTACCCCCTAGCTTTTGAAAAAAAAGAGGAAATGGAGAAAAAAAATTTAAAAAAAAATCTTTAAATAATAAGAAAAAATGCGGAAAAATAGTTTCTATTTTAAATTTTTAAATTTTTTTAAATTTTTTTATTTATTTTCGTCATTAAATGAATAATCTTTTACAATGTTTTTTTACAACATAAAAATTATAACATTAAAGTTTCGACCGGAGCTGGCAGAAGACATAATCTTATCATCCAGCCCCGTTAATATAACTAAAAAATTCAGCCGATAAAAATGAAAAAGGAAAAAGAAACTAAAGCAAGAACTGATTTTAAGGAGAAAAGAACATAAAAATCAAATTATTATTTACAGAAAGAGAAAAAAATAAAAAAAAAATAAAAAATAATTATTTCTTCTCATTATTATTATTATTATTTTTTTTAATTCTCTATTTTATTCTACTTTTATTTTTATTATACACGCACGCACACACACATACGCACACATACACACACACATACACACACACATACGCACACGTACACACAAATATATGTCCGTTCATATATACATACAAATCAAATAAATCTGTATGACATTCCATCTGCAAATTGCGTAAGATATAATAAATATTGCATTTACAAATTACGTATTGTAAAATAAAATAATATCATACATGTTCTAAGTACCATACAATATAATTGTGATGTTGAGTCAATTTATAAGACATTAAATAACTAAGATTACCAAAAGTTTTTAATAATACGATAGTAATTGCTTTGTGTCAAAACCAAATAAGTGTTGTTTTGTTGCACGTTTAAAATGTTGAGTTGAATTTAAAGTTTTTATATTGTTTGTTAAAAGCAAGTTCCATAACCGCGGCCCTCGGCAAGATATCGAAAAATCAGCTTGTTTTGATAATGTTTTTGGTATAATAAAATTATTTATTGAGTATTTAGTTTCGTATTTGTGGTTTAAAGAAAAAAAATAAGTTTGGAAAATGCTTGGTAGCATACCATTTTTAAACTTAAACATGAAAATAAGTATATTAAGAATATTTATTTCATAGACATTAGGCACTCCAATTTCTCTTAGTAGTGGTTTGGCACTAGCGTATTTATTTGCATTTAATATCAAGCGAATTGCGCAATTCGCTTGATATTAAATGCAAATAAATACGCAAATAAAATGCAAATAAAAAAAATTATTGGTATTATGTATAAAACAAAACATCTCCTAAACACAAATTGTTTAAAAAATATTTATTTTGCATTTATTCATAGCTACATCAGCTACTGCAACATTATCTGGGCAAGTACTTATCCTTCAAAGTTAAATATGATCTACAAAATACAAAAACGAGCGCTCGTTTTTGTATTTTGTAGATCATATTTAACTTTGAAGGATAAGTACTTGCCCAGATAATGTTGCAGTAGCTGATGTAGCTATGAATAAATGCAAAATAAATATTTTTTAAACAATTTGTGTTTAGGAGATGTTTTGTTTTATACATAATACCAATAATTTTTGATATCTTATTTTCTATTACTTTGATATGGTTACTCCAGCTAAGATGTTCATTAAGAATTACGCCTAAAAATTTGATTGAGTATTCTCGTTTAAGTTTAGTTTTATCAATTAGTAAATCTGGTAGTTTTAAGGGGAGGGTTTCAGATTTTGATAATTTTGTAAAAAGAATATATTTACTTTTTTCGACATTTAAGGAGAGTTTGTTAGCCTTAAACCATTCGTTCAGGTTTTCAAGTTCTTGATTAAGAGTGTTAAATAATAGGCTAATGTTTGTGTGGCTAAAGAACACTTGCGTATCATCGGCAAAAAGGACAAAGTTAAGTATGTTAGAAGATAAGTAGATATCGTTAATATAAACGAGGAATAATAATGGACCAAGAATTGATCCTTTTGGAACCCCACAAGTAATGTCTTCAAGTCGTGTTACAGTGTTGTTATATGATAAAGCTTGTTTCCGATTATTAAGGTAAGAGCGAAACCATTTTAAATTGTTATTTCTTATTCCATAATTATATAGTTTATAAAGAAGAATTTTGTGGTCAACAGTGTCAAACGCTTTTGAGAGATCGAGGAATACCCCAAGAGTGTATTTATTGTTGTCAAACCCATTTAAAATTTCATTGACAAGTTTGGCTACAGCGTGTTCTGTTGAATGGTGTTTTTGAAAGCCATATTGGTTATTATTTAGTAGGTGGTGTTTTACTAGATAATTGTTTAGCCTATTGTGCATTATGCGCTCTAATATTTTTGAAATGCATGGCAAAATAGAAATAGGCCTGTAGTTAGAAGCAATCGAATCGTCTCCGCTTTTAAATATAGGAACAACTTTTGCTAGCTTTAGCTGGTCAGGGAACACCCCATTTTTTAAAAACAGATTACAGATATGCAGAAGGGGATATTCAATAATATCGTAGACATTTTTTACAACGTTCACGCTAATGTCATCTAGTCCTGGACTTTTGTTTTCTTGTAAGGTATTAAATGCATTTTTAAGCTCATCCGGAGTTATTTCAAGCTCGTTCATGACTGAGGCTTTATTTTCTAGATACAGCTTATAGCATTTTTTTCCACGAGTTATTTTATTAGCTAGTTTTTCCCCAATTTTTATAAAATAGTTATTAAATTTCTCTGCAATATCTATTGCCTTCTTGGCTACTGTATCATTTTCATCTGTTTTTAAGTATTGCGGGAACACTTTGGTAGCATCTTTTTTTTTTCCTGTTACCTCTTTTATTACGCCCCATGTTTTTTTAGTGTTACCGCAATAATTTTCTAATAAATTGCAGTAGTTTTTTTTTGAGTGTTTTTTTAATTTTTCAAATAAATTTTTGTATTGTTTATATATTTTTTCGTTTTTAAAAGTCTTTTTTTTTTAAAATTTTTCATAAAGTTTTTTTTTTTTTTTTGAAGATTTAATAAGCCCTTTTGTCATCCAAGGACTTTTAAGGTTTTTGAGTTTTGTTAATTGCTCAAGCTTGGGAAACGCTTTTTCGTACAAAGTTGTAAAAGTGTGTTTAAAAATATCGTAAGCTATGTTGGTGTCTTTGCAATTAACAACCTGATCCCGGTTTTCCATTGATAAGTTGCTTCGGAACTTTGTTATACTTTTTTCATTTATTTGCCTTTTTGTTGTAATTATTGTTTTGTTTTCTTTTTTATTGTTAAGATTGTTAAGCAGAAGAAATATCGGAAAATGGTCAGTTATGTCAGATTTTATTATTCCGCTTTGAATATTACATTTTATGGTAGTATTTGTAAATATGTTATCGATTAGGGTAGCTGTTCGGAGAGTTACTCGAGTTGGCTTATTTATTAAGGGTTCTACGCCGTGCTGTAAGAGATTATTTAAAAAGCGTTTGACATTGTTATTAGTTTTTATTTTTAAAAGATCCAAGTTAGTATCTCCCATTATGTATAAGTGCTTATTTTTAGCCAGTTCTAGGTACTGAATTATATGTTTTTTAAAGGATTTTATATTGCCATCTGGTGGTCTATATAAGCCAGTAATATACGCATTTGCTTTACCTTGGTTTGTTAATTCAACCGTGAAAAGTTCACAGTTTGCGTTCAGTAAATGTTTATGGTATTTTCGTCTTTGCACCATGTTTCTAAAAGGCATATTACCGTAAATTCGTGACTTATGTCTTTTAGCATTTCTTTAAAGTTTTCAAAGTTTTTGCTCATGCTGCGTATGTTTAATGTCAGCGCTGAGAAAGTATTTTGTGACGCATTTATAAAACAAGATAATTCTTCGATACTATAGTAATTAGACTTAAATGAGTCGTTTTCAAAAAAATTTTTGTCAGGGTCATTATTATTGTTCAGAAGAAGAGTGTTTTCTTTATCAAAAATTTCAAAATATTTTGTTTCCGTCATTGTCATAATTAAAAATTTAACTGCTTAAAAAATTAAATATAAGATATATAAATATATTCATACACGTGTAAAATATAAATATAAGAAAGAAGAGTTATTTTTTTTTTTGATATTATTTAATTTAATAATTTTATCGTACCTTAAACCAACATTTTCACCATTATCGCGTCGTTCTTTTACTTCAGCCAGGAGTCTTTTCCTAATATTGACAGTCTCATGGGAAAAATCTTCGTTTAAGTAAATGTTTGTACCTTTTAGTCTATATGACTCTTTTAGAATTTTTGTTTTATCATTGTATCTTAACAACTTCATTATAACTGTTCTGGAGCTTCCTTCTTTTCTGGCTCCGGTTCGATGAGCTCGTTCAACTTCTATTCCATTTAGTCCCAACTTATTGACTAAAAATAGTTTAACTTTATCCTCAGTTTCATTCCATGTTTCTTTCACACTTTCTGGTAACCCGTCTATTCTTAAATTATTTCTTCTCGATCTATCTTCAAACTTTCTTAGCTTTTCATTTATATTTTGCGTTGTAATGTTTTCCTTTTCCACTCGATCATTGTTTTGTTTGTGGATAGTTGCAATTTTTTTGTCAAAAACTTCATCATGAAAATTTAAGCTCAATTTTATGTCTTCGATATCTTTTACTATTATCTTTATTTTGTTTGCACTTTCTTTAGAGTTTTCTTCAACTTTGTCAAGTCTCTCATTAATTATTTTTGTATTTGCGCTTAAGATTTCTATAAATATTTGTTGTTGTTGCTTAAGCATTGTTTCCATTTCTTTTCTATATTCCAAAAACATTTCCTTCAGCATTTTTTTAACTTCTACAAGAGTAACTGACATTTTAGATTTATCTTTTTTTTAATAATAATAAGTTTATCTTCTATTTTAATAATTTATAAAGAGCTGTTAAAAAGCGTCTGTTCACTGCAACGTTTTCGCGAAAAAAAAAAAAAAAAAAATTACAATTTAGACATTTACATTTTATAACTTACAGCTATACATAAACAGTCATTCACTTTGTTTCTAAAAGAACAACTCAAGCCTTCTTTTTTGTTGTCCAAACTTGTCTAAAACTTTGTCGATAAAACTTGGACAATTATTTATTATTTTTTGTGTACACTAAGCATACATAATCCACTTAGTCTATCGTCACTCACTGTAGATCGGCTCCAAGTTTTGACGCGCCGTAATGTGCTAAAAGATCTTTCAATACTGCAGATTGTTGCAAGAAGTGTCATGCCAATCTTGAGTGCTTCGGAAACAGCCGGATAAAACTTCGTAGTCTCCTCAATCAAACTCATGCAATTGGTAATTTCGTTTGCAATGTTTTTATTTTTCCACATCTCATACCATGTGGTAGCGATAACTATTATACAAATGAATGAACTTTTAGGAAAAAAAACTTGTAGATATAGCCAGCCAGCCAAGCAAGCATAAATCAATGCTAATTTTTTTTTAAAAACAAGCACTGTAAACAAGAAACGGTACGTTTAAGTTTAAACAAGAAGAATTTAGACAGTTAGTAGCAGTAGCACTGAGAGATTCAATAAGAAGACGTTTAAGCCTTAGATTTAAAGCAAAAGAAAAAAATAGAAAAACGTAAAGTTTTTTTTCAAGTACCTACACATGAAAATGATAAATTAGGTGTTTTCAACTGAAAATCAATTATTTTACTTATTAGATTTGAGTTTCTCGGTAAATTTTTCATAAGAATCAATAAAATTTTTTTTTTTGAAAAAATGTCAAATAAAAGGGGATCTACCACCTTAAACTAAGTAAACATTTTTTTAAATATATTGCATTTAAATTATTTGCATATATGCTAATATATACCCTGCCCCAAAAACAATATTTCATAATTTTAACAAGAAAATATATATGTTGCGCGTAAAATATATAAATCAGTATAAATGACTGAGTCATTATTCAGTAATTACTGACAGACAAAAAGTTACTGACCAATCAGTCACAATTTTAAATGACTGAGTCATAAATAATAATTGTAGATTAGGCTCAGGTATTTAGTAGGTATATACATATACAAAAAAAGTTTTTGTTGTGTGGTCGGTGAGGGAAGGGGTCGTTGAAAGAAAAAAATCTCTTCATGTACCCCCCTGAATTAAATCCTGGCAGCGGTACTGTATGACGCAACAATAAATTGATTTGAAAATCGTTTTAAATGCGCCTCTTTCTTTCTTTTGCCTCCCGACTAACTCTTGTTATGCTCATTCATGTTTAATGTCAAAGTGAAAAAAATTTTCTTTTAAATTTCTTTTACTTTTTTGTAACATGTAACAACTAAAAATCTGGGCTTACTTGAAAATGTATATCTTTATCAATTTTAGTAAACTTAAAAAGCATTTTAACAAAAATATTCGCTAAACACGGTCAACTCTTGTAAAGGTACTTGCCGGCGAATATCTTTAAAAAAAAAAATGATCAAAATTACGTGCATAGGCTTGAGGCGCGCCTCAAGCCTATGTACGTAATTTTGATCAATTTTTTTTGATAGAAACTTGATACTCAATTCGATACTCAATTCGATATAAAATTTGATACTCAATTCGATTTTTTAGCTGGGGAGATTTTTACTTTGCCAATTGTCTGCATACAGACAGATCTTTTAATTTCAGTCCGAAAACCCTCGGCACAAATTTTATATTTTCGCTTTTCAGGTAATCTTATACTTTGCTTGAATACTTAGTGGAGGCTAGATTAGGCCAGAACACAATTTTGTCATTTTATGAACCTCGTTGATGAAATTCGTTAATTTAACCAAGGATATGAAAATGTACACATCATTGCCGACTGCTTGGCACGAAAGAGCAATGTGCAATCCATTGAGACCCGATTCTCTGACAAGGCTATCCAAACTGGTAATTATGGCTCATATTTACTTTTACCTTTGAACTTGACTTCATTAGGAGTTGCGTTGAGATCAGAAGTATAATATCGTGCGTGTCAGAAAGCTCTATGTTGCACAAATATAAATACCATTTATCTTCAATTATTACAAATTTTCTTACGGAAAAGGGCAACCGATTTCAATACTTAGTAAATGCTATTTAGGCTCTTTATTTTTTTTACAATATCAAATGCTTGTCTTTTCGTTGATAATTTTGAATATATACTGCTAAGAAACAAGTAATAGTTCTTGTTTCTTAGCAGTATATATTCAAAAACGCTACGTTGTAGAGGCATAAATTTGCAACATAATAGATGGGATTATAAAATCATAAAACATTGTTAGACATATAAATTGAAGCAACAAAGTTTGTTCAAATTTTTCGTTGTAACATGTTATGGTACAGCCTGAGTTTTGTCTTTGCACTTCAAACAATAAATAACTTAAATCTTACAGTTGTTTTAATGCTTGCTTAACCCAAACTTTTTAAAACGCAGTTTTAAATTAATTATTCAACGTAGTTAAGGCGAATTGGTTAATCCTAAATTGAATTTTTTTTAAGAAAAATCTCATGTTTGACAATTTATAGGTTTTAAATGAAATAAATGTAAACTTATATATGTTTAATACAGCTTCTTGTGCTTGCACTTAAAAAAAAATTCTTAGAAATTTATTTTTTGCTCGTACAGAATTTAAGACTTTCATAAAGTCTCTTTTTCTGAAATTTTTTAGGGATTTGCTCAGTCGGTTTGTTTCTAAATGTTTTAAATAAACTTCAAAACCATTCAAGAACTTGAGATTTCAACGGTCATGAAATTGAAGCTAAAGTTATATATATATATATATATATATATATATATATATATATATATATATATATATATATATATATATATATATATATATATATATATATATATATATATATATATATATATATATATATATATATATATATGAGTTACAAAATTTACGATTAGACCATATTTAAACCCATTGAAAAAGAACAGACTTCAAAGGTCCGCTGAAGATAATGTTGGAGGAATAGTTAATTCTTAGCTGCGTAATAGGTAACGAGAAAATTTAATAAAACTTCTGAATAAAAACTTAAAAAATAACTTTTGGTTTTAACAGGGCAGCACCACATATTATACAATTTACCACGTTATGTTTTGTTTATTTGTTGTTGTTTTTTAAACCTAATATCGTAAAATAATGATTTGATTAGATTTTCTAACTTTCAGCACCAAACTTCTTTTTTTGATTTCATTTAGAACCTAAATGGTGTTTTTTTAATTTTATAAGTATTTAATATTTTATAAGTTATTTACGTAGATTAATTCTTAATCTACGTATTTTATTTTTAACTTATAGTAGCCGTGGCGCAATGGTTAGCGATCAAGCTCAAAAACAAGAGGTTCGAGGTTTATTGCCAGCTTTGGTAGAGCTAAGGAAGGTGGCGTGAACTTTTTAGTTAAATGCTATTGTGCTTTGATATATCCTAGTGAAAAAAATACCATGTTCTACATGGGTTCTATGTCGGTTCCGTGTAGGATTCATGAGTTTAATTCGGGATGTATTTTCAATGTGGTTAACGTACGGAAATTTGTAACATCAAACCTATATGGGTAATTACGCATAAGTTACGCATAGAATTTATATCTTATAAACCCATAAAGGATATCCCATGTGAGTTATATGTCGCAATTAGCTATAAGACCGTAAGGACTTCTTTGAGGGCCCTAAAAGCCACACCAAAAAAAAAAAAAAAATTTTAAAACTCGAAAAACTGATTAAAAAAAAAAGATTTTTAAAACATGACCATAATCAGTGTCGTTTATATCATTTAAGTAAGTCAAGAAATTAATTGTTGTCAACGTGAAGACATTGATAACGATCTATTTCATGTTTATCATTCATGTCAAGTATGACTTTTATTGTAGTTAACTTTAAGATATTGATATCTAACTTGTTTTTCAAAATTAAAATGTTAAAAATGATTAAAAAAACCCAACAAACTCAAAAGACTTCATTAATTTTTAAATATTATATATAAAAGAGATTTTAATCTTTCAGTTATATTGCATTTAAGACGTCGCTAGGCAATTCAACGACAAGTTTAATAACGTTAATCTTGATGCTCCATTATCATTGATGCCTTATCAGTATCATTTTAAGTTTAAGACAAAAAAAAACACCAGTTTTATAATGAAGAATATTCCAGCTAAATTGTTTAAACAACTTGATTTTTGTGTCAAACATAATTTTTTATGTAACTACGCATGGCTACATTTTACACACATTATACAGTTTTTTGGCAAAACTTGTTGCCTGCTTATCTAATTAAGCAATGAAACTAAATGAATTTAGCAACATTAAAATATGCAAACAAAAAGTAATAATAATTTTAAGAAATTTAATAAATTTATTTATTGCATGTTTAAATTTTCAGACATCATTCAAAGCTTTTATTTTCTAAAAACTTAATGAGCAAAATGTTGGTTTTATTTCATTACCTTTAAAAATGTTTTAAGTTGAATTTTGAGTTTTTAATTTATTATTTATATATTTTTTAATATTTGATAATGCCTATGTTTTAAAAAGAAAAAAGTATTTTACGATGAGCTAAATAAGTTACTACGATGACGTAAACTTTTCTACAGAGTACATAATTTTATTCACTAAATTTTATATCACAAATTTATCTGCGTCAATCATTTCGATTTAGTACTAATCAATCATACGTATTGCTTTCAATATTTTTTGGTTGTTAAAAACCTAAATAAATGTTTTTCCTAAAAACAATAATTTACCATTACACTATGATAAAATAACATTTGCAAAAATTTAAAATTTAATGATTATTGCATGTTTATATATATATATATATATATATATATATATATATATATATATATATATATATATATATATATATATATATATATATACCATTTATCTAAGAGGTATTGTCAGCAAAAATATGAGGTGTTAAAATGCAACATAAATAATAACTGTAAAAAGTTTTTAATCAAAATAATGATTATGTAAAATAAAAAAATAAGCAACGAAATACTTTATTTTAATGGTAGATCAAATTGAATGTGGGTGCAAGTGAAGTTTTCTTTTTTTTTCTTCTATAATCTGCAGTTAGTTTAATATATCTATTTTTTTTTTAATGATGTTTTTACGTCTAAAACGATACCATATATCATTTATTTTATATTATTTTTATACTTATTTACTAATACAAAGTTAAAAACGGATAAGGCCAAAAAACCCAAAAAAGGTTAATTATATTTTTTTATAGTTTTTAAAAAAATAATAGTAACTCTAGTATCACAGTATTTTACTTTCTAAGCTAAAATATTACGGTATAATAGACTCGACATTTAAGTGGATTCAAAGCTATTTGTCAAACAGAAAACAATTTGTATTACTAGAAAAGTCAGGAGCACTCAATATTACGCGTGGAGTTCCGTAGGATTAAAACCTAGGTCCATTATTGTTTTTTTTTCTTCTTCTTTTTTTCTTCTTATTTGTTTTAATATTTTTTGTTTTCAATTTTTTAGACTAAAAAAAATATGAGTTTTGCTTTATTGAATTTTTGTTTTACTTTAAAAATTAGTGTTTTTTTTTTTAATGAGTGACTAAAGGGGCTCTATGAAAAGGTTGTGATGATAAACGCATTATCCTTACCTTCTTTGAGTCCCTGATCGATTGTAACAATATATATATATATATATATATATATATATATATATATATATATATATATATATATATATATATATATATATATATATATATATATATATATATATATATATATATATATATATATATATATATATATATATATATATATATATGAAAAATTGTTATATTGTTTAATCAACGAAATAAAAGTTAATAAAAAAACTGATAAATTGTCACTGATAACACGTCTTTCATTAAAGTTTCCAACTGTTTTCACCCTAAAAACAGTTTTCACCCTAACAACAGTTTTCATTCTAACAGAATGACTTCGATTTAAATGTTTTTACATTTATGTTTTTATAATTGAATGTCAATTTTATGAACTTCCTTATTTTTACGCTTTTTAAATAATGGATAAATTTACAGTTTTTTTTTTTTTTTTTCTTTTTTCTTTTTTTTTTTTTGACAACGCTGAGAATGTAGACTTTTATATAATTGATCTAAAAAAAATCTAAAATAAATCTAAAAAATAAATCTAAATCTAAAAAAATGGGTTTGAGTCATAATAGCAAATCATAATTGTAAAATTACTGTTAATAAAATAATAATAAAATGTAATATTTAATAATTTTACATATTGATTTTATATATTTAAAAAAAAAAAATCAATTTTTTTTTTTTATATAATATAAATAAAAAACACTTAACTAAAAAAGACGATTCATTAAAGAAAAAGATAAGGACTAAAAGAAGATACGCCAAGTCACCACAACCCAAGTCACCACAATCCAAGTCACCACAACCCAAGTCATCACAATCCAAGTCACCACAACCCAAGTCACCACAACCCAAGTCACCTCAACCCAAGTCACCACAACCCAAGTAACCACAACCCAAGTAACCATAACCCAAGTCACCACAACCCTTTCATAGAGCTTTTATGTGAGCTATTATGTGGGCTTTAACAAATCAAAAATAAAATAAAGTTGTTTAAAAAATATTATATAAAACTTCACAAAAAAATAAAGACAAAAACTTTAATAAATATGCATATTAATAAAAGTTGTAATTCATACTAGATATATACCTAATATAATTATATATCATTGAATATAAATATACTAGCTAAATATAAAATACAAAAATAAAAAGATAATTGAATATATATTTAATTCGCATTTATATTTTATATTTATTTAATATACTTAAATCAGTATGTTAGATAAATATAAAATACAAAAGTGAACTGCTTGAGTCACAATTTTTTGTGTCTGTCTTTTTATTTTTTATTCTATTTCATTCTTTAAAAAAATCTGAAACTTTAATTAAATATTTAACACAGACACGTACACGTCAATCGATCTATATTGATGACGTATGTCTATGTAAAACTAATGTAGATGCATATGTACATATTCGTATAATAAATTCAAACCCTATAAATAACTTGTTGACTACATATTAAGAAAAAAACAACCAAATGAGCAGTTATTTTTACCTCTGAATTTTAGAAAATAAATGTTAATAATTAAATATATAATAACTATTTAATAGAAATTTGGAGTAACAAGATCATAGTTCTGCTAATCTAATAGTCATGTGATTCCTTAAAAAAACATTATCAAAGAAAAAAATAATAAACATTGTTTTAATTTCGGTTGACTCTAAATTTCCTTGGCTCACGAAATTAATCAATAGAATGAATATTGGACTATGATCACCGTAAAGTACAACAAAAACTTTACACCAATTGTCACCTCTTTTCAAATAGTTTACGTGTAAGTTTTTTTCTCTCCCTCAATAATCCAGTATTGAAGAATCCTCCCCCCCCACACACATTTTTTTTTCTAAAGGGCCTTTTTTTTAAGAGATTGACGATTGTGCCCAATCACTTTGTGGGCGGGGCAACCCGTGTCGTCGGCCCTGTAACAACTTTAATATTATTCAATAATATCAAACTTTCTTGTATACAATTAGTTTGCTAAATAGATAATACTTTAACTGACTTGTACCTATATGCTAAAGTGTTCAAAACTCATTTAACGAGACCCCAAAAGAGTAAATACATGTAAACTAAAACAAACTTTTGTCTTTGTTGATTTTTACTTGTTTTTTTAAATAATATAATGATGCATCAGACCAGTATAAGTTTTAGTTAGTCTTTTGATAACTTTTGGTATTACAAAAAAACACTGCAACTAATCAAATATAAATCACAAACTTTTGTGTACTTTTTATTCTCGGATGTTAATTTCGATAATTGGCGACTTAACTGGTCTCAGAAGTCGCCAAACTTTTGGAACCAGAATTTTTTTTGTTATTCTATTTAGATTCCGATTATTTTAGGTGTCAATGTCAAAACATGATAACAATCAATGTCATTTTTACCATTTATGTCAGTCATGAAATTGATTGCTGTTAGTGTCAAAACATTGAAAAAAATCAGTCAGCCTTTTAAAATAAAGTTTGGTTGAATCACTCTTACTCGTGATTCATATAATTAACTTAACTTATCAACATGTGGTCAAATCACGCTTACTCGTGATTTAAACACATGTTTAAAAATAAGTATTTAAAGAATCGTAAAGAGTCCCACTAAACTCAAAAGAATTTATTCATTTACAAAGATGTTTTCGTTTGCTAAAAAAGTTGGTTCAAAGATTTTTCAGAGGTTTTAATGCTTCTAAGATCTCACTGAGCAGTAACTAAGTAAAAGTAACTAAGGGTAAAGTAGTGCCAAACTTGAAGCTATTTCTTGCACTATTTTAAGTTTGGTGAACTAAAAAGCCAGTTATACGCTAATAAGTCACTCAGAATATTTAATTTCTACTAATAAACATCTTTTCCAATATTAGAAGTAAGATTTGATTATTAATATTTGATTATATATATTTGATTATTTATACTTAATTATATATATTTGATTATTTATTATTATTATTGTTGCTACTTTAGTTATTATCATTATTGCTATTATTATTGTCATTATTATTGTTTTTTTTTATTTTTGTTATTGTTATTTATTTAATAAAAATATTTTTTTTTTTTTATTGTAATGGGTTATCGAATGAAAATAAATTGCTTATTGATGCTGACGTTGTTGTTGTTATTTTTGTTGTTGTTTTTGTTTTAAGGTGATAAATTCACTCATAATTAATTTTTATTTTACGTTTAATGACAACCTGTACAAAACAGATCAAAATAATACAACGAGAAAAAATTTAGTATGCAGCTGATGTTTGTGCTACGTACTTTACAAAGTATACAACATAAACAACAATAGACTGAAACCCACTCATACCCCAATAGAGTTAACATATAATAAAGTTAATAAAAGTTTTTTTTAATTTTCTTTTCTTTTTTAATTAACTTTATCAATATTTATAATAGATTTTAAATGTATTTAATAAAAATCGTTCATTAGTTACGACAATTTAAAATCATTTCCTTGGGTAAATAGGTAAGTTTTATATTTAAGATTTATCATAAATATTTGGAATTCGTTAGAATTAAATATATAAATATTTAGCAGTCGTTTTTAAGAAATTTAAAAGTATAGTAGTAATATCTAAAGATCTATTGTAACGTAGACCAAGAAGAGAACAAATTGTTATAAAGTTGGGTTTACTTAATTTCAAAACTTTTTGCAAAACTCATTTTACATTAGTATCATTATATAGAATATTTCGTAGTCTATAAATTTGGTAAGTTTTTTTTTTTCGTAGTCTATAAGTATTACATTTTTTAGACGTAATTTAAAGAAAAGATTTAAAAACAAAATTCTTAAGCACTCCCCAAAAATCCAAGACTACTCTTTTAACCCCCTAGGGGTTAAATTGAGAATAGAATGTTTAGTTATGAGGTTTCATAAAACAAGAAAAAACATTTATGACGGTTTTAAAAAGAAAGAAAACCTTTTACAACACGACCTGTAGTGAAACATGAATTTATTAATATTAACCAGAAAACTAACCAGGTATTATTAAAATTATGAACCGTTACATCTTTGACGTTATGTTTCATTATAAACAAAATCGCCTCTTTTAGCTTTTAATTGATACTTAAAAAAAAGATATATTTTTTTGTCTGTGCAAGTATTAATTTTTATTTTACTATTTAAAATTTCGTTATGGTTATTTCGTTAGGTATTGTTATTATCGCAATTATTTTAATTTTTCACTAGAAAAATTAACAAAAAAAGGACGTCTTAAACATATAAAGTATTAGACTCTTTTGCGTTTTAACTGGTTGATGGAAACATCGGTGCACCAATCAAATTGTAGAAATACGAGTTATTCGAAAGTAGTAAAAAAAAAATCAGAGTCTAAATTTTTTTTTGCTGTTGCAAAAAAATCAGGAATTGTAGCACCACAAACGTTTTCTGTTGCATTTTATGGCGACAAAAATGTTGGAAAGACAAGTATTCTTCGACGAGCCATAACTGGTTGCTATCAAAAAATATATGTACCTACTGTTTTAGATATCTTTCAAATAGAAGTTCAGAGCCGAGACTGTTCTAAGTCTCATCTAACTGTTTACGACACTTCCGGATTACATCCTTTCCCTGCAATGATGCCTGTGGTTCTTTCTAAATGCGACGCATGTGTTGTTGTATTCTCGCTGACATCAGAAAAAACTTTGTTTTTTGCAGAACATAAACTTTCAGAAATACAAAAAATTAAAGGAAACAGTTTTCCGTGCATACTGGTCGGAAATCAATCAGACAGCAAGAACCGTGAAGTAATATTTGAAAAAGCTTTAAGATTAGCCGTAAAATACAGTTGCTCGTACCTAGAAGTATCTGCTGAATTAAATAAAAACGTCGTTGAATTATTTTCCGTAGTAATTAAAAAAATTGATAAGTACGATAGACATTTTAAGAACTTAAATGAATTTCACAAGAAATATTTTCAAAGAATGTCAGATTTAACAATGTTGTAGTTCAGATGTCAGATTCGACGTTTGCAGTAAAGCCTGCGTTTTTAAACTAATACCATAAAGTTGTCGTAAAGTTTAAAACTAATACCGTAAAATTGCCTGAAAATAACAAAGTTGTGTTCATTAGTATGAACATTCCATTCGATTGAAATATTGTAGTAGGAATTAATTAGTGAAACATAAATTAACATTTTTTTTAGTTATATATAAACAATTATATTATATTGTAAAAGTAAAAAAGAAATAAAAATTAAAAAAAATACTTGATATTTTATTTAAAACAAGAACATTTACACTGCTTGAACATTTACACTGCTTGAACATTTACACTGCAAGAACATTTACACTGCTTGCACACTTAAGTTAAATGCGGCTGCGCGGTGCTTTGTGATGAGACCGTTAGGTCTTCTTAGAGCACCTAAATAACTTAAAAAGAATGTCACTTAAACTGTAATTCTTGAGTATTAATAATACCGCTCTTTTAATAATTTCTTTATGATTCAATTGAGATTCAGAAGTGGAATTTTTGTTCAGAGTGTTTAACATGTAATGAACAGATTCAAAACATTGATCATCAAACGCTCATAGCGACAAACTAATTATGTTTAAGAAAATAACGAGGTTGTATTTTTTAATATGGCCTTTCCATCCCAATGAAATATTGTGATTGGTATTAATCTTTACATAAATTTCAGCTTATATATAAATCAAAATAAAATCTATAAAATAGATAATATGTCTGTTACATAAAATTTTCTTCTTCTTTAAAAAAGTAAAAATCATACAAAAAATTTTTGGCCTCAATTTTAAAGGGGATGAAAAAATTTTGCCTAAAAAGTTAATTTTGTGAGATTTCGTGTACTTTTTGTGAGAAAAAATAGGTCAGTCTGTTTATTAGCTCTTAATATCATGCTATTAAAATTATTGATGTAGTTAACTTTTCATTTGTGAGATTTCGTGTACTTTTTGTGAGAAAAAATAGGTCAGTCTGTTTATTAGCTCTTAATATCATGCTATTAAAATTATTGATGTAGTTAACTTTTCACATATATATATATATATATATATATATATATATATATATATATATATATTGATGTAGTTAACTTTTCATATATATATATATATATATATATATATATATATATATATATATATATATATATATATATATATATATATATATATATATATATATATATATATATATATATGTATATATATATATATATATATATATATATATATATATATATATATATATATATATATATATATATATATATATATATATATATATATATATATATATATATATATATATATATATATATATATATATATATATATATATATATATATATATATATATATATATATATATATATATATATAATCGGGTGGACACGGAAAAATCCGGTCAACTTTAATTTGAGATTTCTCTTTTTTTTATTAAATGTGTTTACATCAATTAGAGTTTCAACTTAATTTTAAAGGGCTTCATGGGCTGTTTGGCAAGAGATCAAACTTTATAGCGGATTGATGCCATCATTTCGCAGATTTTTTCTTTTTTCATTGTATTGGTGGCATTAATCCACTTTTTTGGAAGTCCTTTTTATTTTTGTTATTTCAACTGTCTTACAAAGAACTCCTTTAACTATTGTCCAAAAATCTTTAATCTTGCGCTCTTTAGGACGATTTGGAGGATTCGCATCTTTAGAATCAACTTTTTTAGAATAGTGGGAAGCAGCAAGATATGGCCAAAAGAGACATCAGTGTTTGTGTTTTTCATAAATGGAAAAAAACTTTTTGGATGCATTCTTTGATGTAGAGATTGACATTCAAGGTCTTCTTAGTGACAAAACAAGAGGGCTGCATACCACAGTTTCAAATTGCATGCCACACAAGGAACTTGGATGCAAGTTTTTCTCGTCAAATATATTCAAATTGATCATCGACAGGTTTATCTTTGTTCTCATAGTAAAATTGTTGACCAGAAAGTTGTGAAAAATCTGCCTTGCAACATGTTTCGTCGTCTTCAATTATACGCATACTTTTATCCGCCATTGTTTTAACGAACTTCTTTGCGCATTGAATTCCTTTATTTTCACCATTTAAGCTTCTCTTAGATGTATTTTTCTTTTGAAATGCTTTAACTCTAGCATTTTTAAGTACTTTTTTGATGTAAGAACGCAAAATCTTGAATCGGATTTCTGCTAATGAACGTAAAATCTACGTTACCTTTTTGGATTTATGGAAAGTTTTCTTCCTTCCACTTCTAGGTTTTCTTTCGAGGGTTTGAGTAGTCTTGAACTTTTTTATAATATCTATGACTGTAGATTTGGGGACATTTGTTCGTTTAGCAATCAAGCGATATGAAGTCGATGGATTTTTGCTAAAAATATTAAAACTTTTTTAAGTACATCAATTTGTTTCCAAAACATTTTGCAAATCATTGATTTGTAAACAAAAGTTTATCAACACAATTAAAGATAAAGAAGTAACGCTTAATTAAAAAAATAAGAGAAACAAAAAGCATTTGCGGTTTTGGAGAAATCTCAATTTAAACTTGACCGGATTTTTCCGTGTCCACCCAATATATATATATATATATATATATATATATATATATATATATATATATATATATATATATATATTATATATATATATATATATATATATATATATATATATATATATATATATATATTGATGTAGTTAACTTTTCATATATATATATATATATATATATATATATATATATATATATATATATATATATATATATATATATATATATATATATATATATATATATATATATATATATATCAAAAATGTATTTTGATGCATGGAATAAGAGATGATAACTCACTTAATCAGCAACTATGGTAATAATTATCGATAAGTGAAAGAGATGCCTTACGATAATAATTAGACTTATTAATAATAGTAATAATAGTAATAATAATAGTATTATCATTATTATTATTATTATTATTATTATTATTATTATTTAGAACATACTTTTAGATCAAAGTTTTTAAACATTTTTCCTAACTTATAGTTTTCAGATTCAATAACTAACGGTTGAAAAGCAGCTAGCGACTAGCTAGCAATATTTGTAACGATGCCAAGATGAAGACATGTAGTTTATCATCACAAAACCCTAATAACCCGTAAAAAAAAAAATATTTACATATAAATATAGAAATACAGATATATATTGTTTAACATCATAAATAACACAAAGAAACATAAAAATGAACACAAAGAAAAACAAGATTTAAGATTTTTTGAAAAGAATATAAATTTAAAAATTCCAAATATTTATTACGAGTTATTACGATTTAGAATATAGTATTTAGAAATATAATATATAAAATTTAAAAAATGTAAAAAATTTATTTTTTGTTTTGAGAGATCAAAATAAAAAGTTAAGATTTTTAAAAAAACTTAAATCATTGCACATAAATAATACCATATGACAGTTTGACCGCTAAATAAATATAGAATAAATAAATATAGCTGGAAAGAAAATTCCCTTAAAGAAGTCCTCTAGGAGAAACTAAAAGAAGATGTCGTCTTTTAGTTTCGATTTGAAATTATTTATAGTATCAAATTTTTTAATGTTTTTGTTGATTTTTATATTCCGTATTTGCGACATGCTCTCTTTCAAAGTACGGAAAGTTAATAAAGGTTCAAACAGTTTAGTTAAGAAGTAATGTCTTAAAAAAAGATTTGATGACAAAATAACGCATTGATACTGCAATAGCATCTGCAGAAATATTTTATTAGTTTTAACAACTTTTTGGAGGTTAAAATAAATAATTTGTTTTAATTTGTCAAGTAATGTTGTAATTAAATGAACTATTAAGATGGTAAATCCCCTTTTTTTTTGACGATTTATCAACAAAAAAAACTTTAATGGTTCTTATTAATTTATCAAGGAACATGAATTTTACTTCTAAAATAATTTTTTTTTATTGTAAAACATTCAATTTAGCCATTTTCGTGTTAATATAAAAAAAAATCAAACTTTCTAGTAAAAAATTTTATACAAAAAAAAAAGTTTTTCTGCTATTCAAGCTTCTCTTCTTTGCCTTAGATATCTAAATGTGTTTTCTTCTCCTTCTACTTCTTGTTTACATTACGTAACGCACCTCGAGCTCATTAGTTTAGTTTACTTTAATTTTTATACAAATTTTTAAACGATCGTTTTCTCTGAATCTACATTTTCATAATCGTTACAAAGATATCTCAAGTTTTAATAATCTAATTGACTTGAATTTTTTTACAATATGTTTAATACACTAGTGTCAACAAAATGTACCAAAATCAGCATTAATCTGCAAAATCAGCATTAATCTGCAAAATCAGCATTAATCTGCAAAATCAGCATTAATCTGCAAAATCAGCATTAATCTGCAAAGGAAAAGATAGTTATGATAGTTAGGTTTTTTTTTATCATAAAATTGATACAAATGAGAAAAATACCATAAAATTTTAAATAAAATTTTTCTTTACACCTTTTTGGTACATTTTGTTAACACCCATTTACAAATTCTAACTGCAAAATTTGATACCTATCGGACTATGCAATATAGAGTTATCTTTGTACCATCATAGGGTCCTTTTTTGCCTTTTTACCCTAATTAATAATGTCATATTAATTTTTTTTATTATTTTTAATTTTTTTTTATAGTTTTTTCAATACAAAAAAATTATTCAAATAGTAATAAACTTTCTATGGTACATTTTAGAAATAATAGTTTGAATGGGGATCTACCGTAAAACGGGGTGACTTTAATAGGTTTTTGAGCATTTTTTCAAATAAATTCTTTCGTATAAATTTTTTTTTGAATTTTATTTTTTCGATATAACATTATACCTTTCCTTTATAGAATTCCATTAAATAAAATTTTTTATTTTGGTTTTAATATATATTTTTAAAGTCAAAAATGTTATCAATCTCAATCCTTCGTTGGGGGTGACTTTGATTTATTATTTCTTAAAAAGCTTATTAATTACGCCATCTTCACAAATGCTATTAATACTTTTTTTCAGAACTTTACTAAATTACAACACAATATGCATATATTTTTAAGAATTTTCTGGTAAAATTATAAATTTAGACAACAAGATTGGTAATCGAATATATTCACAGAATGGACAAAAAAAAAAACAATTTGTTAATATGCTAAAAATAAAAATATAACATATCAATATTATAGATATTATCAATATATAATTAGAGTAATTGTAATTAGCAGTTATAAAATAATACTAACAAAAAAAAGTACTAATTGTATACAAATATTAAGTACTAATGTACTTTACGTGTTTAACTCCATTTAGTATAATAAAAAGATACCAAAATTAAAAAACCTAAAAGTCTCATTTTCTGAAGATTTTACAACAAATGGTATTAAAACCGGACTAGGAATTAGTTGTTCTGTGTAGTACCTCTAAACTGCTGCAGGGTACTAATTAGTTAAATAAGCTTTTGAAAGACAGAGTGTTAATTTTCTTAAATGAAATATTCTGAGTTCAATCATTTAGTGAATATTTCTGACATCTTTAGATAGCGTATCTGTTTCACTTAACAAATTTCATCAATATTTTTTACATTTGCAAACTCTAGCTGATAACTATTATTTGTCTTCGACGGTTGAAGATGTTGCAATATACTTGAGAAGTGTACAGCAAAAACGATGTCTTCTGCAACAGGATAATTAAACAGATTTTTGAATCTTTCTACTTTCCTTAGGAATCTCATATAAAGTATTTTGAGCGTTAGTAAAACCTCAACAACCTTTTTATTATTTTTTTTTTTTTAAGTTGATTAAGGTGCCCCAAGAAGAGCATTTAATAGGAAGTTCACGCCTCCTTCCCAACCGATGTCGCAAAACTTGCCCAGAGGTGGGGTTTGAACCACGGATCTAACGTTTCTGAGGCAAGTGCGCTACCACTGCGCCACGGCTGCTTACACAATCTGTCCAATGTAATTCAATTTCACACTTTTTTTAGTTTTTCCTGGGTAGATAACAACATGCTAACTCTCTGTAGTTAGAAAATTGTTGACATCAGGTTCATCTTGATTAGACTCATTTAAATCTGTGCAGTAAATTTGTGCGGCCATGGCGCAGTGGTTAGAGCGCTTGCATTATAAGTAGGAGATCTAGGTTCAAAACGAGTTCTGGACATATTTTTGCGTCACGGTAAGGAAGGAGGCGTAAACTTCCTGGTTAAATGCACTTCCGCGGTGCTCTGTGGCAAGACCGTTAGGTCTTCTTGGGGCACCTAAATAAGAAAAAAAAAAGATCAACATCTTTCTTGTCATTACTTTTGTTGGAACAACCACTACTACCGACTTCAATGTCTTCTAATTTAGACAAAGATTAAATATCCTTTGAAGCTATTTTTGATTTTTTGCCTTTAATTTGTTGGTTTTAAGATTTTTTCTGTTTTGATGTGTGCCTATAATCAATGTCATCTATTGTGATCGATTTTCCTCGTTCAATTTTTTTCCCTCTTTTTCTATCGGTTTTTCCTGCTGCATCATTGCCACAGAACTTTGTGAGAATATCTATTATACTCTCATTTAATATTTCTTTTATGGTCTCACCGCCATAGTCTTTGTTGACATCTGGAAACTGTTTTAATACTTTTTATCGATTCAATGGGCATATGCCTGAAGCTTCGAATCCTGCTTTTAAGTTGTCTGCTTTCAGAGTATTTTGCAACTTTGTCAAGAGCGCGGGGAAGTGATTTTTTGGAATTAAACCCTTGATTCGTGATTCTCTTTTCCATGTTTGTAAAATCTTCTTCCACTCAACTTTCAAGGATCTGAAAACAGCAATATCAAGTGGTTGTAGCAGATGTATGGCATTTGGGATTAAACATGTAAACTGGATATTATTTTCCAAGCATGCTTTGATAATAACAGATGAGAAATGTGAAGTTAAATTATCTCCAATAACAACTTTAGTTTGTGTAAGAGATGCTGTTTCAGGAATAAAAATTTCCCTGAACCAACGTTCAAATGTTCTAGAGTCGAACCAACCAGATTTTGAAATGTCGAATATAGTTTCAGGTGGGCCACCATCTGTCCACTCTATGTAGCAGTTTGCAGCTTTATAAATAACTATGGGAGAAAGAAACTGACCAGCTGCACTCCCACAGTACATAATACTAATAGCTCCTTTAGAATGCTGCATTTTTCATTTTACGCGCCTAAGGCCACGTTTACAAACTACTGTTTTAGAGCCTGGATTATTGCTCACATTTGTCTCATCATAGTTGAATATATTGGTATTAGAAATGTCTTGAAGTGTAATGGATAACTCATCAAAATATGAACATACTGAATTTCGATCAATTTCAGCTCTTGCTGGTTTTACGTTGTCAGCAATTCGAGCAGTCAGATTATTGCGAACAATAAAGGATTTTATCCAATCAGGGCCAGACAAGTTATTTTTAAATTTTAAATCAGTAACACCCATTCTGTCTAGATAGTCTTTTACTAGCAGACGTATATCCAACTTATCCAAAGGAAACTTCCAATCTGTCGGGATGCTAATAATTTGTAGAATCTTTTCTTTGGTATGGAGCTGTAATCTGGTCTGCCCTCCAAAGTTTTTCATATGTTTTAGTTTACTCTTGTTGTACAGAGTACCATATGGTATACCATATAACTTGAATGCCTTAAAAATATTCTGTTAGTTGAGATATCTAACAAAGCATTTTGCATGGTTTCTGCTGGATACAATGCATAGGAGCGATTACCTGGTTTACGTTTATAAGTTCTCATGATTTCTTCTGCATCTCTTCCTGTGATATTTTATGTCTTAATGTCTTTTTCAACTAGAAATTTGAAACATTAAATAATCACAATAAGATTAAAATATCAAATATTGAAAATTATTTGAAAAAGTGAAAAACAAAATTGTTTTAAATTTTCTACAAATGTCATTAGGAGTAACCAAAAATAAGTGGTATATTACAGTGGTATTATAACTGAAATATACTACTTGAACATCTAAGTATAAATTTTTACAAAAAAATTTATTTCAAAAAATTAAAATCATATGTAATTTGGCATTTATTTTTGGTAAATGCAAAAATTGTTATTTTGTTGTTTAAGTCATGTTAATCCCAAGACATTTGCACAAGTTAGAATCACTTCACAATTTTTTAATTTCATTAAAATATACGAATAATATAATAATGTACTAAAATATACGCAAAATATAATAATACTAGCAACAAAAAAAAAAGTTTCTAAATTTGCAATTACATCTCCAAACCAAAACTTTAGTAATTAACAAGCAAAATTATCAAAGTTTTATCAAATTAATTATTCCACGTATCAAAGTCCCCGTTTTACGGTACCATCTTGAATTATATATGAACAACATGAACTAATTGTATGTAAGCATTTGTATAAAGTTTTACTTTATTTAAATTGTTAGTTAAGGAGTTATCCTGAAACAGAAAACCTGAAAAATTAGTCATGTTTTCATCAACATAATTTTCTTAAAGTTGCAACTTTATTTTTGTGCTGTTGCAAGGGTGAGAAATACCAGGATCAAATATTTGATAGTATTTTGAGCAAAATAAATATTTTTTAACGGAATCTTTTCAGCTTCTTTGGTGAATTCAGAAAGATTAATTTTTGACTACTCCTTGTACACTGGCAACAAATAGCACAATAGCAGTTATCCTTTTCTTTTTCACACTCAGGGCCTTTTTTATCAATATTGGCGCCCTCGGCTAAAAACCAATTTTATATTAACTCAATAGTTTGTTTTACATTTTAAAAACTGAATTTACTACATCTACAGTTCTGAACAATTTTTAATTATAGAAATGTTTTCTATTCGCTTCTTTTCATATGTAGTACAGACATCGGGTACTTACGACACAAATTTAGCTTCATGCATCAAAAGTGCAAGTGCGAGCCCAGAACTCTATCCCATTTAGCAATCTTTCTTGGGTCGTTCATTTATCTTTTCCTATATTTATTGGTCGTTCATTTATCTTTTCCTATATTTATTGGATTGAGAAATAGAGATTTAAGCATATTTAAAATTTCTTATTTTTATGTTTGTTGCGCCCGCTTAAGTTACGACTCCCATGGACTGGAGCCCAAATAGTCCATAGGATTGGTCCAGTTCATTCTTCTCGACATTTAACTTGATAACAACAACTAAACCAGAAATTAAAACATTAATCACAGCTTTACTGATAGCCTTATCCTTCTGTTTAAAATATATGTATATTCTAGTAAATGAGGCTTTATTTTCAAACTGAACCTAGATTCAACAAAGCCTTTAATCAATTGAATCCTCAAATTATTCCACTAAAAATTTTGACAAAATTGACTAAACAAAAACATATGTATTTTAATCGTATATTTTATATATTTGTATTTTTAATTTTATATGCATTTTTAATTTTGAAAAATAAAACGTTTTTGTTTAGTATTTTCTTTATTAGATTATTTTATTTTTAAAAATCAATATTCTAAGGAACTGCCTAAACTAAACAAATAATTAGACAATTAACATAGTTTGTTAAAACTAATTTGTCTTAATTTTGACTTAATTTGTGTTAATTTTTCGAAAATGTCTCTAAATTAAAAAAAAAAAATTGAAACAGACACACCACGTGATTTGCAAGTTGGAAAAAAAAATTACCCACCAGGTTGAAGGAAGTAAATCATTGTTTTTTTTTAAAGAAAAAAAACTTTTATTATAAAAATTAAGGAGTGCGGGTTTTTAAAACTTTGAGACTATTTTTAAAAAGGTATTTTTAAAAAGATTTAAAAAGGCGAACGCCTCGCCGCCTTCAGCCAGGGCTTTTAGCATATCATTCGTTTATCAACATCATGAAAAGATAAGTTATGGTGATTTTTTTCCCTAGTCTCACAGTGTTGTAGTATTTTTCAAAATTACTTCTTATTGATTTAAACATTATAGTTTTAATAAAGACTAAAAATTCCTTAATATTTTTTTTGTTAATAAGTACTTGAAAATCAAGCATTTACCCATTAAAAGTTTAATTTTCGTAGAATCGAAATTTTAAAATACTAAAACACTATAGTCACATTTAGATTAAGTACAACGCGTCTTTAAAAGATAAAAAAAAAAACAAATTAGCAGGATGTAGTCAAATATTGACACAAAAATAAAATTGATAAAATATATATTTATTTAAAACTGCAGATTTTACTGCAGCAACATAAAATCTGGCATTTGAACTATAACATCGTCAAATCTGACATTTTTTTGAAATATTTCTTGTGAAATCCATTTTTATTAAAATATCTATCGTAGTTATTAATTTTTTTTAAAACAATGGAAAAGAGTTCACTGATATTTTTATTTCGTTCAGCAGATACTTCCAGGTACGAGCAGCTGTATTTTACGGCTAGTCTTAAAGCTTTTTCAAATATTACTTCACGATTCTTGCTGTCTGATTGGTTGCCAACCAGTATGCACGGAAAACTGTTTCCTTTAATTTTTTGTATTTCTGAAAGTTTATGTTCTGCGAATAACAAAGTTTTTTCTGATGTCAGCGAGAATACTACAACACATGCGTCGCATTTAGAAAGAACCACAGGCATCATCGCAGGGAATGGATGCAATCCGGAAGTGTCATATATAGTTAAATGAAACTGAGAACAGTCTCGACTTTGAACTTTTACCTGAAAAATATCTGAAATAGTTGGTTCATACTTTTTTCGATAGCAACCAGTTATGGTTCGTTGAAGAATACTTGTCTTTCCGACATTTTTATCGCCATAAAATGCAACAGAAAACGTTTGTGATGCAACAGTTCTCGATTTTTTTGCAACAGCAAAAAAAAATTTAGACTCTGATTTTTTTTTTACTACTTTTAGATTGCTCATTTTTTCTCAATTAAATTCTATATGAGACAATCTAATGATATTTAAATCTACTACTAAAAACACAAATTATATCTTATTCTTTATATATTGAAAACTTCCTAGACTTTTTTTATTAGTCTAGTGTAAATAACCATTATGGTACCTTAGCACATTGCCAACTTTTAAATAATGACTTCCTTATTTAATACATTTAATTAAAAAAACGTCTAATTATTTTGAATTAAAAAACTATAGATATCCGAACACACACAAAAAAGTTTTTTGAGCACAATAAACGAAAATTACAAGAAACTGTTTTGCTTCTTGCAAAGTTGATAATGTCAACCGGCGGCAAAGTTTTATTCTGCCAAAAGAAAAACTTCTGAAAAAAAAACTATAAAAAAAGTTCTGGTTTCCGCATTTACTTGTTTCCATTTTCTACTCGGCGGCCGCAGTCAAAATTATTTTGAAAGCAGAATATTTTGAAGCACACCACCAATTTCGCCTTCGCACCGCCCCAAGAAATGTTTGTCCTTAAATTACCAAGCAATATTAAAATACTTAGGTGCAAACATTGAAAATTGAATTGTTTTTTATGCAATTTTTATTGTTAGTCTTTGATTATTTGTTAAAAATTTTTTTTTTATATGTTTTCACATGATTTTGCTAAAGTGGTTTTTTTCTAATACATATTTTTTTAAAAAAAAGCTTGTTATATTCAAAAGTAGAAAAATGGAAATTTTACTTTTATGGCATAATTTTTAACAAAAAATATTTATAATAAGTAATTAAATTATTATTTTTTGATAAAATTAAAGTTTGATAATTTTAAGTCGCCCACAGCAGGTGCCAAAGGTTTCATTTTTTGAACAATTACATGAAATTTTTAACTATAACGATTAGGCAGTGTCGGATCAAGGGGGCTAGGGGGGCTTTAGCCCCGGGCCCCGCAAATTTAAGGGCCCCAAAAATTTTTAGAGGACCTTTTTTTTTTTGTCATTTTTAGGCTCTGGCCCATAAAAATGCCTCCAAAAACAAAAGAAGCCCAGGGCCCCAAGAAGTCTTAATCGGCCACTGCGGGTTAAGATTTCTTGGGGCTCGGGCTTTTTTTGTTTTTGAAGGCCTTTTCATGGGCCAGAGATGTAAAAATTCCTTTAAAAATTATATTATTTAACAATCATAAAAACTTCAAGAAAATTATCATGTGATAACAATAAATAACAATAAATAATGCCTTAAATTTAATTATTTCAAATAATGAAGTTGCACAAAAAATTAAATCTTATTTTTTCCGAAAAAGGAACTTTTTTTTTTTGCAACAGAATCAATAATGAAAAACGCACGTAAGTCAAACCAAATCATACGCTGCGGAAATTTTATTTTTACTTGCTTTAGTTATGTTGTTGTATTATCTTTTTTGTTTGTTTGTTTTGTTTGCATTTGACGTAATATATATTACAAAAACAAAAAAGAAAGATCACACTGATCTTATCGTCAAAAATCTTTTAACTAGAGAGATAACGTAAAAATAAACATAAAAAACAAAAAATCCTATTTAAATATATTAATATAAGTTGTACTCAAGTATAAAATAAAAGTTGAACATATTCAAAACAAGTTGAACATTAAACTGAAAACAATAAAACATTATTTCGTCACAAGATAAATTAATTAAAAGTATTCTAAGATATTTTCAATAGAGAGAATAAAATCTTTAAATTTATTTTTAAAAACAGAATAAGTAAGGGGCTAAAGTCAAAAATAGGTAAAACAATTTTGTTCGAGAGATTACAATAGAAAGCACGTGACGCAAAATTGATTAATTTATTGACTTCATCCGGCAGATTGGTTCTATTGCGTAATTATTTTTTCACCCGTTAAACATGTTAATGGCTTCAAAATAAATAGGTCTTTCAAAATTAAAGGAGATAAATCATACTTCCACTTATTAAGAAAAGATAAATTTTTATATACTCTTAGTTTATCTACATTGAGGATTTTCATTTCATTAACCCTTTAGAGCCCACCCAAGCTTAACTTAAAAAAAAATATATTATTAACTGTGTAAATATATGTTTTGGGTTGCAAAATACAAAAACAAAAACTTTTTTTGGCAATGAACTTTTTTAAATTGTATTGTATCTGCTACAATGGGCTTTTAAGGGTAAAAGAAGTTTTGAAATGTTTTTATTTCTTAATTGGTAGTGCCAGTACTTATAAGTACTGGCACTACCAGAACGAAAGAGAACGAAACTGTTTCAAGGATTTTCATGTATATATACATGAAAATCCTTGAAACAGTTTCGTTCTCTTTACATACAAAGCCATACGTTACATTTTTGGCATTGAATGCATGAAAACCCAGCAGGACATTTTTTACATCGCTGTCTTTTCTTAGTGTATGCTGGTAGATGGTTTACTCCATCCTGTCTTACATCTTGCGTTGGGTTGCCTTGGACTACAGATCTTTTAGCCTTTGGTGATATCATAATTTCAAGAGATGGTCTGCCAACCTTACATTTCTCTGCCTTTATTAAACTTGTTGCCACCTCTGCTTGAAACTTTTTTAGGGGCATATGCTTTGCTTTTGGGTTTATTAATTTCAAATCTCTACGGTATAGAAACCATGCATTTACAAGTGCAATCACTATTGTATGCGCCCAAATGTATATATACCAACAATGACACTTAAGGTTAGCTTTGTAAAACGAGCACATCATATCAAGCTTATCAATTCCGCCCATATACTTGTTGTATGTTTTAATAATATAGGGTTGATGAGCATATATATACTTTTTATTCTTTCGGTCCTATCGTTTAACAGTTTGAACTGGTTCGATTCCAACATATGATGATACCAGAGTGACAGCTTTATTGTCATAGCATCGCACCAAAATTAAATTAGAATTTGTGTCAGATTTGATAATCATAGCTTCCACAGCCTTCTTTACATAAATCTTTTTCACATAGTAATGGACACTTGTTCAAACGGTTTGTACGAATGGTGCCTACAAACCAAATTGCTCGCTCTTTGAGTACATCCAACAGAGTTAGAGATGTGAAAAAGTTATCTGCAAATACTTTAAAGTTATGACCAGATGGTAAACTGGATGACATATTGAGGACTACAGATGCACTAACTTCATAGGTTGATGCTTTACTCGATTCCATTTCTTTACCCTGGTAAACATCAAAATCATAAAAAAATCCACTAAATCCACTTCTACCCCAAAGTTTAAATCCCCATTTGATTGTTTTTTTTGGTAGATATTGTTTTATTAAAAACCTTCCTTTAAAAGCAATCATGATTTCATCCACACTATGAAATTCTTTTGGTGAAACCTTTAAAAAATTTTCTTTCATTCCTGTTATCTAAGGACTGAGATCCTTAGTTTCCTGTGTTATGTTTATATTATCAACAAAATGCAAATTACACAAGATAGTCCAGAAACAATTTCGTGACAAAACAGAGCTCACTCCATCGTAGCTCATATATGTTTCCCAATACGATCTAATGGATGGCATTTTAACAAGCCCCATCCTTAAATAGATACCAATAAATTTTTCAAGCTCTTTTGGTGTTACTTTATTACTTGAACCAGTACATTGAGTGCTGTATAAATTGCTTTGCTCTGTGACTGTTTTAAGAAGCTCATCCGTGACAAACATTTTGAAGTACTGGTAAGAAGTAGTCCTGTCATTAGGTGTGGGTTGTGGTAATACCTCCCGAATTTCTGTATCATTGACATGTAAGTCAACTTTTTTTCAAAGTTGTTTTACTGGTTTGTTCTTATTTACCATATTAGACAAAAATTGGTCACCATCATCACTACTATCACTATTACCATGAATGATGTTCTCTTCTTCACAATTAACATTATGTTGCTGTACAGGTCCTACATCACAAAAATCAACATTATCTACTGCCTTTTTGATATTTTCAGGCTCATTATCCGAATCTGAGTTATTTAAGTCTTCAAAGTCACTTTCCCTATCAAGAATATTAGCAAGAGCCTCTTCTATATTATAATTTTTGTTTTTATACATCTAAAAATAATTATAAGTTAAAAAAAAAAGTTATTACGCATAGAAAAACAATTTTAAAACTAAACTTAATTCAGTTTTGCAGTATGAAATTAAAAACGGTATGAAATTATCTAAGTACACAAAAAACAAAATACATATTGTTTCATTCCGAAAAACAAAAATATAATATACCAACTATCCTTCGTCTCTAAAAATAGATAAGGTAAACATTGAAAGAACAGAAACAACTAAATTTCTTGGGATACTTATTGACGAAAATATATTTTGGAGAACCTATATAAGTACAATAAACACCGAAATTTCAAAAAATGTTGGAATACTCTACAAAGTTAAACTTGCGTTGTCCCAACATAATCTTAAATCGCTTTATTTTTCTTACATCCAAAGTTATCTCACGCACGATAATATTACATGGGCAAATACACACAAATCCAAACTGAGTACTGTTTTTATAAGTCAAAAACATGCATCAAGATTAGTTTATAATAAAGATAAACTCACCCAGGTTGAACCCTTACTAAAAACTTTGAATGCACTAAATGTTTACCAAATCAACATCTAACAAAATGTACTATTTATGCTTAAACACAAACTTGGACTAGTCCCATCGCATTTTTTTTAGATAACTTCTTTCATGTAAACTCTAATAGATATATAACAAGAGCAACAGGTCACTGTTCACACTGCCTAAAAGAACAACAAAGTTCTCACGGTTTTCTATTTTCTACAGGGGTCCATCCCTATATAACAAAATAATATCCAAAAATATAGAACTTAAAGTATTAAACAATCCTGCCACCTTGAAAAATTAACTAAATTATCTCGCTAATGTGACTATAAGTAGAATATTATTACAGATATTTTTAATTAGCCTTTTTTCCAGTTAATAACTGGTTAAAAAATAAAATGTTGGTTGGTTCTCTATTGCATAACGGGGTCTAATTACATCAAAGAAATAAAAAAAAATAAATGATGACTGGAACGAATAAACATAGTTGTTCGGAAAAATAGACTCTATTTTTTTTAAATTTAGTTAATATAAGAGGTCAATCAAAACCCTTCTGAAAAATCTTGAAAACATAAGAAACGCACAAGCACTTCTACTCCAACCAACCATTAGCAAATCACACGCTATTTGTTTGTTTTACAAGAACGTATATTTATTGCAGTAACAAAGTATGAAAAAGCATAGCGGCTTTCTTTTCAGCTATTAAAATTGAGAGACATATTTTAAATTGAGATATATTAGGCAAAATCTTTGGATTTGGTTTCATGGCAATGTTTATATAATTGCATAAATAAGTATACATAATCAAAAAGTAAAAAAAGTACTACACAAATAATTAGTAAATAAGCAAGGAAATAAATTACTAAAACAAATATTTGGATTCCAATAACTTTCACATAACTTTTTTTTATTGCCATAAGTCTATCTGGACTAGCACCTAAATGTGGATTTATTTTAATTGAATTAAAAAGTTTCTTCTCTCTAAATTTTTACTTTTTATCCACTGACTCAGATATACATACATTTTCATCAATAAACCCATGTTTAATGACATGATTACATAAGTACAAAATATAAATATAACAATATATTTCGTTTTAACAAGATGTTACAATAAAACAAAGGTCATTGCTAATATGATTCACTAATTAAGCGCAATGACCTAAATAAGATAAAGGAAAAATAATAATAATAAATAAATAAGTAAATAAAATATAATAATAATAATATGAAATAAGTTAACCACATATTAAAAGTAAGTTAAATATATAAGTTAACGTTAAAATAAGTTATCCACATAATAAAGTAGATATTGATAAATATTTATTTAGTGACACCAATAAAACAGACTTTATTAAAGATATTTATAAAAAGTAAAGGTAAAGAAAAAGCTAAAGAGGTAAAAAGGTAAAGAGTAAAGTTAATTATAACATTTTAGGTAAAAGTGATGGAGTTACTTTAAAAAAAGGTTCTTGAACCTAAGGATGGGATCTGATTTTCAGGTGTTTAGAATGAGTTCCAATATAAGATACACTGGCATGCAATAGAATTAATTCTATGTTTCCTTTTCTGATTTAATGGGACAGTTAAGTTGTTGTAAGTAACTGACCTTAGGTTATGCCCATATGTTGTTCTATTAATAAAGCAGTTGTAAAATATAATAGGAAGGACACCACATTGTTGATCATAGATAAAAGAACAATTTAAGAACTCAATAAGTCATAGAAGCAAAAGAAATGCAGTAACAAGGCAGCATCTTCTGATTTCCCTGGCTCTGCAGTTACATAAAGTATATTTAGCATTGCTTATAGCTAAAAAAACAAATGAGTTTTTTCAGAATTTATTGTTCTCTAATAAAATGAATGTCGTTTTCAGATAAAATTTTATCTTTTACATTTTAAACAAACCCACTCTTTTACATAGTGGCATAACAGTAGCGGAATTGTTACAATCAATCTCGTCAACATCTTGCTGTAAGTTATCATACGCTGAAGAGGAAGAAATATAAGCATTACCCCGGCAGCAAGCTTACATTGGCCCAACGTAAGTTTTAACATTCGAAAATTTATTCCGTTGGGCTAACATTTAGCCAATGTTTTTTTTTTTTGGCGTATTATTTTTAATTCTGCAAATCGGTTTTTTGCAAATATCGTACTATGTTGGGGCGATAATGGGCCAATATTGGCTTGATATTTTGCTATAAAAATCTGTTCTTGCACTAATGCCGTAGCCAATATTCAACCAATTGCGGTTTAGTATGTTTTTAAACTTGTTGCAAAACATTTTTAAAAAAATTGCATCGTTTTACAGAATTAAATTTTTGATATTATCTTTTTTAATATTATCTTTCCGTTTTTTTAGATTATAAAAAAAAAAAAAAATGAGCTATATTTTTAATCTCCTAAGAATCGTGAAAGGTTCCTTATAAGAAATAAACTTTAAGAGGTTCTCGTGACTTAATGCTTTATTTTTTTAAATAAAGAAATATTAATTAACATTTAAATAATAAGCTTATAACATTTTACTACAATCTAAATCGTCGATGTAAAAATAAAGACAATAATCAATTTTTTTTTTGTAAGATCTTATAGTTATAATTTTTTTTCAATACTGTTTTTACTGTATTGACATTTCAAATGTTTTATTTATTTAATAAAGAAGATATTTAAAATGTCTTGTTTATTACACGGCTGCTTTAGAATGAGCTTTACGGCTTCTTGTTTTTTTTTGACTTAGAGGGTGTTACTAGTGTTGATAAACGGCGTAAATCTTCTTGCCTCCACTTTTCTTCCACAGAAGACGGCTGCTGCCTCCCGATCAATTTTTAGCGGCAAAATGTTCTTTCTTCCACCTCCAGTGGCTTCCGCTTTTCTATTGGCGGTCGCAGCCGGAGTTCTTTTTTATAGGCAAAATTTTTTGGAGGCCGACGCCAATAGAGTGGCGGAAGCCAATGGTGGCCGCCTCCAGAAGAAATTTTGGAGGCAAAACCATTTGGAGGCCGTCTCCAATGGCTTCTGCCTCCTAACTGGCTGCGGCCGTCAAATTGGAGGCGGAAATATTTGTCTATCGCCGGCGGATGTAATGAAAAATAATTGCTCGTTTACTTTAAAGCAATTAAATATAAACTAAAAACAAATATTAAATACTTGACATCAAAGTTTTATTTTATAATATTTATTGAGTATTTAAAAAATTTTTTGCAAAAAAATTATAACTTTGTCAGAGCGGTAGTTTATCTACTATTATCGAATAAATTAGTAATTTTTATTTCAAAACAAATATTAAAAATTAAAAATTTTGTTTACATGCCTAAAGCAAAAAAAAAAAAAGTTTATGGCAAATAGTTAAAGTTTTTGATCGTTTGATATTTTGTCGCCCTTACGTCACGCTAAAACTTTAATTTTTCGACCATAACATTAGATTATTAATTCTAGTCATTATATATTGTAAAAATATTTGAAAATCATAACATCTTTTAACATTATTAAAAATTAATAAAGTTAATTTATTTAACATTTATTTATTTATTTATTGCAACAAGTTTATTTATTACAACAAGTTTTAACATTTATTTCTAGTTAATATCTAATTGCTTTAAAGCAAGCGAGCAATTATTTTTCATTACATCCGCCGGCGAGAGGCAAATATTTCCTCCTCCAATTTGACGGCCGCAGCCGGTCAAAGAGGCAGAAGCCATTGGAGGCGGCCTCCAAATGGCTTTGCCTCCAAAATTTCTTCTGGAGGCGGCCACCATTGGCTTCCGCCACTCTATTGGCGTCGACCTTTAAAACATTTTGCCTCCAAAAAAGAACTCCGGCTGTGGCCACCAATAGAAAAGCGGAAGCCACTGGAGGCAGAAGAAAGAATATATTGCCGCTAAAAATTGATCGGGAGGCCGCCGTCAACAGCTTCTGCCTCCTTAAAAAGTCTGCCTTTCGGCAGAAAAGTTACTTTGCCGCCTGGCGGCATTATCAACTCTGGGTGTTACTAAAATTTTTATAACTTATGAAATATTTGAGACAATATTGTTTTGTAAAAAGAATAAAAACAACAATAAAATGTTTTATCATTTAATACAATAGTAAAAAAAACTTCTTTTAGTTTATAAAAAACGCGACAAATGATGAACTTGGCTAAATTTTAGTAATTTGTTGTTACTTTTTGTCAACAAAAAAAATCAGAAAAATTTATTTCTGATAGTTATTATCAAATACACTCGTTGTTTGATTTATTATTAAAATAAAAAAACCTTACTTAATTGTTAAAGATTAACTAAAACAGTTTTTATTGAAGTCTGGAAGCAGACCGCATTTTTTGCAAAATGTTGAAAAATGTCATTTATTAGCTGTTAAATGAGTACGTTTTTAAATATGAAAATAATTCACTAATTTATTAATTCAATGCATTACAATATAAAGCCAGATTTCGAATTCGAAATATTTAGTCTTAACATTTTAAACTAAAGCCTTTAAAAAGGTTAAGCAGTTTCTTTCTTTCTATTCATACGGTTTTAATAATATGGTGTTAGGTTGTTAATAAAGACTCACCAAGTCTAATAAAATAATTCATAACCAAAACTGCGTTAAAACTTTTGAATTAACCTCGCTTTTGGTAATAGAATTATTTTATGGCACTTGAATCAATCTCTTCTTGCAAAAAAAAAAACTTTTGTTTAAATATTCAAATAGCTAATTTCATTTGTTTAATAATGCGTTTTTATTCTCATAAAAAACTGTCTAATAATAAGTTGATCTACTGATAAGTTCTTTAAGTAGAAAACGATTTTTGAACACACAGTTGATAATAAATTCATGTTCCATTCTAAACCAGAGAATTAGTTTTTGTTTAAAAAACTCATAATAATGACAATAACTTTTACAAATTCTTTATTTAAACTCTATCTTTACACTAACTTGTTATTTATGAGACTTAAATTCTATTCTCTACCCAGAGAGAAGGTATATTGAGCAGAGGTACTGCAGATGTAGAACTAACTTCTGATGATAATAATCGAATGGGCATCTAATATTTAAATCAAATGTTACATATAATAAAAGACAAAATATTTTTTAAATTAACTACACAAACTAATATTTTAATAATAACAAATATGGAATAGATATCAGAGGATTAAACAACTTATCTGATGCTTGTAGATTAGCCACGAGAACCCGCCAAAGTTTGTTTATTTATACGCCAAAATTTGTCTCGCTAAAAAAGCTGTTTTAATAAATTTAATTACATAGTAAATTGGGACGTAACGCATTTAAAGTTACGTCATTGCTTTAAAAGGTAAACACAAATTTTACGCATCTAACTAAAATTTTTGTTGCTAAACCTGCCAAGATTGAAGACCAAGGCCGGCGCGATGGGTTGGTGGGTGGGTGGGTGGGTGACACCCCATAAATGATTTTTTTGTTTATTTAGTTGGCAAATTTGACCCTTTTTGACTAGTTAGTTGGCAAATGCAGACCCTTTCGACATGTTAGTCGGTAAATTTAGACATTCAGTCGGCAAATGTCGTTATGGAAGTCAAAGGGCAGTCGGAAAATTTTAAAAAACAAGGACTTTTTTTTTTTTTTAATCAAACATTTGAAATGTCACAGTAATAAGTAATGAATAAAAAAACAACTTTACAATCTTACACAAAAATAGTTCATAATTGTATTAATACCTTCAAATTCTACATCACTTGTGTCACTAGTGTCATTAGATATAAAATTTTATATATGATTACTACAGTAGCATTGTGGTTGTTATAAGCTGATGTTTCACAATATAAATATGTTTCTTTTGTTTGGTTATTTCTGTGCTAAATTGTGAAACCCCATCTACTGACATATTAAAACAGTGTACAAAAAGTGGTATTACTAGAATTTATATTCTACCTATGTAGAGCTTTCTAATATTGCTAGACATTTTATTTTAAGACCAATGACTAGTCTATTCACGGTCGTTTAGATGTGGAAAGTTATTATACGCAAGCGCAGTGTCAAATTCAAATATTATAATTTTAAAGATGGTGACGGCCTTTAGATACCAAAATTTTTTCTGAGTAGCAACAATATTTTTAAAGTTTTACTTAGTAGTTATTATTTGCATATTTTTGATAGAATGAAATAATAATAAAGATAATTGAATTGTTGATTCAAAAATGATAAAAACAATATAAAGATGTTTAAATATATAAAAAACTGTGATTCTCTGCTACATTTATCTGACTGTTAAAAGCGTGATTTGTTTACATTTTCAAAACTGTTTTTCTAAAAATCTGAGCGATACAATTTAATAATTTTTACTTTTTTATTTCGAATAGTCTTATCTTGATTTGAAATTGTTTTCAGATCTGAGTATTCAATTTTTTTCTGAACAAAAATAGAATTCACCCAACACTACTTTTGTAGATGTATGATACATTTATATTAAGGTATATAGCTAATATATATATATATATATATATATATATATATATATATATATATATATATATATATATATATATATATATATATATATATATATATATATATATATATATATATATATATATATATATATATATATATATATATATATATATATATATATATATATATATATATAATTATATGTGAATGATTATAATATAAATTATAATATATAATTATATGTGAATGACTATACTATAAATGCAAAAAAAAAAAGGCTAAAAAGTTCACAAGTTACTTATAAAGTATGTAAGATAAAATATTTATATATAAGTTAAATATAAATGTATTATGTTACATAGTTTATATAGCATTTAATTTATATTTGTTTTTATAATATAGGTAATATAAACTATAAAATATAGTTTTTATAATATATCATAATAATTTAACTATATATTATATACAATTTGTATCCAATAAATTTGTGTGCATATTATATTACAACACGATTACAACAATTGTATGCAAACACAATTAATGCATACAAATCAAACTCTGAAAAATAATAAAATATTAAAAATAATAATATATGTCCAAGCTTAGTATACTATGTAATACAATACAGTATATATATATATATATATATATATATATATATATATATATATATATATATATATATATATATATATATATATATATATATATATATATATATATATATATATATATATATATATATATATATATACATATATATATATGAAACATACACCATTGGCCATTAATTAGAGCATTCTTACTTATATATCCTGTTTACTTAAAATTACTTTAAAAACTAGTTAGCTTTTTAAATATTTTATTATTTCTAATTAATAAGTATCGTGTTTTTTATTTAATAGACAAGTTGTTACCATAAAATTTCATTTATATCCCTAATTATATGTAACTTTATAACATTGACTATATTTTTTTAAATTTTTTTTGTTCGTTAAAAAATTAATGCTTACTGCTTTATTTTTAAAATTAATGTAATATTTTTTTTAATAATTTAATTTGATTTTCATTAGCATTTATTAACTCTAAATTTCTAATTTTGAAATAGTACTGATGAAAACACAAAGAAATTAGATATTGAAAAAGCCTCATAACGAGTGAAGTAATACAGCATGAAACTCCAAAATCATGGTTGAGATTCTCTGAAAAAACATGTTACAAATCTATTTTTATTTAAAACCAA
>NC_061169.1:25079736-25102236 GCF_022113875.1 Hydra vulgaris | reverse complement strand
TTTTCAATGATAATCATTTTCAATGATAATCATTTTCAATGATAATCATTTTCAATGATAATCATTTTCAATGATAATCATTTTCAATGATAATCATTTTCAATGATAATCATTTTCAATGATAATCATTTTCAATGATAATCATTTTCAATAATATTCATTTTCAATGATAATCATTTTCCTAGAGGTTTTTTAATAAGTTTAAAGGAGGTTTTAATTATTTAAGGTTTTCAATGATCACCCTGTAACACATTGATAAAATAATACAAATAAAGAAACCATTATATTTAATAACTAATGAGGTAAAATAATATAAGTTATTAAAATTGTTTTAAGTAAAGAAATATGTGTTACAACATCAATAATGTTGCCGTGTGTTAATTCTTCTAAAATGTCTTTATTTAAATTCATTAAGATCCAAGCATCTAAATTGTTAAGTAATAAACGATTCCGTAGACAATTTTTATATAATTCAAGGTCAAAAAACCTTTTTCACAACCTACTTGAGTTAAATTTTTTATTTTCAAAGGCAGAACCACTGTCTTTAAGAGTCTCGCACATTTCAACACATTCATTTTTAAATTTTAAATAAAAAATGAATTAAAAATAAACGGTTAAAAAACAAACTATTTTATTTAACTAGGATATTTTTTGGTCACATTTAAAGTATCACCTATTTCAAATTTGAAGTAGATTTGAACTTATTTGAATCAAATAGGTCATAAACCTATTTAGAATCAAATAGGTATTTTGCTGTCATTAATTAAAAAATATAAATATGTAAGAAAATCATAACTTTAAAGTTATAACAACCAAGAGTTTTTAAAACAATTAATTACCGCGACATATTGAATAGGTGAACCTAATGTTTTAAACATCTCATCAATTTTGGGACATTATTTTGGTTCATTAATCAATGTTATTTTGTTACGCTCACTTTGCTTTTCTGCACCTCCACGAAATTTTCTTTTATAAGAGTGCTACATTTATTATGCGTTTGTTAAACTTATTTCTGACGATTTAATTAACTGACAGAATAAATAAGTTAAAAGTTATATCTAAATGTATGCCCCAATGAACTAAAATGTGTGTAGTAATAATTATAGTAACACATTGCATAACAGGAAATTGAATAACGCTATGCTTAAATTTAAAGATACACAAATAGCATTGTGAGAGCCGAGAACATATCAGCAAAAAAATATAATTTTGATAACAAGACGTATTTTCAGAAATATACTTTGTTGACGCTTTAGTGGATTTTTCTTTTAATATCTTTATCTACCAGTTTTACAGTACTTCTGACACGTCATAAAATTATACTGTTATAATGTCTTATGTTTATTATTAACAAGATTTATGGAATTTCAAGTGGAAAAAATACTTTTTTTATTACAGTAACAGGCGGAAGCCGGCGGCCACAGCCAATAAAGTTGCCCGGCCTACCGAAATATTTCCCGGTGGGCTAGTCCAACCCTGTTTATAAACATTGGACAAAGTTCATACTGTACCTGGAAAACCTGGAAAGTTAGTTCATTTTGGCTAAAGTCATGGAAAACCTGGAAAAATCAGAGAATTTTTTTTTTCTTTAGATAGTCATGGAAAAGTCAGGGAATTCTGATTGAGAAGTTAGTCATTTTACAATTAAGCTATTATGTTTTTTTTGTACTACCCATTTATTTTTTCTGAAACTTAAGTTTTTCTTAGTGTTTATTCTTAGTCATCCTTAATTATAAGATCCATAATAACATGTATAATAAGATTCATACTAATATCCAAATTAACTAACAGCTAAGTTTTATAAGTTTTGTCATTCAAACCATGTACAATTTTAGCATTTCCATTACAGTTGATAGTATTTTAAACATTTTGTAAAAACCATTGTTAAAAAAGGTCAGGGAAATTCATCTGATTTTTCAAAATAGTCAGGGAATTTTATATAAATCTTTGGCTACAAACCCTGTTAGAGAAACAGGGTTTGCAGCCAAATTGTTTTAATATAAATTTTTTTGTTTTACAGTGCAACTGTATTTCAAACTTTAAAGAGAATTGTTTCAGAATTGTGTCAGTGTCAGAAATTGAATGCACACCAGCAAATTCCATAATTCATAAAAATATTATAAATCCTTTAGCAAATTTATATTTTAAATCATTAAAAATTTACCCCTCTGTCTTTAATTTTATTTACTTTATTAGTAAATGTTGCATTTACCTTTGTAAATTCTAAATGTTATATGCAATTTTTTGTATAGTTTCTTAAGAATATTATTAACTTTATTGTTTCAAGATAAAGTTGTATCCCCTAAAGATATGCAGGTATATTAGCACGATGGGCAAGCATTGAAGTGCAACTTGGGGAACTACAAAACACATCAAATTTAATTATATAAAAATTTGAGTAACAAAGGTATGCTAATTAATGATTTGCATGAAAGAGTGTCATTAAAAGCCATGGAATTGTCATTAATGGAGTTGTCATTAATGGAATTGTCATTAAAAGCAATGGAGTGTCATTAAAAGCCATGAAAAAAAAAATGCCATAAAAAGCAATGGAATTCAAGTACTCTAGAAGAAAAAAGACAAGAAAATACTTTAGCAAATGGTAAATATTTTATGCATTTTGTATGATATCTTTGTACAACTTATATACTTTAAACAAAATACTATTTGAAGGTTTTTTCTACAGGAGATTTTATATTAACTTAAGTCTAACCTTATTTTATATTAAATTTTTTATTAAATTAAGTCTAACCTAAAGTCTAAATCTAATATTAAGTTAAGTCTAACTTATATTATTGCCAGGTTGTATATTTTTGCAGGTTAATTATTTGGGACAAATTAGAGTTAAAGATGAAGGAGACGGTATATGTTCTTTACTAAGAATAATTTTTAAAAATGGCTTAGCTGTAAAATTAAACTATGCAGGGAGAAGACAAAAAATAAAAATAGGAAAAATCTTGATTACATATGTTGCTATTGATAAGTGGTTTAGAAGTTTATTTTTTCAGTATCAATTTTGCATTACACAATTACTTTCAATTTGTTATGCTTCTTTGGTGCATAAATAGTTAGTTTTTGGTTTATGTTTGGTGTTTGCAATATGTATATATATCGGAGAAATTATGTTAATTAAATAAATTTTTATACTTGTATCATACAATTTGTTTTTCTCGATAAATTTCAATGTAGCGATGCAAATCATCTATTTGTAACAACGATCTAATGTTGTATACTATGTTAGGCCTATACACAACATTTGTTATTGAAATTCAGTATATAAATGTTATTGAAGTTCAGTATTTAGCTAGTTTATAATAACATTTGCTTAAAGTTATTTACAATATTGGCCCAATGTTACTTACAATATTGGGTCAATTTTGTATACAACATTGGCCTAATGTTGTATTCAACGTTGGGCCAACATTGTGAAACGTTGTATACAAAATTGGGCCAATGTTGTACACTACGTTGGGCCAATGCCTAACCAATGATCAAACATGCATTGGGCCAACATCGAAATTCAACGTTGGGCCAATGCATCACCATGCATTGGCCCAACGTTGGTCCAATGTATGTAGATTTAAATTGATAGATTATTTTTTAAAATTATGAAACTCCAGTAACCGTTTAAGTTTATTTACACTGCATTTCATTGGATTTCTAAAGAGTTTAGCACTAGGAACATTATTATCAGAAAGACAAATACAGGTTAAAGTCACATTTTACCACTATCATTTGATTTATTTTTACGCATCGGAGTCTAAGCACTAGTCATGAGAACATTTTGTGACGTAAGCAAAACCCTATACTATCCGGTCATTAAGAAATTTTGGTAAATTTGTGAGTAGAATACTTATTTTGGAAAGTGAATGTAAAAAAATCCATTTTGTTTTTCTTTCATTTAAAGTTAACTTTTATTTTCTTTCATTTTGTTTTTCTTTCATTTAAAGTTAACTTGTTATATTTAAACCGTTTAGATACGTTTGAAGTTCTTTATTCGTCATAGAAAATAGTAAATTTCACTTTAGAGATTAGATAATTTTTAACACATTAGAGAAAGATAATTTTGTATCGTTAGCAAACATAATACTTAATTGATTTGATGTTTCATGCAAGTCGTTGATATGTATTAAAAGCCCTAATATGGAGCCTTATGTAACATCACAGAAAATATTGAAATACTGTTCATGATTAAGGTCTTTACAAGAAGCAAATTGTTTTCTGCTAGATTTGAAACCATTAACTAACTCTTTTATTTGTTTCATAGTAATTAATTTTATAAAGAAAAATATCGTGATTGAGAGTACCAAATGTTTTTGAATGTTTCCTAATAGAATTGAGATTTTTCAAATGAATTGGAAATTTCACATACAAACTGGATAACTGCATGCTCAGTTAATTTATTATTTTTAAAGTCAAACTGATTGTCGTCCTTGTGGACACGGACGTAAAAAAGACGTCTTTTAAATGTCTTATAAACGTTTTGGACGTCTATTGAACGTCTTTTGAACATTTTGGACGTCTTTGAACATTCAAACGAAGACGTCTTTTTTTGGTCTGGTGCCCACTGGAGTATAATAGATTATTAAAGTAAAACTGATTGTCATATAATTATTAAAACTAAAATAATTAAAGAGTCTTCTGCACATGATACTTTCAAGTATTTTTGAAAGCGAAAAATATAAGACAGAAATAGAGCGGTAATTACTAATGTTAGTTCTGTCACAATCTTCAAATAGCGGAAAAACTTTAGCTCGAATTTTTTTAATAAAAGTGATCAATTGATCATTGAAAATTATGTATTAAATTGCATTATAGTGCCCTTAAAAAGACAAAAAATTTAAATATGCTTTAAAAAATTTGGTATAGTTTTTTTTTTTTTTTTTAATTTTTCAATTTTAATTTTGTCTAGAGCAATATGATTTCTTCCTGGTGGTTGAAAAAATTATTCAATTTTATTTTTACTATTTTGTTTGTACTTAAAAATTGTATATTTTTGGCTAGGTGCCCTTAAAAAGACAATTCTATTTTTGTTAATACCTCCTTTACAAATAACTCAATCATAGAGATATTTTGTAAGGTATTATCTACCTGATATATGCATTTTATAATATAAAGAAATCTATAATTATTATTTTTCATAATAATTAGAAAAATCATGTTTTTTGAGCCAAATACTTCATTTCTTAATAAGCATGAAGAACATTATTTTCAGTATTTTTATATATTTTTTTTCTCTTTATGTCTTAAAGTTTACTTTGATTTAGTAACAATTCTTAAAATAGTATAAGTTTCTAATAACAGCTACTTTGTTTAGTGCAACTTGAAAAATAAAAAAGACTTTAAAATCAAATGGTTTATTTGCTGCTTTTTTAGATTACAGTTTAATTTTACATAAAAGTTTAAAATGTTTGTTATTATAGAATAAAATAAAAATGAAACCAAAATTTCGTTTAAGAGTAACATTCAGTTCTGTAATAAAAAAGCCAAGAAATAAATCTGAAGCAGCTGTAAAGCAGTTTAACCGAGATGAAAGAAATAAACAGATAAGCCAAGCTGTAGAATGGTGCAAAATCAATGAAAAGCGAAGATATGCTGCAATATCAATAGGGCATTATCCATTAATAAAAAGCAAAATCGTGATTGATAAGCGGTTAGATAATCTAGTTCATATAGGAAATGAGAAAAACCATTTAATGATTTTAACAGCTGAAGAAGAAGATACTACAGTAGAGTATGTGCGCTGTAAAAATCATGCTTATCAACCTATGAACAGAAAAAAACTAACAAACTTTATTTTGAATGTGTAAAAAATTCGAGATCGTGCTTACAAAAAGATGAAAGGAGGAAAAACGTTCATTGCTTTGACTGTAAATGGCAGGAAAGCTCTTTTGAAAAAAAGGTAAAAATTATCTAATCCATCTTTTATTGACACAATTCTTTACTACTGTATTGACTTTTTTAAATTATTTTTCTATCTAGCCTAAATAAGTCGCTTCGGAGACGATGGGACGCCAAACATATCAATGTTTCTTTAAAAAGACAAGGAATCATCACAATGAATAGAGTAATGAATTACACTCGTGAAATGGCCTTTTTTCATTTAGGTAAAACGACTTTGAAATTCACAAAAATAAATAGCATATGTTATAAAAATTATGGCATATGTATCCCGCACTTTAAGCCAGAATTAACAAACTCATCCAAATAACTAAGAAATGCTAATATAGAGTTAAAAATCTGAAATCTGTTACAGTTTGATTTTTAAAAAGTAATTATAAAGATTATTCACTTTGAGATGATCTTGCTAAAGAGTTGGTGGAACGTGGCATCATGGTTAAAGAAAATCAAGAAGCATCTGGATATTGGACCGGGCAAATTGACTTGTCTCGGATCTTTAATCACGATGAAACTCCACAGTTTGTTAACTTTAGTGTTAATGGTTCAGCATCCGGTTTAGTATATGGTGGTTGTGGTAAAACATGTCAAAAAATGATTTGGCAAAATCATGAATGTGTTACAATAAATCCAAATGTGTCGTTATTAGGCAAACTATACTAAAACACATATTAAAGTTTACTTTTAACTAATTAAGTCATATTATTATTATATATTATTAACTATATATATTACTATATTATTATTATATTTTATTAACTATATATATTACTATATATAACATATATATTAACTAATTAATACATATTGTATTTTGTATTTTTTATAAACGCTTTAGACTTACCATAAACGCCTATCAGCAAAAGCGGATTTTATAAAAGTTAACAAATTTGAAAATTTAAAACAATAAGTGTATTTTATTGCTAAAACTTCACATTTTCTATGCTTATTTTATTATTTAGGTGAAAAATGCATCTGCCATGTAATATTTGGTACTCAAGGAATTACTAGTCAGATGGCTCCGCCGAGTACTGTTCAAAATATTCCTAACTTATTAGTTTCAACAACCGAGAATGGATCACAAGATCACAAATCCTTACTTGCATTTTATTAATTATTTGATTGACAGTTGATTGAAAAAGAAATACTTCGCCCTGTTGTTGTACTAAGCGATGGTCACAGTTCTCGCTTCCATTATACCTTACTTCGATTTCTTAGAGAGAAAGAAATACATTTATTTATTTCACCTCTAGACACTACTACTTGATCAAGTTAACAAGGCACTTCATGAACACTATGCAAATGCAAAAGAAAATCTGTTTAACCAACATCAAACAATTAATAGAGAAGCCTTTATGTTGTCTCTTGCAAGTATGTGGGACAAGTGGGCCACGCCAGAATCAACAAAAAAAGCTGGAAAGAAGGTTGGTATTACTAATAAAAGTTTAAATGTTGCATTTATGCAAAACGATAAATTTCAACAAGCTTCTATGCTAGCAGAGGAAGTTAAAAAAGCAGTTCTATGATAGAAACACCTCAACAACAGACAACACTATGTTTATTAGCTGCTTCACCTAACGTTACTGATATTTCTACACTTCTAAATAGCAAATTAAGTTCTCCTATATCAATAAAAATAAAAGAGAGCCAAATGTATTGGAGAGAAAAAGCTTCAAGCTGGAAAGACTAATGTTTGTCATTGCAGGCCATGATCACAGACTAACATGAAAAAAGCATAAATCTTAATGACATACCAGGTCTTTTGACAATCCAAAAAGTAAAGTCAACTCAAAGTAATAGTATGCATAAAGAAACTACAAGAGTAACTCAAGTCCATGGCTCCATGGTAGGTTAAGATGGGCTAAAACTTGTAGAATCTATTAACAATTCAAAGGAAAAAAAAGTGCAAGATAAAGAAGACAGAGAAAGAAAAAGGAGTGAAGAAACTGAGTTGTTCTATAGATGCAAGGAAAGATGCATTTCAGACAATTTGTGAAGCTGCAAAGTTAAAACAATGCCTCATGTGTCGAATTGTTATGAAATCAGTATGCAGTAAATATAAGTGCATCGTGGATGGTAAAAAACCAATTATGATTTTACCTAAATGTTTATCGAAAAAGAGAACCACTGCAAAGAATTTATTTAGAAAGTCTGATGATGAAGAAGACAGTATTAAAGATTTGGAATCCAATAGATTCCATTATTGAGAATCTTTTTTATTACTCATTAAAAATTAAAAAGTTATTTTTGTTTTTTGAAGTTTTTCTCCTTCAGAAGTATAAAAAATTCGATAAAAAATTGCCCTTAAAAAGACAAAAGTATTAACATTTTAGCAGAAAATATTAACATTTTCAGCGAAAGAACTATAAATATTCGTAAGCAACTCTTCGCCGAAGGAAAAGAAATTCGTGCCACAGGTAAATACGCTAAAGTGGTTTACAATAAAATAATCACTAATTCCTAAAAGAATATACTACACATTTTTTTTTTTTTTTTTTCTCAAAATGATTGGCTACGAAAATGGCTAAAAACCTTTAAATTTAAAAATTAAAAACAAATGACCCTAATAAAATTGCTTTTGAATTTAATAAATTTTTTTCTTCAATCGGAACAAGCTTATCAAATAAAATTCCTTATCTTAATAACAAATCTATTAATGAGTTTATAACATCACCTAATTTAACTTTAAATTTTTCAAACCTAACATACAGCGAATTTGAAGCAGCATTTAAATTAAAACGGAATAAGGCAATTGGTGCTGATTGCATCAATGGAAATGTTATAATAGACTCCTTTGACGTTTCGAAAGATATACTCTTTAAAACTTGTAAAGCTTCTATTGCTCAAGGATCCTTTACAGACTCTCTAAAAGTAGCAAAAATTACTCCTATTTATAAATCAGGTGACCATTGTAACATTATAAATAATCGTCCTATTTCAGTTCTTCCGGTTTTCTCAAAAATACTAGAAAAAATAATGTATAACAGAGTCTACAATTATTTTGTTAATACTAAACTTTTATATAATAATCAATTCGGCTTCCAGAGAAACTATTCTACTGAACACGCCATACTTCAACTAACACGCAGCATTTCTAATTCTTTTAAAAATTCTTATTATACCCTAGAAGTATTCATCGATTTGTCTAAAGCTTTTGATACTGTCGATCATGACATTCTATTAAAAAAATTAAAACTCTATGAAATTAAAGATAAATCCCTAAGCTGGTTCAAAAGCTATCTTAGTAATCGTAAGCAGTTTGTTAATATCCAAGACTCTTCTTTGCCTTTATTAATGAATGTAACATGTGGTGACCCACAGAGATCTATAGTTGGGCCCCTCTTATTTTTAATATATATAAATGACCTCAACAAAGCCTCTAACTTAACCACTATAATTTTTGCTGATGACACAAACCTATTTCAATCTCATGAAAACATAAATACACTTTTTGATAATATGACACTAGAATTAAATAAAATCTCATATTGGTTTAAGGAAAACAAATTGTCCCTCAATATTGATAAAACAAAATGGACACTTTTTTACCCAACATCCAGAAAAAAATGTTTATCAAATACACTGCCCAACCTCTTCATTGACAATACAATACTAAAAAGGAAAACAGTTACAAAACTTCTCGAAGTTCTTGTAGACGAAAACTTATCCTGGAAACAACAAATCGATAATATCTCCTTGAAAGTTGCTAAAAATATTGGAATTATATATAAAGTTCGATATATTTTAAATAAATAACTATTAAAACAACTATATTATTCGTTTATCCACTGCCATTTAAATTATGCAAATGTTGTATGGGGAAGCGCGCACAAAACTAAACTTAAATCTCTTTATCAGCACCAGAAACACGCAGCTCGCTTAATTAATTTTGAAAATCGTTTTTCTAACTCAAAACCACTTCTGAGAGAAATGAAAGCCTTAAATGTATACGAACTAAATGTTTATAATATTTTGTGTTTCATGTTTAAATGTAAAAATCATTTATCTCCTGATGTATTTTTAAACCTTTATAATGTAAAACCCATAAACAAATACAATCTTCGCAATGGAAAAAATCTACAACAACCTTTCTGCCAAACTAAATTTGAACAACTAATTATTTCTTATCGCGGTCCTTATTTATGGAATAAAATAGTTTTGCCAAATTTTGGTTTGTCATTGAAATGGACTTGAACTTCTTTCAAACGAAAATTAGAAAAATTTATCTTTTCAGCAGAAAATATTTTTTCTTGTTTTTAGTTTTTTTTGCTTCACATATTTCATATAATTTATCCAATATATTTATATTTTAAATGCACAATTATATATAGTTTATGTTGATTTTTATTGCTTAATTTGATTTTATTGTTGTTATTATTATATTTGATATTGTAAAGGGCTTCATGATAAGATCGTATGATCTTCTGGAAGTCCTGCCAATTATATTTGTAATAAAGCTATTCTGTAATTTTAATTTTTTTTATTGAAGGCAAATAAATTTACAAAAAAAAAAAAAAGAAAAAAAAAAAGCAGTGCTTTTTAAGAAACCAAAACTATATGTTTTATCAAGCAAGTGTAAAACAATTACTTCCTTTATAAGGACCCCATTAATAGCTTTTTTTAAGACTCTTGTTTACGGACTTAAATTCAATTTTTTTTATTTTATGTTAAATATTAGTGATTTTATGTACTCAAATTTTCTAAAAAAAAATCTTCTGGGGCAGAATTTGAAAAAAAATTGAACTCAATAACTTGACTTTTTTCTGAAATTTATATAGTCTGATTATATTTTTGAATTAGCACAATTTTTTTAAATGCTTTTTAAGAATAGTTATAGGCAATTTAATTTTTTTTTATTTTTAAGGGGACTGTCTTTTTAAGAGCACTATACCTGCAATTAATATCTTTTAGAAAAGACATAATCTTTTTAAACCGATTATCACAATTATAAAGTGCTATCGTTGAAAACGTAGAGCTTGATATCTATAATAAACAAAAAGGTTTTTCCGTCCATAAATGATATTTCTATAAGATAAGGAATATGGTGTGGAATACATGGGCGTAAATTAGTATAAAACTGTGTTTTTGTACAAAAATTGAACTAATATTCATTGTTTCTACTTTTCGTGATTTATCACTTTTCGTAAGATTTTTCGACCTCTTTTTCTTAGATTTACGATTTTACGTAAGATTTCATGAATTGTACAAGATTTTTTTGTCTTGAATAGTCTAAATAAGAATGTTCTCAACATTTTTTACAGTATTCTTTGGAACATTTGAATTCGTTATTGATCATAGATACTAGTTCCGATTCAGATATTAGTAATGTATGTGAATACTCTTGAGTCCTTAACAAAAAGGGGGAGGCGGGGTAATAAAAAGGAGGATGGAGATTTTAGTCCAGATCTAATTTTGGCGGGAGGAGAAGATCGCACCATTCTTTTTTTTCAGATTTGTTTTAAGGTACTGAATTTTTTATGTTTATTTTTTAGAGATATAAAGTTTTTCTTGGTAACAAGTAAAAATTAATAAACGGTGGGGTCTTAATAAGCTTAAGCACTCGAGAGTACTTTGATCCGCTTGCGTCTGTTACTGTATTCTGTCATCCTGAAAGTTTGGTTTTTTTTGTAATGTTGTGAGTTTATGATTGCTGTCATTGAGGACGGCAATCATAAAATGCATTTGGCTTGCAACACAGCTGCATTTGGCTTGCAAAACAGCTGCATTTGGCTTGCAAACCGAGTTTGCAAGCCAAATGCAGCTGTTTTTTTTTGTTTTTTTTTTTATTTCGCTGTTCATATAATAACCAAATAATAAAATTACAAAGAAAATTTTACGTTAAACAAAGTGTATATATATAAACAGACAGGGGCTCAAAGAAGATCTGGATGACTGGTGTCACCACAATCTTTTCATAGAGCCCCTTAAACAATAATATTTAAAGCCAAATATCTTTAAAAAGTTTACAATACGATATATTACGTAAAAAACATAAATTAAAAACTCCGTTACAAATATAAACGATAAAAAATTTCAGCCAAACGAAAATTAAAAATAAACACGCAGAAGCATGTCAAATATATATAGTTAATATATATAAGATAAATAAGTAAATAAATATATATACATGTGTTTCAGAGATTTAGGAGATGCAATTTTATTTGTCGTTTAAAAGAGAAAGTGCTTTTCAGGTTTTTTAAACTGTTATTTTCTAATTGATTCCATAATGACGGGCCTTGGATTATAATTGAAAATTTTGACAGTTGTGATTTTACTCTACTCAAGTGATAGTTATGATTAGTATTTGACCGGAGATTGTATTTTTGGGAAACAGCCGATGTAAAAATATTAGAAAATACTTTTGGCAGCAGATTATTCTTATATTTATACATAAAAATTGATATTTGAAGGGAATTAAGTTTTGATATATTTAGTACACTAATGTATTTCATTATAGGGAAAGGATTTTCTAATCTGTTTAAATAGTTAATTGCCCTACATGCATGGTTTTGTAATCTTATTAATTTAGTTTTGTGTGTGTTTGCCCAAACAATATTAGCGTAGGAGAGATGACAATGAACAAGACTGAAATAAAGCATTTTAAACGATTTATAATTAAGAAAGGCTCTAGATTTATATATCGCACTAATTACAGAGGATATTTTTGTTTCAACGAGACTAATATGGTTTTTCCATGACAGGTTCTCATCGAATAAAACTCCCAAAAACTTTGTATGATTTACTCGATTTATTTCATTTTTATTAATTTCCAGTTTTGGAAGCTTTAACGGAAGATTAATCGATTGTCTTATTTTATGGAAGAGAGTAAAACTTGTCTTTTCACAATTTAATGATAATTTATTAGCTTTAAACCATTGGTTAAAACTTTCCAATTCAGTGTTAATTGTATCGAATAATATTTTTACATCGGAGTGGTTAAAGAATAAATTTGTATCGTCCGCATACATAATTGACGATAATTTATGAGAAGCTTTATTCATATCATTAATATATATTAAAAATAATAAAGGCTCTAAGATTGACCCCTGAGGGACTCCGCATACAATATCAAGAGCTTCTGACCCCTCCAGGACAACATACTGTTTTCTATTAAAAAGATAATTTTTTACCCACTTATACATTAAGCCTTTAATACCGTAATGTTTTAACTTTGAAAGTAATATTACGTGATCCACAGTGTCGAATACCTTAGAGAGATCGATGAAGACTCCTAATACAAGTTCACTTTTATCAAAAGACATAGATATTTTATTAGCTAGTTCAATAATAGCATGTTCAGTAGAGCAGTATTTCTGAAATCCAAATTGATTTTTGTATAAAAGCGTATTTATAGTCATGTAATTATAAATTATAAATAATTCTTTCAAAAATTTTTGAAAAGACAGGGAGTAGTGATATTGGACGGTAGTTGCAAATAGAAGAACTGTCGCCTTTTTTAAAAACTGGGTGAATTTTGGCTGATTTTAATTTATCAGGAAATATACTATTCTCAAATGAAAATGCTATTAAATAAAATAATGGTTTCCTTATACTATCCATAACATAGATAGCTACATCACTGGTAATGTCATCATATCCACATGATTTGTTACGCTTTAGTTCAAATAGCGCTTTGTTAAATTCAAGTTTCTTTATTTTTTCATTACATATGCTGGTCCTGGGTTTCTCTCCCAAGAATTCATCAAACTTTCTAGTTGACTGAACAATGTTAGATGCAAGAGAGGCGCCTACATTAACAAAGTATTTGCTAAATTCTTGACATATTTGTTTTTTACTAGTTATAATTTTGTTGTTAATAATTACTTTTTGTGGCAAGCAAGAGAGCTTCTTTTTCTCTCTTCCAGTTACTTCATTTATAATAGACCAAGTTTTCTTAATATCAAATTTATTTTTATCGAGCTGATTAGAATAGTAATAAATTTTTGCTTGTTTCACACTATTTTGGAAAAACTTTTTATATGTTTTGTACGCAATTTCGTCATTTTCTTTTTTAGATTTCAGAAATTTAATGTAGAGCTTTTGTTTTCTTTTTGATGATTTAACCAAATTATTGGTCATCCATGGATTTTTAAGTTGTTTGTTTTTTATTTCACTGACTAATTTTGGGCAGACATTGTCATAAATACTATGAAAAATATTCGCGAAATTATCAAACGCGCTATTGGGGTCTGCAGAGGAATAGACATTCTTCCATTTCTCTTCGTGCAGCTTCTTTTTAAGTTTATCTAGATTTTTAAAACATGAAAGATAGGAAAATGATCTGAAAAATCTGCAATAAAAATACCGGATTCAAAACTTGTACCTAAAACGCTATTAGTTAAAATATTATCAATTGCTGACGAAGTAGTTTTTGTAATACGCGTAGGCTTAAATATGGTTGGTATAATATTAAATTCAAATAATGAATTAAAAAAGTTTTTTGTATTTACAAACTTTTCGTAACACATGGCATCCAAGTTTAAATCACCGGCAAAAAAAATATGCTTGTTTTGTATACTCATTTTCGATATAATGCTTCTAAGGCTATTATGAAAGTTAATTTGCTTACAGCATGGCGGTCGATAAAACGAGGAGATTAAAAAAGGTTTACCAGTTTTAATTAAAATTTCTATACACAAAGTTTCAATATGTTTATTTACTTAACAGAAATTATTTTTTGGTTTAAATATGAATTTGTCAAGAATATAGATTGCAATGCCGTCTCCCTTGCTTCTAACACGTGGTTGGCTTACAATTTTATACGATGATAAATTATACAAGGAATTTTCTGACAAAGGCAGTTTTGCATCTTCCCAAGTTTCTGAGATACATATAACATCAAAAAGATAGTTTAAAGAGTAATAAAAATGTTTAAAAGCTTTAAAGTTTTTATTCATTGATCTTGTGTTTATACTTAAGATGCTCAAATCTTTGTTGTTTTTTTCTATATTAAATTTGTCAGGTTTATAGTATGAGTTGTCGAGACAACTTATGTTTATATCACTCAAAAAATTATATTCATTTTTATTAGTTTTTAAAGATTGTAAAATTGGGGATTCAAAGTTTAAAAAATTATTTGATACATTATGTATGGTATTCGAACTCATTTTTTCATTTGATCATTAAATAATTTAAATATGATGAAAAGAATAAAAAATAGATAATAAAATAAACACAAATGAATCAGTTTTACTTATCTTTTTTAACCGTCGTATCGCCTAAACTTGCATTAACGTCGTTTTTATTTGAAGCCCATTCCCGAATGATCAGCTTATCGTAAGAGATGCATGCATATTTACCAGCCGCTCGTTCCACCTTCATCTGCTCTCGTAGAGATTTCTTAATTGTGACAGTTTCGGCACAAAAATCTTCATTATTATAAATAAATTTACCTTTTAATTGAGATGTTTTTTTTAGAATTTCCACTTTATCTTTATAGTCTAACAGTTTTAATACAATTGTTCTTTTTGCTCAAATCTCTCTGACCAGTTCTATGAGCTCTTTCAATTCTAATATTTGTTAACCCCAAATGCTCCTCAAAAACCTTACTGACTTTCAATTCGCTGTCAATCCACGTTTCGCCTTCGTTTTCTTTTAACCCGTCAATCCTTAAAATTGTTTCTGCGAGATCTATCCTCCATCTCTCTTAATTTACTTTTTATTTTAACATAGTTGGTATTATTATTTCGCTTATCGATACAAGATGTTGTTGTTTTTTCTTGAGAAGCAATAGCGGTCTTAATTTTTTCTTCAAAAAGGTGTTCGTGAAAATTTAAGCTTCGTTTGATTTCTTCAACGTCTTTTTCTAGTATCTTTATTTGTTTTGCATAATCATTAACCTTTGAATCTACTTTATCCAGCCTATCGTATATAATCTTTGTGTTGGCGCTTAATATGTTTAAAACGTTTTTTTCCTGTTGTTTCATCATTTCGTCGATTTCGTTTTTAAATTCTTTAAACATTTTTTGTATTGTTTTTTTTACCTGATCAATTGTGATAGCCATAGTTACTCAATATATTTTTATTTCAAAATATAAATTTACGTATTTGTTTATTTAAATAATTCAAAACAATCAAAAAACAATTTTTTTTTAGAAAAAACTTTTTTAACTAACTTAGATCCCTGTCAAATTCCAACAAAAAATTCCAACGAAATTCCATTGAAATTACAAATTTCAACGAAAAAATTCCAACAAAAAAATTTTCAAAACAACCACTTTTTTTAACTAACTTAGATCCCTGTCAAAGACAATGACGTCAGAAAATGTATTGGAGCGGAGTTTTTCCAAGACAGTTTTGTCAAGGCACGGTGGTCAGTCAATAGCTAATTCAAAATTCCAGGACTTTTCAAGGAAAACTTTGGGTTTTTTAATGATATATTGATTTTGGCAAGCAAAAAAAAAAAAAAATATATATATATTGATTTATGAAAAATAACTAGGTGAAAGGTGCCTATGATGGCATACCGGTTATATCTGATAATATGAATACGCTAATTTAATATTATTATTAGTCGAGTTACGTCATTTTCTATTTTAAAGTAGTTTCTAGGCTTTTCTATACGCGGTTTTTTTTTAATTTTATTTACTAACAACGCGTATTACGGGTTGCTTACTGCTAGTTTTCATAAATATTGGATATGGCAAAAAAGTGATTAGACCAACATGTCTATGCTGACTTAACATTAGTTTTAGTAAAAATACGTCCCTTATGCACAAATATTGCTTTTATAATTAACGAAAATCGATTTTGGGATGTGTTGTTGTATTTTTCATTTAAATATTTAAGATTGTGATTTTAATATTAGTGAAATTTTCATGCATTTTATTTCCAAGTTTTGTGCATTTAGTGGAATACTTATTTTAATTTTATCTTTAGAAAAAGGCAGACTTAGCTTGTTTAAATGAAAATGACGACTTCTTCCAATGATGGCATACGAACGAGTTAAGTGTGTTGCAATATTGACGAATATTAAACCTTTTATTTTTCATAAAAACAACATATTTGTCAATGAAGTAAAAAGTAATTTTTACGTCACTAAAGAATTTTTGGTGAAAAAAAACACACATAAAAAGCAATATCTCTTATGAGCATGCCCCGAATTGCTACACTGCTGCTGTGTAGCAGTGGGTTAATTATGATGATTTGCGTAATTTCTGGCATTTCTGAGGGTAGACTCTAAGGTCAAATGAAATTGTCAAGTTTCCCCTGATGCTAACCAGCCCCATCCTTCCCTATATCATTATTGGAGCAGTAGTTGCCTATGATGGCATTCTTGTACTTTTTTAAAAATAAAAATAGCTGATAAAAAAAATGAGACTGATGAAAACTCCTAGGTTTATTATTGTTCTACATGTAACAAAGAATGTATCCATTTTAAAACATTTGTTCTTGCTCTTCATGATATTGAATAATGAAGTTTCAAAGTTAAGTATGCCATCATAAACACTTTTCCCCGAGATGTTAATAAAACTGACAGTAGCATCAAACTAAATTTTTTTTTTTGGGATCACAGAAAACACATAATTATCAAATTCAGTACAATCCCACACTCTGTTTAAGATTACGATGATTACAAAATAATGAACATGATTACATAATAATAAAAATGATTACGAATGAAACGAATCAATGAAAAAACATGATTACGAAATAATGAACTATTTCATGAAAAAGTTTTAGAGTTTCTAAAAATTATTGCTGAAATGGGTGTTTTTCAAGACCTTTCAAATTCCAGAACTTTTGTGGCCCGCCGGCCTTCCTGCAAGGTGTTTTGTCAACACACCTTGTTGTTAATAAAACAAATTTAAGATTTTTGCACAATTTTAAGAAAAAATGCACGTTAAATTTACGACAAATTGAAAGATTTTTTAAATAATTTTTTAATTTTGTTTTTCCGAATTTTATAACATGATAAACTTTAATATTAGGTTAAATGATATAGAAACTCCATGATTTCTATTTTTTAAACGTGTATGCTCTGATTCATGAACATTAATATTCTTGAATATACTAACAGGTATATGCTTATAATCAAATTATTGACTGGAATTTATTTTAAATTTTAAGTACACTGCCAAAACAAATGCCAATTAAAAAAAAAAAAAATTACAATTAACTCAATAGTTTGCCTAGATAAAATTAAAAAAAAAAAAAAAAGCGTAAAATACAATAACATAAAAATTAAATAAAAAAACATTTTTTTAACATAATTTATAATTCATGTTTGGTATATTGCTAAAAAAACTTTTACCAAAACAATTTAAATTTTCAGTAAAACCGAAATTAATTTATCTATGTATATTTAACACATATTGCATTTTAATCTTCTATTTGTTGCATTGGTTTAAGATCTTCGGCTATTAGAAACTCGCAACCAGTTGATTCTTTAATATCTGAAATTCCTAACGTCGGCCAGATTTCTTTTAATATAAGGCCATCGTGTGGATCGACTTCAAAAACACACTAAAAAATTAAAATTAAAGCATTTAAATAATTTTAATACATTAAATTAAAGATTTAATACTAATTATAAGAAAAGATTCAAATTTTTGCTTCAACAGTTTAAAAAACTATTAATGAAAACGTTTGTTTTAAACTTTTAACGAACACTTTGTTGCATGAGAATTATAGGGTTCTATCTGTTTTTTTTTTTTTTTTTTTTTTTTTTTTTTTTTGTTTAAAGAATTTAACAATTAAAGCCTTAATAAAAAATTATTAATAAAAACAAACAACTTAAAAAATATTATGAATAATATTTTTTAAGTTAAGAATTTTTTTTTTTGTATATATTTAGGTGCTCCCAGAAGTCCTTACGGTCTTATCATAGAGCACCGCGGGAGAGAATTTAACAGGAAAATCACACCTCCTTCCGTACCAATGTCACTTGTTGGGCTAGAGCTGGCGTCGAACCTCGGACCTCTGGGTTCTGAGCCAGAATTCTAACCACTGCGCCACGGCTGAATAATAAAACTTAAATAGTTAAATATCGAAAGTTAAGTTCTTACAACATAAAAAAATGCAGATAGAACCCTATAATTCTCACGCAACGACTTATTACTAAAAACTTTTAGGGGTAGTTGCAACTAGAGTCGGGCTGGCGAGGGAGGTTGGGAGTATTTTCCCCCCGGGCCCCTGCTATGTCTAAAGGTGCTGGGCTTCTCTATAAATCAAGATATACAAATAAAACATACAAAAATACAAATTAATAATAACTAATTATTGTGAATATGCATCAATTTTTATTTTCCTATACCCTTTTAAGAAAAAACTACGTGATTAAGAGTTTAACGTATTTTTGCTAAATATTTTGCTACCTTTAAGAGCTCTATCTGTCTCCCCCTCCCGGGCCCTTAGTGCCAGTCCGACCCTTCAGTTTTTATTAGATAAAAAAGAAAAAAGAAAAAAGAAAAAAAAAAAAAAAATGATGGTTTTTTTTTCACATTTGATTTTTGTCAAAAAGCTTGTATTAATCAAAATTAAATGTGAGTTAAAAAATAAACCAAAAATGAAGTCTCCGGAAACAAGTTAACTTTTTTTTTGAGTGTATAAGTGTTATGTTTTTTTTTAAATATAAATTAATGTTGAATTTTGATTAACATTAAAAAGCTTTTTTATATGATTACCAATGATTTCCTAAATCCATAACTAGATTCTAATAGGCAAAACCTATCGTTTAAAAATATTTTTACTGATGGAAGGGTAGAAATCAAGGGTTTTTTTTTTCTTTTCTTCTAAACAATTGAAACTCATAATACTTTTCCTTGATAGAATCGAATCAACTTGACATATTGCATATTTTCTTGCTAATTGAGTTTATGATGCAGTAATAAGATGTATAAATCAAAGGACTTTAATCAAAATTCAGAAAATGAAACTGAAATACGATATAAGATTTCAAACAACTTTTTTATTAAACAAATGATAGCGAGATGTCAGTTTGTCTACTTAGGAAAGATAAGCTTATTTGCATATTTTTTACTTAGAAAAGATAGGCTTACAGTTTATCATTGGTATTGCTGTGTAAATCAGAAACCTGCAAAAGTGTTTTGATTTTGCTAACGTGAAAAACATCCTTTTAAAAATAATTCTTATTTCCTCTTTATTAATTAGAAAAAAAATTGTACAAAACAAAGTGTAAATAATTTTTTTGATTTGAAATTTGCAAAATTTTATTTCTTTTGATCTGTACTTTGTTAATTTTATAATAATAGACTTAAAATTATAATTTACATTTTAATCATTGTAACAGATTATTTAATATTAATGAAATAAGAAGCTAAGTTTTTAACCAGTTTTTAAGAGTTTGTTTGAAAAAAATAACTTTATGTTGTTATATAGTTTTTTGCTCCGTGTTTGTGTATGGAAACTATTAAGGGAAGGGGTTTGGATTGCAGTTTTTTTTTTTAGATACTGGAACCTTTCAAAATGTTCAAATATTATATTTTAAGGAACTAATACTTTGAAAATCACTTTAAATAAAAATGCCTTTTATCTTCATCAACATTTAGAACTAGGTTACCTGAATGTTAACAAAAAAAAACAATGATCCGATGGCGATCACAAATAATACCGAATATGTATTAACATATAATTTTAAGATCTTAACTGTTTTTTATATTAATTATATCACTTATATTCTTTATATTTTTGTATCTGAAAAACAACAACAAAACTCTATTTATAAAAAAATTTCGTTCAATAACAAAAAAAAAACACTATTGTCAAATAGTAGCCATATAATTGTTATTTAGTTCGTTATAGCCATATTGGCGCTATTTACTGGTTATATCTATTGTGGTATTGGAATGTGGTTTTTTCTTTTATGCTAATTCAATTTTCTTCCAATCAAACAAAATTAAAAAAAAAAAAAGTAAAATCTTATAATAAAAATATTTTAATTGGGCACTACTTGAATATTTTCTTTTTGAGTGAGCAGTTATGCAAAGCAGTTATGCTTTGCAAGAGATTTGCATTTGACTGCAGTAAATCTCGTTATTAAAATAAGGAAAAATTTACACTTGGTGCTAGACTAACCTGGTTGTGTATATAAATTTAAAAATAAAGGAGAAATGGTAAAGAATCAAAAATTTAAGTTAAAAAAAAGTATAAAACCAGAAACATATAAAAATTAAAAAACAACATATGCATAAAAAAAAAAAAAAAAAAAAGTTAAAATAAAGTTACAGAAAAAAAGTTCAAATATTTAAAAAAAGATTTTGTGTGCAAACCTTTTCTGTTATGATCATGTCAACACATCGTTTGCCAGTTATAGGCAAAGTACATTGTTCAAGTATCTTCAGCTGATTTCCCTATGAAGTTGAAATGAATCAAGTCATCGTTTATTCATTTACAAAAAAAAAAAAAAAAAAAAAAAAAAAAATTATGCCAAAAAAAAAAAGATATATAGAAGACAACAAAGTATCATGATAAAATTGAATATTGCATAACAACAATAAATGTTGCATTATATATAACTAAAATGTAAAAGTCAACAGGTCAACAGAGAAATTTTATTTTAAATTTAGATCTTTTGTTAAAACTATTTCTATATTTATAAAATTTAGTAGTGATATTACCAATAATATAATACAAGAAGAATTTAAAATAAAATGCATTTGATATGAACAAATATGAGTTACTTGTTATTTGTAACCATACTTATTCAGATGTATAAACACCAAATATAATATTTGTGGAAATACTGAATTAAATATTTAAAACTGAAAGATCCTACGCTGATCAACACAATTTCAAGAATATTATAATTATAGTAGATTTTATACATTAACTTGTCTAATTGTGTTTCTAATTGATTAAAAATAGTGACAGCTCTCACGAATTCACATTCTATAATATTTTTAATAATCACTTTCTGATTCGACACATTTCTCTTCTAACATTTCAATTATTCAACGATGAATGATATAAGACTGTTAACCAAGAGTGTTTTAAGAGTTATAACAAAGGAAAACAGATTGCTCCAAATCGAATCACATCAAGTTTTAGGCATAATTGGACATAAAAATATTAATAATTATGACTCAACCATTGTCACATCATCGTGATGTTGCTTCTCTTTCTCATTTCTATAAATACTATACTCCTTTTTATGTTGTTCATCATTCAATTAATTATATCCTTTTACTGTGACTGTTTCTAAGTGCTCCAAAAATTCTTGTTAGTTGAGTTTTTTTTCTTCAAATAACAGTTCTATAGAATTCACTCCTATCACCTTGTTTTCAAGATTTATTTTATTAACAACCTTTTAAGTCGTTTTTCAATCACTATCTTGCTCTATAAACTTTATCTTTTCTTTTCCAGTAACTTCCAACTGTCATAGTAGCTTTTTTTTATTTTTGAAACTTTTTGTTTGTAACAAGTAAAAATTAAATAACGGTTAACAAAAAAAAAAAAAAAATTAATAAAATATTAAATAGTTTTTTGTGTTAGCAAAAAAAATATTAGTTTGGATTTATAAACTATATCAATACAACCTCCAATTTATTAGATATGAGACCCCCCCCCCGCCTTTATTTTACTTTTTATTATATATAAAATCATAGGATAAAAAAACTTTTAAAATTCAATAAAATTATTTAG
>NC_061169.1:25054736-25072236 GCF_022113875.1 Hydra vulgaris | reverse complement strand
GGAGAAAAAAATTGTTATAAATACCAAGTCATATCAAGCTCCATGGATGTCTAAAGGCTTATTAAAATCTTCAAAGAAAAAAAAAAAGTTGTATGAAAAATTCTTAAAAAAAAAAAACGTATAAAAATGAAACAAACCACAAACTTTATAAAAATATATTTGAAAAAACTAAACAACAATCAAAAAAAATTTACTATTCGAAGTTGTTATAAAAAAACGGAAATGCCAAAAGTATGTTGAGCGTAATTAAAGAAATTATTGACAGAAAAAAAAATGGAATAAGTATTCAACCAAAGAAACTCTTAGTAGATGGTAAAATTATATATGACAAGTCAATAGTAGCTGGAAATCTAAACAGCTTCTTTCTTAATATTGGTCCAAACTTAGCTGAAAAAATTCCTTCAGACTCATCATCGTTTGATTCTTATTTAAAAACATATGATAAAGTCATGGACGAATCTAAACTAGATATTAATGAGTTACGATATGCTCTAGATAATCTTAAAAACAACACAAGTGTAGGTTTTGATAATATTAGCATAAATGTTGTTGAATCAGTTTTTCATATTATAGAAACTCCTTTTTATCACATTTTTAATCTTTCTCTTCAATCTGGAACAGTTCCAGAAAAATTAAAAATTGCACGGGTCTTGCCTATTTTTAAGTCTGGCGATGATACAGATTCTTCAAATTATAGACCAATATCAGTTTTACCATACTTTTCTAAGTTACTCAAGCGTATAATGTATAATAGGCTAAACAGCTACTTAACAGTAAATAACATGTTGTACAACAAGCAATTTGGCTTTAAAAAAAATCATTCAACTGATCACGCTTTGACCGAGTTAGTAACTCATGTAACCAATGCCTTTAATGATGACCGTTTTACATTAGGAGTATTTATTGATCTGTCTAAAGCCTTTGACACAGTCAACCATGTCATTCTTTTAAAAAAACTTGAACATTATGGAATAAAAAACAATAATTTACTATGGTTTAAAGATTACTTATCAAACAGACAGCAATACATTCAATATGAAAATGTTAAAACGACAAAAAGTATAATAAAATGTGGAGTTCCTCAAGGCTCAATCTTAAGACCGTTACTGTTTTCTCTTTATATAAATGATCTATCTCTTACCTTGAACATACTAAACTTTATTTTGTTTGCTGATGACTCCAATCTGTTTTATTCTCATAGGGATATTAAAACCCTCTTTAAAGTAGTTAATGAAGAAGTAAACAAAGTAAATGAATGGTTTATTTGTAATAAACTTTCACTTAACGTTAACAAAACTAAATTTATTCTATTTCACAAACCAACCAAAACAGGAAACCTTCCTTTAAAATTACCCAATCTTAAAATCAATAATATAAATATTACTAGGCAAACAACTGTAAACTTTTTAGGTATTATTTTAGACGAAAATTTAACATGGAGGAAACATATAAACACTCTTGAAAGAAAACTTTCAATAAACATTGCAATGATGTATAAAGCAAAACCATTTTTGGATATAAGATCTCTAAAAAGTTTATATTTTTCCTTCATACATAGCTTTCTAACTTACGGCAATATCGTATGGGCAAGCAACAGCTACGCTAAGTTAAAGAAAATTTATACTAAACAAAAACATGCATGTAGAATTGTATTTGGAGTAAAAAGAACTGTGGCTTGTGAGCCACTTTTACGTAAACTAAATGCATTAAATGTGTTTAAAATTAACATATTCCTCGTCATACAGTTCATGTATCAAATAAAACATGGACTGTCTCCAGCGATATTCTATCCTTATTTTAGAGAAGTAAGCCATAAATACCCCACCAAGTTCTCAGAAAATAACTTTGTAACTTAAAAGTATAATCTAAAGTTATGTTCTTATTCAATTCAGTACAGGGGTCCAATTTTGTGGAAAAACTTTCAGCATATTGTTAATATTAAAGAAAAAACACTTCCGCAATTCAAATGTAAATTAAGACGTTATCTAGTACTTACGGATTTTAATATAGCAGATCTTCTATGTCACTTTTTAAATTTTAAAATTTATTAAACTAAATTAGCACCATAAATTTAAAAATCTAGACCATTTAACAGTACTAAGAATTGCAATGTCTTTATCATACTTTCATTGAATATATATATTCTCTTAAAGTTACCTACAATTTTCTTGATATATTTTATAATAATGGAACAGAATTTTTATTTGAATTTTGAATTATTTTGAAAGAAAATAATATATACAAATATATATGTCAAATCACATCCAATTTATAACCAAAAACAGAAAATTTTTGTCATTTTTATTACTATATTTTAATCATTTCTTTTTATTTTTTTTATTTATCTTCAATTATTTTAATACTTTTTTTTTTCTTTTTAACTTTGTTTCTTAACATTTTAAATTGTCTTTTTTTAAATACTTTTGTTTATATATTACAGATTATTGTGTATTACGGATATTTATTTGCGTTACTATTGGGGCTTGGTGATAAGGCTATTTTATGTCTTCTTCTTGCTCCAGCCAATTGTACTTTTTATATTGTTGTACTTTGTAAATATTTTTAACAACGAAATAAACTAATAAACTAAAAAAAAAAAAAAAGTTATATCAACAAGTAGTGATTCTTTTATTGACAATGGGTTTTTTTTAAATTTACAATGAATATTTTTTAAAGCTTGTCATGATTAAAACTACTATTAGCTAATGCCAATTAAAATTATTCAAATGATAAAATAATTTTATTAATATAGAATAGATTCAGAATATTTAACCTCCAGGCACAAAAAGATTTTTATCTCATAAAAAAGATGAGTGTATTTACTTTGTAGTAGTAGTAAGTATATATACACAACATATACATAGTTTTTTAATTAAACCTCTCCAAAATATCTTGAAAATCACTTACCAAACCTAAAATTCCATTTTCACTCTGTAAAACAACATTAACATTGGGTTTTAAGTAATCACTTGCAAGAATAGGAATACCAATTCCAAGATTTGCTATGACATGTAGTTAAGAATGAACTTTTAAAATATAAACTTTCATAAATTAATTGGTTAAACAACATTTTTATAACTGCTAATACTAGTATTTACTAGGTCTGCACAATATTAATATATTTTGCATAGCTTAATTTGAGAAATGCTTATTTTAATGAAAATGAAGATTATTACAGAAAAGAAAGAACTGAAGAAAGCATTTTTATTTTGTTGTAACACCTTTTAACTATCTACTGCCTGTCTTATCTGGAAAAATAAATTTCTTATCTTAAATTTTTCTTATCTTATCTGCCTGTATTAAAGCCCCTGTTTGTCACCAATTTAATACAAGATCATCAGTGACATCACCCATGATCAGGCTGACAAAACATATGGCACATCAGGAAAACAAGTTTTGTTGACAAAAAAAAAAGTTTAAGTTTTAAAGGTAAACATTTTAAATTTTTTTTAAATGTCTGTACATTAAAATTATTTTTTAAGTTTTGTCAAAACAAAATTTCAACCATTTTGTTGAGAAAATGATTACAAACCTTTATTTTTTTCATTCGGGTTTGCATTATTTTTCAATTAAATAGTTTTATTTATTTGGCTTTTAATTCCAGTAAATCATTGACAGTTTATCCAGTGTCATTTACACCGTCAGCAATTAGGCTAGTGACAACAGATTGCAATTTTTTGAATAGAAAAGCCATGACCTTAAATGAACCTGCAATTGAAAACTCATTTTCAACATATAAAGAAACTTTGCAAATATCAGAATTCAATTCAAAACTTGCTTACCAACCTCAACAAAAATAAAAATAAACATCAGAAACATAAACAAACAGAAAATATAAGAAACTATATAGTATACATTATATACAACTACTTGTTAAGCTAAATTATTGAAACAAAAATAAAAATTCATTTCTTAGCTTTAGTTAACTTACACTTATATAATGAATACATGTATAGCCAGTCCTTGGCTATACATGTATTCATTATATAATTAAGGTCGGCATTAGGCATTGCAGACCTAAAAGTATTCAGCAAAAAATTGCAGATTCTAGATATTGATATTTTTTACATAAAAATAAATTTCAAACAATTTTTTGATAAATAAAAAAACAAAAAAAAAACAAAAAAAAAATTATATGAAAAGATACCATACATTCCATCTTTAAGTTCAAGCACAGCGCGCTTGATTATTCGTTCTCGTAATAAGTCTGATTCACACTTTGGTGCATCATCAGACTTACTATGGTGGAGTCTTAGATACTAAGAATATTGAAAAAAATAAGTGAAACTAATTTTGAAATACAAATAATATTTATTAATTCTCATTAACATTGTTCTAGTTTTATTAAATTTAATAAAAGCATTTAAAAAAACCAATTTCTACTTCTTCATAATACTTGGCTTCGTTGCGTTTCCCAATGGATAATAATATATTTTTATTATTAATTTTATCTATAATTTTTATAATTAATATATAATTTAAAATTAATTACTTCGATTCTTTTTTCATAACGTTCTCCTTTGACGACACGATCAACATAAATACTTGGAATATGAATTTCATCGGGAGAAAAGCTTCCGGTATCTACAATCTCTTCTACCTAAAATTTAATTTGAGTATTAGTCAAATATAGTCAAATAGTCAAGCTTGAAGCTTTTTTAATTATAAACAACAAACATTTATTTTGTCGTCTGCATTTTTGTCTCTCCAGACACTGTATACACTAGGGATGGCTCTTTTACTTACTTTTTTTTTACTTATACGAGTAAAACAATCTTTATCAAAAAGTAAATTACATAAGTAATTTTAAACGTTTTATGTAAATTTACATTTCCGTATAAGTAATTAATTTTTTTGAAACGACTTTTACTTTATAATGTAAGTTTTTTTACTTTCAAAAGTAAGTTATGTAAAAAAAGGTTAGATCAAAAAGTAATTTACTTTTACATGTAAAAGTAAGTCACGTGAAAAAGCTGTTTACTTTTACATTTAAAAGTTAATTACTTTTGAAAATTACTTTAGATAATATAAAAGTTACTCAAACTGTAATTTACATTTACCTTTAAAAGTAACTAATTAAAAAAAATTATATTAAAAAGTAACTTACATATAAAAGTAAATTACATAAAAGTAATATGCTAGCAAATGTAAATTAAATTTACAAAAAAAATATTTTTTTTTAAGTAAGAAGCTTCTATATTAAAAGTAATAACAAATCTTTATTAAAAATAAGTTATATAAAATAAAGTTAAAATTACATAAACTTTTATTTTATATAATTTGTAAAGTAAATTAAAAGTAATTTATATAAAGTAAATAAATTTACTTATATTTTACAATAACTTGGACAGGATCTTGTACAAAAGTAATGCAAAAAAGTAAAATTTTAAGGAATAAGGCATAAAACATTTAGTTTTCCCCACCATTCGATTTGCTCGGTTTTAAATATTTCTTTCATGTAAAGTTTGAAAAAATCAATAATAGGGTTCCGCCCATGATTAAAACTCTCTAGTTCCAGTCATGATAGTTTTAGCTATAATAAATATTCTCTGAAGCAAACCGTCTCAACAATGTTCACTCTCTGGCCAACCATTCGAAAGGTCTGGAATTTAAACAAAGCTGAAACAAGGCAGTTAGCAGAAAGCGCATACACTTATCGAAGACTCAGAAAGGGCAGTTTATTTGAAAAGGAAATAATTGGCATAATAGTTACATATATATACATACACACAATTGGCATAATATATACATATATATACATACACACATACATATGTATGTGTGTATGTATACATACATATACACACACACATACACATATATACACACACACATACACATATTCATTTAAACACACATATACATACAACATACATACCCATATTCACAGATAAATACATACACATACACACATATATACATACATATACACGCATACTTATGCACTCACATACATATATACAAATAGACACATGCATACATATGTACAGACATATACACACGCATATACATATATACACATATACATGCACACATATAAAATAATGTTATAATAAGATTTATATCACATGTATCAATACCAAAAGCAATAATAATAATGACCCACAATAATTCCAACATTTTAAAAACAGTAAAATCGCAATCTCTCCAAAAAAAAAGAGCGGGTTTTAAATTGTGTAAGAGTTTAGTGATTTAAGGTGAAGAAGTAATTTATTCCAAGATTATACGCATTGGTTTGTGATTGATTTATGACCGCACTTAACCAAAGAATGATTTGGGATAGATAATTTAAGGTTATTACAAGATCGAAGATAATAACAAGAACATTTTATAGCAGTAAAGAAATTACAAAAAGAAGGAGGGAGGTTTACTTACTTGCTATTGCAAACAAATAGACAATTTAATAAATGAATAAGATCACACAATTTCAGAGTTTTGGATAAAAAGTATAGGATATTAGAATTAGAACGATATTATTGAAAGTATATTATTTTTAATGCCTTGTTTTGCAAATTAGATATTCTTAAATAAGCTTTTGTCTGGCTTTGTCCTCAAACCTGAAAAGCATATCATAAATGTGATCCAAAAATAGCATGGTATGTGTTGAGCAGAGTTTCATGATTGACATAATGTCAAACTTTGGATAGCATCCCATTTGATCTAGATAGTTTCACTGCTAAATCTTTAAGGTGAGAGGAAAAAGATAGATTCGAGTCAATTTTGATTCCAAGATATTTTAAAGAAATTAAAGGAAAATGAAAATGATGATCTCAGTTTTGCTGGTATTAGGACTTGATTTGTTAGATTGCAGCTATTGAAGAAGATTAGATAAATCATAATTTATATGTTTGTTGATTTTTTTTTAATGATTTGTTTGTAAGGATTTTGTTTCATCAGCATAATGGTAAGCAGTTAAAAATTTTAAAGACATATTGAGATCATTTAAAAAATACGGAAAATACCTATGGACCTAATACAGATCCTTGTGATACACCTGTGGAGAAAAATATTGGCAAAGATTTAGCATCATTGATGGCGACAAACTGTGACCTATTAAAAAGATATGATAAAAACTATTGGTGAGCAACACCGTAGTGTTCTAGTTTACTTAGGAGGATTAAGTGATCTTCCTGATAATAGATTTTCTTCAAATTTTGCATACATACTCTTGCTTGATGACAACACAATATTCAAAAATTGGTTTTGTAATAAGTCAATTTAGTTAATTTTAATTAAGTTTATTTTGTATATGGAAAAAAGAATAATAATTTTTAAAATATGTATATTGATTGTTTTTATACTTATAAACGCGTTTAGCATATTTGGATAAGGTGTTGACTTTGTAAATGGAATGTCTGTGGCTTAAAACATACATTGAACTTTTTTGTTTTTTCACATACGCACACAGCTGAATGTTAATAAAATAATACGGTAATATCAGAAAAAATTGATTGCAAAAAATGTGTTTTAATAACATATAAAAGCATTGGGTTTTAAAAACTTGTTTTTAATTTTACTTGTTTTAACTACATTAATGAAATGTGTTATGTGCTAAATAATATCATTAAAATTAGACTATCAAAATTGAAAACATTAAATTATAATAAGTTCTTTTGCATTCTGATAAATAAACTGATTTGGAAATGACACTTAACTTTATATTGATAGTATAATGGTGTATTTATGCTGTACTAAATACGCTGTTGTTCCAAATAACCCATCATCAGTGTGAACAATACAATTCAATTTATAAGATAATTTTTTCTTTGTTCTTCAAGCTTTTACTTTTTTGCTTACAACATTCTGTTTTAAAATAATTTGTGCAAATCAAACCATTGTTGAAGAATTATTTCAAAAAAACTACAACATATTTATAATAAAAAAAAAGAAGGGATACTTAACGCACCTCAGCTATGGTTACTTTAGCTGATTTTGCCATAGTTGCATTGAAGTTACGTGCAGATTTTCTAACAAAAAAGGTTTGTTATAAACTTTCAACAAATTTGTGCATTTAAAACAAAATTATATATATAAAAAAATGAACTTTTTTAAAGTTGTAATTTATAATACAAATTAAATATCAAATTAGTGTTAAATTTATATAAATTATTATTTTTATAAGTAATACAAATTTTAATAGAATATTATTAATTACATAAAATACAATTTTAATATAATTATATTGCACCTGAAAATCAAATTTCCCATTCTATCAGCTTTCCATGCCTTGATAAGTGCAAAGTCTCCAAAGATGGCTTCTTCCATAATATAGTTTCTTCCATTAAAAACACGGTGCTAAAATAATGTAATTCAGAAAGTAATAATGTGCGGATGCATATATTAGACGCTAGATAATTAGTATTGAGTCTCGGTTTACTGTATGTATCAATATCGGTGCAATACCTTACAGTATTGATATTGAGGTCACGCGATTGTTAGGTACTGATACTATCATTTGGTATTACAGCTCGGACCATCACATTTGTATTTTATTTTTATAAATAAAAAATTAAATTTATATAATAACTGAGATATATATTATTGGCTCATTAGAAATTCTCAAGGGTTGTGTGGTATCGTTTGACATCAATATAAATATTCACTTGCCATTATTATCTCCACCACAATGCTATACTGAACTTTCAAAGTAAACAAGCAAATTTTTTATTTTGAAACACAAATATAAATTGAAAAGAAATTCTTTGATGACTGAGGAACTAAAAAAATTATTAAAAACCAGAAGTACAGAAAAAACATAGGAGATGCAATCCCAAATATGTAATCAATTTAGTAATACTTAATAACCTTAATTAGCATATTAAATCAATGTATCTGAACTAGCATCTGGTATTCCTAGAAACAAACTAAGAATTAAGAACATTGAAAAAGCCTAAAACTACTACAGTTGCCTTCCTATAAAACAAACTAAATATTTGTATTTCTTGTTTACAGCATAATAATAATAATAATAAAAATTTCTCTGACTTAACCTTACATACTATTAGAAAACAAGGTATTAATCTATGCATAGAATTTGTTAAAGTTTCTACAGATGGAGGCAGAAGCTTCCTAAATACTGTTGTGAACTTTTTTAAGAAGAAAAAGAACTTGAAAATAAATTTAAGAATAGCAGATTTAAAAAGATCAAACCTTACTCGTTAAAGATACTCCTGAAATAATAATAAAAACCCTTAAATCAGTGCTTCAGAAAAACTTAGTGTTGAAGATTTATATGTATGTCTGTATGTCATAAATGACCAAATAATAAAAAATTTATTATTTGGTCATTTATGACATACAGGTTAAAAAGCCTGCTTGTGTTATAGCAGTGAATGTACAGTGGATATAGAAAACCATAGAACCATTCTTTATCTTGATTCCTACATGATTATTCTTGTGTTGATGCATATATAAAAAATTGATCCATGAGATCTTTCATCGATATTATGAATTAACATTTAATATCTCAACATTAATAAAAAATTACTTTTCCTAAAAAATTTAATTGCACTGCATGAGCTCAATAAATGATCTCATTGAAGCAGTAAATAAAACAACAGGGTTTCATTTATCAGAGTTGAGTAGCTTTGAGTTGTGGTTAAAAAAACACTATGTATTTAAAAAAAGATCCATGGAGTTTGATGAGACAATAATATTGCAAATAAAACTTCAAAACTAATGGATAAACTTCAATTGGAAGACCAAAATAAGGTACCAAAGACTACTTTCTGTAGTCAAAACCCAATGCACATATAAATCTGTAGAAAAAGGCTTTTTTTAGATGTAAAAAAAATTATGTTTAGATTCTTTTCTGCATCTAAAAGATGTCATGGAAACCCATATTATTTTGCCATGTTTTTTCTTTTGCACGCAGGAAAACTCCTGTTGTTGATTTTGAACCTAAAAGATTATAATAACTCATATTATGTAGAAGTTATGTAAGTTATTACTTTGTAAATGTTTTCAAGTTTATTTTATTTTATAATTAAAAGCTATGTAATATGTTATAATACATTAACATTTGGACAAACAAACCCTAAAACTTATAATAAACATAACAAAAGTTAGAATTAATAGCAGTAACAATCCCAAGACATAAATACCCCATCCTCACTTATTGTAGCTGGTTTTTTAAAAAATTTTTGTAGCCTAAAAATAAATTAATATTCATTAATATAATTTTGGAATTCTTAGCAAGTGAAACTAATTTGTACTATGATTAAATTATACTAAACATAACAACAAGTAAAAAAAAAACCCATAAGAAACACCATTAAGTCTAATATCTCTGGTCAAGAGCACAATACATTGCTATGTTGCATGAAAACTAAATTCTACAACATAATAAACCACTATAGTAAACTCAACTGTAGCGGTGAATTCTACTTCAGTAGATGCCTTCAATTGTAAAAAAAAATAAAAAAATAAATTAAATAGCAAGCATATGTATTACCTCTTTAGGAAGACTTGCAATTTTGACGGAACCATCACGATTATATTGTATTGGTATACCACCTCTATGAATTTGTGTTTCATAACCGGTAGCTGTAAAAAAAGCAGGAATACCAGCACCTCCTGCTCTTATTCTTTCTGCTAATGTTCCCTAAATATATTTTATATATATTTTTATTAAAACATACCCAATAATATATATTATTATAAATATAATACATATATATATTAAGCTGTATTGTTGAAAGCTATGTTGTTGAAATGTCAAAGCAGTTAAATTAATGCGGAAGTACATTAAATTTTATTGTTTTTCAAAAATTTTTTAAAAAACCGCAATAATAACGACTAGAAAGTTTTTTTTAATTAGTGGTGTTTTTGTTTTTGTTTTATTAAAAAACATTTTTAAAACATGCGTAAATGTTGCTACATCGACTATCTTATAGCCTGCTGCTACAAGGGAGTGTTTCTACATCAACTATCTTATAGCCTGATTCGCAACGGAGTGCTGCTACATCGATTGACAAATAGCCTGACTCGCAAGGGAGTGCTGCTACATGGACTGACAAGTAGCTTGACTCGCAAGGGAGTGCTGCTACAGCGACTGACAAATAGCCTGACTCGCAAAGGAGTGCTGCTACAACGACTGAGGGTTTGGTTTGGACAGGCAGTCTATCATTTTAAAAAAAAAAAAAAATTTAATTTTTTAAACTTTGTCTGGTCTGGTTTATTAACGCGCTCTTTAAAACTACAGTTTATGGGAAACTCTTTTTGACTACCATGCAAGAGTATATATATATATATATATATATATATATATATATATATATATATATATATATATATAACATAAACTACTAGTTTAGATGAGCATTTTGACGTCACACTGAAGTCGGGGGCTTCAGTACATACATTGACTAACAAATAGCCTGACTCACAGTAAAGTGCTGCTACATCGACTGAGGATTTGGGTTTAGGATGAGGCAGCAATCTTTTCTTTTATTATTCTTCATTTTTTTTCTTTTTCTAAAAACGCGGTATGCTGTAAAGATAAGCAAGAATAGTGAGCAAATGCTCATCTAAACAAGTTATAAAAGATATATATATATATGTATATATATATATATATATATATATATATATATATATATATATATATATATATATATATATATATATAAAATATATATATATATATATATATATATATATATATATATATATATATATATATATATATATAATATATGCATATACACACACACACATATATATATATATATATATATAAATATATATGTATATATATACACACACACACATATATATATATATATATATATATAAATATATTTGTATATATATACACACACACACATATATATATTTATAAATATATATTTATATATATATATACACCTATATTAAAGGGCTTAGATATACAAACATCAAAGGCGTGCGATTGCACTCTATTCCTGATCACTTTTTTTTTTAACTTAACTACAGCTTTTCAAATTTTTGAAAACGCTTAAAAAATGCGCTAAACAAAGTATAAGGAAATAAAACAAGAAACTGCTTTTAAAGATTGTATGCTATAAAAGACATTTATTTAAACTATCGAAAGATATATTGTTAAAAAGTATATTTTTTATAATGAGTGTAAATGTTTTTAAAACAATTTGTACAATTAATTGTATAAATAACAGCGAAAATGATTTTTTTAATACACTTTTGAATCCAGGCTTTTACAGGAAGACGTGCAATTTCACGCCCTTATATGACCACGCAAGTTACATGTTGCTATGACGGTTTGACCATGGCTAATTCAAAAAACATTTTAAAAACGCGCTAAATGAAAAATATTCTAAAAAAGTGAAACTAATTACATCAAAACTTCTTATCAAATGTTTTTATATAAGCGAAAAGATTTTAAATAAAGTAACAATTTACTGAAAAAAAGTTGTTTTTTGACAAACATTTAAATTGTTTAAGTGTTCATTTCTAAAATAAACCTTATTAAAAAAAGTTGTTTATTGAAAAAAAAAAACTTTTGAAAAAAAACTTACTGAAAAAAAGTTGTTTATTGACAAACATTTAAATTGTTTTAGTGTTCATTTCTAAAATAAACCTTATTAAAAAATAAAAACTTGTTTTGTTTTTATAAACGATGACATTCTACAACTACTTAAGTCTCTTTAACGAATTTAATTATAAGAATGATTAAAGTTAATGCATTTAAAAAGATTAACAAAATTTCGTTAAAAAAAAAAGTTTAAGAAAACCCTTACAATTTAATAAGTTTGATCTTAAATACTTTTAAATTATTGAAACGCTTTTAATGAAGTAAAATAAAACACTTCTAATTAATTTAAAAAAAAGTATAAATAAAATGTTTTTTTATTTTATTTATATAACTATGTATTTTTTATGAGAAATGCTTAACTTTTGAACATATTAATTAAATATATTAAAATATATTAAAAATATATTAATTAAATATATTAAAATGTTAAAACAAAGATTGAAATGGTTTTTTAATGCGTAAATCAAATAGACTAAGCATTTTAGTTTGATGAGTTTTGTTTTAGTTGCGTTATATATATATATTTATTTTTTTGTGTTTTTACTTTAACTATGTATTTTTTTTATTTTCTCTTTCGTTAAGATTTATTTATTTTTTTAAATTTTTTTTTCAGATAAGTTTAGGTAAGTTTTTGTAGCGCATTTTTAAATTTTAAAAATATGCTGTGGTCAAATCGTTAAAACATTATTTTTTTTGCGTGGTCATATAAAGACGTGAAATTGCACGTCTTCCTGTGAAAGTCTGGAATCTATAAATTTATTAGTCGTAAACACAACAAAGTTTTTTTTTTTTGTTTTCTCTTGTAAACTTTCTCTCAAAACACTTAAACGCTTTTAAATAAAGTTTTAAAATGCTATTAAATAAATTATCATAGAATATTAAATAAAACTTTTATTTATTTTAAAAGTATTTTTTTTTTAATGATTTTTTTTTTTTTAAACAATTTGTATTCTTAATTTTATAAATATCGACGACAATGAATGCATTCCAATAAACTTCTTTTAAAATAATTGATAATTTAAATAAACAAACTTTATTTAGTCTTTATTTAAACTTTTATTTATTAAGTCTTTTATTAAACAATAACTAGAATAACATTTTTATTTAAAAGAGTTTGTCTAATATTATAAAAACATTAGAAAAGATCGAAGTTTTATAGTTTCTCGTGTTGGTTTGAAAAAGTTTTTAACTGAAATTTTTTGTATTAGGAGAAATAAAAAAAGAAAATTTTTTTAATGAATTTTTTTTCCAAAACAAATTGCATTCTTAATTTTATAAACAACGACAATGAATGCGTTTCAATAAACTTTTTAAAAAAATTACAATTTTTTTTTAAATTATCTTTTTTTTTTTAAGTTTATTGAAACGCATTGATAATTTAAATAAAGTTAGTTTTTTAGTAAACGATAATTAGGTGTAAATATTTTTTTATATAAAAGAATGTCTAATAAATGTTCAAAGTTCAAGTTTTCAAAAAAAAAAAAAAAAAAACTACTTGCGTGGTCATGATTGGAGTGCAATCGCACTCCTTTTCTGTCTACGACTACTTAACATGATATTAATTCAAAGTTTTAAAAAAGAAATGTCAAAACAACTTTTATTATATTTTTACCTTCTTTCATTTCAATTTCTTCAAGTTTATACATTTTTTATTTGTAAATAAATTTAGCAAACTAAATTGAGAAAAACTCATTATTTAGTACCAATCGATAACAATTTACAATCGTTAGGTCATTGCATATTAATTATCATTAATTTGAGCGCACTTTGCAAATGCTTTAAAAATTGTTTAAAAAAATAAAAATTCAATAATCATTTTTGATATATCTAATAACATAATAACTAGAATGAAAACTATTTGAAAAAAAAACTTCCTTATATGACATATATCTTAAATTAGACATTTGTCATTAAATAAAGATACGAATGTTACCTTTCATTAAAAAAATGATTTGTCTCGCTCTAGCATTTAACAAGTATAAAACTGATATATATATATATATATATATCACAGGAAAGTGTGTGATATATATATCACAGGAAGGCTACAATCACACGTCTTTATATGACCAGGCAAACTACATTTTGCTATGACAATTTGACCGCGACTAATTCAAAAAACATTTTTAAAACGCGCTAAATGAAAAATATTCTGAAAAAGTGAAATTAATTACATCAAAACTTCATAACAAATGTTTTTATATTAGCGAAACGTTTTTAAATAAAGTAACAATTTACTGATAATGGTGTTTTTAAAAATATATAATTGACAGTTCTATATATATTTTTTTAATTTATAATATATAAATTGTTTAAGTGTGCATTTCTATAACAAATGTTATTAAAAAATAAAAACTGTTTTGTTTTTATAGACAATGACATTCTACAACTATGAAAGTCTCTTTAACAAATTTTAATAAGAATAATTAAAGTTAATACATTTAAAAAGATAAACAAAGTTTTGTTGAAAAGCAGTTACAATTAAATAAGTTTGATCTTAAACGTTTTTATATTATCGAAACGCTTTTCAATGAAGTAACAAAACACTTCTAATTAATTTTTAAATTAAGTATTAATAAGCTGTTGTTTTTTTACTTTATATAACTATGTATTTTTTATGAAAAATGTTTATCTTTTGAAATAATTAAATAAATGAAAAAAAAGTACAGATGTTAAAACAAAGATTGAAATGGTTTTTTAATGCGTGAATTAAATAGACTAAGCATTTTAGTTTGATGAGTTTTGTTTTAGTTGGGTTATATATTTACTTTTTTTTTGTTTTTGTTTTAACTAAGTATTTTTTTTATTTACTCTTTCGTTAAGATTTTTTTACTTTTTACAATTTTTTTTTAGGTAAGTTTTTGTAGCACATTTTTAAATTTTGAAAATATGTCAAAAGCCGTGGTCAAATCGTTAAAACATATTTTTTGCGTGGTCATATAAAGACGTGCGATCGCACGTCTTCCTGTGAAAGCCTCTTTCTCTCTCTCTCTCTCTCTCTCTCTCTCTCTCTCTCTCTCTCTCTCTCTCTCTCTCTCTCTCTCTCTCTCTCTCTCTCTATATATATATATATATATATATATATATATATATATATATATATATATATATATATATATATATATATATATATATATATATATATATATATATATATATATATATATATATATACATATATATATATATATATTATCTATAATATATTATAATTTTTTTTATATTTTTTTATGTACTCAACCATTATCTTTACAAAATTAGTGTGTACAAAATTGAAACCTAAACTTATAATTTTGTAAACAAACAATTACCTGAGGCACAAGTTCAACTTCAAGTTCACCAGAAAGGTAATACTTCTTTGAAAACTCTTTGTTACTAGCCACATAAGAAGATATTATTCTTTTAACCTAATTAATTTAAAGGTTTTCAAAAACGATAAAATACTTTTTATTTAAAGTTTATAAATCAAATTAAATAAAAAGAAAGATAAAAATAACAAAAAATAGACAACAATAAATCAACAATTAAAAAAACTAGAAAACACACAACCACAAAAAAAACTTTCTAAAAATAATAACACCTACTTGATGCTGTCGAAGCAGTAAGCCAACCCCAAAATCATCCACACTTTAAAATCAAATCAAATTTACTTTTAAATGTGTGTGTGTGTATATATATATAAATATAAATATAAATATATATATATATATATATATATATATATATATATATATATATATATATATATATATATATATATATATATATATATATATATATATATATATATATATATATATATATATATATATACAACTATAAATGCATGTTTAGATAACATGTTTAACATCACACTGAAATAGCCTACTGCCAGGGGTTTCAGTACATACATCAACTAACTTAACGCCTGTTGCCGCAAAGTGCCACTACGTTGACTGAGGGTTTTGGATGGGGCAGCAATCTTTTCTTTTTATTATTCTTTGTTTTTTTCTTCATTTCAGAAATAGCTATATATTATAAAGATAAGCAAAACTAGGAAGCAATTACTGATCTATATATGCTATAGTAGGTAAACATGCATTCATATATGAATATATATTAAGTTATTACAGAAAGTGTGTGTGATCGCTCTCCTTGTTTGGCCTCATAAAATAATATTTTAATCAACTTGACCATGGCTGTTTGCATGTTTCAACAATTGCAGTGTTTTAAAAATGTCATGAAAGAACTAAGCTTAATTAAACCAAAAAGAAAACAAAAAAATATATATACACTAAGATTTTTAAAAAAACTTTTTTTTTTTCCTTCAATATCTTCACTTTCAACAAGGCTGCAAGCAGCCACTATTAGAGTTACTAGAAGAAAAAAGATGAAGATTGTAGAGCAAGATAACGATTGACAGATTGTAGAACTGAAAGATTGTAGAGCAAGATAACAATTGATTTAAAATATTGCAAATTATATAAATCAGGAAAACAAGATGAAGGAAGCCAATTCCAAAGAACTGATATTTGAGGAAAAACTGGACAATTAAGAATTTTTAGAGCACTTAAGAACAGTCACAGTAAAAGGATGAGACTTAATAAAATGACAAGTAACACAAGAATGAATTTTAGTAGGTGGCGCAAGAGACGCTAGCTCTTTAGAGCAGTGCCCATCATAGTATTTATAAAAAAGAGAAAGAGAAGCAACATTTCGACGTTGTGATAATAGTTGGAGGTTGATTACAAGAGCAGGTCCAACTATGTTTACAATGCATTTTTGCACCTTATCTAAAAGAGAAAATAACATTAATCGAAAAAGAGAAGAAAAAAACAACTTAAAACTAAAAAAAAAATAATTTTAAAGCTTTAAAAATGCTTTAACTTGTTTACATTATTGCTTTTAAATTAAGTAACAAATCACTAATAAGTAACAAATTGCTAATGAAGTTTTATATAAGAATAAATAAAAAGTAGATATTTTTTA
>NC_061169.1:25012236-25049736 GCF_022113875.1 Hydra vulgaris | reverse complement strand
AATTATATAAACACTTGTTGTGGAATCTGTAATTGTTGTAATAATTTATAAACTTCCTGCTTTCAATCACAGTAAAAAAAAAAAAAAAAAAAAATTTATTAGCAGAAAAAATTTGACTGTTCACAGATTTTATGAAAAAAATACAATCTTGAAAATTTCAGCTTGACTGACTAAACTGTTCAAAAGTTATAGTCAAATCAATATTGAAAAAAATTGGAAAAACTTGAATATCTTACAGTACAGCTAACAGTAGATTTTTTTGATTTTTACAGACCGTAACTTTTTAAATGAAATAGTAGATTACCTGAAATATATCATTTATATCGTGATCTTCAAGGTAGTATATTAAGTAAACTACTGATATTTTTGATTGTTGCAATAGATTGTTTATATATTATTTATTGTTTTTGGCATCTAAAAGGATGTCCAAATGATTATAGTTTTTTTCTACTTTTGCTCTTTTTCAAATAGTATTTTGTGGGTCCAATGCTGATGCTACTAGGTTTGTTAAACTTGTATTCATTTTTCACACCCTAATTTGTCACATTTATCAACATTTTTGAATGGAGATATTTTCCAATAAAGATACAGTCTTAAAACTTTAGATTTAGATTTTAAAACCAATTTAAAACTCTTAATACATTTTACACTCAAATTATAATCACATGCAAATTATATTAAATGCATAAAATTGAATACAAAATCAAAATCAATAAAATAGAATAGATATCAAAATCATATCAAACTGAATTAAGACACTGATTATATCATTTAAGGAAAAACTGATTATATTCGTTCAGGGAAAAGTTAATTTTTAAAAAAAAGTTTATATTTTTCAAAAAAAGTGATATTTTAACAAGATACTGCAAGTGCAACTAATATTTAATGCTTAATTTTGCTTTTTACCACAGGTTGTTACCCTAAGTATAAAAAAGTATCAAAAAATTTGCACTGCCTATCTGTAGGTATTGAACTGTAGCACATTAAAGTTTCCAAAATTTTTTATAATATTAGGATTTATAGCAACTATGGAGTACCATAACTAAAAAACTGTTTAAAATCAGTCAAAAACACCTGCAAAAATATTTTAATATTGATTCAATCATAACTTTTGAACAGTTTAGTCAATCAAGCTGAAATTTTGAAAATGTGATAAAATAATGAAATCAACTATGTTCAAAAAAATGATAATAAGTAGATGAAATAGATATGAAAATATTTACCCAGCTTCATTGCTCACAATTACTAGGTCTTTTACTTTAGTCTTTAAAAGCCCAGCAATTAAATTTTCAGGAATTCCACATAACCCAAACCCTATTTGGATAATGTAAAATAAATATTTATTACAAATTATTAAACTGCTCTTTGCATAAACATAGTTACAGAAACACCCAGATAACAAACCTCCAAGGAGAAGTTTTGAACTGTCTCGTATATCTGCAACTGCTTCGACAGATGATTTGTATACTTTAGTGTAGTTTTTATTGCTGGTAGAAAAGGCCTGTATAAAAACAAAAAATTACTTTAGGTGGTGTTAATATGCTTAAATATGCAATAAGCTTACCTGCTCAAGTGTAAAAGTCTTTTGCTAATCAAGCAACTAAAGTAACAAAATAGCTATGGTAAAAAAAACTTTGAAGATCTAACTTTCTGACTAACTTTAATCTAAATAAAATAATCTAAGTACTGACATGTTGTATATGTATATAAAACTTGTTTGCAAAGAAGAGTTATTGTAATAACAAAAATAGTTAAAAAAAATTTTTATAATAAACAGAAAATCAAAAAAATTATAGCTTAAAAAATACTTATAATATATTGTTTGCTTTCCAGCAAACATTGTTTTTTTTGTCCACTTACTACTTCTCATCATAACTATTCAAACTCACTAGCTCTCCCTATTCTTAGAAGTTAGGTCATAGAGACTTAGGGTCATATAGACTTTGGGTCATAGAGACTTTGAAGAAATCTTTAACAGTGTTATTAACAAAGACAAGTCTAATATTTTATCTGTCATAAATTGGTCTGATCTTATCTCTTCAAGAAACAATGAAAAACTTAATAACAAAGATCTTTTCTTTTAACTCATTTCTTAAATCTGATTACTTTTAATATGGTCCCGACAACATTGCTGTCGAGTTGTTCCATATAAGATGAGCCAATTTTTTGAAAATTTTCTGGGTGACCATCTCAGATTTTCTTGAAATTTACATCACACATAGGTTTTATGGAAAAAAGGATTTCCTTAAAATTTCAACTCGTTATCTTGAAGCATTCTAAAATTATGGCAATTTAAAACATTGTCTTAGCCTATTTTGTGCAATTTTTTGTCTTTTTCAAAAGTCTCATTTTTAAATCCATATAAATAAAAAACCCAATTATCTTAAATACTTAAAAATCAATCTGATGGCAGTAATCTACCTTAACTTTTGAAAAAAAAATATAATTTTTTATCAAAAATAATTATTTTTGGCCATCTTGGACTTCAAAGTTATAAAAAAAAAAAAAAACAAATTGAAGAAAAAATTTCAATATTAATAAAGCAAATAAAAGCGGAACACACAAGCCATTGTGAAAATTATGTTATTTTGTGAGAATATAGGTGGTATTTATTATTCATGATAAGTTTTGTAACATTAGGTTTAAAATTATAGAAGTTAGACCCCTCTAAAAAAGCCTCAAGCTTTAAAATGGTAAAACTAGGTCCATTTTAGAACTAAAAATTACCCAGGTGTACAGTAAATTTAACACTTGAAAACTTTAGAAATTTATCTTCAATATAAAAAGAAGAAATGCAGAAAAAATAATTTTGGGTTGTCTTGTAACTGCTGAGATATCTGAACTTAAACTTTCTATCATAATAGGATTCTGGAATTCAAAATTGGCCATTTTGAATTTGTTATATAATCAATATCTTTAAAACCGATGAACATTTTAATGTAAAAAGTTGTTTAATTCTTTTATAAACTAGGATTTTAAAAATAACGTAAAAATTTTTTTTTTAAGTGGGGTTAAAAAAAAAATTATTTTATTTTATAATGATGCAATCTTTATTTTAAGTTATTGAATATTTATGTTACAAATACATTTTATTAATATGATAAATGAAATAACATACATTTTTATATTTAGATTAAATAATAATAAGTATCTTAAGTTAAAATGAGTAACAAAAAATATCGGAGTTTTACTAAACCTTGATTGCCATAAAACTTTGTTTACTCAAATGGTTGGCGAAAAAGTTATTAAAAGCTTCACAGAAGAAAAAAAATGCTTGCATGGAGATGTGATGTAACTTAGAATGACTGTAGTTCTATATGTTTTTATCATGAAAAGATGTTCCTTGCACGTTATGAAGCTACACAAAGGTATTGTTGTGACCCATATAAAGTTATAAAACTAAAGGATTTAGTAAGTAATAGTTAAAAATCTTACAAAAACTTTTAAATTTAAAAATTACTTTGTTATTTTTTTGTCATTGCTTTAGTGACTAAAAAAAATTGATGAAAAAAAATTGTGTTTAACAAGTTTTATATTTATAGGTTTTATATTTTTGATAAAAATTGTAATAATTGTATAGATTGGTTTTCTTTTTTTTTTTTTTAGAATCTCTTTGGTCAATCAATGAAGAAACCGCTTTAAGAATGAAGTTATGCGCAGGTCAAAGACTTTGTAGAACTTGTCGTAAGAAGGATGAAACTATTGAAAACAATAGAATCAATGATGAAACCAATACATCATATATACCAACAGGTTCTGAAATTGCAAACAAAACATTCAGGATGCTGAGTTGTTCTCCGTTAAAATCAGTGTCTGTTGGAACCAGACCTAGTTATGGAAAAAAAAAGTTAAAAGAGGTTTCAAATTCTTGTCAAACATTAATTTCAAATTATTTGGGAATTTCCAATAATGAAATTGCTATTAGTTGCTCAATAAACAATGAATATTCAAAAAAAATCGACAGACCAAGATTTATTTTTTGAAGCCATTAAGCAAAAAATTGCTGAATCGAACAGAAATAAAAAAATAAACCTATTAACATTAACACCAAATAGTTGGACAATCGAACAAACAATAGAATACTTTTCTGTAAAAGTCAATGGTTAAAAAAGCGCATAAACTTAAGGCATCTAAAGGTATTTTAGGAGAGTGTAAAAAAATTACTAGAAATAAGATATCACAACCACTTAAATCAAATATCAAGACTTTTTATCAGTGTGATGAATAGTCTTGGATTTGTCCGGGTAAGAAAGAATTTTTTTTCAGTTAAAATCTATGATTAAAAACAACATATCCAAAAGCGATTATTACTTGTAAATCTAAAAGAGCTACATTTAGAATTTCTTAAAACAGGAGAGAAAATAGGATTTTCAAAATTTTGTCAGCTTCGCCCAAAATGGTGTGTAACAGTAGATAAGTACATATGGTGTGCATTCAGTTTGTGTCTGTCAAGTACACCAAAATTCAAAGTTAATTACTTATGCAGTGCCCAGTAACATTGAATATAAAGAACTTTTATCAAAAACAGCATGTGACATCGCAGCTGTATGCTTCATAGTTGTGATAACTGCCCTAATGTAGAAAACTTAAAACAATATATAAGTGATATCTTTAATCAACATGGTTTTGAATATGAGGATATTCTGATACTGCGGTACAAACAGTGGTTAAAAAAGGAGACCGTTATTAGTTTGGTAACTTTAGAACTTCCATTAGAGGAGTTTCTTGAAGAAATTGTTTCTACAATTGAAAACTTGCGATCACACCATTTTATTTCAAAGGCACAATCTTTATTCCTTTGAATTCTGAAAAAAATCTACAACAAAACCAAATTATTATTTTGCTTGATTTTGCAGAAAATTATAATTTTATAGCACAAAATGCAGTCTATAGATTTTATTGGAATAATAGCCAAGCAACACTACATCCATTCGTTATATATTACAAAGATTTCGAAAATAAACTCAAACCAATGAACTTTTGCTTATTATCTGACTGTATACAACATGATGCTAATGCTGTTAATGCATTTTTATCTAGAATTTTAGAAGATATAAAAATTGTCTTGCCAAATTTGACCTTATGTTATTACTTTAGTGATGGAGCAGCTAGCCAATACAAAAACTATAAAACTCTTAGCAATCTATGTCATTATTTTCAAGACCATGGAATACATGCAGTGGCATTTTTTGCTACAAACCATGGTAAAAGTACATGTGATGACATTGGTGGGACCGTAAAACGACTTGTAGCCTGCAAAATAACCAAATATTATCTGTCACTGAAATGTTTAAATGGTGTACTGAAAATATAACAGGAATTAACTTCATTAGTATTTCTGAAACTAATATAACAGAGCATATAGAAAATGATAAGCTCACTCTAATACTAAAAGATTTCCAGGAATGCACTCTCTTTTATACCATGTAATGATGGGAAGCTAGAAATGAAGCGTATATCAGGTGATACATGTTTTACAACAGTTAATACAACTAAAAATGAAAAAGGCTGAACTTCGTACTGCATTGGTGATTTACATGCTGGAATAAATCTAGAATGTGTCTATTATAACGAATGGTCCATTGGAATTGTACAAGAAATTGCAGATGATTCAGATATTTATATAAAATTTATGCAACAAAATGGAATAAACTTTAAATGGCCCAGACGAGAAAACCAATGTTGGGTTCCTGTTGTAAATATTTTAGCAAAAGTAAATACTTTGATGGCACAATATCAATCAGCAAGAAGCTATCAAATTTCTGACTAAGATTTGAAGAAATATCTTCAAATTTTGAACTGTTTAACAAAAATATTTAGGTTATTATTTTGAGAACAAGATTTATTTTTTATTATTTTATTTTTTACATTCTTTTATTGTAATTGAGATTTATTTTTTTTGAGTTTCAAATTTATTCATATATTGGAAAAATATAAGCCTTTATGTATGGATATCTTTTAAAATTTATTTTTAAATTCCTTGTTTAAAAATAAATAAACAAATTTTTACATTAAAATGTTCATTGAATTAAAGATATTGACTATATGACAATTTCAAAATGGCAGATTTTGAATTCCAGAATCCTATAATGATAGAAAGTTTAAGTTCAGATATCTCAGCAGGTAAAAGACAACCCAAAATTACTTTTTCTGTATTTCTTCTTATATTGAAGACAAATTCCTAAAAGTTTCAAGTGTTATATACTGTACACCTGGGTAATTTTCAGTTCTAAAATGGACCTAATTTTACCATTTTAAAGCTTGAGGTTTTTTTAGGGGGGTATAACTTCTATAATTTTGAATCTAGTGTTACAAAACTTATCATGAATAACAAATACCACCTATATTTTCACAAAATGACATAATTTTCACAATGGCTTGTATGTTCTGCTTTTATTTGCTTTATTAATATTGAAATTTTTTCTTCAACTTGTTTTTTTATTTTATAACTTTGAAGTCCGAGATGGCCAAAAATAATTATTTTTGTTAAAAAAAATATATATATTTTCAAAAGTTAAGGTAGATTACTGCCATCAGATTGATTTTTAAGTATTTAAGATAATTGGGTTTTTTATTTATATGGATTTGAAAATGAGACTTTTTTGAAAAAGATAATAAATTGCAAAGACAATGTTTCAAATTGCCATAATTTTAGAATGCTTCAAGATAAAGAGTTGAAACTTAAAGAAAACCTTTTTTTCCATAAAACCATGGCTCATCTTATATAGAATGGCCCTGTCACTGTCTTATAGTATGTCCACTGTCCTACTATTCCACTGTCTTATATAAAGTGTGGTTCTTTCTTTATTGTGGTCACCATTTTCTTCATTTACTCCTGATTTCTTTCTCTATTTTTTTTTTAATCTCAAATTTGTCCTTGTATGGAGCATTGTTATCATTTTTAGACTGGTTCTTCTGACGCCCTTTTTTTTTTAAACAAGGTCCGAAAATGGATTGTAATAGTTGGACTTGCCCTAGCTTGATCCCCTCCCTATTGTCGCATCTCTTTTTCTCAACAAATACTACCATGGTTGCTGCTCAAGCAAGCTATCATCTCTCATTCTATCAACCTAAATACAACCTTACTGCAGACCAGCAAATTGTGTCATCATAAAGCTGGTCTGCATGCTTTGTTTCTTTTCCTATATGCTCAAACTTGAAGCTTTTAGTTTTCTAGTTTTTTTTCTTACACATCAATGCTTCAAAAATCTCTCCAATATTCAAAATTTTGTGACATTGACAATTGACAGTTTAAGTCTTTTCTTAACTGTTTTCTTGCTCTTTAATGGTATTCTTTGTTAAATAGAACTTTGCAACTTAAATAGTGATTGCTTGTAGCCTTGTCAAGACATTACTTAAAAAAAAAAAATTGTTTTATGCTCACTGAAGTTAATCCATAAAACAGCTGTTTTTTTTTTTGTTGAATTTTAATTATTTGATGCAGATATCTATTTATAAATATTCTTAAAACTTAAGTGTATATTTATCGAATTAACGGTGATTATAAAATGGTTTCTGAGAGCATTACCACAATGTTTTGTCTAAATTAACCCTAGTTTCACCCAATGAAAAACAAGTGTTAATGTCACTTTAATGTTTAGAGTTTCTAAAAACTTTATTGAAGTTAAATCTTTAAAAGCTATGACCAAGTTGGTGCTTTTTATGACAAATTGGTTTTTTAAATTTTGTTTATTAGAATATAAGAAAATTATTTAAACAGTAAATGCTTAAAGCCTTTATTTATAAAGCACAGATATAATATAAGCTAGGTATCAAACAGATATAAACTTTGTGTTTTTAATTTGAAAACTTACAAATAGGATATAGAAGTCAGGAAATGAGAACAAATAAATTGTTTACACAATATAAAAATCAATCGACTGTCATTAAAAACCTATTGAATTTTATATTTATGTATTTCAGCATGAAATACATAAGTATAAAAACGAGTTAGAGTTATATAAAATCTTGCTTATGTGTTGTGAGGTAGTGGAGCACTCCTTTTCAGGATGGCCACTCAAATTTAAAAATGAAATTCCATGACTTTTCCATGACTTGTTCATAAACTTTTATGATAAATCACTAGAGTAAAACATTCAGTACTTGTCATGCTTAGTGCATTTGCAACTTGGTCATTATAAAACATGCAAACCAAAAACTATTTGGTAGGAAGTACTCTTTTTCTTTTTCTTCTCTGATAAACTGCAAAAATATCTTTTTCAAAAAGGACTTAGACTAGACATACTAGTACTGAAATATCACAAGTAGAAAAAAATAAAGATAATTTTAAAAAGTTCCATAAATTTTCCATGACTTTCACAGAAAATTTAGGAATTCCATGACTTTTTTCATGATCAAACAAAATTCCATGATATTTCCATGAACAGTGGCCACCCTGCCTTTGTAAGCGGAGACTCATTTGTCAGGGTTCATATTCAGGGTAAAATATTGAGGGTTATTAATATTCAGGGTTAAACATTTAAAAAAATACTTTTTCTTTAATGTAATTTTCCATGGTTTTGCCTCAATTTCACAACAAGTTTTAAGGTCATTTCAATTTTTAAAAAATGTAGGTTTCTAAAAAAAAGGTTACAAAGTCTATATATTAGGCATAAAATATAAAATGTATACATAAATATAACCATAACATAAATTTAAAAAAAATCTGTTTTCTCTTTTAGCAAATTAAAATGATTACAATGTATTTACTTTAATATATTTCACAAGCTTTTTATTTTTTTGTTTTTATGTCTGCTTTAATCTCAACCATACAGCATGTTTATATATATACCTTAGTATATGTTCAATCAATCCTCACGCTGAGAATTGTAAGTAGCTCACCTCGCTATATTTAGTTAAACCCTTCAAAGTAAAGTTAATCAATAAAATGTGATTAAAGCTATAGTAAAGTAAAAACAATATTTATAACTCTAACGCTGGCTATATTGACTATATTATCAGACAAGTTTAGTACCGAAACCATTAAAATCTTACCAAATGTTGAGGTTTTATGACCCAAGGTTGAAATGTCGACGAAAGATATTGAGTTAATTTTAAAGCTCTACCATTAAAACACCTTGCTTTAGTTATTGAAGTCATTGTGTGTCGAACGATTTAAAATTTTTAAAAAGTTCTATTGCGCACGAGATTTTGTTGATAAACAAAACTTTGCGCGAATGTTCCAAGGGCTGGAAATAAATTTATAAAGAATTTCTATTTATCCGGGGGTTAAACATTTTTAGTATTATTTGATAAGAGTTACTTATAAGATTAGGAAAAAGTATATACTTATAAGTTCTATTTTAAGAAATTACTTTTTTTTTAATGTTTAAACTCCGATTTCAAATCTCTTATACAAAATAATTACAAATTTTATTTTAAAATGCTACAAATTTATTTTAATTTCTATTTTTAATCACGTTTAAAAACAGTACGGATAAAACGTGAGTGTGGACACGTACAATTACTTCTACTTTTTTTAAAAACCTTTCTAAACAACACTATAAAATATTCATGGGCTATGGCGCCACCTAATTGTGTTTATGTTTTAGAAATGCCATAGATGCTTGTTTTTGACTTTTAATAACAATTTTTAATTTTGATTGTGTGTCTGTGTGTTTATGATTAGATTTTAAACAGTATTTTTCTATAAAATGTATAATTTACAAAATCATATAATAAGAAATAATTGCGGAGACTCAATAAAGACAACAAAGTCTTGCCGTCGAAAACCGCCGTTTTTCTTTTCGCTAGCTTTCGTTAATTTTATGTTTATTGAAATTGTTTATTTCTTTAATAAATTGTTCATAATGTTTGTTTAGAAAACTTATTTAATTGTTTAACTTTTAGTTGAATAAGTTTGACTTACCTCCTGATAAGATTAGTACAGAATAATTGATCGAGAGTTTAATGACGTCAAAACTTATGTCATCACTGCTTGATGGCAGGAGTTTTCAGATTCTTAAAAATGTTTATATCATTTTTGAATAATTCTTTCAACTTTAATTTTTCTTTAAAAAGTATTGTTCTTCCAGACCGTTTTATTCATATTTTTATTCCTTTTTTTTTTTTTTTATCACATTTTAAAATAGCATCCCGTTTTTATAAAATATAAAATTCACAAGATAAAAAGTTATTATATAATAAAAACTACATGTGGTAAAAGATAAACAAGATAATATTTACAAATAAATAAGAAATTTACAACATAATTTAGTTTCTATAAAACTTAAAGATAATAAATAATTAAAAATCAGAATTAACAAAATATATATGATTATGTTATACAATGCAAATAAACGAAATATTATTGCTCTTAATAAAATGTATAAAATAATTTAAATTATTAATTTTATTATTTGCCGCATATTTACTGTGAGGTAGTAATTACTAATAGTAGTGCATAATAAGCACATTGAAATTGTTCAAATTTAATTATTAAAGATTAATATAATATATAAAGTAGCATTGTTAACCTTAAGATATCGAAGACTTTTATTTTGAAAGGATATTGACAAACGGAAATTTGTTTTCCTACCGAATGTTAAATAGCATTTAAAATTATAGAATCACTTTTTACAAATAATACTTCCGAAACTTAGACTTTTGTAACTTGCATTTTCAAATTCTCTTGCGAAAGAAGCGCTTTCAGACACTTAAGAAACGAGTGTTTTTGCTAGCTACGTTTTGAAATCTATAAAAAAAGTTAGTTCGCCAAACGGCTTGAATTATATAAGCGAAACATCTGTATATACCATATAGTTTTTAATGAAACTTTCACTATCTCAACATATAAATTTTTTTTAAAGAAATTAAAAATAAAATAATATTTCAAAACGAAGACTAAAAACAGTCATTTGCGGAGCAGCCACTTATGAAACAGTCATTTGCGGAGTAGCCACTTATGAAACAGTCATTTGCGGAGCAGCCACTTATGAAACAGTCATTTGCGGTGCAGCCACTTATGAAACAGTCATTTGCGGAGTAGCCACTTATGAAACAGTCATTTGCGGAGCAGCCACTTATGAAACAGTCATTTGCGGTGCAGCCACTTATGAAACAGTCATTTGCGGTGCAGCCACTTATGAAACAGTCATTTGCGGAGCAGCCACTTATGAAACAACACTTTGGAAACACGTTATATATTCAATATTATCTTTCGAAACACGTTTTATATTACAAGTTTTTATAAAATACAAATATATTTACGTTTAAATAAAATACAAATATATTGAATTTAAAAAGGTAATTATCCAAAAGGTAAAAGGTAAATAATTCAACATGTAAAATATCAAATCTATGACGTGTTAGTGGCTGCACCGCTTATTATTGCTTTAAGTCTTCGTTCGAAATAAATCTTTTTTTTTTTGTAACTTTAATTTTTTTTTTTTTTTAATTTTAAATGTTGCGGTAGTAAAGGTTTTATTACAAACTTTTTAGAGATGTTTCGATTTTACAATTTTAGCCTTTTGACTAGCAAAAAGAGACATTTTGCAAACTTTTTTCATCATTTGTTTAATATTAAACTTTTATCTCTCTTTGTCTCTAATATTTCTAAATTTATCTTTTTTTTCTCTACCGCATTTTAATTAGACCATAAATCGTGTTTTCTTTGAGCGTTCTTTATTTCTTTTATTATCATTATTATTTTTATTTTTTTTTGGAGGGAGTTGGAGGGGTAGGAGGGTTCTTTTTTTACTTAGTTTAGACAATTAAAATGTTTTTAAATTTCTAAAACATTTTAAAATTGTTGTGCTTTTTTAAAGATTTTTTATAAAATGTCACCAAATGAGTTATATCAAAGAGTTAAACAAAAGTAATGATTTTTTTTTTGTTTTGTAAAAAAGTTTGTTGTTATTTTTTCCAATATTTTAGTTTCTTGTTATTTTGAATTCAATATTTGATAAAAAACAATAATTTTTAATTTAATTTTTTTTTTTTTCATCCTCAGTATGTCCAATGAATACTTTATTACTCATTGCTCATTGCTTAGTTTTAAACCTTTGATTAGATTTGCTCAACAGCTTGCCTAATGTTAACTTGTGTTAACTTATGTTAACTAATGTTAACTTATGTTAACTAATGTTAACTAATGTTAACTTATGTTAGCTGATGTTAACTTATGTTAACTAATGTTAACTTATGTTAACTAATGCTGAACTGCTTAAATAATCTGTTTAATTAATGCTTACAACAAAGTTATAAATAAAATATTATTACGACAATTGTATTATGATATTTGCTGTTGAAGTAATTTATGATAAAATTTTATTACCTAAACTGTAAGTTTAAATATTTATAAAACAATATTATATCAAACAAACATTTTTTTTTTTGCAAAAATAAAAACAACCAAAAAAACAAAATCTAGCTCTAATTTATTTTAAAAGAGTTTTTAATACAACATTATTTTGCATAAAGAGTTGCATAGTTTCTTAACTGTTCTACAGAGAGGTCGTTTGAACAATATTCTTTACAGAGGTCGTTTGAACATTCTTTACAGAAGAAATTTTAATATTAGTCTCCATAAAATCGATTTTTTAGTTTTTTCAGAATATTTGTCTTTATACATTTTTAATCTGTGTAGCTATAAAATTACATCATATTGATATCCCAACAGTCCGATTTTATTTTTTTGTTCCACACAAATTTATAAAAACTTCTTATCGTTTTTAAACAGCTTCCTTAATTTACTTTATGGGCTTTATACGTTAAAAATAAAATAAAACTGTTAAAAAACTCCGATAAAATATAAAGGATTAAAGTCTTGATTTACATATAGATTAAAATAAGAAAAGTAAATAGAAAGATCTATATTGGCTTATGTTTCTTCGGTTTCTATAAAACAACAACGTTGTTCAATTGCTCAATTGAAATTGAAGTGTAATGTTCCTTAGAAATTGGAAATAATCGATCAAGGCTTTTTTTATCCTCGGATATTTTAATCTGTTACATTTTTTAATACGTTAACAAATCATTAATTGTACGTTTTTAAATAGGTTAATTAATATTTAATTGTAAATGTTAATTCTTCAAGTTTTTATTTAAATGAAATGTAGTTACATTGATGAAAAAAGAATTAAGAAAAATTTTTGAAACTATTTTGTTCCTTAAAAATTATAATCAAATGGAACTATTTTACAGGGCCGACGACACGGGTTACAAAGTGGAAGGGCACAATTTTTAAAAAAAGTCCTCTGTATCTATATATATATATATATATATATAAATATATATATATATATATATATATATATATATATATATATATATATATATATATATATATATATATATATATATATATATATATATATATATATATATATACATATATATATATATATATATATATATATATATATATAATAATAATAATAATAATAATAATAATAATAATAATAATAATAATAATAATAATAGCAATAATAACAATAATAATAATAGCAATAATAATAATAATATACAATACTGTTGAGATTTAACGTCATGTTAAATTTTTTACATACAAAATAAGAAAGTTAAACTCGATTAAGTTTAGTTAAGCTTTAAATAAGATTTTCAACTTCCACTGTTTCAATTGGTAATTTGTTGCAAAATTTGACTGTATAATTTGTAAAAAAACTCACAATTTCGATTTAAATATTTTTTATCGGTGAATAAATGATGTTTGCTACCTCAAATATTTGACGACGGATCTGAAAAATTTAAAGAGCACGAATGTTGAAGGGGTATTTTCCCAGATATTTTCTCTATACCATAATACCATTTGTACATTTGTATGATATCCCCTCGTATTCTTCGTTGTTTTAAAGATGTCAATTTCACTTTTTCTATTCTTTCATTGTATGATAGAGCACGAAGTACAGATAGGATACAAATTTCGTTAATCGCTGACAGGTACAGATTTCGTTACTCGTTTTTGAATATTTTCTAATATATTTATATCTTTTTCAAGATAAAGACTTCATACATATATTACAATTTCTAAATGCGGGCGTATATAACTACAATACAGCAATTTTATTAGTTTTTGCAATATATAATGCAATTTTGAGTTGTGGTGTCCATTTTAAGTCCTTTAAAACTAATACGTCTAAATCTTTTTCCAACTTAGTTGTAATTAATTCTTGCTTTATACTATTGTTAGTCATGAAATATTTATAATTTTTATTTTTGTTACTAATTTGTATGGTTTTACATTACTCAAAATTGAATTGAATTTACCAGAACATTACCCATTTTTCTAATATTGCAATGACGTTTTGAAAACATGTGCATCCGTTTCATTGATATCTTCAGCGATTACTTTACAATCATCTGTATGCAACAATTGGTTTGTAAGTTGACTTGGAAGATCATTGATTTATATTAAAAATAATATTGGACGAAACACAGATCTTTGTGGAATAACGCTTACTATGTCCACCCATGATGATAAACTTTTTCCAAGTACAACTCTTTGCTTCCTATCAGTTAAAAAAGAATTTATTCACTTCAAAGACGTAGATGTAATGCCATATGCTTCAAATTTTAGTGCTAATCTCCTATGTGAATCTTTGTTAAAAGTATTTTTGAAATCAGTATAAAGGATATCAAATGATTTATTGTTTACCTGTATATACCTGTCGTTACTGTATCCACTGTAGGAGATTATTTGTGCAACGTATGTATATATATATATATATATATATATATATATATATATATATATATATATATATATATATATATATATATATATATAAGCATACATATATATATATAGCATATATAGCATACATATATATATATAGCATATATATATATATATATATATATATATATATATATATATATATATATATATATCATATTTTTCGCCGACAAAACAAATAATATTTATCAAATTTCCAGGAACACACTAAAAGTCTTAACAAAAATATCACAAAAGCGTATAAAAAAAGCCCCTCAGAAACTCAGAAACTCAATTAACCTCGTAGCCAAAAATATAACAAACACACTCAGCTTAAGCAAACGAATAAAAGTAATCACAAAATCTGATGCTATTATTACACTAAAAGATCATAAAGACTCATTCTAAAACAATAAATCCTGCCGTCTATTGAACCCCGCCAAAAGTGAACTTGGTCAAATGAGCAAAAAATACCTTGACGCTACAAATAAAAAAATAAGAACTGAATTAAAATTAAACCAATGAAAAATATCACTGATGTAATCAAATGGTTTGATAATATACCAAAAAAACAAAATTGCGTTTTTATTCAACTTGACATTGTCGATTTTTACCCCACTATTACATCAAAAATACTAAGTAATGCAATACTGTTTGTAATACACAAGTATTAGCAAAAAGAACATCAGAGTCGTTAAACTTTGCAGAAAGTCCTTGCTATTTCTTAACAATGAAAAATGGAAGAAAAACTTAGCACACCACTGCTTTGATTTCACATTGGGTTGTTTTGACGGTACAGAGGTTTGTGAACTGGTTGTCCTATATATATTAGACTCACTATCTAAAATAATAAATAAAGAGGATGTTGGACTATATCGTAAAGATGGTCTGATGGTACTTTGGAAAAAATCTATTAAATAAAAAAATGGTAACACCTCCAGAAGAGTCTTTTAGAATGAACAATTGTTTTCTGAAATCACGGGATTCAATTTTGAACTTATAAAAATGTTCCATAAGGTTCTGACTTGTATTTCATGCGGTTTTTTGAGCTTGATGCAGATTTATTCAGGGAATCCTGTACAAATATAGCTAGGTTTTATGTAGTATGCTATTCATGGTAATATATGCCGCAGAGCATTCACAAAATGCTAATTCATGCTTCCAGTGTTGTTGCTTACATGACATTACCAATTGGGTTCTAAGTGAAGCAGCTATAGAGGCCCGGTATAAAGATTTTAAAAAGTGTCGTGAGCATTTTACACGCAAATGTGAAATGGAATGAAGATTTATTTAAGAGATTATTTTGTTCTAGTGACCTAGTAATTTTTTCAATAACAATAGTTATTACTAAGAAGAAGTTTTTGTCAGAAGGTGTTCTGCAACTGTGGAAAAACTGTGTTTAGTTGTTCTTTTAACGGATTTTTACAGGTCAAGTTTTGGTTTCTTGCTTTAATTATTATTAACATTCAAGTTTATGCTTTGTGAATTAAATTTGTCAGTATTCTATAATTAGGATAAATTAAAAAGTTACCACATACATTTAATTGGAACACCAGAACATTAAAAATCCTATTTTTTAAATAATTTGCAGTAAATAAGTCAAGAAATTGTATAAAATTGACTGTCACTATAAAAAGCTTGTTGCTATGCACTGGTGATAGTGACAAGTTTAGTATGTATAGCACACATAACAAGTCTGCAACTACAAAAATGTCGTTGCAAAATTAGGTATCCATAGTAACCAATTAAAAAATAACACTTTAATAAGGGGCGCAGACCTTACACTGGTGCTCATACCAAATTTAGTGCATATAGTAATATATATATAAGTAAAAGATAGTCAAACCAGTAAACAAAAGTAAATCTATTTTTCTCAAATTATTTGTTATTAAAAATATTTTTTTATTTCAAAAAAATACACTAATACAAAGTATTTTTTGTTTATAAATATATATATATATATATATATATATATATATGTATATATATATATATATATATATATATATATATATATATATATATATATATATATATATATATATATATATATATATATATATATACATATATATATACATACATATATATATATATATATATATATATATATATATATATATATATATATATATATATATATATATATATATATATATATATATATATATATATATATATATATATATATATATATATATATATATATATATATATATATATATTTATATATAAATTTACAGTATAGTGCATAGGCGTAGAGTTTTAGTTTTCCTGGATGGGTATTAAACTATTTTGTTGGAAATCTATAAAAAGAAATAAAAAGTTTTTTCAATGGGCATAAAAATGTAATTTATTTTCTCAGGTAAAATGTGTTCATGCGTATGGAGGCACGCATTATAAACTCATCGATCAAATGATCAAGATCAAGAGTGTAGGCATTATCGCGATGGCAATTTAAAATAGCGAGATAATTCAATCGCTCCTGAGACATTGTAGAACGCAGTTTAGTCTTTAGCCTACGAAGACAAGAAAAAGAGCGCTCACACGTACATGAGGTGGCAGGCATTGTAAAGTCTTCACCAGCTGATACAAGCTCATACAAAACAAGCTATACAAAACTACAAGCTCATAACAAACTGATTCAAAATTATTTAGTTGAATATTCTTGAATTTTGCTTGGTCCACAAATATATCACGATGGAGTTGTAGCCGTCTATAATCAGTGGTCGCAGTCGGTTCAAAATGGGTTGCAAATCCCTTTATAAATTAATCCAGAGATGCATAGAAAAGCTGGCGGTAGTGGTCCTATGGAGTCGTAGCAAAGTATGGTAAGTAAACTCTATTTCTAGTAAATTTTGATGTAATTTTACGTTTCCGAGCCATCTCTGGTTTATCAAGTAAACTAGATTCTGCTGCTACAACGGCTGCATCTCATTACAATTTGAAGCGAGTCACCCCGGGCTTCTTTTAACAACTCCTTAAGCGTATTGATGGTATTTCTTGCTTTGCAAAAATTAAGCTACATGCCTAAAATAATTTTCAATAAACGTTTAACATTACAATTTGCTTAAAATAATATATAAAAAAAAGAAAAAGAAATAAAACAATATTTACCTTGGAGAGCTGTATTAGCATCCTCGATTATCGTGAAGATCTTGCGCAATATTTCTCATTTAAAAAATGTGTCAAACTTACAAAAAGATTCCAGATATTCTGCTGCTTCTAATTTATTTTTCGCTGAATTATCAAAATGATTTTAAAAATCCTCTAACCAGTTAATGATAGCGGAATAGTTACTCGTAATAGATATAATGTACGGTTTTCTAAGGATCCATCGAGTGGGGCAAAATGGCTGCAGTGATGTTCCGCTTTCTATACCCTCACATTTCGAAATTTATTGAAACATGCCAGTCGCTTTGGAGATCCACGGGCAAACGCGATGAATAATTGCACTAAATTCATAATATTCCTGATCTTTGTTTTAACAGAATCTTGTGCTATCAAGTTGAGATTGCCCGTTCTTCTTTCCCCCTCATTAAATTCTGCAATTCATAGATACTTCCAGACATGTTAGGCAATCCGTCAAAATATTGGCCCCGACAATTTTGAATCAACAGGCTAAATCGACACAAAACGTCCATCAAACGGTTTAACAAAGTTGCGCTCTTGATGTTCTGTGTTGGTAAAATCCCATAAAAAGCACTTTAATTTTAAATTTAATTTTAATTTTTAAAAGCCGAAAGCCGAATCAAACTATAGAATTCTGATTATCTTATACTTTCGCATAGCTTACAAAGCGTTGCATGAACAAAGTTTTGTAGGATTTCGTTTTCAATTTCAGGTAAGAGCCACTTTTGCTTTTCAGGACGATTCAACCGTTTTTTCAGTTCCAGAGAATCGTCTTGTTCGTAGTTTGAGTAGCATGCGAAAGTTTGAATTATTTTCAACCTTTCCACCAATGGCAAAGCCTTGCGTTTTCTAATACATTAAGAAAAAACATTTAGTTATCGGTTTATTACCATTTAGTTTCAATTGATAGTTAATTTAAGTTTTTCTTAAACGAAATTGATGAATTACCAAATAAAGAAGTGTTGTAAATATTTTTGATAAAACCGTACAATTATCCATCATTTCTTTCTTTTGATGATGATTAAGCTGCTGGATAATGGTCGATTCGAGTATTGCTGAGGCGATCATACTAATGGACGCCCTAACCAGAAAACACAAAACGTTCAAAGAACGTTTGAAGAACGCTGCAAGCGTTTGAGAACGTTCTATGAACGTTCATAGAACGTTCTTTTACGTTTGCAACGTTTGTTGAACGTTTTGTGTTTGCTGGGTATGGAGTTCAGATCGCTCGTGAGAACCAAAAATTTGTAACGCTTTCTTCCAATTAGAAAATCCGTTTAAAATAAAAGCTTCGTACGAATCTTTTTTTCTTAAACTATGAGGTAAAGGCATTTTCATTTGGGTAGCTTTGATGCAGGTAGAACAAAAAACCTTTTCTTTCTCGCGGTCATGTAAAACCCATTTATATTTTTCATTCCAGCTTTGTTTCAATTTCCCTTTTTTGATGGAAAAGGTTTTGATGGAAAAGAAAACTATCTAACTTGAATTGCAAGGTCCAGGCTCTTTTATAAATGACGGCGACTCGATAACAGCGGTTAAATTAGTTGCATCATCGGACTGAACAAATGCAGAGCCGACGACACCGGGGGGGCTAGGGGGACACGTAACCCCCACTTTTTTTTTTTAAGAAAAATCTTTATATAGAGGACTAATTTCACAAATTGACGATTGTGCCCCCTCACTTCAAAACCCGTGTCGTCGGCCCTGAAATGATAAACTTTCATGAGATTATCTTGAAAGTTAAAAGCATTTTGAGATTCAGAAAATAATGCAACTGTTTCAATTTGATTCTTTTTTTGAAAAGTATTCACTTATATACTTCATTGTACAAGTTGTGCAACTTATTACTTAAAAGTCAATGTACTGTTAAACAATTAAAAAATTTCTTCAAAACTTACGGTTTTTTATTTCAAATGATTTTTAATTCAAAACTTATAAATAATTAATACAAATAATACTGCCAAAATTATCAAAGAAAAAAAAATACAAAACGAACGTTTAATTCACACAACTCTTTAGTTTATGTAGTTCAGTTAATTTGCTTTTCCGATCTCAAACTACCTTGAGACTCATTAGAAGCGTGGAATTTCTGAAATTCAAAAAATAACTTAAACTTTCGGAAATCACCATCGATATTTGCGGAAATATTACAATCGTTTTTAAATTAATATATTTGTTAAAGTTTAAGTATATTATGGTTTTTATTTTTTAAATTTTTTAAAAGCTTAGTGAATTTTCACGGGTGGGGCAAAGCCCCAGTGATAAATTTCCAGATGGAGCTCAAGCCCCCGAACCCCAGCGCGTTCTACGTCTATGGTAAAATGACATCACAGCTAGTATGATCTAGCTCTATAATTTTTTAGAGCTCTAAAATTATTGCAAGCTTAAATTCAAAAATTATTATCAATGCAAATACATTGCTAATTGTGGGCAATTCGGACATTATTTCCTCACAAAAAGAATGAATGTAAAAGCCGTTGCGCAAATATTACAAGTTAAAATAAAAGAAAAACAAATATATAAATACATCTTCTGAAATTCAATTAAAAAAGATTCAGACTTTCAAGATAAATGAGAAGTTATGATTTGGAGCTTCAAAAATGAAGAAGAATCTCAAGGGAACTATACCAAGCTTCTTCAAACCCATCAATAGTTTTTAAAAACAACATAATTTTAAAAAACATTCAGTTTTGTTAACCTCAATTTTTAAAGTTAATTAGAAGTTCCACTTTACAAATATCTCAAGTTTCACGAGTTGTCACATCATATGATCAACACACACTCTGACCTGATGAATGGCCAAGACGTCAGGTCTTTCGTAGAAGTTATTACAATATTGCATCGCAGTCTGCTGCAGCTGACAGATAAAGATACGAGAGTTACCAAAAATTTTTTAAAAAGGCTTCACAGTTGGCAAATTGACAATATATTATTATCTTGCAATAATGCTTACACAATAGATGGCAAGAACCATATCACTAATGTTCCTGTAAGACTTAGAAATCCAGAATTTATTATTGACATAACAAATATTGTATTTGTAGTTAGTTAAATAAAATAGCAATAACACAATGACCATAAAAACTGTTTAATAATGTTACCAGAAGTCATTCTTACCATTATTTTGTTGGCTATTACCTTAATTTTGTTGGCTGCTACCTTAAACTGCTGACTAATAATCAATAAGTTAAAACCATATTTCAACAATAGATAAACTAAACTTAAATATTGAAGTTGGGTGAACCTCATTACAGAACTAAAAAAATGGAAAAAATAGACTATAACAAAAAAATTCAATTTAAAATTTTTATAAAATATTTATCCTTTTAATTAAAATATAAAAGATACAATATCTGTTTGTGAATATATGATTGGAATAGTTTACCACTATATATTATTAAATTAATTACAATCGATCAATTTCAAATTAAACTCGATAAGTTAGACTATTGCAAAGATTTTGCGACAAATTTGTAACCATTTTGGTTCTTAGAGTTGCAATATTTTCTAATTTTTAAAACATTAATAATAAGGTTAGTGACTAGCTTTCTTGATACTCCTTGAAAACACCTGTTTTTTTTTTTAATGAATTCTACAATAGATTGTTCTTCCTCTACTGTCAAAATTCACAGATGCTGCTTCACAGATGCTGCTTCACAGATGCTGTTTCGCAGATGCTGCTTCGCAGATGCTCTTCGCAGATGCAATTCGCAGATGCTCTGAAGTTCTTTTTTATTTATTTTTTTCCACTGGACTTTTGCCTCTGCCTTTGAATTTGGTTTTCAAACAACAAAAGGTACTTTTCCCAATTTGCATTTGCACACATTATTAATGCATTTGCTAAATAAAAGTATAATATCTGAGTGTCTTATATGTTTTATTAACAATAAATTTTATTTAATAAAGATATAATTACATAATATTAAATTTCACCATAAAAGTTGTAGTTTGTAAGGGTTTATTTTGTAGTTTTTAAGGATTTTTTGGGTTTGTTCACGTCTTTTTGTTTATAACAAGTTTACAACAATGTGTGTAGAAATACTATGTTCCAAAAACAAAATGTTTACAAAATTTGAGTAAATCTGATGAAACTATTATGCAAGACCTCTTTATGGGGTAACAACCAAAAAGAGTAACTTTTCTTTGAAAAACAAAACTTTACTAAAAACCATAGATTGAAAAATATGGCTAGGAATGACAATCATAGTTTCAATCATAGTTTAATTAAGTAGTTTTTAATACAGAAAGTTTCAGCACTTCAGAAGTTTCCTATATTCAGTTATGGGGTACCTTTTTTTTTTGCAGTTTTTAAGGTGAACCTACCTGTATATAATATAATATGCATACAATATATATATATATATATATATATATATATATATATATATATATATATATATATATATATATATATATATATATATATATATATATATATATATATATATATATATATATATTGTATGCATATATATATATTGTATGCATATATATATATTGTATGCATATATATATATATATATATATATATATATATATATATATATATATATATATATATATATATATATATATATATACATATATATATATATATATATATATATATATATATATATATATATATATATATATATATATATATATATATATATATATATATATATATATATATATAATATGAGCAAAGAGCAGCCGTAGCGCAGTGGTTAGCGCGCTTGCCTCAGAAGCTGGAGATCCGTAGTTCAACACCACCTCTACGCAAGTTTTATAACATTGGTAAGGAAGGAGGGGTGAACTTCCTTTCAAATACTTTTCCGCGGTGCTCTGTGACAAGACCGCAAGGACTTCTTGGAGCACCTAAAACTAAAAAAATTAAAATAAAAGTATGAAATAATAATAATTTAGTTATTATTATGACAAGGGCAACCAAAAATATGCAAATACATTTTTTTTAATAGTACACTCATTAAATGTGGGTAAGATATTATAAATTGAAAAATACGTATTTTGAGCCCTACTTGTTATGGCATAACTATGCATATTTTACTGCTAACTACATACATAATTTTAATAGAGCAAATTTTTTTACAAAAGAATATTTGTAGAGACATTTCATTTTTTAGCAATAAATTTAGTAACACGGTTTACACATGTATAAATTTGATTCATCTGATTTAAGTTGCAATACAGAAATATTTTTTTAAATTTGAATTTTTAAATTTCCTCTATTACAACCTTCCTTCCTCTATTACAACCTTCCTTCCTATATTACAACCTTCCTTCCTCCGTTACAACTTTCTTTCCTCTATTACAACCTTCCTTCCTCTATTACAACCTTTCTTCCTCCATTACAACCTTCCTTCCTCTATTACAACCTTCCTTCCTCTATTACAACCTTCCTTCCTCTATTACAACCTTCTTCACTGAAACTTGATTTATATATTCACATTTAACTAGAAACATCAATAACGGAAAACTAAATGTACCTCCCTATAAAATTTTAAGGAATGGTAAGTATTCAATTACACATCAGTGCATCTGTGAATGGAACCGAAGTCTTGTGTGCATTGTAAATGAGTTTGAAAAATTAAAACTTAAAAATAATTTATCTTCATTTCTTTATTTAAAACAAAATAAATTTAAACAAATTCTGAAAAAAATTAATTTTATGATTTTTTTTCATTATTAACTTCTTTTAGTTTTCTTATTTTACTTTTTCTTCTTACTATTTTTATAGAAACTTTATTGTTTTTGTCATTATTATTTATTTTTTTCATTACTGCTATTTTTATTATTGATATTATTGTTACTATTATTATGATTAATATTATTATCAATATATTTCTGTAAGTAGATGATTGTAAATTTTGAGGAAAATAAAAATCTTGTTGTTGTTGTTCACGATTTCCTAATTTTCGGGAATTTTTGTGAGTTTTTCTGTTTCATTTGTGAAAATGAAAAGAGTTTGTTTTGCACCAATCCATACAATTCGTAAAGATGTTTTTAGTTTTTTTTAATGATGTGCAGAGCCAAACTCCTGGTTAACCTTGCACATACTGTAAACTCCTGGTCAACTTTGCACGTACTGTAAACTCCTGGTCAACTTTGAAAATACTGTAAACTCCTCGTTAACATTGTACATACTGTAAACTCCTGGTCAACTTTGCACATACTGTAAACTCCTGGTTAACTTTGCACATACTGTAAACTCCTGGTTAACTGTGCACATACTGTAAACTTCTGGTCAACTTTGCACAAACTGTAATCTCCTGGTCAACTTTGCACATACTGTAAACAGCCTTAAAAAAAAAAAAACTATTTAAACAGTTTTTGATTTTAATTAAAAATTTTGAAGGTTTTTCTGAAATGTTTAAGAATTTTTATTTGAATTTTTAGAAACAAAAAGGTAAAAAAGTCAAATTTTCATGCAGTTATCCAAGATTACATTACTAGAAATGAGGTTAAACTAACATCTGCTTTTATTAATGAACTAATGCTCAGTTTGCTTAGAGATAGATTGTTGTCTCTGAGGTGAAAAAGGGAAGGGAACATTAACTAAAAGAACTACAGGTGAACTCGTGAAACTTGAATGCTCAATGGATCTCAAAATATGTTCGTACTTCAACAATTTTTGAATTATACAAGTTCAATTCTAAATATTAAACCCTGAAGAAAAATGAATTTTATAGGAGTTTAAATAACAAAAGTTCAACTGTACGTGTAATAATATTACTGAATTATCTGCAATGAACTATTACAAAGCTGCATAAGCTGCTACGAAGAGAAAACAGCAAAAGATAGGTTATATTTAGGTAAAAAAGCAGCCAACAAAATTGTTTGAGAAAAAAAAAAAAAATGAGATGCAGCAATTCTTAATAAACAAAAGTTTGAACTAAAGTAAAGAAAAAGCTTTTGAACTTAACCAGTGCCTAAAAAAGACACAAAAATAACAAATATATCTGCTAGTCAAAATGTTCAAATTCTTTCTACCGTAAGCTCTAACATCATATTAGTCATAGACTGTAACACATTATATTGGTCATAACTGTTAATCCTGCGGAATTTTTTGGGACAAAAATATAAGCAAAATATGGCTCACATAAAAAAGTTGTTCAAACCGTTCGTATTTTGCATCTGTCAGTAATTATCATAAACAACTGAACTTTTGGCGAGGACTGTGAATTACTGTGTATTATTATTATTATTTTTTTTTTTAGTTTATTTAGGTGCTCCCAGAAGTCCTAACGGTCTTATCACGGAGCACCACCAATATCAATAGTGTGTTCTAAATACGAGTAGCACGCTCTGTCTAGCCTAGAAATTGTTTGGCCAGCGCTGACCTAACATTTGCCAACGTGTTGTACTTTTGAAAAAAGTAGAGAATATAAGTGTATGTATAATAGACTCTTTACATACCTTCAAAATCATAACATCCTCTACAATAGCTAATACGGATTTTAAAATGGCCACTCAACTGAACATGCTGTAATAAAATTAGTAAACGAAGTTTTAAGTGGATTTGATAAAAACAAACACACTTTTGGAGTATTATTTGAACTTTCAAAGGCTTTCAATACAGTGGACCAGGAGATCCTGCTATACAAACTTTATAATTATGGTATGAAAAATAAAATGGTTTAATTATCTAAAAACCGTAAACAAGCCTTATTTTACAATAAAAAATACACTCCCCTTGAAATTGTCACATGTAGTGTTCCCCAGGGGTCTATTCTAGGACCTCTGCTTTTTCTAATCTATATAAATGACATATTTATATCTTCCAATATATTGAACTTCATTCTTTTCGCACTCAAGCATGACACTCAAGCTTTCTATACCCACTCTAACATTACTACAGTTTTTAATACAGTAAATCAGGAACTTGAAGAGTTGAGCGATTGGTTTAAAGATTTTTTTTTTTTTTAGTTGCAATACCATTTTATAAATTTTATACCATTTTTTTTTTTAGTTGCAATACCAATTTATAAATTGATATTGCATACACTATACCAACACAACGTTATATACAAATAACATTAATACCAGGAGACAAGAATTTATAATTGATATTGCACACACTATACCAACAGAACGTTATACACAAATATACCTTTATAATAAATTGAAAAAAATAGCAACAACGACAAAAAAAATATTTTTATTAAACTGTAATATGTAATTCTATTAAATAAATTTTAGTCGAAATGCTATTGTTGTTGGTTTAATAATATAAGTCCGGAATTTCGAACACGTGAGTTGGTGAGAACTAGCTTAGTGTAAGTCATAAGAAAAATTGAGTTAAGTTTCTATTTATGATTACAATGCATCATTCTGTTAAGTTTGAGACTGGTGTAAGGTATAAATTTATGTAAAGATTTTGGCAATTTTTTCTAATTAGTCGGGTTTTTTCTACAGTAAATTTATTAAAATCTTAAAAATCTCAAATTTAGGGGACATTGACTTACACCATTCTGCTTCTTATTGGCTCGCATTATTCTGAACGAAAACTTCACTTTTTAAAATGAAAACGTAGCATTATTTATATATTTGTTGTTTCGTTTTGTTTGTTTATTTTTAAGTAACTTATTTTAAAAATCAGTTCAAAAAAGTAAAAAAGTAAAATTAATAAAAAAAATAAAATAAAAAAAAAGAGCAAAAGAATGGAAAAAATTAAAATAAAATAGCGGAGCTGTTTAAATTTAACTCGGAACTAGCAAATCTACGGTATACGTTTTAAGTTCACTGTTAGCAATATTCACTTCCAAAAGTTTTAAGCCAATTTAAAAAAAAAAAAAAAAAAGAATTAATACGCGGCCAAAAATTTAACCACTTATAACATTATATAAAAAATTTTCTTCAACTTGTTTCAAAAATACTTGCACAACGTTTATTTAATAATTAATCAAGATCGAAAGAATAAATATCGTTATGACTTTTTCATTGTATTCAACACTTCATTTGACTCAATTTTACATTATATCTTTGATGATGACGTAAAAGAAAATTTATGCAATTTATTATTTATGAAGGGGCTAAAAAAACTAGATTGAATAAAAATAAAACATCAAAATGGTAATCAAAACAATACAGTGAAAACATTTTAAGTAAATTTAGTAATTAACGTTAGTTATTTTTTGTTAAATTATTCCAAATAACATAGTTCTTAAACATTTTAGCATACTAAGCTTCTTCATTTTTATCTTTTATTGCATTTTTTTTTTAATATAAATTTTTGTTTTTAAACTCTTTGCAGTTGCCAATTTTGTATATTTTTTATACGCTACAGATTTGTAAATTACATTTCAAATAAAGTTCATTGATAATTGTTGTCTTTTTGCTTCAGATAATAATTTGCTATATACGTGTAAATATTACCAATTGTCAAACAGCAATTTAAAATGAACTAAACTAAAAAATTTAATGGTAAAGCAGTTAGGTTTTCAGAAACAACTAGAACAACAACCAGCGCTTAACTTGAATGTTGTAGATCAGGAACAAAAAGAACTCTTTAAACTTATTTCAAAAAGACGAAAGTGAAAGTGCAACTAAAGGTGTTGAAGCGAACCTAAAGGAAATAGGTTAGACTCGGCTAACTAATTCAATTCCTATTTACCCAAATTTAATCAACAAAAATAGTTACTATTTACTGAACTTTTTTATTTTAAAGTCACTTAATATGAAATTCCATATAATATTATTGAGCTTCTTAGCAAATATGACCCACTTTTAGCAAAGCATATTAAACAGTGTAAGTCTAATGCAAGCTTATTAACTTTCAACACTAATTTAGATGAAATTAGTTAATACTTATGGTTCACATGTGCAAATATCAATCCTCTAAAATGTGAAACTTGCATAACTTTGCCTTTATGTAAGTTTTGCAAACGTCAATGTTTGCAAATTCTCTCAAGGTGTTGATTACCACTTATGAAATTCGCATTTAATCAATTAAAAATATTATGAACAAAAATAACAACAATAATAGTATTAACTATAATAAAATGAAAACAACAAAAAAGAAAAAGAAGAAAAAAAAGAAGAAAAAAAAAGAAAAAAAAAAGAAAAAGAAGAAAAAGAAAAAGAAGAAAAAAAAGAAGAAAAAAAAAGAAAAAAAAAAGAGAAAAAAGAAAAAGAAAAAGAAGAAAAAAAAGGGAAAAAAAAAAGAAAAAAAAAAGAAAAAAAAGAAAAAGAAAAAGAAGAAAAAAAAAGAACAAGAGAAATAGTAATGATGTAAAAAAAAAAAAAAAAAAAAGTAATAAGAATGATTGCTAAAGCTTAATAAATATCATTTATATAACAATTCTCTATAATAACAAAAGTAACTAAGTAAAGTAGCTAAGTAACTAAGTAACCTAGTACCTAACAAAACTAACAAAAGTTTGAAAAATAATTTTTTTTAAGATTTTACAGTATGAAAAGTATTTATCTAATAAATAGTTAAAGAGATTTAAAGTTAGCCATTGAGTTAATTAATTCAAGTTGTAAAAAAGGCTGTGTCCATGATTATATGGTTTAATATTTTATAGATTTTAGACCATATGTTACGGATCGAAGATAACTAGGATATTCCACTATTTTTACAAATATTGCTAAATGTAAATGGTATGTAATGGTGTAGATGATTTAAGAACAAGAAAACAATTTAAAAGCTGATTAAGTTCATTTTATTTAAGTATTTTGGGTATGCTGAATTATTAGAGAATGTTTGGTTAGAATTATAGCGTTGGATATAAAATATTTATAAGAATTTTTTTTTTGATGTTTTAAATATCAAAAATCCAATGGGCTGGATTCTCATTGTATTTGACAAACATACTTGAGGTGAGATCCAAGTAGATTGAGTTAGATACTTATGCGTTTTTTTGTAAAAAAATGGCACTCTTTAGCTGACATGCAAGTTAATCTACTTAATTTTTTCACGATTTTAGAAAATTTTGAGTTAATTTTAATGTCTTCTGTCTGCTAAATCTAAAACTAAGTTGTTCATAAATTTTAATCTGACTTGGTTTAAAGAAAATAATTTCAAATATGTTAATTTTTAGAAATTTATTAGCGCAAAGCCAACTAATAAGATGAACAAATTTTGGTTTATGTATTTTTTAATTTAATATTTGTTTTTTAATTTATTAATGTTTTATATATTTTTTTCTTCTTTTATATATTTTTATATCTACGTTAATTTTTAACTAAATTAGTTTGTTAAACAGAAGAAAGTGACGTTAGCAAAATGGTAAGCAGTTAAAAAGTTAAAAGATATAATGAAATCACTGATAAAAATTAGAAAAATTAGCGGGGCTAACACACAGTCTTGAGGTACACTAATGGAATTTGTTTCTACCATTGATTGAAATAAATTGAAATGTTATATAAAGATAAGATAAAAAATATTGGAATGGTGTACCTTTGACACCGCAGTATTTTATTTTACTGAGAAAAAAGAGTGGTCAAAAGCAGGGCCCAATTGAGATAATATTTTCAAGAGCACAAACCTGTAAAACATTGACTCAAATAATAATAGTTTACATAAGTAAATAAAGTACTATATAATATATTAAAACAATAAGTCTTTGACACTTCATTGTTTATAGAGAAATCTTCTGAGCTTTTTGGCATTTTTTTGTTGCCAAAAAGGCTCAAGTCCGTCTCTAGAAGGATGCGGGTGGCACCACGTGACACCATCACAAACCAACACAGAGGTGTGATACCAAAATGAAAAAAAAATGCATATTTGACAGAGCTGCTCATTCTCGTGTTTGCTTATTTTGCGTTTGACCATAGTTTTCAGATTTTGATTTTTCGTTATTTCGTTATTAATAACTCTGCTATTTCTTCATTTCACACAAAAATCCTTCTTTTTTTAATTAAGATGAAAAGTTGTACTTCGTATGCTTTTTACTAAAGATTGTAATTTGTATGTATTTTACAAAAGACTGTTTTTCAGGTGTCTTTCAAAAAAATTGAAGACACTATAGTATTTTATTGATTAACTGATCATCCATAACGTTTTTCAATTTTATTTTCTTGGCTTTGTTTATCATAAAACTACCTACTTGGGGATGAAGTTAAAAAGCTTTTTTGTTCCCAGCCTCCAATCATCGCAATTTTTTTGCAAAGCATCATTATGTGACATAAGTATAAACATACAAATGTTTGGAGTTTGCTCCGTATCTGAAAATCTCAAACACCAATAAATGCTGGATCCGCCACTGATTGGCATTCAGATAGAAATATAACGCGTTAGTGAAAATAACTGATTATCATTAGTGTCTCCAGGAAAATTATAATAAATTCACCACAAAGGCTAATATTTATAATGAATTTTTTGTTATACTTATTCCACTATCATATCTCATTTTTAAGATAACTTAAGGGTTTGCTTGTTAATAATTTAGTCACACTTTCGATAGCATAATTCGAATTATGAATTGAAATGAAAGAACTATGCTATGATTATATTTATGTTTCTTATGATTTATAATTTAAGAATATTCTATTATGCCACATTGAGGCCTGGATGCGAGCAGCGAAAAGCAAAAAATAAAATATTTGAATCACTAAAATCACTATCAAAATCCTGTTGTCATAACAACATTCAACATGCTTTAATATGTCAAGAGACCAAGTGATGACCAAAACTCACCAAAAAAATTCCTCAGGCTCAATTTTCTTAATCAGGCTATAATTGGTTCCGTCAATCCTAGCAGTTTGCATTTTTTAATAAAGCAAGTAGAGCCTGAAATGAGAAGGATACAGAAACACAGGAAATGGCAGTGTATAAATATGAAACAAAATGATACTATAACGATAATCTTGCCATGATACTGTAAATATGACGAAAAACCTATTGATATATAAATTTATTGAAAAATGTTGGAATATTTTATCTGACACTTCTTTCTGGAATATACCAGTTTCAGATCATTTTTGGGTTGAAATTTTCAAAAGAGAAAGCTGTTTTTTTAGAAAGAACGGTTCTAAAAGACGTCGTCAAATAGTGAGAAAGTACTGCGGTCATGGATGGTTTACTCGCACTCCAGTGAGAAGCTATACATGTTTTTCTGCAGACTCTTTGCTGTTAATATAACTAAAAAAACATCTAAATTTATCACTGGGTTTCAGAAGTTGTAGAAGCTGTGCTCAAAGTTATATAATCATGATATATTGGATAACCATTTATATAGCATTGAAAAACGGAAAACGTTGGCAGCAGGACGTAAGTTGCACAAAACAAATGATTCTATCACTATTGCTGTGATAGGGAGAGAAAAAAAATGGAGTGGTATCTTGCACAAGTTACTAGATATGGCCCGTAAGAAAGATGAATCTTCATTTAATAAAGGAAACTTTATTGTGATGGTTCAGATATTTACTAAACACGAACGTGAGCTGAAAGGTACAGCAAAAGCATCTGTATCTTATCTTTCACCAAAAAATCAAAATGAATTTACAATGTTATGACAAATTATGTCAAGGAGATTCTTGTCAACGAAATAAAGGCTGTGAGGTATTTTGAAAATATATTTAGAAGCACAACTGACATAAGAGATTATCAGATGTGTAAAAATCTACAATAAGAAAGTTAAAGTGAGAGAAAAAGAGAGAGTGAAAAAGTGAGAGATTTCTTGAATTTTTGACTTTAAAGAGCAAAAAAGAGCAAAAAATCTCTTACATTTAAAAAAATCTAGAAAGTAATGGACTTGACATAATGATGTGCAGAGTTCAAGGTTATGGTAATGCTGTCGCAATGTCTGGAATCCATGGAGTTGTTCAAGCCATTCTGAAAAGAAAGAGTAAGAAAGCTGTTTTTAATAGATGTGTGGACCATTCGCTTAACTTGTGTGGTCAAAGCTTTTTTTTGTTGAAAATACTTTATGTTAACATTTTTTGAAACTCTTAAAAGAATGTATTTCCTTTCACCTATCAACGGGATATTTTAATTGAATACACTGCCATGTTGGTCAAAAAGCTTTACATAACACGCAGGAATGCACATCATTCTGCTGTTAAACCGGTGAAAGTTAACTTTGATGAACGTGTGGCTCTATGCGATCTACGTAATGAATGAAGCTCTATGTAATCATTATGAAAAGTGAACACAAGATGTACAGCACAAAATTTTTTTATCTGCAGTTTGTGATTTAAGATTTCTTTGCTACCTGTACTTTTGGACTACTGTACTTGAGGAAGTTGATCTTATACAACAGTATCTTCAAACTATAGGCTTAGCTCTTGACAAAGTAGTTACCAAGCTAGTGGCATTAAGACTTTTTCTGCATAAGAAACGCAGTCACTTAGTAGAGCATGCAATTGAACAAACACTTTTAAAATCAGACCAATATGGAATTTCATTCGAGAGGCGATTAAAGTTCAAGAAAAGAATGGCAGGGGAACAACTAAGAGATTTCAACTAAGAGATTATGAGCTTTCTTTGCAAGAAGCAAGCAATAGGGTCTTGCTGGACCAAGTCAACAGCAATCAAGGAAGTAGCAATTTATTTGAAGCTGTTTAAACTAATAGTCTTCTATCAGCAAGTAAAAAAAGTTACTAGTGTCATTTCTGAAATTGACCACTTTCTAAGACGAGCTATCCAAAAATGAGATTTTAAAAGAAATACTAAGGTTGAGAAGACATGTGAATTTTGATCCCTACAAAGCCGAAGACATTTGATGTTTTAATCTTCATAGACTTCATTGAGTCTTTCCAAATATACTCTCTAAGTCTACAACTATTTTTTTAATGATCTGTGTGTCTGTGGCTTTGTGTGAGGAGAGCTTTTCAAAATTGCAACTTATAAAGAACTATTTGCGATTAACCACGTGACTGCAAGGCTTTTTAATCTGGCAGATTTGTTTCAACTGAAGTCTTGAAGTTAAATTGTTAAATTTGGTTTTTCTAATGTCCTTATTAATTTTCTGACTTATTTTACAAACATTTTATAAACGATAATATATGGTCATTAGTATAGGAACACTCGGAAAAGGTCTAAAATGATAAGTGAAAGTTTTAGGCTTGACACTAAGAGTTTACCGCTCTGGGTGACAACAACCCCAGTAACGCCACTGGAAGGAAAAACAAATAAGAGATTAGTGAATCAAGATTTTTAGATAAAAGTATCTTGATTCACATTTAAATGTTGATATACATATTAATTATAACTGGAATAATAGCAACTGAAAAATAAATAAATTTCAGACGTTTAGAAATATATTCAGCAAGATTATTCATGGCCTAATCTATTTACGGCCGTATATCTTACATTTTTGAGGGGGAAATTAAGAGGCCGATTTTTACTGAAAAAATGGCTGCGCAGAATATTATATTTTAAATAGCAACTCAAATCTTAATTTCTAACTTTAAGTTCTTCAATGTAAAAACGGCAGTTGGTTTTTATTATATATAGTTTTTAAGATAAAATAGATCAAAAATTTAAAGACATTTGTGTAATATTTGTTGGAGAATTATCACAGAAGTTATTTAAATCAGTATACATTTATATTTATGTATATTATATTTATTTTTAATATATATCTGTATTTATGTATATTGCAACGCTTTGAAAAAAATGTCAAGAAATAGTTCAAAGAAATCAAACAATAGATAAATTTTATTGAACTATATAAACAAATGCTGCGCAACTGACATATTAGCATTTTTGTTTTTTCTTTGCCTCTTTTTAAATGTTTTTAAGTTATTATTGGAAACCAAATCGATAATTTTTGTTTTTTATTAAAAAATACATTAACAAGAATTTTTCTTGAAAACGTGTTTCCCCAAGATTTATGATTTTCACAAATGAATTTACTTATTGGTGCGTATTTATGTAACAGATATGTTGATGATTTAATGACTGGAATTAATAGAGATGAACTTTCATTCTCAATTAAATCCAAAATAGCAAATACATTACAAACAAATTCTGCAAGCTGTTTGGATGGAACAAATAATCCACTACGTGACAAGATAAGATTTATTTTCAAGATCAATGTCTCCAGCTTTCAAACGTGCTTTGCAGTTTTCACATTTAGACCTTTTTGAAAATTTTTTTGCAACATAGCCTGCTATAGTTATTGCCAACTCTTGACTATAATAATCAAGAGAACTTTCCATAATTTTTTCTATTCAATTTTCAAACAGTTCATCAAGTATTGTCAAGGAAGGATGAATATCTGGTAATAGATTTTCTTCCCAGAAGTTTACATGCTCTTTAATTAAAGAACAACATGACAAAATTCTTTCTGAATTTAAAACTTCTTTTAAACTTACAAGAAATCTCCCCACTCATTTGCCTGTATTATGAAAAACATCTCTCTATCGGATCACTTTGTAAACATGCTGTCATCATGTAATCATATTAATCCTTCAGGAGCTCCTCAACAAGCAGTGATTGAGCTCGTAAGGTATTTGCAAATGCTGATGCAATTTAGTTGTGAGGGTAAATGCAGGTGAAATAGACCACTGATTGATCCAATCAGCCAGAGCTTGGTAAAGTATCATTTTATTGTCTCCTAATACAATGGAATTGCCAATAACATTTAGTGAAAACCTTTGTTTAGAATTAGCAATAGCCCACCAAGTGTTAAAAATACTTAAAAAATTTGAAACATCTTTTCAATTTGGATAATAGAATCAATACCTCCTTGTTGAACTTTATTTAATAAATATGTTAAAGGGATCTTTTTAAGTAGTAGTTTGTATGACTCTAAAGATCTATATCGTAAAAGTAATGCATATTGAATCATCTCTGCTGAGTATGGTGATAAAGTTCTCTATCTTTAATTGCATCTCAAAAAGTGTCATGATTTTCTAATGAGTAGTTTCTCATATAAGAAGAAAATTTTTTTAGCATACTAGTTTTATTAAGTTTTGCATTATGTCCTTTAACAAACCAACTAGGTAATAGAAGTGGCGTTCCTTTGTATTGCAAACGTACATTAAGACCTACATCAACTGTTATTGGTTCTAATATAGTTGGAAAATATGTCTGTTCATTAAATACTACATTATAAAACACAACACCTTTTTCAAATCGTTTAAATTGAAACCCTACTACTTCATTCAAATTATGTACATTTGCAATTGTACCATTTTTCTTAAATATTATACCAAACCTCTGTCAAGTGCTCAGTCTTCAGGTATTCACCAAAGGCGGGCTGGTAAGGGAAGTTGCCTTGGGGTCATAAGAAGTAAAATATGCATAATAGGATTTTTTAGAAATATGAATTAATCACTGAGTTTCATGCCGAAACAGATAAGTAAACCGTTTTGATCTATTTGTCATAATAGAGTTGCAAGCTATTTCGGCAATGAGTATCGTGATATAGTTTGCGGATTTGGTGTCACAGTACAATGGTTTGGGTGATTTTTAAGAATGGAAATTGGAACTGGTAGCAAAACTTCAAAAAGTTGACGAACTGCATGTGGTGCTTCCCTTATTTCATCTGGCGAGCCGTTTGCTGTTTCTCAAGGTCTTAGTGATAAAATAAAATGAAGACACGATGAAGTGAAAACTGCACTGACTACTGCCTTCTCTGCTTCTCCGCTAATAGCATACAAAGAGTTTGTAAATCGTCGTCTTAAAGAGAACGATTCCGTTGACGTATATCTCGCAGAATTAACAAGACTGAGCAAGCTAATATCCTCTCACGTTAGCGAAGAGTAGATAAGGTGCGCATTTATTCTTGGATTACCTGACGAAGCAAGAAAACAGCTGCAAACTGCGAGCTCAATATCAACAATGTCGCTGTGCCAGATCGCTGAAAAATCAAGAAGTTTGGTAATCTTACGTTGAAAAGAATCGTGTTTTGTCAGTTGCGTGAATCCTGTTGCCATATGTTCAAGGCAAAAAGTAAAAGACCATAACGTGCTTCCGTTGCGGCGAGGATGGACATATTAGTCGAAACTGCAGCAAAAAAATTGAGAAGAAGAGGTGCTTTTTGTGTGGAATGGACCAGCACTGCTATAAAAATGTGTACGAACTCAAAATTCCAAAACAAAATTCCAAACTATCACATCTCTGAAGGCGTTAAAAGTGAGTACGCAATGGAAATAAGTGAATGGATAGCACAGGTATGGCTGAAACCATTTGAAGGTTAATGTAATGGCATCATTCCATTGATGGCAGTAATTCAACAAAACAAATTAAAAGTACGTCCAGTGATGGACTACCGGGAGCTGAATCAACTTGTATCCAGTCATACTGCAGATGGCGATGTTTGCAGTACCAAACTTTGCAACTGGAGAAAGTTGGGAGAAAATCTTGAGATAATCGATTTAAAGAAAGCGTACCTGCAGATTCGTGTCGACGAAGCATTATGGAAATATCAAGTTGTGGAATATGAAGGGCAGCGTTACTGTCTAACAAGATTGGGTATTGGTTTAAATGTGGCACCCAGAATAATAATAAAAATCTTAAAAAAGGTATTATCCTTAGACAAAGTTGTCAAGTCTGGGGCGGATTCATTTATTGATGATATTATTGTCAATAACAGCATAGTGTCAAGTTGCAAAGTTTAAGAAATCTTGAAAAAATATGGCTTGGATTCTAAGATTCTAAGATTCCAGAAAAACTTGTCGGTGGGCGTGTGTTTGGATTGCGAGTGTACAAACAATGCAACTAAGTCCGTTGGAAACTTGACAACATACCCAAAGTCCCTGAAAGAAAAATGACACGTCGGCAAATTTTTTCTTGGTGCAGACAGTTAACCAGACATTTTCCAATAGCAAATCGATTGCGATCTTTGTGCAGCCATCTAAAAAGGGTTTCGAGTAATTGTGGATGGGAATCTTTGGTGAACGATCGTGTTGTCAAATTAGTAAGCAGTTTAAATGACAGACTTACAAAGGAAGATCCCGTTCATGGGTCATAGAACGTCAAAAACACTTCTGAAGCAACAGTATGGTGAGATACAAGCAGTTTAGCTGTTGGCATTGTTCTGAAAGTGGCTGGGGAAATAGTAGAAGGCTGTTCGACATGAGGAAACAAGATGATGTGGCTCACATTAATCTTGCAGAGTTAGAATCTGTGATAAAAGGGATTAATCTAGCAACAAAATGGGGTTGGAAAGAGCTGGTACCGTTTAGCGATTAACGTTACCCACTATAAATTAGAGATTTATTTGTCTATTATTGAATGTGGCAAAAGGAGCAAGTTTGTAATTTGGAGGAAGCCACAGAACAAGAAAGAAACAACAGTGTGCTTCCATTTAGAAGAAATATTTCGAGAAAGAGGACCTACATGACAAGTTCTTCTTGACAACAGCAAGACCTTTCGCTTAAAACTCGTTGGTGAGTTATCCGCAGAATGGGGAGTGTCCATATTGTTTCATTGCGCTTACAGGCCATCTCGAAATTGAATTATTAAACGTCATCATCGCAAAATCAAGCGTATGGCAGCCAGAAGTGGTAAAGATCCGTTTAAAATGATATATTAGTACAAGTGGCTCCCAGAAAAAATGGCGAGGAAACATTGTTCCCCTAAAAAGCTATATTTTCTTATGAGTGGAAACCACACACAATTTCTGCCAAAACTAACAAGGAAGTTCTCCACAACTATACACAAGGACAAGAAGTATTTGTAAAACCACCTGACTTAAATATGTACGAGCGAATGGAACAGAGGAAGAGTCTCAGATGAAGGACCAGGAGTTTCGGTAGAAATTTGCCGAGACACATGTCGGACGTCCGTCCAACTC
>NC_061169.1:24989736-25009736 GCF_022113875.1 Hydra vulgaris | reverse complement strand
AAGAATTTGCACGCATGCGTACAAATTTATATGAGAAAATAACCTGCTCGTTTGCCGAGATCTCGGCAAAAAACAGTGAGATCTCGCCATTCAGGCTAGGTCGTTTATTCATATAAACGCAAAATAAAATTAAGTTGAAATAACGATGACGTCAAGATCTCGGTAAATGGGCTAGCTCGGCAGATGAGCCAGCCCGCTTTCCATATAAACAGGCCCTTACTCAAATTAATTTTTCTGCATTAGAGTTTTTCTAACTGTTATTTGTGATACTCAAAGTTATTTTTTAGTTTTTTTGTTTTTCTTTAAAAAATTGAATTTGCAAATCCTTAACTCACAAAAGCAACTTATAAAGGTTATAATAAAACCTTATATTTAAGTTGTTAATTTTATCCTCAATCCCAACATTTTAACTTCAATTACGCTTAGATATTTTTGGTTCCAATTTGTTTAAATTAAATTTGATAGTTGTAATTTATATTTATGTACAAACATACTGTCTGCATACCATCTCATTTCTAAAAACATGCTGTCTGCATACCATTTTATTTTTCACTTTTAGCAGGAATTAAAATAATTAATCAAAGAAGAACTTGTTGCCCTAATCAAATAATATTCTTTTGTTTTAATTAAAACTTATCTAATTCTTATAAGACAAACTGTTAAAGTTTCCCTTGGGAATACGTAATGTATACTTAAACGCATAATAAAAACTGAATTAGTTTTACGAGCTCCATTTATTTTTAATATATATATTACAATTATATAATATAAATTTATAAAGTATACTATTGTTATAATATATATATATATATATATATATATATATATATATATATATATATATATATATATATATATATATATATATATATATATATATATATATATATATATATTCATTCTTTTCCACTATTACGTAAATCTACAATATTAAAACATCTGTGCAATTTAATAACTATATAATTTATTTATACAAACATTAATATATATATATTGTATCAATGTGAGTAGAATTTCTGCCCCTCAAACTATTTTGTTTTATTTTTATGACGAATAAATGCGGTGTGTACAGCGTTCGTATTTTTTAAATAATAATACAAAATAATGTTGTTATATTTATATTGGTTAGTTTTTAACTTGGCAGAAATTTGTACTCATTCATTTTTCTCTAAGACGATTCAGTTATACTATAGAAATATCAATAGTACAGAATAATTTATAGTTTTTCTCACTGCGAAAACATAACTGAAATACGTTTTTCAAATAAGTTATGTTGAATATTAGTAGTAATAAAATTTAATTAAATCAAATAGTTTTTGTTTACTTTGATAAATCAGTTTATTATTTAATTCGAGGAAGAATCAAAACTTCGAATATACTAAAGACAAAGCATTTTAAAATCAAATGTAAGTAAAGAACTCTTTAAAACCACGTGAGATTGCGGAGAATATATTTTAAATTTTAACGTAACAGCCCGATTAGCGAGCAATGTTTATGCTATAGGTTTATGATAATATATTTAATATTTTTGCCACTCGAGAGTTATAATACAATTCTGTTTAAGAACTAAAAACTAGATATTTTAAAATACAAGGAACATTTCAAATATTTACAAAAGAGAAAAATAAACGCCGGCCGGAACTACCGATTTTTAAAGCAATAAATATTTTTTAAAAATAATCTTTATTGCTAATTTTTGTTACTTTTTTTTAATGCTTTTAATTTTAATGCTTCTAAACTACGTAGCCATTCAAAATAGATTGATGGTTCAATAATTTTGTGATGTCGGTTATTAAACTACATAAGGTTTACATTTTAAATTATCTCACTCTCTTGAGCGTACTTTAGGAGTATTGTAGAACAGTTCCATAAACAAATTTAGTGCATATTAGCAACGTTGAATATGTGCTTATTTCAAAGGTAAAATTCAGCGGTGTAAATTTAAGTATTAAAATTATCTTGAACACCAAAAAATAATTTTTTGCTGTTCAAGATATAAATGCACAAAATATGCATATTTGCAAACTGCATTTTTTGTGCATTATATTGATCGAATTAAATGTTATTTTTTGAATAAAAAAGTTACGTCTCAGTTACGTAGTCAACTTATTACGTTACAATTATGTAACTTACTTGAAATTACAAGTAAACAGAACTTTTCTTATATTTTATATATAAAGAAACAAAAGATACAAAAAACCTGTTTCATTTTTGTATTGTCTTCTTTTTGCTTCTTGTTCCTTTTTTTTTTCAACTATAAGAATGCATCTTGTATGTTTTATAAATGTAAAAAGGGTACAAACGGAATATCTTAGCGGGTTTTTCATTTTGAATGAAAATATTTTTGCTAGTTTTTATTGTTTATTTTATAGTGAACTTCAACTTTATGAATAATAAGATAAAATAAAAATAAAATAAATATATTTAATAAAACATATTGCTTTATTTCTCTGCTTTGTCTCGATTTATGTGGAAAAGAGAAAAAAAGTTAAATGGTTAGCTATTAACTTGCTTCCATATTTTGAATACTTTAACTTTTCAAAATTTATTATCACAAGAACATTTTTTTTTTTTTTATCAATCAGTGATCAAGTCAACAAAAATTTTTTTAAAAAAATTTAGGTTATATTTATTTACTTGTAAACGTGAAAAAGTCACATCTAAAATGCACAAGCATTTTTTATTTTCTAATTTTTTTTTAATTTTACAATATTATCACCAGCGATGAGTAATCTCAAGACAGTGTTTTGAATGTCTTGACCCGATGCCATGGCCTTGTTATCTTAAAATCCTTTACTCTATTCAATCTGTCGGATAAATTTTTTTTTAAGTTGCATGTGTTTGTTGGATTTTTTTTCTTTATTTAACATAGTATAAATGTTATAACATTTATACTATAAAAAATTTAAAAAATAGATTTTTAAAATTTTCGTACGCATATAAATAACATAAAACAAAATATAAACGTATATGCTAAAAATACAACAAAATAAAGTTAAATCAGAAGGAGGCTAAAAGAAGATAAGGATAACATTACGTTACCACAATTTTTTCATAGAACCTTTTTCTACAAGTTTATAAAATGAATCATAATGATAAAAGCTCGTATAAAAATAATAATAATAAGTTTAAATAATAAAAATAAGTTTAAATAATAATAATAAGTTTAAATAATAATAATAAGTTTAAATAATAAAAATAAGTTTAAATAATAATAATAAGTTTAAATAATAATAATAAGTTTAAATAGGTAAGACAAAAATAAATAAAATTAAAAAAAAAAAATGAAAAATTTTTCTATTGATCGAGTTTTTAAAACTTCTTTTTTTGTTTGAAACTTTTTTTTGATCGTTCTGAAACTTTTTAAAAAGTATTTCGATTGTATTTTTTGAGAAGTATTTAGATTGCATTTATTGTTTTTACTTTAACTGCTTGATTAATTAGTTATTCAGTGTTACATTAGTTTCATCGTGATGTTTTTTCCATGCTGTACAATATATATTTCCAGTTATCAAAATTTTTAAATTTATAGAGTATTATTAAATATTTTATTTGTATACATGTTGCTACATTACAGAAGAAAGATGGAGCCTAACATGACAGGTACCAAAGCCAAGAATGAAAAGATATTTTTTATTTTAAAAAAAACCAAAACACTTAGATCCAGGTCGGACTTATTGAAAATTTAAATTTATTTTTTAAATTTAATTTATGAAAATTATTAAATTTAAACTATTGGCAGTAAAATTAGCGTTCAATCAACATTGTTGGAAGTTACGACAGAAACACAACTAACCTTGTGCTCAAGGAAGTTTGTACAGAAAGTCTTGATGCAGTTTTCTTATCTGAGAATTACTTATTAGTTTAATTATTAATTATAAGATAACTGCTTTGGTAATATCAGCGTTTGTGGAAAGCATTTTATCAAGAAGAGGAGTAGAAACGCGCTCACATACATCAAAAATAAGCAACAAACTTTTATAGAACTTTTGAGCTTCTTTTTAAGATTGTTTCTAAAATGATAAATTAATTTGAGTCTAAATATCTTGTAGAACAACAATCTACTACAATGCTTCGATACAATAGGTTTTAAACTTTTCTAAGTCATAACTAACTGATTCGTTAAAGAGTTCATTTCTTAAAGCTCGAATCACTAAGGATTGGTTTTGGCTACAACAGATTTGACATGTGCACATCTATGATATTTTCTATATGTATACACTACCAAAAAATGTCAAAAATTTTATTAATTAATATAATAATTTAAATTGGTTATAATGTAATCATTGATATTTTAAATATAAGAAATTTTTACTATAGAAATATTTTATAAATATTTTTCTTTTTAAACAACTAAAAAATAAAATTCAAAAATTCATTATTTTGTGCTAAGTATAATAATACGGTCTAACGACGCCTAATGGTACAGATCATTTGGCGGTTGAAACAGCAAATAATTTAATAACCAGTCCTAGTAAAAAAAAAATAGTACAGATCATTTGGCGGTTGAAACAGCAAATAATTTAATAACCAGTCCTAGTAAAAAAAAAATGGTACAGATCATTTGGCGGTTGAAACAGTAAATAATTTAATAACCAGTCCTAGTAAAAAAAAAAGAATAACTTTTTACTAAAACAATAGGATTATTATTTTGTAAAATAGAAAGAATCTATTTAAAGAACCTATTAAAGCAATCTCTCTCTCTCACACATTATCTTTATATATATATATATATATATATATATATATATATATATATATATATATATATATATATATATATATATATATATATATATATATATATATATATATATATATATATATATATATATATATATATATATATATATATATATATTTATATATATATATATATATATATATATATATATATATATATATATATATATATATATATATATATATATATATATATATAATATATATATATATATATATATATATATATTTATAAATATATATATATATATATATATATATATATATATATATATATATATATATATATATATATATATATATATATATATATATATATATATATATATATATATATATATATATAGATATAGATATATATATATATATGTGTGTGTGTGCGTGTGTGTGTGTGTGGACACTGTAGACCAAAATTACCCGACCACTCTATGTATTAAAAATTGATGAGAAAACTCTATAATCTAGTAGTTAAGGAAACATTACCTCAATGCAAAAATCGAAGATTAAATTTAAAAAAAATATCTTTAAATATTTTAACATCCACTTACTATAAAACGTTCACAAGATAAAAATACAAAAAAAGTTTATAATCATTAAAAAAAAAAAAATCGTTTTGCTATGTCTTTTTTTAAAGTTTTCTTGAAAATTCTTATCTTTTACTTCACGTTTCAATATTCAACAACATTTTTAAATGTTGGAATATGAAGCATAATAATAAAAATTAGTAAAAAAATAAGAAAAATTAAGACAATAATGTTACTGTGTTTTTCCAAGTTGACTATGTTTTTTTATATTAACTTTTTATTTTCACCGTGTGTTACACTAGGAACTACCAATCAGATACGAAGATATAAACAATTTTATTACTGTAATGAAATGTGTTTCCAAAGTCTCCAAAGAGATGAATTCATAATAATCAACATAGAAAGACACTTAGAGATAGCAAAACAATACTAAAAGACTGTGCATACATTTCATAGAAAACATAAAAAATTGCTTCACACTACATCAGCTGTGTTTTTTATAACTCTACTGATAACAACTTCAAAAAAAGCAATCGCTCTTATTTTCCGCAAAATGTAATGACGTAATACGTTATTCGCAAAATGAGATAATTGAAAACCTATTTGAGAATGTACTTGAAAATGAAAAAAAAAGTTAAATTTAATGCTGTCATAGGTATTAAATCTAGATATTCTTTGATACGTGCAACAAAGCAAAATTAATTAGTATGCTTTGCACCAAATCGTAACCGGTAATGGTTAGGTGATTGGTTCTCAAAACATATTTACTGTTAAGTGCAGAATACTTACTTTTCTAAGAAGAAAAAAACATCTCAATGCATATCAACTGCTCATTTTACAAAAATGATGCTGGTGAATTAAAGAAAAAAGTATACCAAACAGTAATACAAAAATGTGATCAGAATGCAAGAAGCACTTTATGTGCGACAACTCCGTAGTTAACCACTTTACTAAAGATGTTTCAAGTGTGAAAAAGGTCTACAATAAAAGTTATCATGATGGTAAGGATGTAATTATTATCATTATAGTAGTTATTAAAAATTGAAAGTTTTGTTGTTTGATTGTGTATGTGATTCTCTCCAATACCTAACTGAGTGTGTGGGAGGAAGGGGGTAAATCTCCAATTTTTGGAAAATTGAATAGTAGTTCAAAAATTGGAAAAATCAGTTAGTATTTAAAAATGAGTGAAATTTCATACATTCCTTTTGAAATTACCTTATAATGATTCTAAAAAAAAATCATTAAAAACCGATTCATAAGTTAATCCGTCCACTCTAATAATTACTAATAAGTTCTTACTTTCACTGAGTATTAGACCTCCCTCCCTACAAATAGGTAGGTGATAGTAATAGAGTTTGATTTCTATCCACTACAAGGTTTTCAATGATTAACTTTTTTCATTTTAGGGTGTTATTCAGTTCAGGGTGTTATTACCAACGAGGCTGAAAATTTAGTTTACGCGATTCTAGCTAATGTTTATAAACAAAACAACGTTTAAGTTGGACAGTTTGTTCTTTTAGCAAAGAACTTTGAAAATTAATCAAATCGCAATTTCGGAAAAAATTCAATAGTTGATGATAATTATGTGTTAATCAACCTCATGGTTAGGTCAAATAAAAGTTTTTTACGTGTAACGCCCACAAGATTTTAAACGCTTACGTAAAAGAACAAATGGAGAAGTTTATTTTTAGCGTAGATGACATGGATTTTATTATTTTATACGAACATTTTGAATATAAAAGTTTATTGCAATATATGCCAATAAAAGTGAAACTTTATAAAATTTTATTTTTATCACAGACACTGCCTCTATTATGATATGTTTTGTTCATTTTTATTTTCTTTTGTTTCTTTTTATTATTTTAGAAAGTTTAAATATCTACCAAAAATGTGAAGAAAAAAAAGTTAAAAGAATAAGTACAGAGAAAGGTTTCAAGGTAATTTAATTTTTCAAAACTTTTTAAATAATTTTTTGTTTATATTAAATTTTTTTTTTATTTTTTTTTATTTTTTTTTTTCTTTGAAAATGTTTTTTCTTTAAATTTGTATTCAGTTTTAAAGGTTTTTAACTTATTTGATTATAAAATGTGCTAAGTATTAAGTGTAGCTACACATACGCAGCTTTTATACAACATACTAAAGTATATACAGTATATAAATTATAAAACATAATATATTGAATAATAATAATAATAAATTATTATTTGTAATTTTAAGCAAATAAAATATTTCTGAATTGTGAAAAAATTGGCTTTAAGGTAAAGTTTTTCCGATTTGATGAATTTGTTTAAAGTTAAATTGGACAAAATTAATAATATTTTTAGAAATAAATTATAATTATAACAGTGGAAAAATACTACTGTCGTTATAAATTCGTTCTCTATTATCGAAAATAAAAAAGACTGTACATTCAATTTGGCATTATTGATTTTTAGCCCTCAAAAACGGCAGATATTTTAAATAAAACAATTAAATTTGCAAAATCCAAACAGTTATATCTAGAAGAGACAACTCGTATTATAAAATATTGCAGAAAAACCTTACTTTATTTTAATAAGGAAACGTGGAGCAAAAAAAATATACATAACTGCTTTGACAATGTAACAATGTTAGCACGTTGGTGTAACAATGTTGGCTTTCACTTTCACTTTCTTGTTTTAATTGTGCTTTTTAGCTATTTATATTTTACTTAGTTTTTTTTTATTTTATTTTATTTAACAAATATTTATACAGGGTAAAAGAAAAGGTTAGTTTTTATTTTTGTTATATTTAAGTTTATATTTACCTTTTACAACAATAATGCCTTCTTACTTTATATGATTTAACCCATCCAAGCTTGCACACTTACGTTAGGCCAACTGATGTAAATTAGGTTAAAACTTTAAAAAAAAAATTAATTTCCTTTGTCATAAATTGATGAACTTTTATCAGAAAACATTGAAAACATGATCAATTCCTCTCGGTTGTAAAAAAAGGTCACCACGCAATTACGTTTCGTCATTTATTTAATCTTGTTACTGCTACTACTAATACGTGTGGCTTTCCTGAAAATCATTTAAAACTTGTATAGATTAGAAGTGTTAAGAACTTTAGAACATTTTGGAAAATAACAAAATATTTTAGAAGACTTTAGAACATTCTAGAACAACTTAAAACATTCTAGAGCAATTTAGAACATTCTGAAACAATTTAAAATATTTTAGAACATTTTAGAACAATTTAGAACATTCTGGAACAATTTAAAATATTTTAGAACATTTTAGAACAATTTAGAATATTCTGGAATATTCTAGAACATTTTAGACTATATAGCTGCTCATCTAATTTTATAGTTATTACAGAAGCAACACATGACGTCGTAAAAGCCTAGCGATAGTAGCATTCAGAAGAACAAGGATGTCTAGACCAATAATCTGGTAAAATTTGAAGACTCTCATTAACGAAGAAGAATGGTCCCTTTGGAAGAATATTCACTGGAAGAAAGGTGCAGAATGCCTCTCCAAAAGCAAGTTATCGGACGCTACCATTCCCTTGGACCGAAAATCAAAGAAAGAAAGGAGCGAATAGCAGAACTTTCCAAAGAAGTCACCAAATTGTGGAAAAATAAACTGGATTTTCTTCATTTATCTAATCACGTTATATGAGCAAAGCTTGATAAAATACTAAAATGTTATGATGAATGTGTCAAGCGGGGAAGCTACGAACCCCTTGATGAAAACTTTTTATATTACTTTATTTTGATGGAACATGGTTATCTTCCGAGGGCAAGCAATTGTACCATCTCTAAGTGAAATTAAAGGAACAATGGGATACTCCAAGGCCAAGCGGCCAGTAAAGAAACGATCCACCCCTCTAAAAAACAAAAACTTTCTAATACGTAATCCAACTCATCATCTTATTATCCTGATTTTAGTGATTCTTACAGAGGCTGACGACAATGAATATGACAAATATAAAGAAAAAGATGAGACAACTCCTACACCAAGCAGAAAATATCATGAAAGCAAAATTGCAGTCAACTTGGTGACCTCCACAAGAGTACCAATAAACATAGCTGCTAACATATGCAAGCAATTGGCTCGTGAAGGCATTGACATCCTAACTCCATGCCAATCAGCTATTTACAAATCAACAATCAAGCTAAAGGAAGAAATGATTGAAAAGTTACATATGGAAAGTTGGTCTTTACACTTTGATGGCAAGCACATTAAAAGAATGGGATGTTAAATGAAAAAAGAGAAATCAAATTGGATGATGGCAGGGCTTGGTAGATGGCAGGGCTTGAACTATTATTCGATGAATTTTTCCTATGGAATTCAATTCAGAATATTGTTGCAAATACCACCAACTTTAACACTGGAAAAAAGAATGGTGTTGTTGTAGTATTGCAACAAATGTTCACAGAGAAACGCATCAACAAACAGTTTATCAGTTTTCAACACCATGTATTAGATAGAATCCTTCCTTTTGGTGATGGATGAAGAACTTGGAAGTAAAACATAATTGTCAAACATTAAATATCCATTTGTATCTCAACTGATATAAAATTTTAGTTTTATCTCACTCGAGTATTTTTTTTTTGAGGAAAAGGGAAATTTTCCATTGATCAGGTTTCAGAAAATGCCCAAGATCAGCAATGCGAGGTGAAACTCCAGAGCTATTCTAGCGATTCTTACGATACTCCGTGTGTCAAAAGTAATTTTAATCTTTTAATCATTTTTGACCTCAAAATATTGCTTTGTATATCAAAAATAAAACAAAAAATTATTAAAGCTTACGCAGCAAGCTAAACATGTTGCTTGAGGAGAGCAAATTGGACAAGTTGAATTTCTCCTTAAGAAACCTAAGAACTAATCAAACTTAGTATTTTGAAATTTTATTTTATTTGATAGGAAAATTTTTCTGCTGCAAAGTAACAACATAATGCAAGATACTGAACCTCATTAGGAATAAAACTATAGTGTATGTCACTTGCTCTCTTTTACTTTTTTTTTAATTTATTTGTTATTTTGAGTTTTAAATTTTGTAGGTACAAAAATCATACAGTGGTAGCCTTTGTTTAATAGTAATTTTTAGTGAAAATCCTCAGTTTTAACCATCTTTGTCTGATTTAAGGAATAGTCTCTGATTTAAGGGATGATTTCTCGCCGGCGCTACTTTATTAACTTCATAAGCAAAAAGCTTCAATACATTGTCACTGTTAGAACTTAAAAAGTTTACATTGCTCTCACGTACAACTGTTACTTATTTGTATAAGAATTAAATGTACATACGTAAATATCTGCATAAGTAAATTTAAGTACTATTTATTAAGTATAAAGTTTATATATATATATATATATATATATATATATATATATATATATATATATATATATATATATATATATATATATATATATATATATATATATATATATATATGATTTAAAGGATAACATCTTGTGTGAGAGTATATTTATATATTATTTTAAAACATCAAAAATACGATTTCTCTCAACACTTATAATTTTTTTATTATTATAGAAATTTTCGCTGGATTTTAGATACCAGCTTCTTCAGCTTGTTAAATGTTTAACAAGCTGAAAAAGCTGGTATCTAAAATCCAGCGAAAATTTCTATAATAATAAAAAAATTATAAGTGCTGAGAGAAATCGTATTTTTGATGTTTTAAAATAATATATATATATATATATATATATATATATATATATATATATATATATATATATATATATATATATATATATATAATAATATATATATATATATATATATACGGAAAAAAACACATACTGAATCTTTTTAGTCCCTGTTTAATAAGGTTAACTATATTATAACTAATATATTATGGTTAATGCAAAAGAATTCAAAGATGCTCTGGATGCACTGGAGAGTAAACTAAGAATTGAATATGAATCAAAGATTAGTAATGCTGTAGCAGATTTGAAAAAAACAATACAATCATTAGTATTAGCAGTTGCTTATTTAACTAAAAAGAATGAAGATTTAAACAACAAAGTTGTAAATGTTATTGTTCCGGCTCCGAATGAAGCTAGGAATATTGTAACAGGTAGAAAATTAAATAAAACTCAATCTCAGATTGATATTATTAATATAGTTTCGAATGAAAATAAAGAAATTGAACGAAGAGAGAAGAACGTAATTGATGGCGCAAATATAAAGAAAGATGACGAAAACAAAGTATTAGATTTATTGGATGAAGTATCAATAGATAAACTTCATATGGTTCGTATTTTTAGATTAAAATCTAAAAATGGTATTGCACCAGTAATTGTCGAGTTAAGAAATAAGGACACGAGAAATGACTTTATAAAAAAATCATACCGTAAGTTTAATGATATCTGATTTAACTGATGCTCAGAGAAACTTGGATAAACAACTCAGGGATAAATGTAGAGCTCTACATTTATCCCTGAGTTAATTCTCTAGAGAATTAAATAAACAACTTAACCTGAAAGTCGATTGGGACCAAGTAAAAAGCTATCACGTAATTAGAAATAAACAAGTAGTGTTGATAAACAAATAGCAATTGTTGTTCAAGTCATCACAGTATAACACATATAATTTTAAACATTCTTTACATACACCTTGTCAATATCTTTATAACCAATTAAATAACCCTGATGCAGACACTGGAGGAAGTAATCATTTGAATTCAAGTGCTAATACACTGCTGGTAAAGAAAATGAATCAAGACCTTCAAAAAGGTTTAAAAACAGAAAATATCGATTATTTAACATGTTGGTATACAAATGCGACCTCTTTAAATAATAAATTTGACGAATTCATTGATGATATATCCAGATCTAAGGCTCAAGTTATATTTGCTTGTGAGACTTAGTGGTCAGCAATGTCTACTACTAATATTCCTGGTTATAATCTGTTAAAAAAAGATCGTCAATTTGGTCGTGGTGGTGGTGTATGTATTTATATACAAGAGAATATTAAATCTTATTAAATAAATGAAAAATATCTAATAAATGAAAATATTGAGCAAGTATGGTGTTTGATTGAAATTGGCAAAGAGCAAATTTTATGTGGTTGTATGTACCGGACAGGTCTTAGTTATAGTGAAAAGTGTATTGACATTATAAAATCATTAAAACAAGCATATGTACTCAAACAAAATAACAAATGCTCTGGTATTTTAATATGTGGTGACTTTAACTATGCAAACATCAAGTGGAACGATGAAAGTTTTAATGAAATTATAAATGACAGTGACACAACAACAAGTATGTTTATTGAGTCGTTACATGACTGTTACCTGCACCAAAATGTTATCAGTCCTAGTTTTCAAGTAAAGTTTGGTATTGATACTAACATTTTAGACCTCATTTTAACTGATAATAACAACAGAGCCTATTTTCTTGAACATTTTCCACCGTTAGGTGGTATCAATCATGGTCATCATATTTTGAAATTTCGATTTGGTTATGAAAATAAACCTAATTTATTAATATCACTACAAACGAGGAAGAGAAAATTTTTGTGGAAAAACGGAAACTATAAAGCGTTAGATTTGTATTTTAATAACATAAACTGGATAAATGAATTTGAAGTGTTAATGAATGTTACGAAAAATGGCTTAGAAAATATGAAATAGGATGTGAAAAATATATCCCAACGCTAAATTTAGATAAACTCTTTTCAACTAAAAAATAACTCACTATGGATGACAAGTGAACTTAAAAGCATGTGTAAAGAAAAGAAAAAATGTTGGTTTAGAAACAGAAATTCAGGTTTTAAAAGTCTTTTAGAAGTCAATAAGTATAAAAAATTAAATAAAGATATAAAAAAACTTGTCAAGAAAAGTATTCGCAATTTTGAAAAAAACTTGGCACTTAATTCAAAAAACAATCCTAAAAGTGTCTATGCTTATATAAACAACAAAACAAGATTTAAAGACTCGATCAAAGCCATAAAGCTACATAATGGTATTATAACTACTGATAATCAAGAAATAGTAAACACTCTTAATGAATTCTTTGCTTCTGTGTTTATACAAGATGACTCATCAGAAGAAGTTTTAGACGACAATCTTTTAACAAAATGTTCTGATCCAGATTTTAGTATTTCTATTATTTAGAAACATTTGAGTAATTTAAACATGAACAAATCAGTAGGTCCAGATAATGTTCACCCAAAAGTTTTAAAGGAATGTTCAGAATCTTTGTCAAGTTCTTTAGCAATAATATTTGTTAAATCGTTTATTACAGGATCTATTCCAAAGTTATGGTCATGTGCAAACGTTGTTCCGTTATTCAAAAAAAGAAATAAACTAGATCCAACAAATTATAGACCGGTTTCATTTAAATCAATTGTTGGTAAAGTTATGGAGAGAATTATTAAAGATCGTATGATGGTGTTCCTCATTGAAAACAATTTAATTTCTAAAGAGCAACATGGTTTTGTTAATAACAAAAGTTGTATAACAAACCTGTTAGAAACATTAGATTTAATCACGCAAGCGTATGAAGAGGATATTTCCGTTGATGTATTATTTTTGGATTTTAAAAAAGCATTTGATTCAGTCTCTCACACGAAATTAATAAAAAAATTATTCAGACTAGGATTTGTATCATCTTTGTTAAATTGGTGTAAATCATTTTTGTTAGACCGAACACAGAGGATTGAGATAGGGGAATATATTTCAAGTTGGAAGATGGTTACTAGTGGAGTACCACAAGGTTCGGTACTCGGACCTCTTTTGTTTGTAATCTTCATTAATGACTTATGTAGAGGGATTATTAGACACTAAATTATATGCAGACGATACCAAAGTTATTTTAATCAATCATTTTTATGATGATAATAAAATATTACAAGAGGATATTAACAGGTTAGTTAAATGGTCTGAAGATTGGTTAATTACATTTAATGAATCAAAATGTAAAGTCATGTATATTGGCAAAAAGAATCCAAGATATGAATATAAATTGAACAACTCTGTTTTAACAGAAACAATGATAGAAAATGATCTTGGGATTTTCATTTCAAATAATCTAGAGTGGAAATATCATATTAGTTCAGCTATAGGTAAAGCAAACAGAAAATTAGGCATGATCAAAAACTCTTTTGAGTATTTGGATGAATTTTCATTAAAGTTACTATACAAATCGTTAGTACGTCCCCATTTGGAATATGGAGCAACAGTTTGGAGTCCATTTTGGAAAAAGGACATTGACAATCTTGAAATCGTGCAACACAGGGCTACGAGAATTGAATCCTTAAGGGGGAAGTCGTATGAAGAAAGATTAAAGATACTTGAATTGCCAACTTTGTTTGATAGAAGAAGAAGAGGTGATCTGATTCAAATGTATAAGATCTCAAAAGGGAAAGATATTGTTAATTTTCACCACCCTCCTTTAAATTTTGAGCTGGAGCGATCTAGTAGAAGTAACAATTGTAGAATACGCAGACAATTTACAAAATCAAGAATTCGTCACCATTTCTTTACAAACAGAGTTATAAATGATTGGAATTCTCTTCCACAATGGATATTAGATAAAGATAATTTAAACATTTTTAAAAACAGTATCGATAATTATTTCGGTTTCTGAACACTAATTTTTGTAATCGGCTGTCATAGTCTTAATTCTTCGTAATTAAGACTCTAAACACCTCAAGTGTGTTCAGCACCTTTTCTATTCTATTCTATATTTATTTATTTATTTATCTATTTATTTATTTGTATCATTAATGTAACCAAGTTGTTTAATATAAATCGAAAAATCAAGGTACGGGTGTAAGGGTTGGCCAACGATATATATATATATATATATATATATATATATATATATATATATATATATATATATATATATATATATATATATATATATATATATATATATATATATATATATATATATATATATATATATATATATATATATATATATATATATATATATATATATAAAATCAGACAACCAGTGAGCTTCATATTGAAGAGATTTGACAAAGACTCTTTAGAAACAAAAGAGCAACAAAAAATGCACAACTTTTACAAAAATATTTTGCTTAAGTTTACTGCTTAAGTAATTTTCATTTTTATATTTTTCAATAAATAAGGTGTATAGTGTACGCATATAGTACGGCTCTTGTAAATACGTGCTCTTTAATTTATTATCTTTTTTTTTTTTTTTTTTTTCTTTGCTTTCGAGAAGACCTAACGGTCTTGTCACAGTACCACAGAAGTGCATTTAACTAGGAAGTTAACGCCTCCTTCCTTAACATTATTTCGCGTTCCTTCTTAACATTATTTTCGCGTTCCGTGACGCTAAAAAATATCGCGTTCCGTGACGCTAAAATAATGTTAAGAGTAATAATCAAGAAAACAAAAAAACTCGAAAAAAAAAAAAAAAAAAAAGATAATAAATTAAAGAGCACATATTTACAAGAGCCGTACTATATACTATATATTGTTGCTCTTGTTTTTAAAGAGTCTTTGTCAAATCTCTTCAATATGAAGCTCACTGGTTGTCTGATTTTATCACCACTGTTGTCAAAAAGATACCATTTCTTAAAGAACTTTATTGCGCGTGTAATATCTAACAATTTTTGCTTTTCAGGACGCGGATTGTTTGACTTTTTGTCTGTTTTCTTTTCATCCATCGTTAACTAGAATGAAATCCAAAATTTTCTTGATCTGTGCTATCATGAGTTTGCTTTATTTTTACAAATCATATCATCCATGTTTATGATATCCTTGACTGCGAAGTCTTCATAAAACCATGTGATCTCAAACTGTCTAACCAATTCTAAAGAATACTCTTTATCGTTTATACTTGCAACCTGTGTTTCTTGCAAGATGCTTGCTTTTTTCAAACAATTTTTTGCTGTGTTTGCAGATACAACATTTAAAGCCAACATGCGGATTGGTCAGGAATTTTGATCTTTAAGATTGTTTTACCAACATCAATAAAGTCAATCATCTTTCAGAAGCCTTTTAATTCGTGATTCAAAAAAGAAAACAAACCAAATCTTCTTTCAAGCAAACGTTGAAATTAAATTTGCTTTTCAACAAAATGTAATAAATATTATCAAGTTATGTAAAAGATATGAACACAAAACAATAAAAATTCTCAAGATTCATAATTTAGATAATTAAATGTGATAATTTGATAATACACCAATTATAAAGTTTCATAATAGAGTTTTTAATTTGAGGTTTTGTTATGCATCTACGCATTTTTTTTTTTTTTTACGGAATTATTTACATTGATTCTTTGAATGGTTGTCACGTTAAAATTACAGAGAAGGCAGTAAATAAAAATGTGATAACCCCTTGTCTATTTCGATTCACTGGAAATTAAAGGATGATAAATATATTGCAAGAACTGATTTGTAAATGTTAAAAACCTTAGAGTAAATAAATCACAGTTTATTTTTGATTTTCTGCGTTTTTAAACAATAATTTTCGGGAAAACTTCAAACGAATGATTGATTTTTTATCAAAGAGATTAAAAAATCGCTTTGAATTAACAAAACTTCGAATAACTACATGTTCAAACAAATGATATTTGCACGAGTTAGTTGAAAAACTCGAAATAGCGGGAACTTTAATATGAGCCAGTCCAAAAAATTGTAGACATACCTCAGAATTTCGATAAAGATTGTATAAAATAAAACTTTCAAACGTGTCTATAATATAAAAATATTTTATTAAAAATCATTTTTAATCTTTAATTAAAATTTTTAAATAGCTCAAATTGTACTCAAATTGCCCAAGCAACATGGATTAAATTAACAACAAATAGTTGCTTAATTTAGTTTAATTGCCGCTAACCGCCCTAAGTATGAACAATATTTTATATTTTTGTCATTCATATTAATTAGGCGTAAGTTTTATATCTTTTATAGTTTATTTTCGATAAAAAGGATTTTTTTTCTTCTAAAAGAGGCTGAATTTTAGTTTCTTGTATCGTATTGTTTTGTTTAATGACACGAGACTCGCACGGTTACTACCTAAAATTTTAATGCGTTCTGAAAAATTGTTTTAAACCCCATTTAAACCCCAAAGAACCTACGCTTTCAAAGGTTGCGAAAATACATACAAATTAAATGTTTTAAAAAACTTTTAATTTGTATGCATTTTTATAGTGAAAGTTAGAAATAATCGAGTTAGAAAGTTAGGATAGAGAAAACAGACTGATGTTGCACTGGTATAGGAATGTGCAAAGTTTATAAAGTGTTTTGAGGCAAAAAGTTTACTTTTAATTAAACTTTAATTATTTATTTATCACTACTTTTACTTACTTCTCACTACTTTTACTTACTTCTCACTACTTTTATTTACTTATCACTACTTTTACTTACTTATCACTACTTTTACTTACTTATCACTACTTTTTTTAAAACTGTCTAAAAACGGAAAAGTAAATAGAGGAAACATGTTAGTTTCAATTTAATCTTTTTTTTTTCAAATGGAACTACTTTTGTTATCAATCTGTGTATACACAAATAATATTGTTTTATTAGGCACTTGAACTTAAACTTTCGTTTTTACTATTATTTTTTAGTTTTCTAATCTATCTATAATATAAATAACCGTCAGTGCCGGATCAAGGGGGGGGGGCTAGGGGGACTATAGCCCCGGGCCCCGCAAATTAAGGGGCCCCCTTAATTTGCGGGGCCCCTTAATTAAAAGACCGTGGCGCTTCGCTAAATTGTGCAGCCGTGGCACAGTAGTTAAAGTTCTGGCTCAGAGCCCAGAGGTCGGAGGGTCTACGCCGGCTCTAGCCCAATAAATAACACTGGTAAGGAAGGAGGCATTTAACTTATAGTTGAATGCTTTTTCGCGGTGCTCTGTGATAAGACCATAAGGACTTCTAGGAGCACCTGAATAACCTAAAAAAAATTTAAAAAAAATTTAATATCGTTGTGAGAATAAAATAGATTAGAATCATCTGCAAATGAGATAGTATTTAATTTTTTTGATGCTCAATGGAAGTCATTAATAAATCGTAAAAATAATAATGGTCCTAAAATACAACTTTGAAGTACCTTTCAAGTTATCGGGGTTTTTTTGAACCTTTTGATTTGCTTTCGTTTCTTAAATTGATATTTTATATCAAAATAAGAGATTTTTGGGCAAAGAAATATGAAAAGGTAAAAAAAAAGGTTTTCATGCAAAAAAAAGGAAAACAGTGCAACGCACGTGTTATACGCGATTTACACGTGTATACACGTGTATACGCACGTGTATACATTTATACGCGATTTAGAGAACTAATATAACTAAAATCACCGTTTACATATAGTTTTTATAAACCAAAATATATTATCATGAAATTAATGCACACGCGAACGCATCATTCTATGCTTCAAACATGCACCTTAGCAATCGTGAAACTTTTTAATCTGCCTCACTGTGCAGAACTTCCAAGCATAAAATATCTGTAATGCACATGTGTAAGTGCAGGGTTAATCGAACTCGCATTTTAAAGTTCATGACCGAACGTCATTATTTAGGTGATGTACATATTTAGATCCATATTTAGGTTATGTTCATATTTTCGATACATATTGTTAGATACATATTATTAGATACATATTAGTATACAGGAAAAATATTTTTCTACAACTAAAATGTGAATAAAAGTTCACTTTTTTTTAATTAATTTACTTTTATTATAGGAATACGGAAAACATACCGGAAAAGGTCGCAAAAAAAAAAAGAAAAAAAAAAAAAAGGCACTCAAACTTTTTAATTGATTTCTGTTCTACTTTCGTATTAACCGAACTACTATTAAAAATTATTCAATTAATTTATATGTTGATTTGACAATTGAAAGACCTAAAGTTAAGATACATTGAAATGGGTCGAAAAGCAGTAAGTAAAACAACAAAGTTGCAAGTAATAGGTATGAAGTCTGACTTTATGGTCAGTGATAGAAAAAAGCAAGAAAATTAAAAATTTTGGAGAACAATAGGTGGCATCCAAAGTCATGTATGTTCAGAAAAGTTAAAAAAAAAAAACTACTCAGCGTAAAAATAGTCTTATACTTCGTCAAGTAAAAGCCAATCCGAGGTTAAATTATTGTAAACTTACCAACACATTCAACAAAAACCGTGGAAAACGCATTCTTTCAAATATACTTAGAAACATTTTATTTAGGAAAAAAACTTTTATAGAGTTTTTTATAGAGCTTTCAGAATATCTTTGCTGACGGCTAGAGATCGGCTAAAAAGATTAAGGAGATGTAAGGAGAGAATTAAGTGATTTTTGGAGAAGTGGAAAAAAGTGATTTTTAGTGATGAAAGTAACTTCAAAAGGATAAAAAGTTCTTGTTAAAAGTTCTTGTTAGAGGTTAGTGTGTGTTTGTGTGTGTGTGTGAGTGTGTGTGTGCACTGCAGAAAATGCCTCCTTCCTTACCAATGTCAGTTATTGGGCTAGAGCCGGCGGCGAACCTCAAACCTCTTGTTTTAGAGCCACAACTCAAACCCACTGTGCCACAGTTGCAATGAAAAAAATTTCTTGTAGAAGTTCTTGTTAAAAGTAATAAAAAGCTCTTGTTAAAAGTAATAAAAGTTCTTTTAAAAATTATTAAATCGGAAAAGTATATTAATTCCTTTATTGTACCAAGGTTGCAAAGTGGCGGTGGGAGTGTTGGTATTTAGGGCTGTTTTAATAATTGGAGTAGGTACGTGTAACATATATATATATATATATATATATATATATATATATATATATATATA
>NC_061169.1:24944736-24982236 GCF_022113875.1 Hydra vulgaris | reverse complement strand
GGCGTTTTCATAAGATTGTGACCGATAGTTTATCATTTCTACTTTGCGACTCTCTTAAAATTTGTACAAAATTGAATAACTGAGCCCATAGTATTTAGCAGCTTTCATTTTCGATGTTGTATGATTAGTAACTTCAGATCCCAATATATCAATAAATTCTTTACATGTTCTAGCAGACCGATATGAGACATTAAATTTCCCTGGATTTCCTTATTATCAAATATGTTTCTTTAGAAATAGATTGAATTCAGCTAAAAGATCAATACAAACAAAGAAAATTTCCTTTATTAGCACAGTTGCGCATTTGAGTGTTATCACGAAAAGATAAATCTCTCTCAGCAAGTAATTTAATTGCAGCATTCGTTTTAGTACTGGATCCTAGATGGTAAAGCACTAAGATGTTCCCTTGACATTTTATGAGTTGATATTCTTAGAGTCGCATTTCTTCAGTCGTTAAATTCACACAGGAGCACTGAATCCCAATACGTCAAAAATACTGTTAGCGAAAAACACATTCTTTTTTTCATTCAACTCTTTATTTCCTTTATTGATGCCAACAAAACATTTTTTTTTTTATAGTTGCCAGCATAAAAATCAATTGGAAGTCGATCTTTTTCTTGTTCCAAGAAAGTCCAAGTTTTTTTTTGTTAAATTTGTCCTAACGTCGTTTTTCAATTTGTTTACGTTGCTATGCCATTTATGTAGCTGAAATCCATTCGCCACCACCATTTCTCCCTCACCTCTCAAAAAAAGCAAATTTCAAATCATAGTTAGTTTTAGGAATATAGTAGGCTACTAGTTTTGAGGACTTTTTTTTAAGACGGCATTTGTCACTCTTTAAGAATTTGGCCTTCCCCAATTTATTCCTTAAATCGCCCCCTGTCTTTGATTACAACTTGATAACATTCCCTTATTAATCTGTTTATCATTATATCAATAAATTTCCATACACTTGTCGATAGCTTCATATAGCTGCTCAATATTTTTTTTTGTTCTTTTTGTTCAGGTTTCACCTTTCATTTACTTTTACAATCACTGTTGGGTAAATAGTTGTTATCGCATTAAGCACCGTACCTATGGTTTCTTTTTTGTTTTTATTGCTACTGCCATTGTATTGTTTGAAAGCAGTGCTTTGATATTCATAAGACCATGACTGTATCTTTGCATCTTTTTTATCGTATTTTTTTTTTTGTTTATTGTTTGGATTTCTTCTACTATATTTTTCAACCTTTTTACAAGTTGCTCCAGTTCATATTCTTACCATTATCTTTTTGTGTAAGTATTTTGCAAACTGGTCCAAGTTTATTTATAAATGAATACACATACAATTGATTGGTTTGCAGATTGTGTATCGTTTTCGATTTCCGCATTGTTCTTGCAAGTTTGTTATAAAAGATTGTAAACTTCTTTGACTTTGTATATGTTGTGTACAGCCTTTATTCCTTCAAGATCAACGCTTTGCAAATCCAAATACCTTTTCCATAACTTTCTTTTAATATCAAACAAATGTGGTAAACCAAGTATTTCGTCTCTGAGTTTTCCTTTGACAAGTTCCAGTAAATAGCTGAACTTGCTGATGTTTTGTATGTTTGAGTTGTCAACCTTCACTGTGAATTGATTCTAAAATTGTAACCGAGTTGTCCTTAAAGTTACCATTATATTTTGTAGTTGTATACTTTTGATAGTTGGCAGAGTGTTCGTTTTTTTTTTTTAAAACAACAACTCGTCTTTCATTTTTAGCTTTTTTAGTAACCATTTTTCTTTGCTTGGTAGTTTTTGCGATGAAGTTCCTTTTTTATATTTTCTTTCATTAACTACTTTTCTTTAATTTGTTTTTCATACTCAAATTTTTTGATGGATTTGTTTTTGTTTATCATGTCTAATTTGTTTGCCATTTTTTTATAATCCCAATTGCTCCTTCAACTTCCATAATTAGTTTTAAAAGCCATTAAACTACCAGTTCTATTTTACTACGGTTTACGCCGTCGTCAAGCATTTTTCTAGTCAGCTCACCCTTTTATATTTCAAATTGTACTAATAAATTTATTATTTTGTTTATTGCCAAGAATATGGTCCATTTGTTGCTATTCGTCATGCTGCGTTCTATGCTTTTAATTCTGATTTTTATTATGTTGATCTTTTGTCCTGGTAGAGTTGCCGCTTTTTAGTGTGGGGAATTATTACAGTTTTACCAGAGATGCTTTTTAAAACCACTTATTTATGCTCACTGCAAATAAACTATTTACAAATATCAAAATTTTATATATATAATTCACAATTGCGTCATAATCATCATTTTAATATAAACATGCTCTCTAGCAGTTAGGTAGAATGACAACACATTAAATCTTTATTTCAACATGTTTATGTTAATTGCTGATTGCAATCCAGCGTCATGCAATCTAGAAGATATCCCAGTGGGAAATAAGACGTCAAAAAGACGTCTTAAAAAGTCTTATTTTACGATGTCTTTACAATTGTCTATTCGTCTTAAGATATCTTTTTTCCCACTGGGATGGTTCACTACTATACTTTTATTTAATATTGCAACTATTAAAAAGTTTTCTTACCAGTTTTTTTTTCTTGTAAAACCTCCTTCAGAATCAGATTAGCGTTGAATAAACTTTGCTTGAGAAACTCGTTGAACAACACGACTAATGGTAATAATAGTAAAAGTTATAAATTTATTATTGAAAAGGTTGACTTAGATATAGATAAAATAGATTTTATTCAAAAATACCAAGTTCTTTCGTTAGACAACTTTGTACAAATTTTAAAACGTTTTTAAAAATAGAAAAGTTACAAACAGTTTGTAACCAAAATAGTTTTTTTCACTTTTATTGAAAAAGTATTTATGAAAAATTTATTATCGTTATTGAAAAAGTGCATACTAATAATGTCTATTTGAAGTTATTTTTGATACAAAGGAAAATATAACAAACTATCTTTCACGACAAAATTAAAATAAAATAATGAAAAAAACTTATTTAAAGTTACAACTAAACCAGCCGCAAATTTTCCACCGGGAAATTGATTGAATTCTATTTTGTAACTCACTCTATTTTTTCACTTTCACAATATTGTTTAGTGTGCTTATTAAGGTGCTCCTAGTAATCCTTTTTTTCTTTTTTTAGAGTACCGCAAAGAAGCATTTAATTAGGAAGTTCACGCCTTCTTTCTTACTAACATCGCACATGTAGCCAGATCTGGTATTGAACCTCAGATTTCTTGATTCTGAGGAAAGCATTCTAACCACTGCGCGTCGGCTACTCAATTTTTCTGATCATGGGTTTAAAATTTAATTAGTCGTGTGAAACTTTAATATCTAGCATTTTTTGTTTGCTGCAAGTCTATCTGTTTGCTGCAAGTCTATCTGTTTGTTGTATTTCTTTCTGAAATCCATCTTTTAAATTCTTATTGATACAAACGTTAAAAAATATTGAAAGAAGAATATTTTCCTAAAATATTTATGCTTTTCTATATCATTAATGTTGCTAAAAAAATGTCAATAACCGGTGGGCGTTTACCCATGGTGGGTGTTTATCAATTACCATTAGGCGTTTACCGTAATAGTAAAAAAAAAATTCTAATCAATACAAACCTATTTACACTACCCAATACCATATCGTCACGATCATTTCACAAAAGCCCGAGTCATTTTTTCATGTTTTATAAAATTAAAAAAAAAAAACTGAAAATAAAATTGCTATTTTTTCACTTCAAAATAAAACAAACAAAAAAATTTTTCTGATTGGCTTAATATCATAATCAATAAAGATTCAAAAAATTCAACAGAACATGCAATGCTCTAAATTCCTTGCAGTATTTCTAAATCTTTTTTTATTTTAAATGTCAATATACTATATTTATAAATCAAAATTTCTTTAAAGCTTTAAGTTTAATGACCGTCATGTCTGTCGACGATACTAATCCCTTTTTATCTCATAACTGCACTATCACATTATTTTAAAATATGGATATTGAATTTGAAATTGAAATCGAAAATTTGAAAATTGAACGTCGAAAATCTATTACTTGCTAGTTAACACTGAATGTTGAAAATTTTTTTATTTATTTTGAAGACAGGTTTGATCTAGTTGAGCTTATTTGAAAGAAAAGTTTCTGATTGGCTCAATGACTTCTCAATCATTGGGAAGTCATTGAGCCAAATGATTGGGAAGTCATTGAGCCAGTAAAAATCAGAAAAAGCAGAATACAAAAAAAAGAGACTTTAATATAAAATGGCTCAATGACTTCCCAATCGGCATATTTAGGTTGTATTAACGTCGAATTGACGTACCATTTATTATTAAATTTATTTAAAAAGTTTGAAAATTTTGATACTTTAGGAATTTTTTGCTGCACTGATTAAACCTTTTTTATCAACAGTCATTCAAGCCTACATTGGTTGATTTTATACCAAATTAAATTCGAAATCTGTTAACTTTAAAATGTAAAATTAACACATCTGTTTTTCTATTTTTTTGATGTTGTTGTTTTGTTTTTTTTGTTTTTTTTTGTTTTTTTTTGTTTTTTTGTTTTTTTGTTTTATTGATTTTAATGATTTGTTTACCTTAAAAGATAAAAAATAAATTTTTCTCAAAGCCATGTTGTTTTGAAACATTTTGGCTTTTACCTTAAGGTAATAATCTTTCATTTTCGAAAAGCTAAAGAAAACCATTTTATCTTTTGAAGGCATACTTTTATGCTTTACTTATCGAAAATAGATAAAATAATAATTCATTCACGGAAACTTAAAAAAACCATACTTTTTAATTAAAAATATATTAATTTATTTTTTACGAAAAAAATATTACGAAACAATATTGTTTCGTTTAACAATTTATCTTAATAAGTTTCCTAATTTTATACATAAAAGTGCTTTATTATTTTACTACAGACATATTTTTATTAAAATTGACCATATATTGTAAAGAGCCTGACAGGGCCGTGCACAAATTTAGGGGTCCCGAACATCATTCAATTTGGGGGCCCAACCCCCATGACATATATAATTGTAATTAGTCCAGCTTTTGTTTCTTACAATACCTTTTTTTGTCTTTTGTTTTGCAAACTCTTCAATCACATCATGGAAATCAAGATTTTGTGTTAATAGACACTCAATACTCAAAATGGCAAGATTACTTGTTTGTTGTTCTCCCATAGACCATAAAAAATTGGAATTGAAGCAAAAATATACAGTGCAATTACTGAATTTCTGAAGAGTTCCTTTTATTTCTGAAATTTTGTGTAACAAGTCGAATGGGGAAAGTGGTTGCAGGCACTCTTTATCATTGCTTCATACATTTTTTGATATTTCCACAAAAAAGATAATATAGCAAAGATTTCTTGAATGGCTGTGAAACGAAAAGTGAGCCTACCAATCACAGAGTTATGAATGTAATAAAAAATCGCTTCGAAAAGTCGAATAAAAAATCCCTCTCCTCATTCTGTTTTGGTTGATACCGTGATATGTTCATCACCTTCAATTTGCTTCCAAGCAAAACCTTTGCGCTTGACTTTTTGGTGGATTGGAAATTTAGAACTGATTTCTGCAGCATTAGCAGCTAGTTTAGCTTTTTTAAAAACTCCTGGCTATTCCTCCAAAACAGATTTAGGTGACTGATCAATGCTTTAAAATTTTTCGACTGATTATCGTCTTATATGAATAGTTGCTTTTTTTGCCTAAATGACCTAAATGACCTAAATGAGTTTCAGCAATTAATCAATGTAAGAGTTTTCATCAAAACTTCAGACATGAGAACGCATTTGAAAGAACTCAAATATTTCAGGGTACCTCTAAGCTCAGTTTTTGTTTAATTCAAGCTTTGTTTAATTCAAGCGTATAAGTTCAAGCTTTGTTTAATTCAAGCGTATAAGTGAAACTAGTTTCAGCAACCCTAAGAAATTTCCATTTGAGAATCTCCAATTAGGTCAGATTTTATACAAAAAGCTAATCCCCGTTCACCAAGAAACAGAATTACATCCAAGACTTGTTCTAGAGTTTTTCTCCAGGTAGAGGATTTAGCAATTCACAAAATGTGGAAATGTGAAACTTGATTTCCAGGTGAAAATAATTGAATCAGAAAACAAAATACTGCTGTCTTTGCTGGGCTAAATACAAGCCAATCTCGAGAAAAGAACTCTTCATTTGGCATTTTGATTTTTAAAACACACATTAAATATATGATTTCCAGTATCTTTTGGCATATCCAGTGGAAAGGGAACGTAACCAGCCCTGACAAACCTATCCAGCTCCAGTAAAAAATGGCTGTAGCAAAGCTGGTCCAACAGTGCTAGTGCAGAAGATTAGATGCAACCGACATCTTCTGCTGCTTTAAGCTAGTAGAAGGGGCATCTGATGTCTTTGGAATAGCTGTAGTTCCAACATCAAGTAATGTTTGCCTTTTGTGTAGAATCGCTTCTTTTACTTAGCTGATTTTTTAACTTAAATTCTCCTGACGAATACGTGCGTTTCAAATTTATTATTTCCAGGTACTTTGGTCTATCATATGACAACATTTTCCTAATATCAACTTAGAAATAAAATTCAAACAATTGCTTTTCAAGACCAGGGTTATTTCTATTGACTATGATAAAACTTGCCTGCGCTATTGTTAACGGCATTGCACAATTGTGCGGCATATGTGTGTAAAAAGTTGTAACTGATTTGCTTTGAGGCTTAAGGATACAGAGGTTGAAAAAAAAAACCCGGAAGTTTATTGTATTTCTGAAGGTAAATTTATTTAAGTCAACCACTTGTGGGGGCTCCCATAGGAGACGAAGCCCCGAGCAATTTGTTCGGGTGACTCGAACTCTGCACGTCCTGGAGCCCGATAATAAGATCATGATCTTTTAGACTTCCTGCTGTTGCTAATTTCAAAAAAAAAAAAAAAAAAACAGAATACAAAAAAAAGAAACTTTAATATAAAATTGAATGAATAAGAATATATCTTTACCATTTCTTATGTATTTATTTCCCCTCCCCCTCTCCCACAAAAAACAAAAAGAAGCAGTTTTATGGTTAAATGAAATAATGTCAAGTTTACTTATGTATTCTTACAAGAGTATGTTATTCTAGTATATAAGTCTTTCATGAGCCTTTACGTTTTTAATTATTTTCTCACAAAATTTTTTACTTGTAATCTTTTTAATAAACAAAATGCTACTTTATTTTATGATTTTATTATTTATTTATATTAACTTATAAATATAATTAAATATTATAAGTTAATATAAATAAATAATAAAACTGAAAAATAAGGTAGCATTCTACTTATTAAAAATTTTGTATTATAATTTCATAAATTAATTTATAATGTACTACAATATTGTGGTCGATTCAGCCATTCATTCAGTAGTAAAACACTTACATTTTTTCTAATAAACAAAATAAATAAAAAATACAGTTTTTTTATGCAGATTTATATAACAAGTTTCAATTTTTTTTTGTTCATTTGAAATCATTTGAAACTATAAAAGTTCTGGCTAAAAATACGGCGAGAACGCTAAGTATGTTACGACTAACGATAATGTGCACGAAAATTATGTTAACGACAAACGCAACTCGGTTGCGAGAGCGAGAATGTGTACGAGAACTATCTTAACGGTTGAATTATTCTAAATAACTTAAATATCACTAAAAATTATCATACATTGTACTTAAAAAACCTGAAGGACAAAAAAGAATCAAGCTCGTTAGCATTTAAATGTTATAAGTAGTTATTAAGATTTGGCAATTGCTAAGTAATAAGTTCTAAATGATAGAAAGGTCAAAGGGAAAAAAAAATTATCTTGCCAAAATTTACTTTCGGTTGATACTAATAAGATATTTGTTAGTTTTTAATTGGCTTCTCATTTTGTTAAAAACCAAAACATACTTTGTCGTCTATTTACAGCAGGGGTAAAAATCATTTAGATCAATAAACTCAATATTTTTAAAACTAATATAATTATATTTACTATATTATAGTCACATAAGAATATGGTCTTATAATCTATTTATTGGTTTCTATTTTTTACGTTTGCTTATTGATATTACTATAGATATAAGTTAATTTTTATAAAGCGCAATATTTTTATTTTTAAGTTTGTAAAACACAGAACAATATTTAGGCGTATTTTAAGTAACACTAAATAATAAGATTTTATTTTAATAACCGTGCTTAGATAATAATATATAGTTTGAAAAGAATCGCCAAATTTTAGAAACGCGAGAAATTTTGCCAATTTTCAGTATAAACATATATTATGATAGAATTGTTTCTTTATGTGGAAATTCTTTCCGAGTCATAATTTTCCCAATTTTAAGGTGAAATACTGTGTATAACATCCTAAATTTACTGTAAACCAAAGTGAATCTGCTTTATATTAAATGTAAATATGGGAATATAGGTCGTATTAGTTAGAAAAGCTGTTCAGCATGTTAAAGTTTACAAGAACAACAAGAACAACAACATAGCAATCAAAAATTGTAGAAATAGAATATTATTTATATGCAACTTGCAAAATTTTGTTTAAACTTTGGTATTCTAATTGTACATTAATAAAAATGGAGGACTCAGTTTATAATTTTGAAAAAATCAATCGAAATATGGATCAAATACCAGGTCGACAAGATCTTGTGAGTTTTTTTGAAAGAAATAACATATCAAAATATCTAGAGATTTTTCCGAAGACTGTAAACTTTGCCTATTTTAAAACTATGAGTGAAGACGATTTTAATGAGTATGGAGTTTCTAATGAAAATGATATGAAAGTTTTAATTAATGCTGTTGAAAAAGCAGTTTCAGAAGAAGATCAGGATGAGGTAACTTTTTCATATAAATTAGTGTTTCAGTTGATAAAGAGCACATAATAAATAGCACATTTATTTAGTTATGGAGATTTTTTACAAAAAAAAGCTGGGCTTTATTTTCAAATAAGTCTTTATTACAATAAAATTTTCTGTAAAACACATCTCTACTAAAAGTATTTTATATAAGTTTGAGCATGTTTTTTGTGCAATACAGATCTAAATCTATGGCTTTAGTTTGCTTATAAATTCCATTTATTTTTGAATGAATGTTATAAAGGCTTTTTATGTTACAGGGTAAATATAGAATGCTCTGTATATGGAGCATCTGGTTGTTCTAGTCACACAAGGCATATTTAAATTTATTCTGTATATGAAACTTCTAGCATTAAGATACTATTTTATTTTTATTTAATTTAGATAAAATAATTTTTTATTTAAATTTCAAAATTTTAAATTTTAATCATCAAGATGGTATTAATAAAAAAAATTAAGAGTTGATTTCCAACATTAAGCAAATTTTCATTTTGAATGAAGAAATCTATTAATTAGGACTCTGATTAATTTTCCAAATAATTAAAGTATAATTTAAAAGCTAATTTGATGGTAGAGTGAAAGTCGTTCATAAATTTCTTAATCAGTAAGAGTTCTTCTCTGCAGCATGTAAAAGTTAAAAAAATGTTGTCAATAAAATGTTTGTAAAGTGTAATAGTGTGTAGGAATTTTTTGGTAACAATAGTATCAAGATAGCCCATAAAATAGTATGTGCTCCCATGCTAGTACCATAGATTTGTTGATAATGTTAGTCATTGGATTTCAAAATAGTATTGGTAAGTATGATATCAAGTATAATAGATAGGAAGATGGGCATTTATGAGGTAGTTTCTCATTAGGTGTCCTTTCCATATAAAATTTTACTGCTTCAATACCTTTGCTCAAATGCCTTTAATATAAAGTGCGTTGATATCTGCTTTGATAAACTTGAACTGATGTTGTATAAGTTTGGTGATATAATGCAATAAAAAGTTTGGACTGTCACAAGCATAATTATTTATTTATTATATATTATGGGTATTTTCGGTATTTATCATTTATTATTTCAAATTATACGTATTTTCGGTAGACAATAAAAAAGTTGTTTACAACAAGGTTAATTGGGTTGTATGCATACAGCTGTTTCTTTATCAATGGTGTTTTTACTTAGTCAAATAGTAAATTTGTCAATAAGTGATATGATATTGTTTATTGTATGCAAAGTTGGCTCTTATGGTAGTGGACTGTAAGTTTTGTCATCAAATAGCAAACCTTTAGTTTTGTTTTATACTCAATTGTGTTAAGAATAATGATACTTCCTTCTTTATCAGCTTTTTTTTATGGTGATAAGTTCATTTGATTCCAAATTTTTCAAAGTTTCTCTCTGTGGTTTAGTTAGGTTGTAAAACTTAGTTTATTATTAAAAAAGAACCTTAACTTTATTTTTCTTTCAAATTTCTTTATGGCATCTAAATAGGTTTTGTTTAGTATATATTGTCCATATTGATATGCCTACTATACTCAATATTTGTGCGATGCTTATGTCAAGGGAAAATATCTTTTATTCTGAAAGTGTTGAATATATATTTGTTGATTGTGGTCAACTAGTATTCCTTAATATTTTGCTAGTGAATAAATAATATAATAGTGGATAGTGCTACTATATAGTATACATAATTAACAATAAAATAGTGTAACAAACAAAAATAAGGTTAACAAGACAAAGATCTAAGAAAAAATAATGATCTGGATAATACACTAGAATTTACTCTAAACATGAAAAGTTATATATAAAATGTTCTATCAAAATAAATCATAAAATATAACAAGAAGCCATAATGAAATAGTTCACTTTTAAGATGACTGCAATAACCAAATGTTCTGTATATGGAACACTTACAAAATGCTCTAAAAATATTGAGGAAAAAATTTAAAAAAAAAATGTATTTCTTTTTAAATTAGAGTTATTATACCTATATGTATATAAAAAATATTTTATAAAAAGTATATAATTTATTTTAAAAATGTAAGTCATTCAATCATGAGTTAAATCCTCAGAAAAAATGTCAAAATCAATTGCAAATTTCATAAAAATATATACATTTATATTTTAATACATACATATTTAAATACAGTTAAAAACATATTACTAGAAATCAATTAATAATAAGATAATGTAGTAACGTAGACAAAGAAGAGCTGATTTTATTGTTATAAATGAGTTGACTTTAATATAGGTTAAAACTTTAAATTATACATAAAACTTTATTGTACCTTTCTTAGCTAGATGTTTGTGGTACATCTTGCATTATAAACCTATTCCTCCAGTTATGGAGAAAGTAAGTGGCATAAAGGTTCATGTTGGATATTCACAACTTTGTAACTTACATTTTTATTTATTTTCGTATTTCATATATATTTTATCTAGAGATAGTTCTATTTGTGAAGTCAAGTTAGGGTTCGTGACTCTCACATCAAACCTATTATTCTGTTGTTAATGGCTAAGGTTGAAAATTAAAAGATTGCTCTAAAACACAAATATCTTCAGTATTCAGATTTTTTGCCAAGTATTGATTTCTTCACAGTTATTCATATTACAAACCACTATCTTGGCCTTGAATATAGATATAAATGTCTTAGTCTTGTCTTAGTCTGGGTGGCTAGTCTTGGTCTGGGTATCTTTGATGGTCATTCCTTATTTTGCAAACTTGCACATCATTTTTTTTTAAATTCCAGCAAATATGAAAAATTGGTTGGATTGTTTTGAAAATCCTTGAATTGTATTTTGTTGTTTTGTTTTTTTTCATAAATGACAAATAATTTAATTTATATTTATTGAACTATATATTTTCATTATTTTCAATTTTATTTTGCTCATTAGTGCTTATGGAAGACATTTTTTTGATATAAAAAAATTGGATAACAACATTTCTGAAACTAAATTATGAATCACAAATTATCACTTAATATCCCGTTGCATTTTTTCTAGTTTTCATTCTCTCACCATAATTTACAATATATTTTATATCTCTCTATATAAATATATTTAACATAAAAAAAATTAATATGTGGTTTTGATTAAAAAACGAGTCCAATTCAGATATTTAAACACCAGAATGTTGCTGATGTATCTTAGCCATCACTCAAAAAAAATGAAGTTTTGGCTGTAAAAGAAATTTTACCACACAATTGTCATTGTATGGATTTTTTTCATATTTTTACCAGTTTTTAAGTTTTTGTTTTGGCCTCAGCTTCTGCCACTATCACTTGATCTTTGGAACCATTTTAAGTTTTATATAGTATTAACAAAGATGAGTTTATGTTGTTTAAAATATTGAGCATTTAAAAGTTTCTTTACATTGTTTCATTTATGTTCCAAATAAAATTTTTTTAACTTATTTGAAAAAAGTTCATAAAAGCTAATGTTATAAAGTTAAAAAGTAAGTTAATTCTAGTTTTGTATTATGTATTTTTAATTTTCTGTATTAGAATTCTGTATTGTAATTTTTCTGTATTAGTATTGCAAGTATTTGTGTTTTCTTGCAAAATGTTAAGTTTTGACTTTAATTTAAACTTGTAAAAAATTTTTACATCAATTTTTTGAATGATTTTTTATCAGCATAAAATTCTTTGGAACTTAGGCTTGAAATAATTGTCATTGTCTAACAGGTGTGATGGTTGATTGCCTCTTGTTATGTCTTGTGACAGGTCCAGGGCAGTGATATATGTATATATATATATATATATATATATATATATATATATATATATATATATATATATATATATATATATATATATATATATATATATATATATATATATATATATATATATATATATATATATATATATATATATATGTATATATATATATATATATATATAACTTGAGTTTGCCGGAAATGTCTAATAAAAATTAAAAAAGTGTGATCAAATGCCATTCTTAAACATGCCTAAAATGTTTTGTTTTTACAAGTTGACCATGCAATTTGTATTGACAACTCTAGGCGTTTTAAAATGCGCAGAAAATAAAAAGAAAATTTGTAAGACATATTATCTATCAACAAGAAAAACTTAAAGATATAAAAAAATCTAAGCTCAAAAAACTAAAATTTAAAAAGGAAAATATATTTATATTACGTTTTAAAAGTTTACATTATGCGAAATGCTTTGTAAATTATTAAATACATAAGTTATTACGTAAATATAATAAATACATAAATTATGTAATTATTAAAAATAGTTAAATATGTAATAAAAATGTACAATAAATACAAAATTATTAAATACATCTGCACTATGTAAATTACTATGTAGATATATGTTAAATACATAAATTATTAAGTTATTACTTTATTAAATATTACTTATTACTTTATTAAAGTTATTAAAGTTACAAGTTAATTCTAATGTTTACAATAAACACATTTTATTTAAATTATCAAAGTATAATAGATATTTACATTTATATAAATATGTTTTTTTTATAAATCTTTTTAAACTTTTTCTAGGATTAGTTTTATTAACACTTTTAATAGCAAAAACTAACGTAACATCCCAAGTTTAATAGTGTAATTAAAAGTATTGGATTCTATAAGCATTTAAAAACTATGACGTTAAAATTTTTATAAAACAAATTTAAAAGGGGTTTTGAAAGCTGAAATATTTGTTTTAAATTTATAAAAATCATCAGATAAAAAAAAATAAAAATACTTAACTATAAATTTGAATTAATAACTAATTGCAACGTTTTAATGTGAATGATAAGAACCAGGCTACTTAATTCAAAAAAATGTAATGCTTAGGCGTCTTTTCAAATATGAATTAACTTGTGTTCAACTTCAATTTTGTTTCGTATAAAAAATTAAAAGTTCAAGTTTATATACAATACTGATTTTATTAATAATTTTGGAACAACTAAAATAATTAGAAATTAAATGCACATAAAATACATGTCAGACAAAACGGACAAAAATTAGTGGACAATGTCCGGCAATTATTTCAGGCCCTATATATATATATATATATATATATATATATATATATATATATATATATATATATATATATATATATATATATATATATATATATATATATATATATATATATATATATATATATATATATATATATATATATATATATATATGTATATATATATATGTATGTATGTATGTATGTATGTATGTATGTATGTATGTATGTTTGTATGTTTGTATGTATGTATATATGTATATACACTTTGTATCTGCTTACAATTACTGCTTATGTTATTGTTTTAATTAATAATTTGTGTTAGTGTAAGTTGTGTTTGTGTATGTAGATTTCAAATTGTCTCTAGATGTGCATGGAAAAAATTCAAGCACATTTAAACTTTTAGTTAGTGTGTATTGCCTGTTGTCATTTATTTTTGGAAGAAAATGTATTTAAAAAATGCACACGTATAATAATAACATATTGGGTAATATATTTTTAGTTTATAAATCAAGGGCTTAGTGTCAATAAATGTCAAAAACAAAATTTTAGTTTTTAAGATAATGCTATTTTTGTTATTTACTGAAAACAAACAAATGTGTCAAAGATCTTTAAATCTCAGAATAAAATTAAGATGTTTTTTTTTTCAACTCATTGCCAATTGTTTAGAAATAAATGAAGGGTTTATTGAATTTTCTTTCTCATTTTAAAAGATGTGCAATTTCATAGTTGACATTGTTTGACACTAAGTCATGTATATATATATATATATATATATATATATATATATATATATATATATATATATATATATATATATATATATATATATATATATATATATATATATATATATACACATATATATATATATATATATATATATATATATATATATATATATATATATATATATATATATATATATATATATATATATCAGGCTTGGACAGGAATGGCGTGCAATCGCACTCTGTAACTGACCACGCTAATATTTTTATTTCTTTACAACTTGACCACGGCTTTTTTGATGTTTTAACAATTTGAATGCAATAAAAAAAGTGTTACGTTATAAATATCTTTTAATCGTTGATCTTTTCTAAAGTTTTTTATTTCAAGCAAAGGCTTTAAATAAAACCATAAAATTAATTATAGTTATTGTTTACATAAACGCTTGTGTAAATTATTAAAAAAACATTATAAATAAGTTTTTTTTATGTAGGCATTTATTTTTTATGATAAATTTAAACGTTTGAAACTATTTTTTTATGTCTTCCTAAAACATTTTTAAACCATTATTTTTAGAAAGAATTTTTTTAAGTTACTTTAATTTGTGAATAAATTCAAAAGCTTTTGTGAGGACTAACTTTTACACATTTTATGTGAATTACACAAGAATATAAAATAACTTTATTTACTAATATAAGCATATATTTTGTTGATTTAATGAAAAAGTTTTTAAGCATTTTGTAATGTTCATACGATTAATTTTTATGATTAAACTTACGATTTTTTAAAATGTTTTAAATAAACATTTTAATTTTTGTAAACAATTTTTTTTTTTTTTTTTTTTTTTTCATTTTCATTAAAAATGAATGAGATTAAATCTTTCATAATAATTTTTAAATTCGTTATGTGAAGCGCTTATTAATAAAAATGTAATGCTCAAATTAAAATTAAATAATAAAGTTGGTTGGCAGTTTATTTTATTTAAATCGTAGGTGCATTTTATTTATTTATTTTTCTATTTTTACAAATAAAAAAGTTCAAAACCTTTTTTTTAAATAGACTCACTAATTTGAGCATGAAATTAGTCAAAATTACTATTTTAAAAAGCCTATTTTTAAATAAATTTAATAAAATTTGTTCTTTTATTAAATCAATTGTTATTAGTAATTTGTTACTTAATTTAAAAACGTTTTGCATAACTTAAATAACGCTTAGAAAGATAAGTTTTAATAACGTTTGTTTTATACGTAATTAAAAGCATAACAAAAAGTTTCGCTTCGAGTTTAAGTTTTTATTTTCATTTTAGTGCTTATATGATTTCTTTTTCGTTATGAATTTGTTTTTCGTTTCTTTTTTCGTTAGTTTTTTTTTTAAATTTTTTTCCTAGTTTAAGTTTAGCTTAGCGTTTCTACATTCAGAACATTTCTGAAATTTTTAACTTATCAAAACATATAAACATTGTTTATTAAACAATCGTGGTCAAGTTGTCAAAAAATAAAATCATTTGCGTGGTCAGCAATAGCGCTCGATCGCACGCCATTCCTGTCCAAATCTGATATATATATATATATATATATATATATATATATATATATATATATATATTTATATATATATATAAATTTGAGTATGTTTGTGTGTATATATATATATATATATATATATACATATATATATATATATATATATATATATATATATATATATATATATATATATATATATATATATATATATATATATAAATATATATATATATATATATATATATATATATATATATAAATAAATACATATATAAATATATATATATATACATACATACATACATACATACATACATACATACATACATACATACATACATACATACATACATATATATATATATATATATATATATATATATATATATATATATATATATATATATATATATATATATATATATATATATATATATATATTTAAACAGGCCTCGGTGGGAATAGATGAGTTCAAGAGCGAAGAAAAGCTCTCCTAAAATGAACTTGGGTAGCTGTGCGAGCTGCTCCTCGTTTAAACCGGTGCTCTTTTTTAATTCTAATTTTTTTTTGCAACAACCGTGCCTTTTAAATATTCAGTATATCATCAAAAATTTCAGTATATCATGCAATTATTTTTTTTAAATGACTATGTGTTTTTTATTTTATTTAAAATGATAATTATACTTTTATGAGAAAAATTATACTTTTGTGAGAGCCATAAATAGCTCTCGTAAACAGTTTAAGGGGAGTGTGGGCGAGAGCTAAAGCTCTTGCTTCCTGCCGAGACCTATATATATATATATATATATATATATATATATATATATATATATATATATATATATATATATATATATATATATATATATATATATATATATATATATATATATATTTATATATATATTTATATATATATATATATATATATATACATATATATACATACATATATATATATATATATATATTTTATATATATATATATAAATATATATATATATATATATATATATATTTATATATATATATATATATATATACATATATAAACATACATATATATATATATTTTATATATATATATATAAATATATATATATATATATATATATATATATATATATATATATATATATATATATATATATATATATATATATATATATATATATATATATATATATATATATATATATATATATATATAGTTAATCCTGCTGCCCCATAATTTTTAAATTTTAGAGTAGAGGAGCCTGACTTTTTTTTGGTGAGGATTACTTCAATCTAAAAACTGGGCAAAGTTTGAGCTTAATTGGACTATGTTTAGTGGTAGCGGATTTAAATTAAAGTATACCATTTAGGAGCAAAATTGAAGTTTTCCAATTTTTAGTATATAAATCTAAGACAAATTTAGGGATGACCTAAGATTTTTTACTTTATTCTGATTTAAAGAAACTTTTGGTATAACAAGATTAGGATAAATAAGTTTAAATTTACATATGCTATTTGGCGAGGACCAATAGAAGATTGGGTGGAATCACCTTTTTCACACAACTTAAATTTTTTTTTTCAGTTAAATCTTTCATTTTCGGTGAAATGGTATCCCTGTTGAGAACTACTACAATGAAACTTTTTTTGGTCAAGCTCTGGTGTTTTCCTGGTTGACCTGCGGGCGACTGAAATAGTTTTTTTTCTCATTTGAGTCGTCCACTATAATAAACAGTAGTCTGGTATAATAGTTTTTTTTTGTATTTTTTCTCAGGTAAAAATACTGAAGATAAAAAATTTAAACGTTTGACTACTAAAAAATGTCTAATAAGAAACAGTTTATATTAAAAGTAAGTTACTTAATAAAAAAAAGTGAAACGTTATAACCTGTTAAAAAACATTGTTAAGTAACTTATCTCTTTACCAATATTTCTTTGTAACTTTATTACAAAGAGATATTGGTAAGGAGATCAGAATAAATACAACTTTTAAAGATTGTCATTGTATACATATTTAAATATGTGTACAGCATAACAAAATCTAATGTGTGTAAAATATAAATAATTAAATTAAAACTGGAAGAAATAGACAATCCCAGCAGAATTTAATATAGATTCATTTGTTTTCTCATAATTTTTTAGTGATATTACTTTATTAACAATCTTTTACCTTTATTTTTCCTCTAACTTGTTATAAAAGAGGGATACTTGAGCCAATTTCTCAGTGAGGTACCACATGTGATTGCTAAAAGCTTTTATAGCACCATTAGCAATAGTTAAATCAATAGCTTAATACTCAAATAATAATTGATAAGATATAAATCAGTAGTAGGAGCTGCTGAAGATATGCATGTTTTTAGTCACCACGGATGACTAAAAACATCCATATATAACAAATATAATATAACAAATTACAAGTTTTTGTTCAACAGTACAAGTTTTATTGAGTATAACAATTTTGGCATCCACCTTGTATTGTGCAAAGCGCCTGGTCTATTAAATCCAGAGGAAACCATGTTTTACCCATTATTTAGATACAACAATGTTAATTAAATGAATTCTCTATAATTACCTCTGTCAAAATTTGACTCATTGTTTCTTGGCAAAGATTAATAATGAGATCTTTTTTGTTTATTAAAGACTGTGAGGGATTTGAAGGATGTCAAGGTCTTTAATTGTTTGGCAAATCAGATGTTCAAAGTTTTTCTTAAATCTAAGAACCAAATAATGCAGTTATTATTTTATAAATTATAATACTGATGTAAGTTTAATTTTAAATAATGAAGGGATCCCCAAGCGCCGAGACAAGTTGTGTTCATATCAAAGATAAACATTAAAAAATAAGTTAAATGTTAATTAAACCTTCCAAAACAAATTATTGAATGAGATATTAACAAAGCATTTGCTGTTTTGCCATTATACTTCTGGTTGAGAGCCTAATTTTAGGCTCTCAAATCTGCAAGTTTTTTCTGTTAAAAAAAAACATCTGGTTTCAATAATAGATTTCTCTCACTACAGAGTTTTTTAAACAGTTCAGTTTTACATAATCAGATTGGGTTTTTCCCTTTAAAAATAGTCTGCGGTGGTTATAAAAATTGTTCACTGTAGCATATTTTTGTTTTTTGTTCAACGTATTGTGAAGTGTTTAAGTTAAAATAAACTACCTTAATAAAAATAGTAATTAATTGAAGCGAACTTATTACTTTTATTAAAAAATACAGCAAAGTATATGTTTTCTTTTACAATATGCAATTTATTTGTACTATTTATCACTAAATCATAAAAATAAAACAGTATTTTTGTGATTGAGTTTATATTTTATATTAATTTATAATTATTAATTATTATTTATATTTTCTATTAATTTATACTTATAGTTCAAAATACCGTTTTTAAAATGTAAAATTTTAAAATGATCTTATATTTATTATATTGATATTAAAAAATTGAATCTTATATTTTCATTTAACTGCAAAAGGGAAACCCCAAACATACTCTACATATTTAACTCAATTTAGGTTTTTTAAAAAAACTTTTTTTATTGATGTCAAATATCAAATACAAAAACGCATTAATCAGACTGGATTAAAAAATTATTAATTATTGTCAAAGAGCCAGATTTTTTCTTAGTGAGAAACAAAATGGCGTTAAAAATTAAAAGCTTTTTGTTAATATCTCATTCAATAATTTGTTTTGGAAGGTTTAATTAACATTTAACTTATTTTCTAATGTTTATCTTTGGTATGAACACAACTTGTCTCGACCCTTGGGGGTTCCTTTAAATAATAATGAAATATTTAAGTTAATAACTTTTCAAAGCATTGTAACCTTAAGATTTTAAGACACCTTAGTTCCTTACTTCCCTATCAAAAGATAATTTATTATTAAAAAATATCAATAACTTAGGGTAAATTTAGAATATTATGTGGTATAAACACAGTTGTGCCAGTTTTCAAAGTTTCTTTCTGAAAATACTGCTTAGTTTCATAACTACTTCCAAGTTCATTTACATCATGATGAAGACAAACTTCATCTGTTTCCATTAATGTTTTGTTAGAATATCTCAAGATATTTGGTTGTTCTTTTTTTTTTATCAATTCTTTCTTTTTCAGCAACTTTTCTGTCATGATTCATGTATTTTTTTTCAGGCTATGTTTAAGATCAACTAAGCCTATGGATACTTTCCTATCAGTAATCATGCTGACCAGAAACTGTTTATCCTCTACATCAACTAATCTATCTCATGGTCAGAAATTCATTGTATTTTTTAACTTGTTCTTAATTTTTTAGGTATTCTTGTCAGTGTTTTAATGGATACAGTCAATTTTTAGCAGGCTTTTTAACTCATTAAATACGGGAGGCTGAATAAGTGTGAGTTGGCATATGTGCGAACTGGCTTAAGTGCGAAGCGTTGCAAAAACTGGCATACGTGCAAACTAGCATATGTGTGAATTGGCATTAGAGCGCCAAAAGGTTTTGCAAACATTGGCAAAAGTGCAAAGCAGTTGCAAAAACTGGCACAAGTGCGAACTGGCGTAAATGCGCCTAACAAATTTGCAAACATTGGCATAAGTGCGAACTGGCATATGTGGGCCGAACAAATTTGCAAACATTAGCATAAGTGCGAATTGGCATAGGTGTAAAGCAGTTGCAAAAACTGGCACAAGTGACATAAGTGTGAATTAGCATAAGTGTGCCGATTCGCACTCATGCCAATGTTTGCAAATTTGTTTGGCAAACTTATGCCAATTCGCACTTATGCCAGTTTGCACTTGTGCCAGTATTTGCAACTGCTTTGCGCTTATGCCAGTTTGCACTTATGACAGTTCGCACTTATGATATTCATGCTTATTTAGTTTTCCCATTAAATAATGTCATGATTTCTTCTGCTGTTTTATTTGGTTCAATTGTTTTATTTTTGCTTAATTATATAATGGTAGTGTTGATTTAAATGTTTCATTTGCGCCCTCTTATAGTTTTTGCGGTGAAGTGTGCAAGAAAACACAAAAGCTGACGAGCAGTTGTCAGCCTAGATCCTGACAAGCAGCTGTCAGCTTAGATCCTTGCATATTTTCATCAGATTTAATAGTGATAGTTTCTAGTATGAAATATTTTGAACTTTTGATTAAGCCATTTTTACCCACCTAACTTGTCAATATTTAAATTTTTATATACTATCTAAAAAAAAGTTTAAAATAAGTTATTAATGTGCCTGTAAAATTGCCACTAACAACAGCACAAAAAAAAAAAAAGAGCCAATTTTGGATAAAACCGTTTAATTAAAAGAAATTTTTTTTCAGTTTTTCTGTATAATAAAAAATAATATAAGGGAAGAAGAACATTAATATAATGCCTGGTAGTTTCAATTTCTCCTGATTATAGACAAATTTGAAAAAATTGTGTCAATCTTGAAACTTCAATTGAAATATTCAACCACTAAAAATTGTCCAATTTTCCTAAATTTCATTTAAAATTCTTACTATTTATTATGAACCTCACCTCTAAAAAATAGTCAGGCTTAATCAGAGCATAAATGGTTCAGCTGGATTACCCTAATATATATATATATATATATATATATATATATATATATATATATATATATATATATATATATATATATATATATATATATATATATATATATATATATATATATATTGAGTAGTTTATATAACTTAAATAAAGTTTGTTATTAAACTTGTTTCCCACTTTTCATATTTATTTAATTTTTTTTTTTTTGAATTTTTTATTTTGTTAAGTTTTATTTCCAACTAGCTTCGATATGATTCACAAAACTCTTTACCTGCAAACTCATCAGAACATCCCAACTTATATACATTGGAACCTGAAGAAATCAAACCATCATTCGGTCGTTCAACTAGCTCTGATGTTTTTCAGCCTATACAAAATGATGAACCTGTATCAAATTTGTTACGCATGCGCAATAATAGCTCACTTGGAAATTCAGACCCATCATTATCACTTAGTGCTGTGAGAATAATATTTTAATTGCTCTTTTTGTTGCTTGCTGTGGAGCAATGTTTTTCAAATTTTTTGTTTATACTTATATTTATATGAGTTATGTGACTTTTAATCAACCCTTAGGATTATATAATATATTTTTATAAGAATAATAAGTTATAGTCAATAATAATAATGATGAAGATAACAATAGCAATAACAATAACAACAACAACAACTACAACAACAACTACAACAGCTACAATAACAACAATAATAATAATAGTAATAATTAATAACACTAGTTAAAATAATAATAAAAGTAAAGTAATAAATAGTTATTTACTTTATTAATGATCTCTTTTTGCTACTTAATTATATAAATATTAAATTAAATTTTTTTGGTTTAGTAAATACTCTCATAACAAATTATGCAATGCAGAAAAGAAGTATGATGGTATTTTTCAATACCATGATATTTTATTATTAACAATACAATAATCATGGTATTTTCCTTCATGAAATTATAATTTTCGAACGTAATTGGCACTTTTCAGTAGATTTTACCACATTATCTTGTCATTTTACCTCGTGAATTTTGATACCACTTGAACTTTGTCATTTTTAAATGCAAATGGTGTTATACAACAGGAACAATATTTAATTAATATTTTTTCAAAGGACTGAATGATCACATGCATTGACTGAGCTAATTAGGGAGAGCATGCAGGGAGTGTATATACATTGTGGTAAAGGTTGGCATTAACTCTGAGTTGATATATGTACACTCCTCCCATGTCCTCCCTATTTGTCAGTTTATATATGTACACTATCTGCATGTTCTCTATTTATTTCAGTCATGGTTTCTTTCACTCCTTGTATATTTCCCTATTTAAATCAGACAATATGTGTACAAAAATAAAAACAAAAAACATAAAGAAAAAAAATAATAAATTAAAATGGAATAAATGATAAAAAATGTAAACAAACTTTTAAAAAATGTAAACAAAGCTTTACAAATAGATGAGCAGTTTTTTAAAATTAATTAATTTTAAAAGTAAATTTAATTACTTTAAATGCATGGTTAAGGTTAAATAAGGTTAAACTTAATTACTTTAAATGCGATGGCTTTAGCATATCATTGTTGTCATTATGTAACTTTATTACTAAAATTAATATTACTAAATATTATTATAATGTTTATTACTAAAATTAATATCACTAAATAATATTAAAATGTTTAGTAATAAAATTAATATCACTGAATATTATTAAAATGTTTATTAATAAAATTAATATCACTGAATATTATTAAAATGTTTATTAATAAAATTAATATCACTGAATATTATTAAAATGTTTATTAATAAAATTAATATCACTGAATATTATTAAAATGTTTATTAATAAAATTAATATCATTAAATATTATTAAAATGTTTATTTTTAAAATTAATATCATTATATAATATTAAAATGTTTATTATTAAAATTAATATCACTAAATAATATTAAAATGTTTATTAATAAAATTAATATCACTAAATATTATTAAAATGTTTATTATTAAAATTAATATCACTAAATAATATTAAAATGTTTATTAATAAAATTAATATCACTAAATATTATTAAAATGTTTGTTATTAAAATTAATATCACTAAAAAATATTAAAATGTTCATTACTAAAATTAATATCAATAAATATTTTTAAAATGCTTATTAAAATTAATATCACATGATAATAACAATAAATAATAATATTAATAGTAACAATATTAATTATAGAAATGATATATAAATAACACTAATTTGTATGTTATAGTTGTATGTAATAATTCTATTTTACATTAGGAATATTTTTTATAAAAATAATGAGACAAGGGTTTGACAAGAACTTAACAAATTTTTATAAATTTTAAATTTTTAAGAATTAATATTTTACAGCACAATATTGTAATGTGCAAAACATACAAAACTTGCCAAGTTTTGTGTTTAAGTGTTCATAAAATGTAAAGTACATATTTGGAAAACATATATGTTATCCAAGTTTTATTTTTTATATTTGTATCTTTTAAGATTGCTATACTGTATACACTACTATTTGCAGGAGTCAAAATAGGTGTAGGTTATCAGTACCCCTATGGCATTTCTCATAATTCGCTCAATAAGGGCAACCAATCACTGTTCATTTTGTTAGAAAAAATAATAAAGGTTACTTACCCACCTCAAACTTATTTCAAAGAAGATATAGGGGGCGCTGATGTTTATCACTTGTTTCAACCCCTACTATATATATATATATATATTATATATATATATATATATATATATATATATATATATATATATATATATATATATATATATATATATATATATATATATATATATATATATATATATATATATATATATATATATATATATATATATATATATATATATATATATATATATATATGTAAGACCTTTGTATCAACTTATTTTTGCCAACCTGATGCCGACCTGTAAAAGATTGAGGTCGGTAAATTATTGCCGACCTCGTTTTTCCTAATTCTAAGGATTTATATATATATATATATATATATATATATATATATATATATATATATATATATATATATATATATATATATATATATATATATATATATATAAACACACACCACACATATATATTTATACATATGTGTGCATATATATATATATATACATATATATATATATATATATATATATATATATATATATATATATATATATATATATATATATATATATACACACACATATATATTTATACATATGTATATATATATATATATATACACATATATTTATACATATGTATATATATATATATATATATATAAATATATAAGTATATATATATATATATATAAATATATATGTATTTATATATATGTTTGTATATATATACATATATATTCATATATTTAGTTATGGCCAAAAAGATCTGACCGCTCATAGTAATTAAAATGCTAAGTATCTATCCTGGCAACTCACTAGATAATCACATGTTGCTTAGCTGATTATGTAGTTATTGTGTTGCATACAAATAGAAAAACGTTTTTTATGCTCTATATACATTTAAATCATGTGTAATTCAATCATTATTATCTTAGAGTATGGCTACAACATCACACGCTAACTGTGCACATTTTAAATTATATAACTGAAGATGGCAAGTCTAAACAATATAATTGCTGCATATATTGAATAAGACAACTGGTTATGATATCGTTCACCACATCAAGTCTTCAGACATGTCGAAGGTGTCTAATTTTTAGCAATATTTTTTTGGAATGCAATCACTGTTGACTGTCATGTTAGTTTAACTCTTTTACAACAAGATGAGACTATCAACTTTAAAAACTGTTTAGAAGAACAATTGGTTCTGAATTAAAATTTTAAATGAGATGGCTCTAAGATAAATTAATTAGTGTTCTTGCTGTGTGGCTATGCAATTTATCCAATTTAAACTCCATTAAAAACTAGGGTAAAGTTGAAAGCAGAAGTTTTTATCAGAACCCAATCAAACTAGAAATCAAAAAGGCTATAATCAAAGTAAGGTGTAAAATTTAGCCTGGATATTGTGAACCTCCTGTTGTCTCAACAGCACGAAGAGTAGAGGCGAGTTCTAAAAAATCTTTAGTAATTAATTTTATAAAAATATAATGTAACTGCAACTTCTTTATCCCTTTATGTTCATGTATGTTGTCTTTTGAATTAAAATGTTTTCAAGTAATAAATGTTAATAAACTAGTAATAACACTACAATAGTTTAAAACATAAAAAAGTTACAAAAATAGTTTTTTGCTGTAAATATTGGATTGTCTGATATTTTTGGCCATAACCCTCTTCCCCTAGAAATATGTCTTCACAAATACATTTTTGTGCCAACTTAAACCAGCAGTAACTGATATATTGTTTTTTATTTTTTTTAATTTTAGGGAGAACAACTTTTATCAAGACGTTTTAGGTATGTTTTATTTTTTTAATTTAATATTTTTAAATAAAGATAAAAAAGATTAGGGATTTAATTTTAATTAGATTAAAGATCTAATTAAAATTGCTAAACTAAACAAATTGATACAAACTGAATGAGTAAGTTTTTGGAAACAACTTTTAGGAGAAGCAGATGTTTTCTGTTGACTAAACATGTACCATTATTTATTTAGTAGGCAGGGATAGATATAAACTTGTATTACATTAAAGGGTAAACAGATTCTATCTGTTGACCAGCCTCGCATTTTCATCTATTAGGCTGGCACAGATGTATTATTAATACATTGTTTCCAGTTTAGGATGTTGAATGCTGGATCTTCTTGACTCAATGCATGTGTTTTGCTTGTGCCTCTGTTTTTATGACTAGGCAACTGATTGTATTATCTCCTAATGAGGGTGCAGCTCTAAAACTTAGTTTTATGGTTCTGAGGCCAGCTGGTAGTCAGGTTTCTTGAACTGTGTGGTAGCTCTCAGAGAGGCTGATTCCATCAACAGCTGAAAAATATCAAAGTATTAACAGTGTCATGTTGCGCATGGATGGTGTCTCTGTTTGTACTTGGAGGCCTTTGTTACAGCTTAGAGTTTATTAATAGTAATGAGGCAATTGCTTGGGCTATTAAACAGTGTACTAAGTACCATCTATGCTTCAAGTCAAGTAACAAATTTAAAAATGAATAAAGTAACAAAAACTATAAAACACAAAAAACCATTGCCATTACCAAATTCTCTAAACCTATCATTCACTAATATTCATGGTCTTCTTCTTCTGTTTTTCACTAATATTCATGGTCTTTTTCTTCTGTTGAGTCTCATTTTTTTCAAAGTTCACCAGACCTACTTGCTCTTTGTGAGACTAATTTGAGTTCAGCTGTCTCATCTTGTGATCTTAGTGTTGATGGTTATCTTACTTTAATTTGTAAAGACTCTAATAGTCTCATGCTTGGCCTGGGCATTTACATTTGTAAGAGTTCACCCATTTGTTGAGAAACTAGGTTTGAATCCACAGACTACTCTTTTATGTGCTTTCGTTTAGCACCACTTCACTCTATCACCTTTCTCTTTGTTCTATATCACTCTCCTTCATCTCAAGACTGCACCCTTCTTGATGTTATTTCTGATCATATTGACCAAGCCATCTCTTTTTATCCATCAGCCAATATTGTTGTTGTTAGTGGCTTTAATTCTCATCACACTGAATGACTTGTCCCTAGTATCAGTGACTCTGCAGGCATTAAAGCCCACAACTTTTGCCTATCTTAATCCCTAACTCAAATAATCAACTTTCCAACTTGCTTTCCAGACAACCCGAATCATTTACCTTCTCTACTCGACTTATGTCTTGTTTCTGATCCTAGTCAGTGCTCAGTTTCTCCACATTCACTCTTAGGTGCTTCTGATCAAAGTTTGATTTCTCTAAAACTATTATCTAATTCTTCTTCATCATTTAAATCCCCCTATCATCTTACTTCTTACAACTACCTTAAAGCTAACTGGGACTCTTTCTGTGATTTTCTTTGTGATGGCCCTTGGGCAGAAATCTTTTGTCTTCCTGTTGCCAAATGTGCTTCTTACATAACTTTGTGGATTTAGGCTGGCATGGAATCTTTTATTCCCTCTTGATGATTCCAGGTCAAGTCTCATTCTTCTCCATCATTTTCTTCACATTGTGCTGCTGCAATTGCCAATCGAAACCGTTACTTCCATATCTATCAGCAAAACAATTCTCCAGAAAACAGATGTCTGTTTATTACTGCTATAAACCATTGTAAAAAGGTTTTGTCTAATGCCAAAGCCCACTATTCTCAGATCAGGAAATCTCGTATTTCATCACAAAAATTAGGTTCTTGTGACTTAATCTGTAATTCCACCTCTCTTGTATGGTTCAGACTTTGCCACCCCACCTAAAGACAAAGCTGAATTGTTTGCTAAAAACTTTTCATCAAAATTATCTTTTGATTCAACTAGTTGTGTTCTACCTGATATAGCCATCAAACAGGTTGATCCATTGTTTAATATTTGTATCACTTCAGCTTCTGTATCTTAAGTGATTTCCTGCTTCGACTCTTCTACAGCTTGTTACCTGGACAACATACCTGTTATAGTCTTGCAGAAGTGTTCTCCGCAGCTGTAGTCTATACTTTCAAAACTATTTAACAAGTGAGTTCAACCATTATCGCATTGTCGTATTGTTGCTTCTCTTTTCTACAAATACTATAATGAGCATTGCTCTAAAGAGCTAGCCTCTCTTGTGCCATCTACTAAAATTCATTCTCGTGTTACTCGTCATTCAATTAAGTCTCGTCCTTTTTCTGTTACTGTTCCTAAGTGCTCCAAAAACTCTTATTCGTCTAGATTTTTTCTCGAACATCAGTTCTTTGGAATTCGCTTCCTTCATCTTGCTTTCCTGATTCATATAATTTGTAATCTTTTAAGTCGTTCGTTAATCGTTATCTTGCTCTACAATTTTCATCTTTTCTCTTCTAGTAAATTCCAACACTAATTAGTGTTTGCTTGCAGCCTTGTTGGAATCAAATATGTTTAAAAAAAAAAAAAAAAAAACATTGTTACTTGTTTAGGACGATAAAGAGTACACAAAAAAGATTTTTGCCCACCTAAACTTTGCCACCTTTTTTTGTTACTTTTCTTATTTGTGAACCATATTTTTCTAATTTAAAAAGTATAAAAATTGCACTGAAATAGTTCCAAGCAAGTTTTTATTAAAATGATTTATTATTTTATAGACTCTTATTTCACATCAAAACATTCCTTTGTTATTCTTCTTTGGAAAATAATTTTTCTAAATTGAAAAGTTTAAAAGTTGCACTGAAATAGCTCCAAGTGAGAAAGTAATTAAAAAAAAGATTTTAATTATTAAAACTTGAATAAATGAGTTTGATACTTTTAAAACTGTTTTTGTGTCACATAATTATAATTTAAAAGAGAAAATTTTTATTACTGTTTATTAAAAAAGATTTTGAATAAGCACTTAAATATTATTTTCACTTTAAGTTGTATTTTAGATATTAAATTAAAAACGCAAAAATAATAATACTGTGTATTTAAAATTGTATTTGATTTTTAAAAAGTTTTAAATTAAAAGTATAAATATTTGTGTACGTACTTTTTTAAATATTTGTGTACATACTTTTTCTAAATATTTGTGTATGTACTTTTTCTAAATATTTGTGATTTGTGTACGTACTTTTTCTAAATATTCGTGTACGTACTTTTTTTTAAATATTTGTGGTCTTAAGAGTAATTTTTTATTCATAATATCTTGCAAGATCATCAGATTTTTGATATAGCTGATTGCAACACCTGATGGTGTTGCAATCAGCTATGTTAAAAATAAAATACATTTATGATTGCTTTTTTTACTGTTACATCTAGTGTTTTTTTTTAGTATATGTAACATTAGTCCACGTCGTCCTCGCACTCTTTTACCACATTCTCCTTCTCCTCCTCGTGCATTATCGCCTGTTGGGAACGGTAATATATTTTAATAATTGTTAAAAAATCTTTTTTGTATGATAACGCTATATAAAATTAAAAGTCTGCAACTGTAATTGTTGATTAAAGACCAAAGAGAAAAAGAAAAGAAAGTTTTTTCCTATCTAAAAGCAATTTGCAAGTACAAATGCAACTTTCAATTTTAAATATTTCAATTAAAAATATTTTTGTCATATGCTGATTATTCCGTATTTTCAGAAAATGTTTTTATTTGTTTTAGACTATTCAAAGAATTTATCTTCTAGCACTTTGCATGCACCAATACCAATTTTACATGCAAATAATAGAAGGTGCAATGTTTATATTGATTTCATTGTTGTTGTTTTTTCTTCATGTCTCAAGCTTATTTTATGTACCCTTTCCCTCCTAAAGTTTTAATGAATGTGCAGTTACTGAAAACCATTGAGGAGGATATAAAAACCAGGCTTGCGCAACCCCTAAATGTTATTCAGTTTTGTTCATTAAAAAAAAAATGTTTTCTCATGTAGTAGAACTTTTTTCTACCATATAATTAATATATACATACATATAAATAAATAAATATATATATATATATATATATATATAATATATATATTATATATATATATTTATATATATATATATATATATATATATATATATATATATATATATATATATATATATATATATATATATATATATATATATATATACATATATATATATATATATATATATATATATATATATATATATGAATATATCAGCCCTCAGAATTATGGTCAGCATTTGGCTGACCTAGAAATGTTAGAGGTCGGCAAAAAATCACCAACTTTAATTTTTAGAAATGTTAGAGGTTGGCAAATAATTGCCAACTTTAATTTTTCCCAATTCTGAGGACTAATAAACTCCTGATGATCTATGATATTCGATGTATGTTATGATCCAAACTTAATAAAATAAATAAAATTGAAAAATAAAAAACTACTGTTTTAATTAAGTTAATAAAATTTAGTTTTCAAAGTGGGCGAAGGTGGTCAGTTGCTTCATCAGGTTACAGTACAAATACCCAGTGTTCATCTGAGTTTTCTGTAAGTTTATTATTGATATAATATTTTATTTTGTGTCTATAACAATTTTTAATTTATTTTGAAACTGAAAAAAAAATTTTTGAAAAATTAAAGATTTTTTTTAACCTATATATTTTATTTAAGTCTCAAACTTCTTCACAAGAGAAACTCAACTTATTGGTATGTTGAATTTTAATTTTTTTAATTTTTTTTCTTGATAAAATTTGAAATTCTAGTATTCCGTATTTGAAAACCACATAAGATATAAAATTTTATATATTTGAGAACTTAGAACTAAAAAGTTGTGTCTTTGATTTAAGAATTTATCTCACATAAAGTGAAGTTATTACAAAAGCATAACTTAAAACTTTTTTTTTTTTTGAATCAGATGTTTGATGATAATGCTTATGCTCGGCAACAAAGGTTAGATTTTTTTTAGATTTTTACTAAGGAAAAAAAAAAACCTCTCATGAAATTCAATTCAATATAGACATACCATCCTCTGCATTTCTTTTAAACTTAATTAAATGGATATATATATAGTATATATATACTATATATATAATATATATATATATATATATATATATATATATTATATATATATATATATATATATATATATAGTCTTGCATGGTAGTCACAAAGTTTTTCCCATAAACTGTTGTTTTAAAGAGCGCGTTAATAAGCCTGACCAGAAAATGTTTTTTTTTTTTTTTTAAATGATAGACTACCTGCCCAAACCAAACCCTCAGTCGATGTAGCAGCAATCCTATGCGAGTCAGGCTATGTAGCAGCACTACCTTGCGAGTCAGGCTATTTGTCAGTCAATGTAGCAGCACTCCCTTGCAAGTCAGGCTATTTGTCAGTTGATGTAGCAGCACTCCAATGCGAGTCAGGCTATAAGATAGTGGATGTAGCAACACTCCCTTGTAGCAGCAGGCTATAAGATAGTCGATGTAGCAACATTTACACATGTTTAAAACATTTTTTTTAATAAAACAAAAACAAAAACACCACTAATTAAAAAAAAACTTTCTAGTCATTATTATTGCGTTTTTTTTTTAAAACAATAAAATTTAATGTACTTTCGCATTAATTTAATTGCTTTGTCATTTCGACAACAATAAAATGCAGCTTAAGAGACAAGGTAAAAAAATTGTAGTCAAAAGAGACTTTTTTTTACCACAAAAGTCTCTTTCGACTACACTATAAGGATATATATATATATATATATATATATATATATATATATATATATATATATATATATATATATATATATATATATATATATATATATATATATATATATATATATATATATAATATTTATAACAAGTATATACAGGAATCTTTTATGTATATTTACTGTAATGTAATATTTAATTAACCTAATCAATGTTAATCAACTCTTCTGTGATAATTTCTCTAAATCTAATATAGTTCACTCTCTGAGCCTATCCATAAAAATTTCAGTTAATAAATGTACACCGCTTTGCTGCTCATAAAAGAGTAAAACAAAAAATTATTAAAGTAAAATGATCCAATTGTTTTTATGATTATTTATTTTTTAAATTTATTTCTGCAAGAAGTTTCACTTTTTTAGTACAACTTCATTTTGAATAAATACTGATATTATTATCAGATTTTTCAACAAATATTTAATTGTGAGTTAATTTTCAAATTAATCATAAATTTTTATTAAATTATTTTTTCCACTGCAGTATTTAATATGTAATATAATATTTTAAAATGTTAAAAAATTTTTTTTTTTTATGTTTTTATATAGCTTATATTTCCTTGCTAGTCATGATAGTACATTTAGTGATGTTGATGATGAAATTTCAAGTGCTCGTTCACCAAAGCCATTCCGAGGAAGATCTAGAAGCTTAAGGTAGTATTATTAATTAATATTAGTATTAAGTAGTTATAAAAATTTGTAGTGTTAAGTATATGTTATTAATAATTAATTAATAGAAGCTTAAAGTAGTAAAGTATATTACTATTTTTGTCTGCATACTTTTATTTGTGTCCTAATTAAAAACATGTTTCGTATATGTGGACATTGAAATTTATATGTGCATATATCAAAATTTATAAGTGCATATATCAAAATTTATATGTGCATATATCAAAATTATTACTTTAAATATTTGTTAGATTGTTTATGTTAGGTATTTAAAAAATAATACAAAACTTATAAAAAGTGCTACCAAAGTGCTTTGATAAGTTATGCTGGTTATTTAAACTAAAATAAATATTTTTTAAGATATTGAAAAAATAGATTTTTATCTTCTATCTACTTTTTTAAATATCTAGTTTAATTTAAAAACAATCCACTAAACAATTATTAACATCAAACTAGGTTATTGTGAAAAATGTGAAAAAAATTTAGTGCTTTGCAGTAAAACATTAACACTGATGCTTGAGAAATCTACTACTGGTTTTTAATTTTAGTTATTACAATATATATATAATAAAATTTAATCAGTGTTATTGGAGAAATATGACACCAGAATTATTTGTTCAGATAGCAGTTTTATTCTCTTACTCTATAACTTAAGAATTAATTTAAACTAATATGTACTTGGATGGTTTTTAATAATAATAATAATTATGAAATAATGACAATGAATAATGATTATGAAATAATAACAATGAAATAATATTTATACATTTATTAATAATAATAGTATTAATAATAATAATATATTTACATTAATAATATTAGTAAAAATATGTAAAAATAATATGTAGGGTAAACAATCTATAGTTTGGCTGTATCTATGAATTTGCCATATTTATAACTTTCATAGTTTAAATTTGTTCTAATTTTTTTTTTTTTTTTTTTTTTTTTTACTGTGTTTTTAAAAGGACAAATGATTCCTATTTTTCTTTTAAACTTTTATCATTTATTAACATTACATTTAATCAACTTCTTTCAACTAATCTTTGATTTTAAAATTCACTATTGATTTTACAGCTAGATGTTGGTTTCATAAACTAATTACTACTAAGCAAATAGGTCTTAGCTCTATTTTTAGCCAGTATAAAATTTTTATATTATACTTCTATTCAATGTTACTTTATAATCATATTTTTGAAAGCTTCATTGTACTTTCACTATATAAACATATTTTTGAAACCTTAATTGTACTTTCACTTTATAATCATATTTTTGAAGGCTTCAGTTTACTTTCACTTTATAAAATAGTTATTAAAGCTTCATTGTACTTTCACTTTATAAAAATATTTTTGAAAGCTTGATTATACTTTCACTTTATAATCATATTTTTAAAGCTTCATTGTACATTCACTTCATAAACATATTTTCGAAAGCTTCAGTGTATGTTCATTTTATAATCATATTTTTGAAAGCTTTATTGTACTTTCGCTTTATAATCATATTTTTGAAAGCTTCAGTGTACTTTCACTTTAGATGCATGTCTAGATAAAGTGAAAGTTTTTTTTAATCTTTTTGATTTTTAGTAGATAAAAATTTTAAAAGTTAGTTTTTTTAATGTACGTTCAGTTCGCCAAGATTCTAGAAGGGTCCACTACAATTGATGGAGCATACAAATTTTTTTTTTTTTTTTAATTTGCAATTGGCCTCAACACAAACCTTGTTTAACAAGACTGCTGTGTGAAGAAATAGGTTGAATAGAAGTACTTGCAGAGGTGTAGGGTGGATTTGAACCTCTAAATTGCGAGTTAACTATTTTATAGAGATATGCCATGTATCTGGCTCGGCCCCGGTTTTTTCAGAATATATATGTGCCAGGGACCTGCCTCTCATTATTATGGCATTTTTCCAGAATACTCAGAATATATAGATGTGTCTGTTGCCTGGCTTTTGTTATTTCTGTTGGACTCGCAAAAAAAAGCCAGAAAACAGAGACATGTCAGGCACTTGGTACATGTCTAGTGTTTTACCGCTATTCTATACTATTTGCTTATGACGAAGCAATATGTTTATTGCAACCAAAAAAAAAACATTTTTGCATCCAAAAATTAGATCTCATTATAAAATAAAATATTTTTAAAAATTTTAACATTAAAAGATGGGAATATAAATTTCTAAATAATAGGTTATTCTGTGTTTTATCATTTGTAAACAGCAGGTTATTCTGTGTTTTATCATCAGTAAACAATAAGTTATACTGTGTTTTATCATCTGTAAACAATAGGTTATACTGTGTTTTATCATCTGTAGACAATAGTTTTATACTGCATTTGTATACTGTGTTTTATCATCTGTAAAACTTTGAAAGTATATTAGTAAGTAATTAAAAATTATAAAAAGATTTTTGGTTGAAAAACTTCTAGGACAAATTAATAGATCGTTTACCCTATTATAAATTAATAGATTTAATTAGTTTTTTTCAATTGTTTTTTTATCAGCCCAACAAGAAATGAAAATGAATTGTTCATACTAAATAAACTGTACATAGAAAGATTTCCCAAGGTAATCAACTTTTTATAGTACAAAAATATAGTATTTTATAAACATAACAGATAAACTTTATATACTTTGTATCTGTTTAATCAACTTTGTTTTTTGGTACTTTGGTACTAAAGTACATTTAGGGTACCTTATTGCACAAGAACCGTTTTCTAATTTTTTCTGAAAAAGGTGCAATCAAACAATCAAATTTTTAATCTCCTTATGAACTTAACAGTTTCAAGTTACTCCTCTTAACTTTTTGTTTTCAAAAAATGAGTAATACAAAGGTGATATGACAAGTTTTAAAACAAAATAATCATTAAAAGAAGAAAACTGAAAGTTTTATAACTTTTAAATGCTACTTAGGTGTAACAGTGCGGAATACACAATTGATATGACAAGTATTTTTAGGATTTGTATTAGGTGAAACAAGAGACAAAAGTTTTTTAAAATATTTATATTAAACTCCAAATTAACCAAAGGCATTAAATAGTCCTAATCATAAAATAATGAGAAAGCAATTGAATTTTTTTAGGATAAATCTATTTGAAACACTTTATGCTGAAAAGGTTTTCTTTTAAACAAATATTTTTTTTTTGTTGTTAAATACGCAATTTAAAAATGCATGTAAATATGAATTAAAAAGAATAAGATTTTTTAAAATAAAGTGAATTAGACCTTAAGTGTATTACAATTAACTTTTACAACTCAGAACACTGTAAAATACCTTGTAATGCTGTCAATTTGTACCAAATAGATCTTTGCATCTCAGGACGTTGTAAGGACATCATTTTTACCTCTGGACACCACAGGTAGTGTGAAAAAGAAAAGACAAAGGTAGCTTGAGTTAATTGTTACAGTTAATTGATATTTTAATTGTGCTATATAGACTTTTAATAAGCCTAATTAATAAAACAGAAATCAAATGCTATGACTTCTAGTAAACAAAAGTTTGCACTTTCTGTGCATCATTTGCTACTGTTTATATTCTCATGTTTTACAGCTCATACTTAAGTCGCCATTGTGAGAACAGAGTTTAGTAAATCACTAACAAAACTAACTATCACCTTGGTTAATTAAAAACTTTACTAGAAGATAATAAAATGATTTGGGTTCATAAAGAGACACAAACATGGTTTAATGCATTGAATTCAAGCAATCTAGCTTACTATTTTTTATTTTATATTAAAAAAAAAAACTTATGCATTTTAATTAATATTAAGTAAAAAAATTTGAAAAACTTTTATTAACTTATCTTATAAAGTAAAATAAAAATTAAAAAGCATTCTGTTTGTTTGAAATTTTTGATTTTTTTCAAATAATAGTTAGAAATTATATTAATAAAAAGATATTTGTATTTAGGCTAAACAACAAATGGAGGAGAATTTACGAGTGAGTTTTAATTTTATAATTAATTAAACTAGTTTTTGTTTATTTTCATATTATTATCTATATATATATATTTTTTAAAGCAAATAAAAACATAAGATTTACAATATTAAACAAAATTTATTCTTAATAATTTAGTTTTTATTAAAACAACTGTTTTTTCAGTGTGACAAAGTTGTAAGACACTTTTAGAAAAAAAAGCATATAAAATGTCTTTTAAATAAAATGCCTTTTATGAAAAAATCAACTGTGTTTTACTATTCTTTTGAATTACTTGTCTGGAAGTTAAAGAATCATACAACTTTCTTTTTTATGAGATCCCATGCATATGCAATGTTTGATTTCAAGTCAGCAATAAATCTATACAGTTTTTTGCCTTCAAACAATGTGTGACAGTCAATGCCGTGGCTACTGGATCCGAGCCTCTTCCCCAAAAAATAAAAAACCAATCATAAGGCCCCCAATATCTTTAAAAATTTCCATTAGGTATTACTTTAAAAAAAAAGAAGCTCTTTACTTTTGCAAAAGGGCCCCTAAATTTTCTCTTACATTTTCTCATCCAGTAACTTTCAACTCTAATAGTGGTTGTTTGCAGCCTTGTTGGAAGTGAAGATATTAAAAAAAAAGAAATTTGCAAATGGGCCTCCTAAATTTGCTGCCCCTCCCCCCAATTGCTAGGCTCCCCATACCCCAGCATTAGGGTGTGTGTTGGAGCCTAGCCATGGCTCTAGTGACGGGTGTCCTCAAGCATTCTCATTAATATTTAGGTCACGGGACCCAAATAGCCATGTCAAAGTTTAAAACTTTCACTGTTATTGAAATTGTTTACTATTGTAGCTATATGATCAGTAGAGAGAATAAGATCTGGTCTTTACTTTTTTCCATTAAAAATTGAATTTTTGATTTACTGTAATCCAAATCTAAACTACAACTTTCCATCTGGCACCATTGCTTTGCTACTGGTTCTTTACGCAAGTTGTAAAAATAATTCAATCTATCTAGCTATGAAGACTAATTCTTTTTTTTCATCAGAAAAAAAGTTCTCTTTTTTTAATCTTATGTTTGCAAAAT
>NC_061169.1:24929736-24942236 GCF_022113875.1 Hydra vulgaris | reverse complement strand
TATATATATATATATATATATATATATATATATATATATATATATATATATATATAGATAGATAGATAGATAGATAGATAGATAGATAGATAGATAGATATAGATATATATATATATATATATATATATATATATATATATATATATATATATATATATATATATATATATATATATATATATATATATATATATAGATAGATATATATATATATATATATATAGATATAGATATAGCACTTGGAATAAGAGATGGCATTTGGCATTACCGACCTAACTGCAGACCTAAAAGTATTAAAGGTCATCAAAAAATTGCCAACCTCGTTTCTGTGTTTAATTGTAAAACCTTTGTATCAAGTTTTTATATACATATATATACACACAAAAATATTAAAGAATTGAGAAAGGATTGAAACAAAAGTTAAAAAAAAAAGAAAGAGTTGTACAGGGTGGCCACAGTTCCTCTAAAATCATCTAAAGTCCTCTTTTTTCAAAAACCTTCTCTAAAATATTCTATTATCCTCTAAAAAGTTAAAAATATCATAAAACGTCCTTTTTAACTCCTCTTTTTTATTATTTTTTATTTCTTGATGGTAGTATAATGTTCAAAATTCGTAGTATGCAAAACTGCATAACGTCTGAAATGAGAATTGGGTTGTAAAAAATCAATTTTAGCAAATCCATGTCATCTAACAAAAAATGACATTGTTGACCCCTGTCCACATCCCAGTTATGTGAAAACATAGGCGTTAAACCTTGAAAAAAAAATCCTTTAAATTCCTCTATTTTTGTTTAAAATTTTGTAGTTTTGCAAAAAAAGTTAAATGCTAAATCTCCTTCAAATATCTCTAAAATCCTCCTTTTCTTACAAAATATTTTCTTATATATATGTGGCCACCCTGTTGTACTACAATCTACTACAATCAATTATGCATTCAGTACATAATTGATTGTAGTAGACTTTTGATCTTTGAAATTTGATTTTAAAGTCATACTCAAAAATGAATCTGTTTTAACTGAAGCAATAATCTTTGCTTTGCAAATTGTCTAGTATTGTTCTCAAATTATGTTTTAAAAAAACAAATTAATGACCTTTGTCCTTGACCTTAGGAAAGTGAAATGTTTTTTTACAGAGTATGTTAATCATAAATGGCTTGTTATTTTTTATCATTGCTAGCATTTTGAGTTTTTATATTGATACCCATTATATTCCCATATTGTTTCCATATAATCAATTATATTGATTATATGGGAATCAAGAGTAATGATAAATATAACCACCAATAATATATTCTGTATTCAACTTATTTAGCTCAATCTTATTTGCAAATATTATGCTAATTTTAATTTTTACATATTTTTAATAAATGTGTTTTATATATTTGATAAATGTGTTTTTAGCAATTCATTGCTATGAATTCCAATGATACTGTTGAAAGTAACTTTTCTGATGCAGCCATAAGTTTTGTATCTCATCAAGTAGGTTTCTAACTATTTAGTATCTTATTGTTTGACCTTTTAGTTATTTATTATCTAGTCTATTGTTTTTTATTTCATTACATAAATTTTAAATTATCACAAATATTTATTGAAATAATAAAATATTTTATTACAAAATTAAATAAAAGCTATTATAATGTCTAAATTATTTTTTTGCTTCTCATGTTAATAAATATTAGATTGTAGAAATCGCAAAGACAGTTTTAAATATCTCAGAAGATCCTGAAAAAAATATCACTAGTGGTTTCTTTTATGGAATATCCGAGTCTCTTGATAAGTTACTCCAAGAGGTTGGTCTTGATTAATATGGTATTTTTAATTGTATCAGTTGTGTTTGATTATACTGTTGTGTTTTTAGATGCAGAGTTTCAACATAAGTTATTTGTTATCATTATTTGTTATTAGTTATTATTATTTGTTATTTGTTTTTAACCTACTAGGGCCTCTTTCTCACTCCCCACTCCCCACCCCCCATTTATTAGTATTATAATTTAAAATGATTTTGCATTTTTTTTACTGTAAGAAATAATTTTTTTTTCCTCAAAAGTATTTAAAAAAAACATTTTTTCTATCATAAATAAATAATAATGAAACCAACTAGAAATCGTTATTTTTTGTTTTAAAAAGAAAGATGATTTTTAAAGAAAAGTATTTTTTAAACGACACATTTCTCTTTAAAAAAAGAGAAGTGTTTTTGTTTAATGAGTTTTAAATGTTTAAATGGAATTCTTTTGTGAGATATGGTTCTAAAGCGTTCTTGATTTCTTTTAGTTCCTGTTAATTTTGTGCTGAGGTCAGTGAAATCTGTTCATAGAGAGAAGGATAAATAAAGTTTTTCCAAACTCCAACCCCAATAGTTGAGGTAATCTAAGTAAAATCCATTAATTTACACTGCCCTACCCCTCATTTGTTAAACTTTGACAATATATCTGACCCTTCCATTTATAAGTACTCTCTCCTCTTGTTTATAACCCTCTCCCTCCCCCCTTTTTTATTTTGCAAGTGAGAGTAAACGTGTTGCATTCTTTATGTAGTCTTGCTGACTCAATAAAGTGGTCATAACTTGTATAGAGCTTTATTGACATAATGTTGACTGATTTTTAATTTTGCACAATTATGTATTATAATCCTTTTATATTATTCATATTACAATATGTAATATGTTTTTTTAGTATTTTTTATAATTCATTGATCATAATCATGACATAGATTTTTTTTTAATGCAGCTTTTTTGTTTGTTTTAGAATTAGTATAATAACTAAATATATATTTTAAACTATTTATTTTTTACTTATTATTGTTTTAGGTTAAATACAAAACAAATAGTGCAGATATTGAGCATATTAACAAAATGGTACCTAGTCTATTAATGATTTTTTCACGTCCAGCACGACTTCTGGAATGTTTAGAGTTTGATCCAAGCAGTTTTTACACACAACTTGAATTAGAGCAAGTAGCTATTTCAGAACAACATGTAGACATAGACATGACTCAGTACATACGAAATAAGCTTGGCATTGTTGAAGTGAAACCTGAGGAAACTGAAAAAACTACTGTTCGTAAGGTTAGGATTTGGTTTAATTTCATTTTTAAATAAGAAATAAAAAAAAATAGATTGCAAATTTTTTTACTTTTTTACAACTTAGCATTCCATTTTACGAATGTAATTTAGCATTCTATAATTGCTGAACCTAAAGAAGAAGACTTCACGCTTATAAAAGTAATTAGCAATGGTGCATATGGGTTAGCAAACATTTATTTTAAAAGTTTTAAACTTTATTTTAACAACACGTGCACACACACATATACATATATATACATGCATATATATATATATATATATATATATATATATATATATGCACACATATTTACACACACACACACACACACACATATATATATATGATCAAAAAGATTCGACCATCCATTATTTATAACAAAAAACTGTTTTTGTACCATATAGCACTTGCATTTATTACTAGAAAACATTTTAATTCAAAAAACTAATACATGAACATAACAGAATAAAGACCTCACAGTATAAAACATGTTTTAGTACTCTATACAAGCTCCTCAAACTTTTAGAACACCATGCATATTTTTACAGCATTGAGGCAACAAGAAACACAATATTTGGGCTTTTTTTTATGACACCACGCTTTCATCATAGTTTTTCTCAGATATACTGGTGTGTTTCTCAGATATACTGGTGTGTTTCTCATATATACTGGTGTGTTTCTCAGGTATACTGGTGTGTTTCTCAGATATGCTGGTGTATTTCTCAGATATACTGGCGTGTTTCTTAGATATACTGGTGTGTTTCTCAGATATACTGGTGTGTTTCTCAGATATACTGGTGTATTTCTCAGATATACTGGTGTGTTTCTCAGATATACTGGTGTATTTCTCAGATATGCTGGTGTATTTCTCAGATATACTGGTGTGTTTCTCAGATATACTGGTGTATTTCTCAGATATACTGGTTTATTTCTCAGATATACTGGTGAATTTCTCAGATATACTGGTGTATTTCTGGTGTATTTATATTTTGTTGAAAAAAAAACTTATGCTTGAAACTTTTACGCTGTTGAAAAAGAAATTTTTACTTTTAATTTTATCTAACAGTTTTTAAATCAGGAGAATCGCCTAGCCATTTAGTAAAGAGTTGTTTGATGCAATCATAAATATTTTTTTAGAAAAAGCTAACTGTTGGCTTTATGTGCTGAGAGGTATCATGACACAGTTGTCGCATTTTCAAATGTGCAGCAATCATTTGTTTATACTTACCTTTTTCTAATTAGAGTGCTACTTGTGTACATTTAGTGTGTGATGTTGTAGCCATACTCTAACATAATAATGATTAAATTACACATGGTTTTAATGTATATAGAGCATAAAGGTGTTCTATTACCCAGACAATCTATTGGTCATGCATATTTATCAACTAATAGGGAGGTATGTTTCAAAATATGCCAGCAAGCATATTTTGTATATATGAGTAGTTATCTATAAAACTCTGGTCAGATCTTTTTAGCTATAACATATATATATATTTTTTTTTTTTATATATTTTCTATAAATATATTTTTATGATGTTTATTTTATATATACAAGCCTTTGCAGGAAGCGCGTGTGGTCGCAGGCCACATTTAAAGTAATTTTTTTAGACACACTGACTATGGCAGCTCGCATCTTTTAACTTATAAAGTGTTTAAATAATTCGCGGAAAGAAGCTAAACTTATCTACTGAGGAAAAAAAAAAACAATCTTTAAAAAAAGAAGCAAAGTTGTAATGAAATCAAGTTTTATGTAAATAAACTAGAAAATTTAATAACTAAAAAAAAAAAATTAAAAAAAAAAATTTTTTTCATAAATTTTTGTACAGCTTTTGTATTCTTATTTTAGAGTGGTTGCTGTTTTTTAGCTACCGAATTTGATACAAGTTGATGAAAAAAAACATCTTTTATAAAAATTTAACAACAATTGAAAGTTTTTATATGCAATTTAATCACGATTTTTATCAATTTGTATAATTAAGAAACTAATTTGCTAAGACGCTAGAACTATGAGAAATTTTGTTAGTTTATTATTCTTACATTTATTCATTTTGTTGTCTTTTTGCTTTTAAAAATGTTTTTGTTATATTTGTTGTTTTTTCTCGATACTTATATAATAGGAAAATAAGAAAATAAATTGTTATTTATTTGTAAAATATATTATTTGATTAATGAATTTTGTAATGACAAAATAAATAAAAAAATAACATGGTTTCTTTTATAAATGTATTTACCACATTTGATGCATGTCTGAAATTGTTTCTTTTATATTGCCCAATTTCCAAGAAATAAACTATCGGGTTTTAATGCACAATTTAGATAATCTAACCAAAGTGCAGACTATTTTAATGGGGATAGTAAAAACAACCAAATATTTTATATTTAAATATTGTTATTGATAAGTTTTTTTTAACATGAAAAACTTGTTTAAAATTTTTTTTTTACATTTAAATAGCAGTTAGCTTTCTCTCTTTCCTGTCCATTGATAAAAACAGTTAAGTTTAGCAAAATAATTTGAAAAACAAATTTTGTGGTCAATTTGTCTAAAAAAAATACATTAAGCATGGATGAAAAAGGCGTGCAACCGCACGCTCTTCCCGGGAAGGCTTGATATATATATATATATATATATATATATATATATATATATATATATATATATATATATATATATACATATATATGTATATATATATATATATATATATTATATATATATATATATATATATATATATATATATATAAATATATATATATATATATATGTATATATATGTATATATATATATATATATATATATATATATATATATATATATATATATATATATATATATGTATATATACCATATATATTTTATACAAATAATCTCATTCTTAAAATGTCTTCAATTTGTTTATAGTTATTTTTTAAAAGAATATTGTATATAATCATTTTTTTTAAAGTTCAGTTCATTTGGTTCGTCATAAAGCAACAAAGCAGCGCTTTGCTATGAAAAAAATGAGTAAACATCATCTCATGCATAAAAACCAGGTATTAGTTAATTCAATAAATGGTGTAGTTTGACAGTATGTTAAAAAAATTTGTAAAATTTTATTTTTATAATTTAAATAATTTAGGGAAAATAGTGCAAATTTTCTGATCAATCAAACATAAAAAACACATAAAATTAGTTAGAAACTGAAAAAATAGGAAACAGTTTTAGGTTACATACATGTTAATGGGAACATTCATCTAAACTTAACAGTTGTAGAATAATCTATCCTGTTTTAGTTACATGTTTAAATAAGTTGGTTTATAAATAAATTTGGTAATTATCAAGTTTTTAAACAATATCATTTTTTCTGAAAAATTTTATAACTGATTTCACTTGTATCTATTGATATTTTTGCAATTATCTATTGATATTTTTGCAATTATCTATTGATATTTTTGCAAGTTATTCATATTGGTTTTCTGCTTTAAAATAATTAGTTCTGTCTTAATTAATTCTGTCATATTTAATATTATTTCATAAAATAAATATTGTGACATTGATTTTATAAAATAAATATTGTGACATTGATTTTTATTATTATAATGAAGTAATAAGAAGTGTTATTTATTGTTAATTTCAAAATCTCAAGGTTCTTATATTTGATCTTATTATTGATCTTATTTTTGGTCTTTTAATAGTTATGACTATACTTTTAATAAATTATGACTATAATGATTTCTAATGAAATTAACTAGCTTTTAGTCTAACTTTTTTCCAGAAAAACAAGAGAAGTATTTTCCTTTCTAACAATATATTTTTTCCAGAAAAACAAGAGAAGTATTTTCCTTTCTAACAATATATTTTTTCCAGAAAAACAAGAGAAGTATTTTCCTTTCTAACAATATATTTTTTCCAGAAAAACAAGAGAAGTATTTTCCTTTCTAACAATATATTTTTTCCAGAAAAACAAGAGAAGTATTTTCCTTTCTAACAATATATTTTTTCCAGAAAAACAAGAGAAGTATTTTCCTTTCTAACAATATATTTTTTCCAGAAAAACAAGAGAAGTATTTTCCTTTCTAACAATATATTTTTTCCAGAAAAACAAGAGAAGTATTTTCCTTTCTAACAATATATTTTTTCCAGAAAAACAAGAGAAGTATTTTCCTTTCTAATAATATATTTTTATAATAACATTGTTGGTAGTCGGTAAACTGCGAACTGCAAACTGGTAAAATGCAAACTTTTTTGTGAACCAAGACATTATATTTTAATGATAACTACAATTATGATATTTTAAAAAACTTTTGCTTGTCAATTTTTTTTATTTTAATTAAATATAGTGTAAATTGATATATTTTATTTAAATTAGATCGTATTTCTTTTAAATTAAATATAATTTATGTTTCTGCTTGAAGACCATAAAATATATAGTAAAATAAACAGAAAATAAAAAATATTACATCATTAACAACCAATAGAACTATGGTTTGCAAAAAAGTTCGCATTTTACCGGTTTCCAGTTCGCATTTTACCAACTACCAACATACTCTAATATAAACAATAAAAATTTTATTTATATATATATTAGGGGTGCACCAATTCATCGACCATTTAACCGATGCATCTAAGTTATATGCCTATATAAGTATAAGTTTTATATAGGCATATATGCAACCACTAAACTAAAAATTTTTGAACTGCTTTTAACAGGGCTCCCTTCTTTTGAAGTGTTTTCTTTTAATTTATTAGAAATTTTTTATTAAATGATAATAAATTATAAAGAAAAAATTGCTTTAAACAAAGATTTTTTTGAAACTCTTTCAGTTATTCTTTACAATCAAAATGTTTTATTATATTTATATTAAAATTAAATAAAAAAGTTTATTACTAAATTAAAAACGTTTAATAAATAAACATTTAATATAAGTATTGTTTTATAATTTAATTTCGTAAAAATATTTACTAAAAACTTGCCAATTATTAGAAGTAATGACATCAAAACCTTCCATTCATTTTTTATAAAAAACGAAATCATTCTAATTTGAACAGAATGACAAAAGTAATTATTTATAAAACTAGCTTTTCAACTGAAGTAATTATTCTAATTATCAAGAGGACAATAAAAAAATAAATGGAAAATAAACTTTAACAGTAAAAATTTTAAAATATTGCTTTCATTATCACATGAATGGAATGTGGCATTTCCATTCAAGTGTATTTCCATCATATATCCAATTTCAGGGCTGATTGATTTGCATCAGCCTATACTCATCGGCATCGGCCAAAAGTAGGCATCTGTGCACCCCTAATATATATGCAGTGAACTCCTGATATCTCAAACCTTCAAGGGACTGAGAAAATAGTTAGAGTTAGCAAATGTTTGAGCTATCAGGGCTATTCTATAACATGACTTTTTAACAATAAGTGAAAAATTTTGAATTATCAAAAGTTTTGATCTCATTTTATTAATTTATTAAAATTAAATAAAAAAGTTTTCACTCTGTCCTAGTTTAGAAGAAGCGCCTCTATCTAATATAAATGAGACTGCATTAATCTTTTAATAAAAATAGTCACCACTGAAACTGAAGGGCATATAGTCACACAGCACTTGCAGTAAATCCCAAAATCACTTGTATTATCTTCTTTATATTCCTCATCATCAGCATTATGTTCATTCGTTGTATTTTTTACTTCTACTATTAACTCTTCATCAGTTTATGAATGTGCTCATTTAGTTTTCATCTGCAAAAATGACCTTTTTAGCTGTTGTACCTGGAGGCTAAAAACTATCAAGTTTTTCTATCTGATTATGAAGCTCTTTAAAGGCATTGTTGTGTTCATCTTAATGGGCAGGTTTCTGTTGATCATTTTTTATTGAGTCTTTGAATTGCTAAATTAAGATAAATTTTATTGTGCTTTTTATATATATATATATATATATATATATATATATATATATATATATATATATATATATATATATATATATATATATATATATACAACATAAATACAGTGTTTGAAGTGGAGAAAGAAAACTAACGGGTTGGTATTCTGTAAATTAAAATACCATCTCACCTAATCATTGTTATATATAGAGATTTATAAAAAGGTGGTGGGATGGTTTATACTATGTAAAAAGGTGGCTAGATAGCATCCTGCCACATCCTGCCTCACTTTGAGTACTGTATATATATATATATATATATATATATATATATATATATATATATATATATATATATATATATACTATAGCATATATAGATAAAAAAAATGTTACTAGTATTTCCTACCTATAAAAGCATATGACGTTTTCAGAAAAATTAGAAAAAATCTTAAAATAATGTAGCCACACTCTGTTGTGGCAGCAGGTAATAAGATAGTTGATGTATGTACTGAAGCCCCCAGCAGAAAGCTATTTTAGTGTAATGTCACCATGTCAACCTAATCATGCATTTATAATTTTATTAATGCATATGAAACTTTACCATATATAAAGAAATTTATTTTGCAATGACTTCCTAATGCAAAGACATTCTTATGTAATGAATTTTTTTCGAAAACATACTTAAAATGCTGAGAAGACCAAATATTATGCTTATTATATGCTTCATTTTTAACAAAATGTTAAAAAAGAAGCATACCTACTCTCATCTACCTAATTGTAGGTTGAAAAGTTTGATAAAGTAGATACAATAATAAAAATTCATAGATTGGTTTGTTGTAATTGTGAGGATGTTTGAGTTTGGGAAACACTTTAAGCACACTTCAATATCCTGTTTACACATGAGAACTAGAATATAAATGCTTCTACTGTATAGTATTTACTGTATTTTGTTTTTTACAGTGATGTATTTTCTTTATGGTTTTTCTGCAGTTTTTTCAAAAACAATAATTATTACTAAATATTTAAAAACAGTACTCAAAGTAAGCCAGAGTAGTTAAAGCTCATCTTGCTTATAAAGCAAGATGAGATCCAACTACCCCTTTTCTGGTAGTCATGTTATTATTCATATAAATTCAAATTGTTTTAACAATGGAATCTTTTATACAACAGTGGAGGTATAACGAATAAATAAAAAACAGTTAAAAAAAAATTTACTTGTACAGGGCTTAAAACGAACAATGAATAATATTTTTCATATTAATTCTCCAAATTGGAAATTTTATTTTAAAATCAGACTGAAGCAGAATAATATGTCTATAGTTTGCAGCTCTTGAAAGTTGAGGTAAAATAAAGAAATAGAGATATGTATGTGTATATATATATATATATATATATATATATATATATATATATATATATATCTGTGTGTATGTATGTATGCATGTATTTTGCACGCTATACACTTTTAATTACATAATATTGTAGGTATAATCTGGGTTTTTTTTAATTTTAGGCTTATTCATATAATTAAAAATGTAAATTATGTGTTTTGAATAGAAATGTTATTTTTCTTAACATATTTTTTATTGTATAATGGAATATTTTTTAATATTAAGTTTACAATTACAGGTTCAACAAATTTTCAATGAAAGAGATATAATGACATTTGCACAAAATCCATTTGTAGTCACCCTGGTGTGCACATTTGAAACAAAGGTAATAAAGGTTATTTATTATCTAAAGAGATCCCTGTCTTCTCTGATGAGTTGTGTAAGTATGCCTACATATCAGGGTTGGAGTCAAATATATTTGATTGAATAAAAATACAAATACAAATGCATTGATTCTAGATGTAAATAACAAATTCATATACAAATATATGCAATCAACATTTTCCAAATACAAATACAAATATTTATTCTTCAGGTTAAGAAAAAATATAAAGATTTATTCAAGACAAGACCGATAAAATGGTCTACATTAAAGAGTGAAAAAAAGTCTTCTAACAAATATTCTTTAAAAACAAATTTTTAATTTATTTTAGTGTTAAAAACAAAACAAATCAATGAACCTCTTGGTATTTTCTAAAAAAACACTGGTCAACATAGTTTATAGTTAAATATATTTCAATCAAATACAATATAAATACAAATACACCAAATTAGCCTAGTTTTACCAAATACAAATATGTATTTAACCCTAACACTGCTATATCATATTAAAAAAAAGAAGGCATTTCTCAGCCACTTAACCATCCGTTAAGATCATCCTCTGAGTGTGGCTTAGCCATAATTCATACAAAAATGACTTTGTTGCGTTAAAACTTGCAAACTTGTTTGAATACACTTACTTTTGTCAAATCCCTAGTATTGTTGGTTTAGTTTTCTTACTTGAATGTTAGTCATGTTTGAATTCAAAGAACTTGTTAGAATTTTAATGTTTAGTTTTCTGAAGGTCTGTTAAATTAACTAATAATATAAGTTCTTCTTCAGTCTACTCGCACAACCATGGATAGTTTTTCTTTACTTCATATGTTGCATTGTTTCCAGTTTTACTATTCATAAATAGAACAAAGCAGAATTTTTTTTAAGTTCTAATGCATTTTATACTGTGAACAAAGTTTTATTTTCAATATTTATTTTTGTTTTAAGTTATGACAAATACATACTAATAGTTATGAAATATATATAAACATATTTTATTCAGAAAATGAACAAAATCATGAATAATAAAAAAAACAATTTTTAATCATAACTAAAGCCTTTTATATAGCACTTGTACCAAAACCCCCCAATGTATGCACTGTAATAATAATAATAATTAAAAAAATATATTTTTGATTTTATTTTATGTTTATTAATTAGTTAGCATTAACGATAAAAAACTGCTCATGAAATATATAATCATAAAGTAAAAAAAAACTTAGTATAAACTGATGTATTAAGTATGACGTATTAGTATTAACAAACGCATAACTTTGGGACTCTATTTTGGTCTATGAGCAGTCGCCATTGTAAAAGATCATAACGGCATCATAACATTATTATAACATAGTTAATACTAAGTTTTTAATACTAATTTAGAACATTACTTGCTTTACACGACGTTAAAACAATCTAGATAAACTGAATACTTTAAACATAATGATAGTATCATTTATATGACTTTTAATCATGACAAAACCCTGACCAAAATAAGTTTCATAATACTAACATAGTAACATTATTATAAATCATGAATAATGAAAAAAAACAGTTTTTTTAATCATAACTTAAGTCTTTTATATTTAGGTTATACTTACCCGAATCCTAAGTCTCACTTGCCCAAACCCTCAATGTATGCACTGAAGCCCTCTCTGATATCTATTTTAGTATGATGTTATTAATGATGTTTTATGCAAAGCTGTGTAAAGTTGGAATATTGTTATCAATTCAAACTTTTTTTAATGTAATTCACCTCTCCAAGACTCCAGAGTGCCACTACAGTCGAGGAGTCAATTTTTATTTTTTTAACTCAATCTCAATCCTAACCTTTGTTAATCCAAACCTGTTTTGTTTAATTTAAACAA
>NC_061169.1:24862236-24924736 GCF_022113875.1 Hydra vulgaris | reverse complement strand
TATACACTTTTATAAAACCTTTTTGTTCTGGAAAAAGATTTACTAGAAGAAATGAGTTTAGCCATAATATTTTATGAGAAAGTTATAAGTAGAAAAAAAAGTTTCTAAAAACATAACTTTTCAATTTTGTTTTTCTGTATTGTAGCTACTTGAACTTTTTTAAGTACTTTAAACTGTTTATGCTATTATTGTTTTAATATTTTTTAAGTACTTTTAACTATGTTTTGCTGTTGATTTTTTTGAAGCAAAATGGTGGATGCAAGTTTTTGGATATTAATTTAATTTTTCAATTATAAGTGAACCAGACATTAAAAACAATACAGCTAATTTCATTATCGTTTTAACATCAATAATGATGATAGAATCGTCCCTTCTCAGATGGGTTATTACTTGCAGCCTAACATTGAAAGCTTTTATGTTGGGTAACTGTAAGATGACAACTTTCCAATTAATAAAATGCTGCAAATGATATCACTAAAACAAAAAAATTACTCAAACTGCATTTATTTAAAAAAATTTGACCCTAATACAGTATTCCTTTTTTTTTTTTATAACTATAATGCTATTTAGTGACCTTGCATAATTGTTTTTATAAGACTTGTTTTTATTGTTTTTATAAACCTTGTTTTAATTGTTTTAAAATCTTAAATTATCTTTGTCTGTAAAGTATACTGTTGAATACTTTTATTTTTAATTGATTAATACTGTTGTTAAAATTTATGAAACAATTATACAAATTAATTTTATGTTTATAAAGTACATAAAGTAATAGAAATTATTTACATAAAACATACTTTGTACTTTTGTACACATTTTTTTTAGAAATTTTCATTAGTAATTTTTTATTCTGAATTTACTTTTGGCAATTTTTTTCCTCATTGTTTCAACTTTATCTGTAGACACTATTAGTATTATTTAAAAGTTAAACAAGTTCAATATTTTTACTCAAAATGACAATTTTTTCAAAAAATCTCAAAAAATGTTATATCATATAAAATAAAAAAATTATATAAGGACCATATAAGTAATTTCAAAAAGAGTTTACAACCAATTGTATTATATCTTTTTAATAGGTGAAATTGAATGGCCAGAAGGAGAAGAAGCTTTACCCATTGAAGCTGTGGAACTAATAAAAGCACTTTTAGTAAATAATCCAATGGACAGGCTTGGGACAGGAGGAGCGTTTGAAGTAAAAGAACATAAATTTTTTATAAATATGAATTGGAATCATTTGTTGCGTGTGAAAGCAGAGTTTGTACCTGTATTAGGAGATGAAGAAGACACAAGTTATTTTGATAGTATATTCTTTTTTACTAATTATTAACATAATATTATTAATAAGGTTTGCAGGAATTATTCTTTTTTTCAAGTTTAAGATTTTTATAACAAATTCAACTTGAACTTTTAAGACAATGATGAATTGACAGTTATTAATAATAGTAGCGGCCAATGGAGAAAAATAAAAAGCTTTTTGTATATTTAACTAAATGTAACTGGCTAAGCATATTTATGCAGTAAAACCTAAACGTTGTTAACTATCTAAATTTCTTGTTTAACTTGTTGGTAATTTTCAATTCGTTTTGGCTTTTATCATCTTCATATGTAACTTGTTTTTTTTAAGCATCATCATATGATGTAATTTTTTTTTTAAGAATCATTTTTTTTATCATCTTCATATAATGTAAATTGTTTTTTAAGCATCATCATATGATGTAACTTTTTTTTTTTTTAAGCATTTTTTTCTTTTATCATATGATGTACCATTGAAGAATCGCATTGTATCATTATTGCTAAAACTAGAAAATTTCAATTTATAGTTCGCAGAATTCAAATTACATCTAAATTTAATTTTTTTTTTTTTAGATATATGTTTTAATTGGAATTGATAAAAAAAACCTTTTCCTTTCCAAAAGGAAAAGGTTTTTTTTATCAATTTACTAGCAATAAAAAAATTATTATTTATTATTTGATTTTTGCTTTTAAATGTTAGGAAGGATCCTTTTGATTTTTACTTTTAAATGGTATGATGGCTCCTTGTTGTGATTTTTACTTTTAAGTGATATGATGGCTCCTTGTTGTGATTTTTACTTTTAAATGGTATGATGGCTCCTTGTTGTGATTTTTACTTTTAAATGGTATGATGGCTCCTTGTTGTGATTTTTACTTTTAAGTAATATGATGGCTCCTTGTTGTGATTTTTACTTTTGAACAGTATGATGGCTCCTTATTGTGATTTTTACTTTTAAATGGTATGAGGGCTACTTGTTGTGATTTTAGGCTTTTATATGTTTTTTTTATTTTTTTTTTTTTTCTTTGGCAGCCATCTAGAATGCATATACCATAAAAAATTGCACTATTATGTATAATTTAAAAAAATACATAAGAATATATTTTAAAAATAATAATTATAAATAATTTGTTTCATTCTCAAATTAGCAAAACATTTTTAATGCTAATTTTATATTATTTTAGCACGAGAAGATCGCTATAATCATTTTATCAGTGATGAAGAAGAAAATGATGAAGGTGATATTGAGCTTGGCAACTTTTCCTCGTGTTCTCCGAGATTTTCTAGAATACTAAGTTCTGTTGATAATGAATTGAGTAAAGAAGTTCGAGATTTGCAACAATCTGCTAAAGAAGGTGTGCTCTTTATTTTCTTTTTTAATTTACCAAAAAAAAGTTTTTTGAGTTTGAGTTTTGCAGAGCTAATGTTTTTTTTATCTAGTAAACAGCATAAAAGAACATTTTGATGAAATCTCAGAAGAAACTGACAAAATAGCTCATCAAAGTTCAATCAACATTTCTGAAAAAACATGTTTGATACCTGATGAAGAAGATGGTAATGATCACAACATGAAACTTTTACAATTTCAAAGAAATATCTCTTCACCCTACAAAGATAAAAGTGAAACAGATAGTGGTACAATGACAGATAGTGGTGCAATGACAAGCAGTTCTCTTGATAGCACAAGTAGTGGCAATTTTATGAGACAAACATCTCTTGATACAAAAAAACGATTGGATGATTCTGATAGAGAAACAGAGTATGTGTTTAAAAATAACCTTTAGAAGTATTTGTTGTAATTTTTATTTGTTTTTAAATGCAAGCTGTCATATAAGAATGTAAATTCATTTTATTATTTCATATAGCATTGATAAATCTTAATAAATCAAGATTTATCAATGTTGGTATTGTAATGTACAATACAAATGTGATATCACAGAATTGTGACATCGCATTTGTGTTGTACATTACAAAATTTTTTATACACATTTTATAAAATTTATAGTTCAAATACAAAAGCGTTTTTTTTTTTAATTTGTTGTGTTTTTAAGCAACACTTTGTGTTTAGTATTTTCTTGTTATTCTAAATTTTTTCTTTTAAGTGGTAGTAACAGTAGTTGTGATCTTTCACCACGGCGCTTTCTTTCAACTGCAACTTTTACAATGCAACGTGTTCCTAGTCCTAAACAACCGTCTCCTTTAGTAATTGATACCTCTCGTGAAGATGATTTGACAATGCAGGGTACTTCTTCAGTTTTATCTGAGCCAAATACTCCTTTAGGTAAATCCTCAAAATTAGTATGTCACAACAAACTTCATCGTACTAAATCAACACCACCAATGCTTGATTTTAGTCGTGCTGTTCCTGAACTAGATCTGGCTGGTGAGAATTATTTTTTATTTGCACATTTTTTTACCCACAAGTTATTTGTTTTTAGTGCTAGTTTAAGGTTAAAAAGTTAGTGGTTAAGGTGTTTACAGATTTACAGTTTTTTTAAATGATAAAGAACAAAAAAACAAAACATTGTTATTACTAAAAATTATTTTAATATTGTTATTATTTTAATCATACAAATAAAAAAAACTTAGGTTTTTATCTCTCAACTTTTTATAGCTCATGGTCATGGCGCAGTTGTTAGAGCACATGCTTTAGAAGCAAGAGGTCCAGGGTTAGAAAACAATGGTATTTTAGAAAAGGTTCTAAGCATCTAAAACAAAAATTTACATGTGTGTATATATATATATATATATATATATATATATATATATATATATATATATATATATATATATATATATATATATATATATATATACATACATTACAAAATAGAAAAAAATGAAAACTGAACTTTTTTATTACTTTTTAAATGTTATAATGGAATTAAGGTTTGTAATTCTAAAAACTATTTTACAGTGCAAAAATCACTTAAAGCACATTTTAAATAAAAATCTTTCTGTTATTTTCCAACAATAAAACTTAAGTGTGCAAAAATATTCTTGCAATAGAAGTAAACATTGAGTAATATTTTTATTTTTTATAATTTAAATTTATTGCGAACTCTTTCCAGGACTTATATTGGTTGTTGTTATTGAAATGTATGGATATACATTTCAGTAATAAACTATGTTTGTTCTTCATTTAATAAAATAAGTTTATGTTGATTAGTTATATTATGTGGTAATTTTTTTAAAAAATTCAAAGTATAACCATGTCTACCAATGCCTTGAAATGTTTGCAGATTATTTTATTTTTTCACGAATTATTTACGAATATATCACGAATTAGACTTTAATATGTATTTATGTTCACTTGCTTCTTTTTTTTCTTTAAATAGTGAGTTTGTATTTTAAAATTAGAATTCTATTATTAAGCAGAAAGAGACCAAAAATAAATAAACTAGATTCTTTACAAGAATATAATTTCACTTTAATCTTTAAGCAGTTTCTACTTTTTTTTAGAAAAAGAGTTAATTAAAAAAAGAACCCGTAGAAGAAACGCTCGTGGTAGTTTTCAAAAACTTAGATCTGAAGCTTGTTCACCACCTCCAGAAAATCCAACAGAAACACTTAATATTGTTAGTCCTACTTCTATTCGACCATCAATTGTAATTGAGCGAGGTAACCTTGCTCTTGGTTTTTCACTTAAAGCTATAAGAGTATACATCGGTAACACATCCAACTATACTATGCATCATTTAGTAGAGGTAAAAATATATTTTACAACCATTTTCAAATATTTTTTTTCAACATACAACGGTCAATATAATTTTTTAACATACAATAGTTATTATAACTTTTTATGCTATTTTAAGATGATCCACACCATCTAGTAAGAGGGCGGGGCGATATTAGGGTTTTATTAAAATTTCTTATCACTTTTAAACAGCTTCCATAATTTACTTTCGTTTTCAAACAACATGCTTTGTTAAATATATAAATACCCAAAAAAAATTATTTCCAAAATGTCTAAGGGCGATTATCCCCATCGCCTCCCCAATGGGTCCGCGTTTGCTTTTGACTTGCATGCATTTTATGTTGCATTTTGAAATATTTGCGCCGTTAAGTTGAAGCTAAAAGTCTAATGAGTTAAAACTGCTTACCAAATTGATTATTTCCAACGTTTTAAATCATATATGCGTTACAGTTCTTATGTGATTTTATGATTGATATTTATTAAATTTTGTAGAGTGTTGAAGAAGGCAGTCCTGCATACGAGGCAGGTTTAAGAATCAATGATCTTGTCACACATATTAATAATGAATCCATTCAAGGGTTGCAACATGTTGAAGTTGTCAGATTGATCCTTCAGGGCGGTGAAACTATTAGCTTAAGTGTTACTGAACTTGATAAAACTTCTATACGCACAGGAAGAAAAAGAAAATCTATCGGTAATAGAGTAATAACGCGACCTAGATCGCAATCTAGAAGTCGCATAAATCTTACAGATGAAACTAACCGTTTAACAAGTAAAAGGTCGCCTTTGTTTCGGCGTATTCGGCGAAACCCTGTTCGTAAAACCTCTTCTATAAAACGAGTTAACAAAAAAGGTTCATTTAGAGTTAATGCCCAAACCTCAGAAAATGACTCAGCGGCAAGCTCTACGCCTTCAAGTATATCTCCTAATTCAATGACTTCCAGACCAGGTAATGAATTTTAAGATGTCTATTTTTTAATAAACTCTTAAGTTGTCATTTACTTAATAATTAATAGTATTTTATAATTTTTATTTTTTCATTAAAAAAAATTTAAATATATTATTTAAGCCTAAATATTCCGTCAGCATTAAAATGTGTTATTTAATATATCTAAAATTATAAGATTATAATTAAATGTAATACTATTAATTTAATTTTTTTTTTTTTTTAATTTATTTATTAGCATGCTTTATAACTTTTACGCCTTTATACGCCTTTTTCTCTATAACATTACTTAGGAACGTGCATTCAAGACGCTTTTTCTTTGTGACATTTAGTAACTGCATTTAAAATGGTTGTTATTTTTCTTCCTTAAGTAATGATCGCTTTTTTTTAGCTTTTCTCCATTGTGTATTTCCTAAACTTGCTCGGTCCGTAATGCATTCTCCTCGTCGTCGCTCTGTATCTGGTATACCTGTTTCGCCACTGGCTCGTGCACCTCAATCTTCAGGTCGCAGTCCATCTCCTCTGACAACTATGTCAAGTCATACTCTCGTTTCTCCGACAAATTCTTTCTCAAGTCATAATAAAATTACACTTAGATTAAGTTCGCCAGTTCTGCGGCGAGCACGATCTCCTGATTCTCTTGCTCCGACAAAACTTGAAGATGCTTTGAATCAAGCATACTTAAACGTAGACAACGACGATCGTCGAGTTACTCGTACTCAATCAATGAAAGAATCAAAAGTTAGAAAAGGTTATTACTCAAAGATTGATCGAGGGGTTAACGATGGATGACCAAGTTGGTTTTCGATAATTTCGTTACATTAAGTTGCATTTTAATGATACAATTTTTTAATAAAATTTGAAAATAAAAATTTTTTTTAAGTGCAAATCTTCGAAAACTAATATTATTAATTTGTATTTATATTTAACTCTTGTAAATATATAGAATATTTTTTTTGTGTGAATATATTTGAATTTCAATTTTTTTTTTTTTTTTTAATATATTTATATTGTTCAAATCCTCACTTTTCCTCACTTTGAACTGAACTTGAAAAAGTTCAGTTCAAAGTGATGATTTGAACGTAACGCTCAGATTGTCTTTATTTAAAATAAACATGGTCTATTATGTAGTGATGTAAATTTACCAGTATATTTTATGTTAAAACAGTTAAATTGTAACGAAATTCTATATTCAATTAAAATATTACGGTAATCATCAAAAAGTATAAATTAGCCAGCCGTTTTTCAAATCTTGTCAGTAAATTTCTTGTATCCTCTCGGAATTTCGATTTAACACAGTACGAAAAGATAACTGTTGTTTTGTACCACATTTACAAAATGTAAAAAAATCTTGTTTTGTTTCGTATCGGTTTTATTACTACAACATTTACCGTTTCGTCCGTTTTGAGACGCAATGTTTAGTAACGGTAAAAAGATAAAGTTTAATATCAAATATTGACGGGGAAAGTAAATTACAACATATTCACGTCAGTTACATTACTGCAATAGGCTTAACCCATTTTAAAAATCGTTTTTCACATTAAAAACATTTAATGATATAATAGTCTATATAAAACAATATATTATAGTTTGTTGTAAAATAAGCCATCTATTTGTTTTCAAAGATATATTAACCTATACTTTCAGAATCGAGGTTTTTTTTCCTCTCGGTTCTCGGTCCATACGAGACGAAATCTCTACGAAACCGAAATTTTTCAAAAATGTAAAAAATTTATGATATTAAATATATTTTCCAAAATATTTGTGTTTAATAGTTTTTTATTATTTCTAATAAACCACAAGTTTTCAACATTTTACAAATTAATGTTGATTCTTGAAAAAATCTTTCAAAAGACTTGAGTCATTCAAAGTTGTAGCTGTTATTCTCCCCCCGTTTGAATTGAAAATTTTTTTTCATCGAATCGATGTTGTCTTGATTAATTTCAACGCATGTTCTAATTTGCATAACTTGATTCATCTGATTTCAATCCAGTCGTAATGTAGCTGTTGAATTCTTCAGCAGTCAAATCATTAGGATCAGTGACTTGGATAGGCAGTTCAACATTTTTTTAAATATGTAAAATGAAAACAAAACAAACACCATAAGTTAAGCCAAGTATTAATGTTAAAAAAATAACAACTTTATCGTTATATTATTATTAGTTAAAAACCTATGCAACTTTTAAACAATCAAATTTATGATTTTTATTCTTTTTATGACTGACGTTTTTAAGAATCGCCTCAACGTCTCCATCACGTCCGTTTTTTTACAAAAGTAATAATAAACAAGACCGTTATTATTCAAAACTAAGAATATAATAAATTAAAAAAACAGTAGTACTTGGAATATTAATGACTAGGAAACGAACCAACTTTGACATACTAAATCTGTGACAGTACTTTCAAAAATAGGGTCATTTTTTAACCTAAATATTTTTGAAAATTTTTACTGTGGTTCTACTTTTTGCAATAAACATATATAAAGTTATTGTAATTTGAGTCATCAGTTGATGAAAGAAAGATGGAAGAACATACACCTCGAACTATTTTGTCGGCATAAAATGTCAGATCTTTTTTCTTCAGCCGTGTTTTATAGATTATCAATATTACGCGCTCAGATGTTGAAGAGACTAACAGGGATTTGTTTTCTCACATTTTTTTTTCAGTCTTGGTGGGTCTTTGAGCTTTGGCACAAAGTTTCAATTTGTTCGATGTTTTAAGGAAACAAAAAGACGTAACTTAGGATCACTGGGAGCCGGTTCGATTGTCTGTCGAGCTTCAAATGCATTTTACACAACACCATCACTGTCATCATCAGTGAATGGAGTGAAAAAATATTCAAACCAGAGTCTTTTTGTTTTTTCAATAATTTCTTTATTTCATGTGAGTAAGAATGGGGGATACTTTCGGCTCTTCATGAACTCCTGGATTGTTAAGAATTTTAAGGAGACTAACAATTAAGATCAGACGTCTTTTAAGAACCTCTATTTCAATTTCTTAAATCAAACAACAACAAATAAAACTTTACTTCATTCACAATTCCTCTAACAAAAATTCCAATGCACCTTCCACAAGGTTCAAGTCCGAATCACCAACACTCATGGCATCCATAGCCATTTTTTATAATTGAAATATGCCAAAACCGTTTTAAGCTGAGTCCCCGATTACGGGTACCCGGAAGAAAATACCGGGTCCGAGTCCAGGTACCTTTTAAAAAGTTGGAATAAAAGTTATACCAAAAAAATAGTTTAAAAGTTAAATTAAGTTTGCCTAAATATATCAAGTATCGTTTTAATAAACAACTATACTTACACTCGAGGTCAAAAATTCAAACTACGCTAACTAAAGCGGAAACTCCAGGTCCGTAAATACTCTTTTATTATAGTATGAGACTACAACTCGATGTCCGTAAATATTCTTCTATTATATTATGAGACTCTAACTCCTGCGTTTTTTTACACCCCAGTAAAAATGTCATATTAAATTTTTTTTTTTTTCAGTTAAAATCGTTTTTAAATTCCAATAAAAATCTCATTAAATTTTTACTTACATTATGAGATTTATACTCCTTTAAAATATTTTGCGGCAAAACCTATTTTTCCAACCAAACCACATTGTATTTTTTCAATGCTTTTAAACGTTTTTATTTCTGCGGTTTCTTGAAAAGCAATAAAGAAGCGAATCTTTTAATTTAGTGGCAAATATATTGTTAAAAAGTTAACAATGCATACTAAATTTGCGGACTTTTTTTTGACGGTCATACAAAAAAATAAAAATCATAAATTTGGTGGTTTAAAAAAATTTATATATCCAAAGACAGTTATTAGCAAAGATGATAAATCAAACTTTGGAAAAAAACCAATGTTCTTTGTAATTGAAGATAATCAATCAATTCATATATTCTGAAATAGTTGTTACATTTACGGAAGTTTACAAATAATACATGTACTAATCTTAAGTAAAACCTTGCAAATAAAAGCAAATAAATATATTGTTAACGCTAATAGTAATATTAATCGTCCACAGCAGTAACAAAACGAATATTAAAAGTTGAAGAAGTAAAAATACTAATAATAATAAAAATAAAATTGGTAGTAGTAACAATAATAACAATAGAATGAGAAAAGTAAAATGATAATAATAAAAATAAAATGTCAAAAATAAAAATAATTACAAAGATCATAAAAAAAATATTAGTAATTTAGTATTACTCACACACATACACACATATACAGACACATACAAATACATACAAACACACTTACGTTCACAAATACATATTAACACCTATACTTATATCCCCCTGTATTCAATACAGGTATGTATACAATAATTGTATACATACATAATATACACACATATATGTAGATTCATATATACTATACACAAATATACAAATTACACAAATTGGCAAAAAAATACACAAATTGGCAAGATCATGATTAATGTATTTGTTAATTTTTTTAAAGATTTGTTTTTAATGATAATTCCAATACATAAACATCATGCCAATATACATACCAAAATATCATGGAGGTAGTAATGATAAATAAATATAAAGGTAGTACACTTAATATAAATACACTTATAATAATCCAGAACAATAAGTACTTAAGTTGTTAGAAAGTTAGAAAGAAAAATAAATAAAAAATAAAATAAAATGAAAAATCAGTAACCAAGAAAACACTTCCAAAAAACAAGTAAGAGGTTTCAAATAATAAATAAATACTTTGAGATAGCAAGTAAAAAAATCTTTTTGATATTTTAGTTTCTCTACTTGTTTTTGCTTTTTTTCTGCTGATCTGATTCAATCTTTTCGTTTAATAAATTGCATCTATCACCCAAGTAATTTTCTCTAGTTTCCAACTTTTAAATGATTGAATTCCAAGTTTTAAAGTGGAGAATTTCAAGTTTTGAAGTTGTTAATTTCAAGTTTTAATGAAATTGAATTCCAACTTTTGAATAATTAGATTTTAAGCTTCCAAACTATAAGAACTAATGGTAATAGTTTAAATTCGCAACTATTTTGTCTTTTGAATTTGAAAGTTGACAATTTTTTTTGTCTTTTTTGAGAATATTTTTGCTACTATTTTCATTATATAATTCCAAGTTAATTATTTTTTATTAAATATCAGATTATATAGATCTTTATAGATCTTTCTTCTGATAGTATATATTTGTAAAAGAAATTACTGATACTTCTCTATTTGTTCAAAGATTATAATATCAATGATTTTAACTTTCAAAACACGTCTGTCATTTTTCAAAGAGATAATGAGTGGTATCATCTGGGTAAAGAGATAATGAGTTGTATCATATGGGTAAATCTAGTGTTAAGGTAAGCATTTTATACAGTTATAGCTTTTTACATTAGCTTGATTTAAACCCTCTTGAACACGTATATATAAACGTTGGCAAACTTTGGCGTTTTGGTTGGAAATGGAGAAACCGCTTATTAAATGTCAAATAAACATTAAAAAATGAAATTTTATGCTATTTTGGTATAAATAAGCTATGCACTTGACTAGTATAATACATATTCTATACTAGGGGGCTAGGGGGGCTATAACCTTGGGCCCCAAAAATTTAGGGGTCCCCTAAAATTATAGAGGAGCCCCGGGCCCCAAGAAGTCTTAATCCGTCATTGTAGGGATGCATCTTTTACTTATTTTGATGTAAAAACGCGAATTACTTTTAAGCGTAAATTACATTAAATAAATCATATTAAAATATATAATTTATTTACATTTAACCCGGTGGGCAATAAGCTAGCGACTAGCGAGAGACTAGCTTTATAGCGATTTTCTAGCAATTTTGTAACAATGTGTCGCTAGTTACATATCACAGCTTTGTAGCTAGCACAAAATATCTACAAATCTTATAGCTGATTGATAGCTATATATTAAAACTTTTTAGACAGCGATTTATTACAATATGACGCTAGCTACAATAGCCAGTGGGTCTTTAACTTAATTCCTGTCCTCGAACCCAAATCGTTGTCTGTATCTCTACAAATATTGATAGCTTTTCGCTAACTTAAAAAAGCTAGCAATCTTAGTGGTCAAATCGCTGTCTTTATTGTTACGATTATATAGCTAGCTAATCGCTAGCCGGTTTTCCACCGGAAAGGTAATTCATTTTTTAGAGCTACTAGACTTTCTTCCCCCTCCCTTGTTTTTAAGATTGATTATAATAGAATAAAATATACTGATTCAGAATCATATAAAAACATAGCTGAGAATGTTTTTTTTTATTTTTAATTTGAAGTAAAAGATTAAAAATTACACCAAAAATTACATCAAAATCTTTTTTAAAAACGTTTTAACACTGTTTTTTAATATTAAAGAATTATTTTTTTAAATACGCAATCCGTTTTTATTATCCTAAAAATTTAAACATATTTGGATGGTGTTAAGGCCAAATGAACTAACCTCGATTTTCGAAAATGTTCTGGAGGTTTTTTTAACGAATTATAAATTATATTTAATTTAAAAAAAAACAATAAAATAAATAATTTTTTAACAATAATCTATGTTTTTGATGGGTTAGTCCACTTGGTTATAAATAAAACATAGTCTTATTAATGCAGAAACAAAGTAACAATAAAAGCCAAAAGTTGAAGGGTTTGTCCACTTGGCCTTTACCCTATCTATTTAAACTTAATTCACATTTTAAGGTGGACATACATAGACTGACAAATAGGGATTGGCGCAATTAAATGTCCATTGTTTGAATCAGGGTTTAGGATTAGAGTCAGAGATCAACCAGAAATGCGTTTTGCATTATCAAACAGTTTTGCTTTAAAGTGTAGAAAGAAACCATGTAGCCCCTATTTTTTTACACATTATATTATTACATGTTTAACATTAGAATATTGTTCAGCTACATAAACATTTTAAAAAAACCATGTGAAAAACAGTTTTTTTTATTATTAATTTTGGCAAAATGAATATTTGAAAATACTACTAGCTAAATTTTTTTTTTAGTTTGACTATAGTTTAACCTAATTAAAGTTATTGTCAATTTTTCTTTACTCAAAGTGTCAATTTTAATGTGAATAATGAAGAGATGATTATGTATCATCTACAAATCAGTTATAGTCAATTTTTTTATTAATAACCAGGTTTTATTCATAAATTAAATTAAGTGGCCCATTTTAGGCTATTTCCACGGAAAATGGGCTCCTAGCATTTCTTTGTTCAACGGTTGTTTCTTAACGTAAGGCAAAGTTACACCTTTAATTTTCTGATGTTAAATCGAAGAACATTGACTAAATGTCCTGAAAATGCAGCGGTTGCTGCATAATCATTTTTTATAAAATTTATTTTTTATAAGAAGCTACTTCTTATATTGGTTACAACCTCCTCTCAACTCTAACTCCGAAACATTTTTCAGACTTAAAGAGTTGAAAGAGAGTTGTAACCAATAGAAACAGGTTGATATACATTAAATATATAATATATTTTATAATTCTTCTTCTATATAAATTGAAAAAAACTTTATGGCTTTCGAATTTTACTGAAATTTAAATAAAATTTTGAAATTGTTACCGAATTTAACTCAAGCCGAATTTCTATTTCAACTGCGGCACTGAAGTCAACTTCGTCTTTCAGAAAACTTCGTAATCTGAATTTTAACGAATATTCCCCGGTCCTTACACGAAAAATCATCTATTGACAGTAACTAGTTTCTTAGCACTGGAACTTGCTCGAGCAACTGATAAAGATAAAGAAGTTAATGGCTGAACTGTAAAACAATTTTTATTTAGATACCATTTTTCTTTTAGTTTGTCTAGATAAACTCTTTTTATTTGACATAAACAACAACAATAAAAAGCAAATTTAGGCTATATATTAAAAGAACAAACTCAAAGGATTTTCAAAAAAGTCAACTTAAAGGATCAAACTTTTATAAAATTAAAAAAATCAAAAACATTTTTTACATATAAAAAATAAATTACATTTCAATGTAAATTTTTTACGTAACTATAAGTAAAATTACTTTTCAAAGTAATTTACTTTAAACGACTTACCATCGCGCATGTAAATTACATTTGCAAGTAAAAGTAAATAATATTATAATGCAAATTAATTTTACTTGTAAAAAAAAATTACTTTTTTAAATAACAGTTACGCATTTAAAAAATAAGCTTAAGTAATTATGTTTTACATGTTAGGGGAGAGTGACTTAAAACGGGATCCTTTTCAAAAAATGATAGAATCAACTAGCTGCAACTAACCAAAAGTTACAAAGTTTTTTCAGTTCATTTAGTCTATGTTCTTCAATTTAACATCAGAAAATTAAAGGTGTAACTTTGCCTTACGTTAAGAAACAACCGTTGAACAAAGAAATGCTAGGAGCCCATTTTCCGTGGAAATAGCCTAAAATGGGCCACTTAATTTAATTTATAAATAAAACCTGGTTATTAATAAAAAAATTGACTATAACTGATTTGTAGATGATACATAATCATCTCTTCATTATTCACATTAAAATTGACACTTTGAGTAAAGAAAAATTGACAATAACTTTAATTAGGTTAAACTATAGTCAAACTAAAAAAAAAATTTAGCTAGTAGTATTTTCAAATATTCATTTTGCCAAAATTAATAATAAAAAAAACTGTTTTTCACATGGTTTTTTTAAATGTTTATGTTGCTTAACAATATTCTAATGTTAAACTTGTAATATATAATGTGTAACAAAATAGGGGCTACTCAACTTCTCCCCCCCCCCTCCCCACCTGTTTTTATGATTGATTATGATAGAATACATTATACTGATTCAGTATGAAATAAAAACATAGGTCTGAAAACTCGAGGAAAAAACTCTAATTTGATGTTAAAGTGTAAAAAAAACCACATTGAAAACGCTAATATTCGCCATCTTTTTCATACTCGGTTATGATTAAATTTTTTTTTCAATAATAATTTTAAAAAAGCCTGGTTTCTTTTGACACTTAAAGCAAAACTGTTTGATAATGCAAAATGCATTTCTGATTGATCTCTACTCTGACCCTAAACCCTGATTCAAACAATGGACATTTAATTGCGCCAATCCCTATTTGTCAGTCGATGTAGGTCCATCTTAAAATGTGAATTAAGTTTAAATAGATAGTGTATAGGCCAAGTGGACTAACCCTTCAAAGAAAGAGAGTTGTAACCAATAGAAGCAGGTTGATATACATAAACCATAATCATTGGTTGGAGAGCTTGTTTTAGAAGCAAAGAGACCTAGGATTCGAAGCAAGCTCTGGGCATATTTCGCACCATCCAGGAAGGAGGTTTAAACTTCCTAGTTTAATATTTTTCTGATGTACTCCATCTCAAAACCGTTAGGTCTTCTTGGAACATTTAAAGCAAAAAACTTTTTTAAAAAGTCTTATAAAAAAATTTTTTTATAAAACTTTAAAAAATTTCTTTTTTAATTAAATGTGTTTTTAAAATCCAAATTCAGCTTTCAGTTATATTTGGTTTAAGTCTAAATTTGTCTTTCAGTTAACTTTGGGCAAAATATGCGGCTTAAATTCTTCTTTCAGTTAAATTCGGTATACGCGTATGATCTAAGTTCGTCTTCCATTTAAGTTCGAGTCTTAAAAGTTCGCCGGTCTTTATTTCCGTGCAACGTCACATCTTTTTGTAAACAACATGCGCACGCATACTTGCACCTTTTTTGAAGATTCATTCATAAGTTCCTAATATAAATACACTTTATAAGTGTTTTTTGCATTTCTTTTACATCTTTAAATAAAATTTTGCTTTCTTTTTAAAAAATGTTGAAATAAATAGTTACATTTAAATAAATAATAATAATAAATAAATGTTTGAAATAAATAGTTACATTTAAATAAATAATAATAATAAATAAATGTTTGAAATAAATAGTTACATTTAAATTTTGTTTGGTTTTTGAAGAATGATTCAAATAAATATGAGCAGCCGAGGCGCAGTGGTAGCGCACTTGCCTAATAATGAAAGGATCCGTAGTTCAAACCCCACCTCTGGGCAAGTTTTTCTACATCGGTTAGAAAGGAGTCGTGAACTTCCAATTAAATTCTTTTTCAATTCATATTGCTTTTAAAAATCTTTTAAAATTTAATAAATAACAATATCGTAATTGAATATTTTTAAGTAGTAGTAATTTAGCATTGGAGATGGTTAGAGACACCTAGTATTGCAAATTGGAACAAAAAGTAGTAATTAATCAGCAGAAAATGGTAGGAAAGTTGGCAGCGAATGATAAAGACCTAGTATTAGAAAAGTTATAGCATTATAAAAAAAATTAGGTAACTTTAAAAACTTTATACTTGTGATGGAACAAAATAAGTTCGGAACAGCACAAAAAGGTAAAAAAAAGATTTTTAAACCAGACAATAGACAAATTAAAACTAACACCCTCCTTTAAAATGTATTTCGATTTTTAATCTGTAAATAATAATATAATGCTTTTTAATTTTAACTTTAATTATTTATAAATTATCAGGGTTCCCAACAACTTCGACATCCTGCTAAAATCAGAAAAATTAAATAAATTATTTAAAACTCAGGGAATTTTGATTTATTTATTTGCTGACTATAAAATATTATTTGAATTGACAATCAAGATAAGATTGCAAAAAATGTATTTTTAAAGTCTCATAATAACTTCATTATTTAAAAGTCAATGAGAGAGCACTTTTGAAGTAAGTTAATGTTTTTGGGTAAAAGTAAAAGGCTATGTGTGATGTTTTGTTGCTTTGTATGTTGAAGTTTTAAAGAAAAGTCATGGAAAATGAATGTGAAAATTTACTGACCACTCTGATTATATACTCTTATATTAATCAACAACACTCACATTAAAATGATAAAAGGCATTCAAATTCAACATGGTATTATCTAGCAAATTGAGTGATCCTCGCAATCATATAATTAACCGGAAACATTTTATAGATTAAAAATTATCTATTCATGAACATTATTGTATAGGAAAATTAGAAAGCTGTCTAGATTTTGCGTCCAGATAACTGTAGTCTTTTGTTAAAGCTATGATTTTTAATGTTACCTCAATATCATTTTTAATATCGAGTCCCGCGGTAGTGAATATCGAGTCCCGCGGTAGTGAATATCGAGTCCCGCGGTAGTGAATAATAGTTGATTAAATCTCAAGCTGGTATAAAAGTTTTATTCAGTTTTATTCATTTATTAACAAATATATAACCTAAAGATACAGTCACATAAAAAAATAAAATAGTTATTGAATAACAGCAGTAAAGAATAAGAATCAGCACTATGTCAGCAAATTCTTGATAAAAGTTTATTCTGATATAGTAATCTGTTTGACGCACAATCACCCTGCCAAGAGATTAAAAGCTAGTTGCCCCAACTAGTTTTTATTATTAATTAGACATTTAATGGTGTTGATATGTTTATAACTAAACCAAGTTTGCTATCGTAAAGTTAAAATTTTATATTATATTGTGTTTTATAAGCACAAAATAAAGATGGCCCTCCAACATCAAGCGTGAGTAAAGTAAATTTTAACACAGTAAGTCTGAAAAAAATTGTTTTGTTCATCTGATTTTAGATTTCGGTATGAAATATGTTTTTTTTGTTTAAATCAAGCTTATTTTTTAAGTTCAATATTTTAATTAAGTTTAGTATTGATCAAGCTAGAAATTGGAGCAACTTCGATGAAATGTTATGGATTGCTTTAATTGCTGCGTCTTCTTCTTTTTAAAGCAAAAAGAAAAAGAAAAATTTCCAAAAAAAAATTTAAGAAGTTTCCAAAAGAAACTTTATTAATTTTAACTCCACATTAATTTTCACATCTTGTCTAGTAACTAATGACACAATAATTAATTGAAATAATTTAGTTCTTCTTAAAAAATCAACTAGTGAATAAATTTCTTAACAAAACGTACAAACATCTTGATGTTTTTTGCTGGAAAATTTCCGATTATTTTTTTTTTCTGCCAACAAGTATGTGCGCGCATGTTTTTTTTAAAAAACGAGAATGTAAACTTTTGCAAGTCATCTATAATGTTAAAAATAGTCATAATAAACTGATTAATAATTGTTTTGTTTTAATATATATTTTTTTTATTTCTATTATTCCTTTCTATATTACTAAATTTGATTTCAAAAGCAGTCAGTGTTGTTTTTTACAGAAGTTACAGAATAGGTTTTTCTTATTTACTCAACATGGTTTTTAGCAGTTTTAACACTTCGAAATTATCTATTCTTCTTTATTTTATGCTTTATTTGCATAATTGGTTTCTTAGCGTTTTTCAAATTCAAAACACGATAACTTGAGTAAAATTCAAGTTTATGACCTGAAATTTTTTAGGAGATGTTTATTTACTACTGATGCTCAGGGTAACTCATTGTTATAAGTTATTGCTATTAATCTTCTAAAGAAATGTAAAGTTTTCAATTTTTTAAATAAATTTCTGATAAAAGGAGTAATTTTCAAAATTTTTAAAAAAGCATACGTCAATCGGAGTGTAACAAGGTGTTTTATCAGTGTGTAAAATTTCAATCCATAAATCTTTTACTAGAACAAGATATCATGAAATACAGCTTTTTTTGTTCTTTTCTCCGCCAGATGGATTTTTAATGAGTTTTTAAATATATCTTTTTAAATGAAAATACTTATAACATTATATAGAAACAAATTTTCATTAAAAAAAAACATTTTATAAAACATTTTACAGTTTAATTTTTTCCCTGGTTTCACCACATTAAACTAAATTTAAGTTCATTGACAGGTCTCTAATGTGACGCAATAATCTCTTGGCGTTCAAAAATTATTACCATATAAATTTTGAACAACCTCCTTAATTCTTTATGGGATTTAAAATAGTATCTTTAATTAAATTATAACTTCGTCTGACAATCAAACTTTATTCCTTATTCGAATGTTCGGACCAAAAGTTAATCTAACACTTTTGCGAATAAGTAATGACGCGCACATCGTTAAAAATAACGAAAAAAAAAATTATTTTTTATAAGTGATTTTAGTCTTTTTTTTTTTTTTTTCTTTTTTTTTCTGTTTTATAACATAAGAATTTTACAACGTGCTTCCTAAAAAAAAAAAAAGTAAGTAAAAACAGATAGGGGCTCAAAGAAGATGAGGATGACAGTACGTCATCGCAATCTTTTCATAGAGCCCCTTTAACAAAATTTTAATAAAATATTATTGTATTACGTAATACGTAATAAAATTTCATAAAACATTTCGTAAAATATATACGTAATAAAATTTCAATTAAATATCGTAATAAGTATCGTAATAAAATGCGTGATTGTTAAACAAGAACAATAACAAGAACAACAAAAAGTAGAGTGGTAACATTAACCAAAAAAGTTTCTTAAATTTTAAAAGTTTCTTTTTTTGTTATAAACTTGAATGAACTTAACGAATTTACCGTACCTTTGAATCCTTTTTGAAAGGTATTTCATACTTTAGGACCTCAATATGAAATGCTATATTCTGAATCCTTAGTCCACAAGATCAGTAGCGAAGGAAGGTCACGAAATATGACCTTCCTTCGCTAGGTTGGATGGGGGGATACTATCGCGAACTAACTAAAAATTAGTTAGTTCGCGATAGTATCTTAAACAGTTTTATGGATATACTTTTCCATGGTGGTGTTTAACTGTGATTGAGTCATTGCAGATTGGAAAATGTTAATTCCGCTGTTGCTATCATGAAAGTTTTTTTAAAACTGTTTAGGAAATGGGAGGGCTAAATGCAGTGTCCGCCCCCCCCCCCTAAGTGTTTTAGTTAGGGGGGGCAGCTATTATTCCCTCCGCCCCCCTCCCTTATCTTACGCCAGTGCAATAATGCATAAGGTCATTTGTATTTTTCAAACAATATTCTAAAACTAATTTTTTTTTCAAAGTTAATTTAGCCATTGATTATTGTTGTTTTTTTTATTGTTAAGAGACATTATTTTATTGATTAAAAGACATTCTAAAATGCAGTCGAGGCTGTCCCGAACGGGGACAAAAGGTATTATATATGCATTTGAGTTATATATTGAATTATATATCCCAAAGGTATTATATACGCATTTGAGTTGACACATTTAGCATTTGAGTTGGCAATTTTCGAAGTATAGTTGGCAAATGTAAAATATCGAGGGCCTCTTTTTTTTTTTTTTCGGTGTCTCTAGTTAGCAAAAAATATGTACTTTTATTTACAGAGAAATATTTTTCTAAAATAACATACTAAAATATGAGAAATATTGAATAAATAACAGAAATTTTGAAGAATTTTATTTTTTAAATATATAAATATAACGGTGTTATAAAAAATATTATCCTTGAAAATATAAGTTAAATAAAATACACGATTTAATACTATATTGATTTAAATACGAGTGTAATTGCGTGGTATTATAATACGTTAAAGGCAAAAGGTTGAGACTTTTGGGGTCTGTGGAAATTCTTAGTAAATCGGCATTTTTTGTACCAAAGTGGCGAAAAAACCATTCAAAAATTATGCATCCTCTTAAAAATCAGCGACTCCTAAATTTGCGGGGCTTGGGGTTATAGCTTTCCCTTCTTAGTTTTTATGTAATAAAAACATTTACGCCAAAAAACTTTTAAAAAAGAACTAACAATTACGCCAATTATACCTTTCAAATAGAAATTAAATACAAAAAACCGTATAACCTATAGAAGTATAGTTTACACAGCGCAATCAATATAATATGAACACAAAATTAGATTGGCAAAAAGAAATGACGCAAAAAAGCTTAAAATCAATGGTGCACGTGCATTTTTTAAAAACTTTTTTTTCACAATCTGTGAAAACGAATAAAACAATACGTTTTACTCAGGGTTGGTACCCAAAAACCCAAACCCAAAAACCCACCCAAAAACCCACCCAAAAACCCAAGACCAAAAACCCACCAAAAACCCAACTTTATGGGTTTTTGGTCTTAAATTTTTAATTTTTAATTTTTTTGTTCATAAAACCATACCAAACCAGCTTAAACCATCTTGCTCATTATCATCAGACAGGCTAGACTTATTTGATGCTGCAGATGTAGATGGCCTTGACTCTAAAACTGATATATCACTTAACACTTCAGCGGAATTATTATTGCTTCGTTTATTCTTTCTTCTGCATTTATCCAAATGGATCTCTTGAAACTCTTTCTATTTTTTTAATTATGCTCACTTTGCAATAATTACATATTACTCTATTTGGTTGATCACTTAATATGGTCACTTCATTCCACTCACTAGCTTTATTTCTTCCCCCTGAATGATACTTTGGCATGTTGAAGACGTATAATCTACTTATATTTTAAATTTAACTAAAAAGATAACTCTATTTAAAAATAGATTTATATTATAAAAAAATGCAACCTGATTATTAATAAAGCTTTTGTATAAGAAAATATACCTGTAAAAAATGAAAAATAGCTTTATTATATTATAAACTATAAATTAATCAAACTTTGATTACTAAAGATTTATACCAAATTTTAGCAAAAACCCATCAAAAACCCACCCAAAAACCCACCCAAAAACCCAGCTGGGTTGGGTTTTTGGTCAAAAACCCGGGTTTTTGCCAACCCTGGTTTTACTAGAAAAATGCAAAATATAGCCATAGTTCATATTTTTTAAATAGATGCAAGTGTTCCAATTAAGGCGCTGTTCTAATTAAGACCATTCTCCCCTAATTAACTTTTACATGTAAAAGTTTAGCTTCTTTATTTAATTTTCTTTTACATTTAAAAGTAAATTACTTTTTGATGTAATCTACTTTTACATAACTTACTTTTAAGAGTAAAAAAAACTTACATTACAAAGTAAAAGTTGTTTCAAAAAAATTAATTAATTATACGGAAATGTAAATTTAATTTAAACGTTTAAAATTATTTATGTATTTTATTTCTTCATAAAAAATAACTTACTCGTGTAAGTAAAAAAAAAATGTAAAAGAGCCACCTACATTTCTATGTATCCACAAATACATGTTCTAAAGGTATGCACACCGTACGTAAGATATTATATACAGTGTTCATAACTTCAGAACAAATCCAAATAGACCTAAATTACGCTTACATAATCGTAAACATAATATGAATAATGCTTTTATTCATATTATGTTTCCCATTTTTTAATTCTTTTAAAATTTTTAATGATTTATAGTTAATAATTCTTTTAAAATTTAAAACTATTTATTTAAGACTAAATTCCTATAAATAAATTTTATTGAAATTAATATAAAGTTAAAGCCGTTTTCAAAATCAATATTATAAATAAATAAAATTTTAAATTTTTTTATAAAGAAAAATTATTCGGTGTAAAGAAAAACAACTTCATATAATTAAATGTACGTGATGGTAATGATATTTTTAATGAGGCTAATGTATTATCTAGCCACATAGGTATCAATGAATTCTCAGGAAGTTCATATAATTTTTTGGAGCTGTTTCTTTTATCATAACTGGAAATGAAGTTGAGCGCAAGCAAATTAGAGACAAAGTTGTTAACCATATATGTTATAACAAGGTTGTTAACCATATATAACGAAATATAGGATGAAATGACTGGATATTTGAATATGCCAATTTGAACGCATATTTCTAAAATGAAAATGCTTGAAGATGGAATATCTCTTCTCTGACGACATGGGCAACTGATGCGGAGATAATTGCTTCATTTATGGAGGTAGATATCCAAGTATACAGTAAATATGGAGCGAAAACAAAATGGATGATCTACCCATGCAGTTTACGACCTAATAAGTTAAATGATTGTTCTATATTTCGAAACAGTTCAATGGGAATCCACTTTGATGTTGTTATTAACAATTGAAAACTTAGTGCATAGACTTCTAGAAGATCATGAGGATCTTGTCATGAAGCCCTTTACATTATATGGTTAATTTTTGATAAAAAATACAATGTTTGTTGTGAAATAATAATACATCTTTATTAAATACAATGTCAAAAAGCTAAAATAAAATGTTAAACCAAATAATATAGAATAAAACGGGGTGAAACTGAATACTTATCTTAATAATTAATTTTTTTCATAATGTAAAATGATTTAAAAATTTTTTTATTTTTGTTTTTGTTGAGAAAAATGAGCTCTATCCGAATATGTAAAATTAAAAAAAAAATGATGGTAAGTTTTTTAGTAAAATGAATTTATTTGAAAAATAAAAATGTTTAGTTTTACCTGACAATTCAGTTAAAACTGAACGTGTTAAAGTATTGGTAATTTTATTAATTATCATAAAAACAATTTACAAACAGAAAACAATTCATTTACACAATAATAGGAATAATTTACAAGAAAAAGATATCTTACGAGTTTCGACATTTTTTTGTACAATAAAATTCTTGATCAGTTTCATATTTTTTTAGTAAACATGTCTGACAAACCCAGCTTTTGCAATTTATACTTTCACATGTAAACCATTTACAATTTTCATTTTCGTCATTTTCATTACACAATTTACGGCTTTTTTGCATTTTTTTTGATGTCCAGAATTGTTTTGTCTTTTTTACTTCTTTGAAGGTTGTGACTCAACTTCATTATCAGCATTAAATTCAAGTTTACGCTTTTTTTTTTTAATTCTTCAGCTTGTCGTAGCCTTTCTAGAATTTCAGCTTCATTTAAGCATTCACATTCTACTCTTTTTATGTCAACATTTTTTGTGTGTGTGTGTGTGTGTTGACGTTTTGGACTCGAAAATGTTCTTTTAAAGATATTTCAAGTCCAATTACTGCTTGATTCAATGCATGTATTGCTGGTGTTACTGGAAAAATTGGTGTTTCAATAAGTTGCAAATTTTTTTGACATGACGATATACTCCCACATCTAATGGTTGAAGTATGTAGGAGGAGCGAGCTGCAAAGCATATTAACTTGATATTATTCTCAATGCAAGTTATTGCAACTTGATATGTTACCATGTATTTTCTGACCATCCAATACTAATACATGTGTACCTGGAATTTTTTTAATTGTTGGTATAAATAATTTATTAAGCCATTGCATAAATTGTTTATCTTCCTCCATCCTGACGGTGAAGTTGTATATTCAGCATTTGACGGACCACCTAAACACCAACTGCTGTATAGACGCTGTTTTGACTTAAATATTATAAATGGTCGAATTGTGGTTCCAGCTGCGTTGATGCAATTATCAACTGTATAATTTATTTTTTTCATTATTACTGACCAATTTTAATGGACGTTTGCAAATTATTGATTTCCTGCCTTGGTCACCGGAAAACCCGATTTCGTCGAAATTCCATAAATTGCACGCACTATATAGTGAAAAGCACGCACTATATAATGAAAATATATTTTCATTAATATTTGCTTCAAGAAATTGCTTTTCACATTTTTAAAAATATTATGCTACAATTTCTTTAGTGCAAGATGCAAGATGCGATCTATGGTTTCCCTTTGTGTTCTACCCAAACCCCAATCCGATAATTTTGCCAGCATTCCTAACAACCGAACTACTTTGAGTTGTTACCAGACCCTTTCGAATTCACACGATTATTTACACGATTTGACAAGGTACCTTTTGGAATATCGTATATTTTGAGATGCTTTGCATAAACTTATTTCACCGCTATTTATTCTTCCAACCGCCATATTTTTTCCTCAGAGTATTTTTTTTGAGTTCTTTTTTTTTTTATAATGTCTTGGTATTTGAATTGATTTTAATTTTGTTAACTGATTTAAGTTCGTTTTGATTTGTACAGGAAATGGTTATAAGTAAGTTATAGTAAAGAATAAAAAATATTAACGATAAAAAAAGGTAATTATTGATAGAGTTAAAAAGTTAATTAATTAATTACATGCGAAGTGTGAAAACTATTAGTGTTTAGTTTTACCCGAATATATGACTTTTCCCTAATTCTGTTATAACTTTTTTCAGGAGATAACAATTTTATTTCTGAGAAAAAAATTCTTAATCAACTTTTACGACAAATATGTATTTTTACTATAATGCTATTTCATTTTATTTCCGAGATTTTTAATTCGCTATTATAAAATTTAAAAAAATTAAAACTCGTGTTCAAATTTTTGAGTTTGGTACGAAAATTATTATTTGCATTTGTTTTCTTTTAATTTCATTAGACAGAGCACAAAATTCTCTATAACATATAACCAAAATTAATTATTGTCATCTTCGAGAGAATAACTTTTAAATATTTGCGTTTAAAAACGAAATATTTAAAAATATCATAAGTGTTCAATATTTCCCGCTGTTTTGTTCTACCCCATTTTACTCTACAAAGCAAAAGAAAAAATAAATAAAACAGTTATAAATAAATTAAGATATTTTTAATTAAAAATATAATTTTTTTTAAGTTTCTGTTTGAACGAAGCAAAAGTCAGTTGGGTGAAAAAATCAAACTTTGGTAGGACCAGGACCGTCCCGAAGGAGGGGGTGTATGGGGTGTCCCATCCCCCAAATCTGTCATACAATCAATTGAGTTGGCACATTGAGCAAGTTTTGAACCGTAGTTGGCATATTGCAAATATTGATGACCTTTTTTTTTTATATATATTTTGGTGTTTTTAGTTGGCAAAAAAATACATCTACCCCCCTGCCCCATGGAAGACCTTTTCGGGAAGGCCATAGGTAAAACTATTTTGTTCCAGAGATAAAGACCTCGGTAAAAAACAAAATTTTTATTCTTTGCTTTTATGGCAAAAAAGGGCAATAAGATTGTTATTAATTCAAAGATTATATTTGTTTTTAAGTTTCACACAATTAATATTTTGTAATACATTTGGCGACAAATTTTCTCTACATTTAAACATGAAGCATAAAATATTTAAGACATTTAGTTGATATTCATTTAAAACATTTATTTCTTTAAAAAGTTGTTTGTATGAAAAAACCGATTTTTAAATTTATTGCGCGAGCTGCGTGTTTCTGATGAAGGTAAATATTAATACAATATTCGCGTAGTTTATATGACAATTTATAAATCAATAATACACTTGTGTTCACTTATTATATATCTAGGATAAATTTTTATCAATATATACTGCGAATAACTTTTTCTGTTTTTATTATTATATTATTAATTAAAAGGTCTGGCATGAATAAGGCAGCTTCTGTTTTTTTGAAGGTGGATAAAAAAATGTCCATTTAGTTTTTTCTATATTTAGAGACAACCTATTTTGTTTAAACCAGGCAGAAACTTTTTTTAATAATTTGTCATGTTAGTAAAAAGCATATTAATATCTTTATAAGACAAAACAAATTTGTGTCATCTGAAAAATTTATGTTAAATTTGATGATTTATGAAGATCATTTATGTATATTAAAAAAATTAAGTGGACTAAGTATGGATCCTTGTGGAACACCACTCGTTATATTCATTAATAGATGAGATATAGAATCTTTATTGTGAACAAACTGTTTACTGTTAGTAAGATAACTTTCAAACCATAAAAGGGTTTTATCTTTAATACCATATGATATTAGTTTTTTTAACAGAATTTGATGATTGATGGTATCAAATACTTTAGTCAAATCAATAAACACTCCTAATGTAAAACCAGTCTCTAAAAGAGTCAGTTATATTGCGCGTAACTTGAAGAATGTCAAGCTCAGTTGAAGTATTTTTTTTAATTTTTTTAATAGTTAAATAGTCTTTATTATAACGTAGGAATTTCAGCAAATTTTATGTAAAAAGTTAATTTTTGAAGTCATACTGTTTCATATTTTTGTAAATGTTCAATTGAAACTTGCTTCATCACTTTATTTTTTATAAAACCTTTTATGAATAAGTATAAAGTGTTATACATTTTTGAAAGCATCATGTTATAAAGATTTTAAAACAAATTCATATTTTTAATTATATGATTTTGTTAACTAATAATTAATTGAACTATAAAATGAGCTAGAAAATAAAATATCATAAAGTTCACCATTAATTTTCGCAGTCACCCACGCTTCCCCACGCATCATTTTTATTAGCTTAGGTGTCTATAAAAATGATTTATTAAAGATCACGTGTGGATACAATAGTAAAGAAAAAAATGATAAAAATACAAAACAGAAAACCGCTTTTTAAGGTGAGTTTCCACTTATCCGTTTTTTCACGGGAACGGAAAAGGGAAGGGAAAAATAATCACGTGGGCATGCGTATTATAAGTTTTAATTTGTCCGAAGTAAAACTACGCATGCTCACGTGATTATTTTTCCCTTTCCTATCCCGTTCCCGTTATGAGTGGAAACTCACCTTAATCGTGGTTTTAGACTAATTTTGTTTTTAAACAATTGTTTTTTGTAAGTTTATTTTGTCAATTTTTTATTGAGAATTAATTTTGATGGATATGCATTTTATTATTTTTGCATTTTGTGGTAAAAATCTTATCAACAACTTTTAAACACTGCATCATTTAAAAAAATATAAATAAAGAGTTAAAAAATTTATATTACTGCAACACGTTTACAGTAAGAATTTAATACCTTAGGTTGCTTTTTAAAATGACAACATTTAAGTGCTCAAAACGTAAACTGTTACTTTTCTAAGTTGATGGAAACGCCACGCCATCTACATCATTTGAAAAACGTGGAAGACTGTGCATGTCTTATGGAGATTTGTCAGAGAACAGTAAAAAAAGAAAAAATTCCACATTAGTTAATTAAATTGGATTCAAGTACATCTTTAATGCGTATCTTCAAGCATTACATTCAATAGGAGAAGAAACAGAAGCAAATTTTGTGGAAGCATTAAGGATTGCCGAAAAAGAAAAAAATATTTCTGTCTCGAGTTTTATGGAAAACACAAACGTTTATTGATTTAGATTTAACAAAAGCACAATATTTGAGGAAGTTGACAGACGATAAAAACTGTTCAAATATTACAAATTGCAAGAAATTAAACAGACCTGCTATCCACCATCTTTTTTTTCTTTTTTTTTTTTTTTTAATGTTGATTTTAGGTGCCCCAAGAAGTCCTTAAGGTCTTATCACAGAGCACCGCGGAAGAGCATTTAACAGGAAGTTCACGCCTCCTTCCCAACCGATGTCGCAAAACTTGCCCAGAGGTGGGGTTTGAACCACGGATCTTACGTTTCTGAGGCAAGTGCGCTACCACTGCGCCACGACTGCAATTGCGCTACCACTGCGCCAACTTCTGCAATAGAAATTACGCACACATGCAAAAATTATGGAACTACAAGATTTAATGGATTGCACTGTAGATAGAATTTTGACATATTTTCTACAACATGTCTTTCCAAACATGGTCAGTTAAAAGTGAAGAAAAAAAAAAAACAAAAGAAAGAGAAGAAGACCTTGGTATAGAAATGTTTTTGTGAACAGCTAGGGTAAATCATAGAGACAACCAACTAAATAACACAAGTAAGTGGTGACACCAATGATGGTAATACTGCTAGGAGATTTTTTTACAATGCAAGCTGCTCTTCTGAAATCACTGGAGTAAATATAAACTTGATTAAGCGAATTTACATTATACTGCAAGCTCTCTACCCAGGTGTTATGATAAATGCTGAAAGTTTTAGTACATATGCTACAGAAACTTATGTGAACAGTTATAGCTGGAACTTATAGCCGTACTATATAATTTGGTATTATATAATATATGTCAGTAATTTGGTACTATATAATTTATGTGAGTAATTATAGCAACAGGAAATGTTTTAGATTGGCTACAAATGAAGACGTATTTCATACTCTTCTGTACACGTCCAATCCCTACATCACCAGTAAAAACTCACAGTATAAAAATTGCTATTAATAAACTATTCTGAATATTTCAATAATAAGAATTTTTATTAAATTTTGAAAATATTCATGTAAATATTGAAATATACGCAAACTAATTAACTAGACGCAATAATAAAAAAATCAAATTAATAAAGGAATTGAGCCTAACATAAGGAAAATGTTTGTTAAAAAGTTTAAAAAGTAGGTGTTTGCTTTTCTTCTAGAGTTTACCCGAAAGGTCGTATAAATGTTTTTTATATACATGCAGGGCCATCCCTAGGAGGGGGGGGGGAAGCTTCCCCAGGCGCCACCGCTGATGGGGCGGCACTAGAAGTTTTTCTTTTTTTAAGTAGTTTTTATAACTTCATAAAATACTTTAACCATTCAAACCTTGGGCGTCCAACATTTTTAGTTATTGACTTTAATGGGTATTTCAGGTTGTGTACGTAAGCAAAGATCTTAGGTCCCGAGAAAAAGTTTATTTTTTACTTTTTGGTGTTGCTTTTGTAAAAATTCTTTAAATATATTACATATAGATTTACTTTTTTAGTCCATTTAAAAAATGTTCTTTTTTTTAGTTTTATTCAATGTATTTTTTAACGATTTCTTGTATTTACACTAAAGTTGGTTTCAAGAAATTTTTTAACAATTTCTTTTATTTACGCTAAAGTAAAGTTTTTTTTCGATTTGTTTGTTTTAATTACTCTTTTAAATAATTTAGATTATTAATGCTGAACTTATGTTTGTTTTATTTATAATAATTTAAAAAAATGACAAAAAAGTAAGTTAATAAAAATGTTGTTATAAAAAGGGTTGCAAACTTTAATCAGAAGTAACCTTGATGAATTAAAAACTTTAAGTATGAAGAGTTTAAATTTTTGTTTCCAGAAAGCAAAGTTTTACAGTGTTAATTTGAATTTGAATATTTTTTTATTAAAAATGTTAAAAAAAATATCAGGTTCTCTGAGAATAAAGTTTGCCAAAACTCTGAAGCAGCTCATGAAGCTGTTTTAAGTGAAGTGCTGAAACAAACACATTCTTTTCATTCTCCAAGTTCTTTACAACCTTGTGAATCAAACATTTTGTGTGATAAAAACTCCTTAAAAACATCTTGTGAGACCTCCACTCTGTGTCAATCTAACCAAGAGGAAGATAATGTAAGTAGCCCTTTATTGTATAGTTCAACGTCTTCCGCTAGTTTTTCCACATGTTCATCAACTTCATTCTTGGACATTTGTAGCCAAAGATCTCAAGAAGCATCAAAGAAAAACAAAGAACCTAAATTTAATTTAAAGCTAATAATAATAGTTGAAACAGATAATAGTTTTACAATTACAAAAGATTTTTTGCACCGAATTGACAATTGTAGATTCTTATCTAATGACCCGTCCACTTGAAAGGAACAACTTGAAGTAAGAGAGAGAGAGACGGCATCATCAAAAAGAATCCAATACCTTTGCTGAAGAACAATATATAATATCCTCAAACCAAAAAACGCCATTTCTAAAATGAATTTCGATACACGGTAGTAAGAAATGACGAACATGTAAGAGGAGATGGCGTATATACTTTCCAGAAACTCATTCAAGATTCAGCTTATTGTCTTCCTTGCCATGTTTGATCCAACAAAAAAAAAAGGTTTCAAGAACTAGAAAAAGTTCACTGACTAAGTCTAAAAGAAACATCTCCATCTTATTTCAGTTGTTATGGTAAATGGATTGAAATTACAATAAAAATCAGGATAAAAAATGAACAGGCTAACGATTGAGGTCTTATCCAAAACAAAACGGTGGTGAAGCATTCTTAAAATATTGTGACAAGGATTTCGTACTTGGCAGGCATAATACTGTATTCCGGGGAAGCTCATCAAAGCCGTACACCAAAAATAATGGGAACTTCCTTGGTCTTATTTAATTACTTGGTCAAATTTGATCCAAGTTTTGATGAAGGATTTACGGCGAATCGAAGATGAAGAAAAACGTTCATCAACGCTAAACTTCAATATTTAAAACCGAGTCATTAACCTCTTAACTTTGCATGTAAAAGTAGCTGTTGTGAACGAGGTAAAGTGTTGAAAATATTTTTTAGTTATTATGGATTGCGATCAAGACCTTAGTGAAAAAGGCGAAACTTCCCTAACCATTCTATATGTTCATGAAAAAAATAAAGCAATTTCTAAAGAAAATCATTTTCCAAAGAAAAATTTATTGGGTTTTAAATAGTGTCAGTGTGTGAAGAGTTGACTGGTAAAACTCATTTTAACCTTCTAATTAAAGAACTAAAGTCTTGTAGGCTAGCTGCAGTGGTTAAGGCTATCACAACGGGTCTAATACAATTGCAATTCAAAAAGGTGCTCAATCTCGATTTTCAGCACTATACCCACAAGCTTTATTTACACCCTGTGGTTGCCACAGCTCGAACGTAGTTCTATCAGACGGGGCTAAATCATTTAGTGAAGTCTATGTTAATGCTTGGAGTTTTTTAAAGAATCATACAACTTTTCTGCATCAATGAACCGTTAACCACTTCCCTAGCACAAAAAAAGTCTTTCAAAAATGATGTTTTCTTGCCCCTAATTGACACAATTGAATTATTTTTAGGTGTCAGAATGAACAAGTTCTCCAAATACGAGTCAAAGTGGGGATTCCTATTTGACCTGAAAAAACTACCACCAATGGACAAACTTAAAGAGGATTATATAATGTTACAAGAACATCTGACTCTGAAAAACATTTCAGATATAAATGGGGAAGAATGCATAAAGAAAATTAAACACGTCAGTTTGATAGCTACTGTTTTTGACAAATTGTGGCCAAGATAACGCTATTTTTTTTTTTAATTTCTTTTTTTGTTATTTAGGTGCCTACACCTAATCTTTTGTAACAAAAAAGCGATTGATTTTTGATGCAAAACATGCCTTTATTTTCCACAGTACGTTCCCTAAATAAAAAATAACTGAAATTTATATATATACTTTTTTCTCAATGCATTTTAATCCTTGTATTCGCCTAAAATAAACAAATATTATTATGTCAGAAATAAATACAATAGATATCTATGAAAATAATTTGGAACATGATTTAAATGTCTTCGCAACGAGAAATAACTAGCCAGTTTAATCAATATATGCTGAAAAAACTGTATTGGAGCAAATAATCTCACTTTCAAGATGTTTTTTTCTAAGCATGGGCGTTTGGCGGTCCGTTAAAAATAGTTAATTTCCGTTGCCTTAAAAAGAGTTAACGAAATTTCTGTTAATATCCGTTACGTTAAGGTGGTAGGGCTATAAAAAACAATTTTTTGAGAAAATCATTGGGCGCATAGTTTTTTGTGTGTAAAAACGGTTATAGAGATGATCACAACATCTTTTTAGTAAAAAGTTTTAAAAAAATTATTACTACTAATTCAAAATGGCCAAAAAAATACTAAAAATTGCACAGTTTAAGTAGGGAGTTTAGGCAACTTTTTTAGCAAATGTAAATATTTTTTATTTTAATCACATTGGATTCCTTAATATATTTCATTTCTAAAAAGGTTTCAACCACTTCTGCAGCTTATCAAGTTCCAAAAATATACGTACTTTTAACATTTTCAATTCATAGACTTTTTAGGAAATATTTCTTTTAGATTGGTACCAATGCAAACTTGAAATTTTTATAGATGCTTTTTTTTATTGTTCGACAAATTAATATAATGTCAAAATATGTTTAATACGTTTTTTTCTTGCCATTTTTGTTAAAAAGTTTTATAAACCTATTAAAAGTTAATTTTAAAATGTTCTATGCATATTCAATGCATGATACTGGTTCATAAAATATCAAGTGAAAAGCGTGGCCCCAAACTAAACAGATCAAAAACATTGAAATAGGTACAAAATAAGAATGAATCTAAAATTCATTTTCACAAAACAAAAAAAAAATTAGTCAACAATTTTTAATAATTTCAGTTTAATCATAGATTTAAAAAAAAAAATTACAGCTTAGAGTCTGTTATGACTCTGTCATAACAGAGTTATGTCTATCATAACAGAGACTCTGTCATAACAGAGTTATGTCTATCATAACAGAGACTCTGTCATAACAGAGTTATGTCTATCATAACAGAGACTCTGTCATAACAGAGTTAGGGTCTGTTTAGACTCTAAGCGGTTAAACTACCCTAAAATAAGAGTAACCTACTGTTAAAAAAATTAGAGGATAGCGGGCAGCTTTGAATGTTTCTTTAAGATTTTGTTGCACTCCATCTTGCTCACTGATGGAGTGCAATGTCTTATGGCTTACCTTCTCGTTGGTGCACTTCGTTAAGTAAGTTAGACAATTTTGTCTAATTTATAAACGGAATAGCCAGGGCAAATTTTGTATATCTATATATATATATATATATATATATATATATATATATATATATATATATATATATATATATATATATATATATATATATATATATATATATATATATATATATATTATATATATATATATATATATATATATATATATATATATATATATATATATATATATATATATATATATATATATATATATATATAATAGTTATTATACCAGAATTTATATTAAAGTTTGCATCAATACTATATTAATGTATAAATATTATATTATAATATAATATTTATACATTAATATAGTATAAAAAGTATATAATTAATATACATTATATCGCTGCAATTGTACTGCAATATTACGCATAAAGTGATATAATATAAAAGTATATAATTAATATACATTAATATAGTATAAAAAGAAAATATATATACAAAATTATTGCGTATCAGATTGATAAAAATACGTTAATATTAACGTATTTTTATCAATCTGATACGCAATAATTTTGTATATATATTTTCTTTTTATCACGATAATAAATGTATACTTTATATGGCATACCTGGAGAAGAAAAAATAAATAAATAAATAAAAAAAATAAAGTATAAATATATATATATATATAACTTTAAAATCAGGTAAATTGTAAAAAAAGTAAATTGTAATTTATAAATAAGATTTACTGATAAACTGTTGTAATTAAATCACTAATTGGTTAGCAACAACAACATCAAAAACATAAAAATAAACCCACTTTATAATGCTGTAAGTAAAAACATGTAATAAAATCTCAGGTATATAAAAAATAAAATTCGTGTGTGAAAAGGTGTGAAAAAATCCTTAGATTTACTTTACTTGTTTCAGAAAAACGGCAAATTTACCTTACATTTAGAATCAAATAACTTTATCAATTTTAAAGCAAAACGTCGTCCCCAAACAAATGATTGTAGTACATCCTTTTCTAAATAAAATAACATTTATATATACATATATACCATTAATTTTTTATTCTTCGACACCTACATAAAATCATTTCTTGCGTTTTTTGGACGAAGTTTTTCAAAAACAAACGAAGCATTTTTTTTCGCGTTAAAATGTCACGTGAACTCCCTAGTTTAAGTGCTTTTTTGTAACAACATAACTTTATACAGAATAAACAATTTCGAATGGAGTTTGGTAGGATTGAGTATTATCATTATATATATCATTTAACAGTAGGACTTTTTATAAAAAATCATACTTTTAGTTTTTATGAAAATTTTAACAATACAACAACAATTTTGGTGAAAATATTTTCAAATTATAACTTTATTACATAAAATTTTAAGTTATTGGATGTTTAAGAACAAATGCAAGAGTTAAATGAAGCAACTACTATATGTGAAAACATTTTGAAAATTTCAAGTTAAAAAAATATTGCCATGTCAAGAAATCACGTTTTGAAATTAGCCGAAGAAGACAAAACTTGAAACGCTTTTAAAACCAATTAAACAAAAAAGAAAGTAAAAAACACGTTTTTTAAATAAATTTAAAAACGAGGATTATACTTTCCAAGTATAGCTTTTAAATAGAGCAATATAGAAAAAAATAATGAAAAACAAAAACTCTTTAAGGTTTGAGAATAAATGGGCTAACAAAATAAATCACGGTAACTAAGGACGTTGCGATGAAACTTCAGAATAACCTCTATGTGTTTATAGGTTTAGAAAAACACAAATATATTACTATGCCACATTTTTAATTTTTTAAGCACAAGTATATATACTAAAAAAAGTAATTAAAAGAAAATGTTTTTTCAATATTTTAAAAAATTTTATGAGTTTTTATAGCCTTACCACCTTTAAATATAAAACCAAAATACTTATGTGTATTTGTTGAACTAGTTCATTAAAGTTTATTTTATGTTTTAAAGGTTCTCGATGAAAAGACTATTTTAGTCTTCTGTGAGTTTTCTTACAACAAAGTAAATATTTTTTAAGAATAATGTTATATATATATATTCAACAACGTCCACAAGCAAGTCCCTAGTAGCCCTGTGGTACGACGGACTTGCATATATTTTTTAAATGCATGGGTTAATAGCCAGCACTTTATATTATAAACAACGAATAGTTACCTTATTTTGTACACTGTACAACGCGCATGCGCTAAACAGAATTTTGAATTTCTTTTGTCTTGTAAAAATTTTAATGGTACAAAAATTGTTTAATTGTACGTTTTGTACTTATATGTAAAAATATGTTATTTTGTTTTATTGAAATATATACGGATACTTTTGTTGTTAAAAAAAAAAAAAAAAAAAAAAAAAAAAAAAAAAAAAAAATTTATTAAGGATAATTTTCCGTTAACGGCCGTTAACTCATTTTAATGGACGTTAAACTCCGTTAACGGCCGTTAATTAAAAAAGTCAACTTACTGAAATTTATTTAAATTATACATTTTAAACTTAATTTATAAGTTTAACAAATATGCAAAAATGTTTAAATTTTTCATTAAAGCTGTAAAATAATATTTTTATAAGTTTATATTAATACATTTATAAAATAATATTTTTATATTATTATAATTATATTTTTATAAATAATATTCGTGATAAGATCATTACGATCTTCTTAAAGTCCGGCCTGTACTATTTAATTATAAATTTCACTATATATTTTGACTCACGAGACTTGTAAATATTACAACTTTTAATTTACGAAACTTGTAAATGTTAAATGTACCGCAAATATATGAATAAAAAAAAAATAATAAAATAAAAAAAAAAAAGTATTTTAAAATTTTCGCTTATATAAAATTTTTGCTAAAAATTTTATATAAGTCAATTCATTTTATAAAACCTTTAATTCGATAATCAAACAGTATATTTCGAAATTTTTTTTCGCTCCTTGTCTTTCATTCAACTAGACGTCGATTAAATGAAACTTTTTTTTAAACATCTTAAACAAATTTTTTTATATAAAACAAATGAAATTAATGGAAATTAACGGCATCAACGGAAATTAACAAAGAAATATTGATACTTAAAAAATTTTAACGGAAATTTTCCGTTATTACCGTCCGTTAAAATTTTTAACGTAATAGACGTTAACAGTAACGGATGGAAACGGACGGATTTACCGGACGGAAAAATCAAACGCGTATGCTTAGTTTTTCCTTGCTTCCAAATAATATGTATGTTAAAGATAAAAAATTTAAATCAAATTATTAGATTATTATATTTCTTAGAAAGAACTCTAGTACAATATTTTTAAGGTGAAAAAATTATGAAAGTCGAACGATTCTACAAAGAGTTATAAGGTTTTAAGTAGCAAGTTTTATTTGTTTTTTTAATTTTATTTAAAATGTTATTTATAAGTTACTAGTAATAACTAAATAACAAATACTTAATTATAGACGATAGTTCAATGAGTTACAGAGCTAGATGTGTTTCAAAACATTAAACTTTTATTTCAAAACATTTAGTTCTAGAGAGAATAAAGATTTTGGAAAAAGCTACTTCATCTTTGGCTTTGCTATTAAGAGACAAAAAAAAAAGTGTTTCCTCTCTCTATTTTAAATAGAATTTTGAAAACCAATAAAAAAAAAACTTTTTTAACCAAGTTTGTAAACGATGTAAAATAAATAAAAAAACCTCTATGAAAATATGTGTCAGTAACAAAATGTGGATTTATCATTAATCAAAAATGGCCTTTGCTTGGTACGAGCCTAGGTGGAATCGTATTAGTAAATGAAAAAATAATAGGCAAATAAGCCTATCAATTTTTTTGCATGTTAATGAATTTGAGTAAAATCAATATTTACCTTATAAAAAGCACATAGATTTTTTTTTTTTTTTTTTTTTTTTTTTTTTTTGCGTTGTGAACATCGTGGTAAACATACGCGTTTTTCTTACAGTAAAATAATTTAAAAAAAATTTTTATCTTGTCTAATAAAATTTGGAATGTCTAAATCAGAAGAATTAGTCTCAATTTCTATGATGAGAGAACTTCTTAATATTCAAACAGAAACAATTTTATCTTTTTTCCATGAATCGCTATTTAGCATAAACGAAAAGTTTGAAAACTTTCAATCTAGTTTTCAAGAAGTTCGGAACTTGATGAAATGAAATCTGGCTTAAATTTTGTTGGAGATGTTTTCAATGATAAAGCTAGAGCAGTCGAGGAAAAAATAAATAAAGTTCATGACGATTTATCAAATGTAAGAAAAATGCAGGGTAAAATATCTTCGGACAATATTGAATTAAAATTAAAAAGCGTCGATATTGAAGACCGTAACAAAGAAATAATTTAAGAATTGACGAGATCGTTGAAAATAGTGAAGAAAAAGATTGGGAAATCACAAAAAAAAGGGTAAAACAACTATTTAAAGATAACCTTGGTATTGAAAAAGACATTGTAATTGAACGGGCTCATCGAGTGGGAGCAACTAATGATAAACGAGAGCGAACAATCGTCTTAAAACTCCGTGATTACGAGGATAAAAAAACAATTATGGAGAGAGCAGTTAAATTAAAAGGAACCAATATTTTTTTAAACGAAGATTTTAGTTTTACAACTCGAAAAATTCGAAAAGAACTTTTTGATCAGGCGAAGATTCATTGTCAAAATGGCTATTTTGCGAAAGTTGTTTACAACAAACATATTGTTCACGAATTTCGAGAAAATACCCGCAACACAGATGTTAATCCTACATGCGTTAACGAGTAAGCATTTTGACTATTTTTTTTTTTATTATATTGAATATATTTAAATTAGTTAATTTGAAAAAAAAAACTAAAAAATGGTGTCGCTTTTTTCAGAGAAATTAGATTTTCATAATTTAAATTTAGATCTTTTTGAGGACAACTTTATGAATAATCTATCTGAAGAAAAAACAATATTTTTCAAGAAACTCAAATCAACTTAATTAACACACCGTATATTGATTCCTTTGATTTTAAAGTAAAAATAGATGATTGTTCATTTTCTGTATTACACATAAACATTAGAAGCATGCAGCAAAATTTTGATAAACTTAAAGAATTTTTAAATATTTTAAATTACACGTTCGACGTCATATCTCTTTCAGAGACTTAGCATGAAACAGAAAGTACTCTTGAATTAAATTCTAATTATTTTTTACCATTTTACATACTAATTAGTCAACCGCGAGGTGGTGGGAAAAAAGGAGGAGGATTAGGAATTTTTGTCTTGGAAAAGTATGCTTTCAAGATAAAAAACATACTATGCTTTTCTAATAATAATTATGAAAGTTTTTTCATTGAAATTATTAATAAAAAATACTGAAACGTTTTAGTTGGATGTGTTTATCGTCCACCGAGTGGAAAAATAAAAACTTTCGAAACTTTTATCAAAAATACGATTATAAAAATAAATAAAGTAAATAAAACATTATATTTTACTGGTGACATAAATCTTGATGCTCTTTCTAACACAAAATTTCTAAAAATAAAATCTTTTTTTGATACGCTTTTTAAATTGAATGTTTTGTCAACTATTAATAAACCAACGCGAGTAACAAAAACCTCGGCAACAGCAATAGACGATATTTTTATTAATAACTATTTAGAAACGACATTTGAAACCGGTATATTTATGACAGATATTAGCGGTATTCATAAAAACAAAAAATCTAAAAGCTATGACTGATTGTCATTCAAAAATCATACATTTGAAAAAACGAAATTTAAAAATGAGTAACTAAAACAAGAAACATGGAACAACTTATATAAATGTCAAGATACGAATGGAGCTTATAATGCTTTTTTAAGTACATTTTTGGAGTACTTTAATGAAACCTGTCCTCAAGAGAATATAAGAATTAAGTCAAAAGCAATTGCTAATCCGTGGATGGATAAGTCGTTATTAAAGTGCTCAAAAAAAAAGACAAAATTTTAAAATAAATTTCTGAAAAATAAAAACAATAATAATGAAATATTTTTACCAAGATCTCATTAAAAATGCAAAAAAAAAAAAAAAATTACAGTAATCAAATTAACAAATGCAAATTTGATTGCAAAAAAACATGGTCCATCATCAATGTCATAATGGGAAGAGAAAAACTAAATTCATTTTCTCTACCTAAACGAATTGTTATTGAAAACAACGATATATTTAGTCAAAAACAAATTTTGGAAGAATTCAATAAATATTTTACAAGTATTGGTCCAAATCTTGTAAAAAAAATAGTACCAACATCTGTATCATTTAAAACCTTCCTTAAACCAACGAATAATGTTATCATGCTTGATTATGAATTAACCTATGAGGAATTTGAGGGAGCTTTTTCCTCGTTAAAAAAAAAAAGGCTCCGGGATTTGATGAGATATCTAGTAATATAGTTATTGCAAACAAACACAGTCTTAAAAAACCTCTAATACATATACTAAAGCTTTCGTTAAATTCTGGGATATTTCCGGATGTACTTAAATTAGCAAAAGTAACTCCATTGTACAAATGTAATGATCATTCTGACATTACAAACTACAGGCCTATATCAGTACTTTCTGTATTTTCAAAGCTATTCTAACATGTAGTTTATAATAGAATCTATGATTACTTCATTAAAAACAATTTTTTTTACCCAAATCAGTTTGGTTTTCAAAAAAATCTCTCTACTGAGCATGCAATCATTGAAATAGTAAATCAAATAACCAATGGTTTTGAAAATAATAAATTTACTTTAGGAGTATTTCTTGATTTATCAAAAGTATTTGATACAGTGGACTACTGTATTCTCTTAAATAAATTAAGACATTACGGAATAGATAATAAAACTTATTATTGGATTAAAAGCTATCTTACAAACAGAAAACAATATGTAAATAATGCCCAATCTGGAGTGTTAAATGTCGTGGAGTTCCGCAAATTTGTGGAGTTCCGCAAGGATCGATTCTTGGTCCACTTCTTTTTTTAATATATATAAATGACTTCTGTAATGCATCCTTAAAACTTAATTCAGTCATGTTTGCAGATGACACGAATTTATTTCTTACCAACAACGATATCAAGAAATTATATGCGGACATGAATATTGAACTAAATAAAGTAAATAACTGGTTTAAGGCTAACAAACTCTCACTTAATACCGAGAAAACAAACTATATACTTTTTCATAAAAAAACACAAGAAGAAAATCTTCCTCTCAAGTTGCTGAACCTATTTATAAATGATAAATTAATTAAAAAGCAATCCAATATAAGATTCTTGGGAATCGTTGTTGATGAAAAATTATCCTGGCTTCCTCATATACTATATATCCAGTCAAAAATTACCAAAATCATAGGTTTAATGTATCGAGTTCGCTCGTACATTAATACAAATAGTCTTAAATTAATCTATTTTGGGCTAATTCACAGCCTCATAAGCTATGCAAACATTTCATAGGCAAGTACTCAAACAACAAAGCTTTATAGTTATAGAAACTTTATAGTTTTCAGAAACATGCCTGTAGATACATTTACTTTAAAAATAGGCGGGAACACGCTAATCCCTTGATGAATGTATTTGAAATAAATATCTACCAGCATTTAATTTTCATGTATCGTTACAATTACAATATCTCTCCTATATGCTTTTATAATAAGTTTGAGTTAAATAAAAATGATAACTAAAATCTTAGAGCGAATATGTTGAACACATATAAACTGCCAAGGATAATAAATAAATATTCAGAATACAGCATTTTATATAGAGGTCCAAAAGTATGGAATATTTTTCAGAAAGGGTTCAAAGGTACGGTGAGTTCGTTAAGTTCATTCAAGTTTTGAACAAAAAAAGAAATCTTTAAAACCGGTGAAACATTTTTTGTTAATGCTTCAAATAAATTCTCTTAAATAAGTTTTTGTTTGTTTCTACTTTTGTTTGTTGCTTGACAATTTTTATTAGCGGATTACGCATTTTGTTATGATATTTTATTGACATTTTTATTTTTTATGTCATATTACGATATTTTAATTAAATCTTGTTAAAAGGGTTCTATGAAAAGATTGCGATGACGTTCTGTCATCCTCATCTTCTTTCAGTCCCTATCTGTTTTACATATTTTTTTAAAATTTTATATTATGTAGTAGAATCTGTAAAATTCTTATGTTAGGTTAACAGAGAAAAAAAGAAAAAGAAAAAAATTTTTATATATATAAAAGGATATTTTTATATATTTTTTATTTCTATGGTGTCAGTAATAGATGAAACAACAGATAATAGATATTTCTTATTAAATATAAAAAATATCATATTTTCGTTTTCATTTTCGTCTATTTTCCTTTCATATCCAATTGAACTATATACTGTGGTTCATGGCTATTTTAGATTTTTATTTATATATTAACTAGTTTTGGCAGTAAAGATGGTCTTTTTTCCTCATGTAAAATGGACTGAACAAACCCGATGAGTAGTAAAAGGAACACAGTTTTCCTTACTAATTAAAGATAATCATTTCTCTTGAATTATTTTCCTTTGGCATAAGGTAAAATGGTACATTTTTTTGAACGAACTGTATCGCAGAAAATTACTTTGATAACCACGATACTTTGTGCTGTTTGTCTCAAAAGTAATACTTTATTGAATGAAATGAGTTACTAGCTTATAACAGCTTATTTTATCATTTAAATTCATTTTGAAAGCTCTTTTTGAATTAAAATACTTGACTGCTTTTGAAATACTTTGTTTATTTTTATGGTTTTATTTGTTTATTTTTATGATAAATACGAAGATCAAAATGCATTACGGTTTTTTTCTATAGAGGGAACGGTCCATTGCAAGCTTAACCTTAATCTTTAAATATAATTCGCGAGATACTAAGTATTAGAAAGCCTAATACTACCAGTAACAATATTAGAAACTTAATATACTAGTATATCTAATACTCTAACAGAAAATTAAATTCATAATTATCTCTTATTTACAAGATTATTTACAAAATAAATAACACCGAAAAAACTTGACGAAACAAACGCATTTAAATAAGACAGAAAATATTTTCAACCACATAAAAATAAAAGCTAAAATTATGTAGAAAAAATATTTATCTTTTTAAAGATAACAAAGAACAACAACGAGATCGATAGTCAACTAATAACTGAAGGTTAAAGTTATGCAGGAAAAATCAAAAAGAAAATGCAAAGAAAATCAAAAAGAATATTTTAATCCTCGAGATATTATTATATGCAAATCGAAGTATTATTTTATCTCTGACACCCAGCTCAACCCCTTAACACATTAGGCGGCTAAAAAAAATTTTTTTAACAAAAAATAATTTAGTAAAAAATATTTTTTTAAAATCACTTCAAAACAAAAATTAATGGGAGCATCTTGTATAGATCAAAATACAAAGAACAGAAATATTTTAAGACATCGCCAATGTAATATTATAATCTATTTATTTTAAAGTTTGGGTATGAATGTTTAGTAATTTAAAAAATCTAACTATTCTATAATTAATTGCTAAACTATGTTTGCTATGATAGGTTGACGATCATCATCAAAACAGACTTCTCCTGATGAACTATCCTCAAAACAATTTTCATCTTTATTTTTATCAGTAAGCGGGGTCTTAGCCTCGTCGTAGGCTGCGACCTCAATAGTTTTTTGCTTAGAACTCCAACTTTGTTTTGTTTCTTTTATTTGATTACCTATGACTAATTGTAAGTTGTTGTCATAACCATCTTTTCCGTATACAATATCACTTTCAGTTTCATATACCATGCTATAAAAAAAAATTAAAAGTTTAAAGAGAGATATTTACGTGTAGCCCTCACCCTTTCTTACAGCCTTACAACATGTAACAAAATAAAATATACTCGATGAGTGATGTAAAACAATAGTTTATTAATTAAATTAACAACTAATGAATTAGACCCACAGCTTTACTTATTTATTTACTTACTAATTAAACACAACTTAGCTATTTAGGATTTAAAATATTACCTTAAATCAAACCGACTTCTTTTTTTCCGAAGAAGATAGATAAAGACAACAAAAAATACAAGCAGCAAAAATATAGAACCAAGAGCAGCCCCAATAATAAATGATTTATTATTGCCAGAAGTAGCAGTAGTGACTTCGTTATTAATCTCTGAAACATTAGAATAATCTGATTTGCACGATGTTTCATCATCATGTTCAGGACAATGTGTTACTCCATCACACACAAATAGTTTTTCTATGCACTTACTTGAAGAATGACACTGATAACCGTTACAAACAGATATCGGGTCTGATTTATTTTGAAAAATGTCTTTATCTACTTGAGTTTTTACAACACTTACACAACTTTTCATGTTAATATCAATATTCATACCATCAGGACAGGCACAAATACCATTAGTTAAGTTCTGTACCAAGCATAGATGAGAACAATTACCATTATTGATATTACAGGGATGAGGCGCTGAAAAAAGTTTAAACATTTAAAATAGATAGTTGTTATTTTCACAAAAATTAGTTATAAAACAATTACTTACAATAAAATTGAGCTGAAGAATGATAAACAACAACATCCATAGGAGATAAAAATGATGCATTATATTCTGATTTTTCAGTACCATCGAATTTGTTTGCACGATAAATTTTTTTTCCAACTTTACTTGTCCAGTAAACTTCATCCTCAAACACTGCAATACTTAAAGGGGATTCTATATTTTTAAGAATGCGGTTAAAAGCAGACCCATCAAGACTCACAGAGCAAATGTGATGCAAATGCATATCAGACCAATAAACCTTATTGGATTCTATATCAACAGTAATACCCATCGGCATTCCAAGATCACTCGCTAAAGTTGTTTGAGATGTCCCAAGAAGATTTGAACGCACTACTTTACCATTTGTAGCAACATCAGTCCAAAACAGATAACTAAAATTAAACAATTTTAAATATAACAATTTTAAATATAAAATGTAAATAATATGCTAAATTTATATAATACTTTATAAATTCACCCTTCAAATGGATGAATTGCCAAACCAGAAAATTCTTCAAAACCATTTCCTTCCACAATTGTTTTAGGAAAGCTCCCATCCAAGTTTGAAACACTAATGTTATTGAAAGCTGAAAAAATAATTAAATTTATAATTATGCAATTTATACCTAAAAAGGTCTTAAAAATAATTTATGTATAGATTCTATATTGTAACTCAAAATATAAACTAAATTAAAGTTTAAAAAAAAAAATGGTTTTAATAACTTTTTTTTAATTTTAATAAAAATTGAGCAACCAATAATAAATGCATAGAATCACATAAGATATTAATTTTATTTACTAAAATTTAAATTTTATTTTTACTAAAATTATAATAAACTACATATTTTAAAATTATATATTTTACTAGAATTTTGAGAAAAACAAGGAATAACTTCATAAATTTAATTTTACCCAGAAAAATTCAATATAATGAAATAATTACATATCAACACCTGTATCAATCCAATACAATTTACGACCAATCCAATCAACAGCCAAACTTCTTGGCTTTTTAAGACCACTAATAATAACTTTAGGATTAAAATTTGACCTTGAAGCACAAGATATAGTCCCTTTCACAATATCCGACCAATAAATCATTTCAGTAAGAACATCAACTGCAACAGCATTTGCATTGTATGCATCAGCAAATTTTCGATAATGTTGGCTATTGCTTTGAAGGATTCTTACATCTAGCTCATTAGCAAATATAAGGTCCACAACAGAACCTAAATAATTTTTTTTTCAATAATTATATTAATCAATACAATTTTCAAATACTTATAATAAGAAATACAATCAACACATATATATTTTTAAAAAAATTACTTGCCATTAGCTCGACATTTTTTGTTAACTAGGTTAAAGCCGTTATGACAACTACATTTGTAAGTTCCATTCAAGTTAGTACATATTTGACTACATTTTGAAACATTCCAGCCTTCTTTACATTCATCAATATCAATACAACTTTTTTTATCAGAATCAAGTTGAAAACCTTGAGGACACAGACATTCATAGCCAAGTTTGAGTTCTTTACATTTATAAGAACACCCACCATTTTCATTATCACATTCTTTTACATCTTTAATAACAATATAAATATCAGCTTCAATAACAATAACCATAATAATATTAATACAAGTAACAATACTTAAATTTAACAACAACAATATCAAAACTTAATAAAATTATTCATGCATTTCTTAAAATTTGTTTTATCACACAAAAGAATGATTTTGAATGCTTATAGTATAAAAAAATTACCACATAAATTATCTTCATCGTCACCATTAGCGCAATCATTAATACTATTACAGACTGAAGTCATTGGAATACACTTTGATTCATTCTTGCATTGGTATGAGTCATTATTACATGACACTGGTGCTGCAGTAGCTAGAAAATCATTTTTAATCACTTAATAATAAAGTGAACACGATTTTGTAATAATTTATTTTACTCATTATAACTTATAATATATAAGTGGTTTAATATTCAATTTATTATTAATACACCATAATATATAAGTGGTTTAATATTATTAACATAAGTAGTTTATTTTTGGTTAATAAGATACTAAGTAAGACTTTTTTTTACTTCTAAATAACATTGACTTTTACAGCTAATATTTAATAGTATTTTATTACCCAATCTAATTGATTACATTTTTGTTAAGAAATTTTCAAGTTTCTTTCATCAGTTATTCAAAAACTAGTAAAAACTTAGTAAATCACAACATAAAATATTTTATTAAATTATATGCCATTTATTGATTTGAAAAACCCCAGAAAAGACTCATAAAAAAGCTTAAACAAATAGATTAAAACATATAAGTTTAGGTTAAAATAGATAACTAAAAGATGGTAAGAATCAAGGAAAATGTAATACACCAGAGAATAAAATAACTAAAATTCCTTTAGCCTTGACCCATTAAAGTATTAATTCTTTCAAAATATAAAATAAAAACAATATAAAAACTACTTACGACTACATAATTCATCAGCCTCATCTGAATTATCACCACAATCATCAATACCATCACAAACTTGTTTTTTTTTCTCGCATTTACCATTAGCACATTTAAATTCATCTTTATTACAGGAAATACTTTCACAGGTTGAGCTTAATTCATCATAGCCATCAGGACAGTCATTTTCGTTGTCACATAAAAAAGCTCTTGATAAGCATTCTTTGTTGGTAGGGCAAAACAGTACACATGAATCATTTTGCATATTTGTTTCACTAGTTGTTAAGTTTCCTGTACTCATAACCAATGATCCCACTTTAGGTTGAGCTAAAATAAAATATATAAAATTTTTGTCACATGTTCTATATTTAATTATATTTTAACATCCATTTTTTTGTTGTATCTTTTTACATAATGTAATTGCCTATTGGAAAATTTACGTTTTATAGCATCTCTCCGCTTTCTTTGCTTAAACTTCAATTTATCATGACATTGAGCTTTCCATTCTCCAGCAAATACATTAGAAACACACTGACCATTATCACAACGGAATTGATCTTTTTCACACTTATCTAATAAGACAAATTATTATAAAGAAAGGGTCTTACATTTTTCAACATGACAATTTAACTCATCTGAACTGTCAATACAATCACTTTCGCCATCACATTGCAAATATTTGTGAATGCAATGACCAGTGCTACAACGAAACTGATCTGTCTCGCATCTATGATCGCCTTTCAAAGATAATTTTTCAAAATAATGATTAAAACTATAACAACTAATAACTTGCAAAAAATAAGTTTCTAAAACTTCTTTAAAAGAATCTAAACTTCTTTAAAAAAATTTCAACACAGGATTCTCAAAAAACAACAACAATAAGCAAACCTACTATTTAAACAATCCATTTCATCAGAACCATCTGAACAATCATCAACTGTGTCACATCGATAAGCTTTTTTAATACATTTTCCGTTTGATAAACATTTAAACTCATCATTAGCACACTTTTCTGTAGCTTAAAAAAAAAAAATATTATAAACATCCATTTTGCTAGATTTCGTAAAGTATTCAATGTGTAAAAAAAAACATAACGAAAAAAATTATAAAACTTACATTTAGGACAATTTAACTCATCTGAATTATCTGGGCAATTTTTAACACCATTACATTTTAATGAATTGTCAAGACAATGGTTGCTACCTTTACATGAAAACGACCCATTAGGACAAGTTGTATTATGAAGATTGCATTTAACTTCATCGCTCTTATCATCACAATCATATCTGAAGTCACATCGCAAGCTGTTTGAAATACATCGCATTTTATTTAAGCACTGAAACTCATCAACACTGCACTTTACAGACTCACAATTAGCTTCATCAGAATGGTCTTCACATTCAAATGTTCCATCACAGCGATAATACCTAGAGATGCAAACTGGATTTGTTTCACAGCGAAAGTCATCTGAGTTGCGACACTTAATAGAGACACATTTAGCACCCCCAGTTGGTGATTCATCACTTGAATCTCCACAATCATCATATCCATCACACATTTTTGCAACAGAAACACAAAGATTATTTTTACAGCGAAACTGAGTTGAACCATTTTCTATAGGACAAACTTTGTTGTTCTCTAAAAATTTAATAAACACAATAGATATATAAAATAATAAAAATATTAAACTTTGGATATAAATTTAAATTTAATATATTTTTTTGTTAAAGTATTATTGAATATTAAACTTTTAGTTTAAATGTAATTCATATATATATATATATATATATATATATATATATATATATATATATATATATATATATATATATATATATATATATATATATATATATATATATATATTATTTTAATGAAAATAAAAGATTGAGGATAATTTATTATCCTACAGTATTTATAGATTTTCTTGTAAAATTTAAATTATACCAAAAAAAGAAAAAATAGTTCAAAAAACTTTAGCCAATAGACAAAAAAAGATAATTAGAAAAATCTTTTGGGATTTAAATTAAAATAAAATTCCACGCCTGAATTATTTCTTTTCAGTTGGCTTTTTTTTTTTAAATAAAAGAAACTGGCCGTCTTTTGAGAAACACACCCTAAACGCAAATAATAACTGAAAAACAATTGAAGTATTCAGTTCATTTTTTTATTTATTTTCAATTGTTCTTCTTAAAACAAAAGAATAAAAAGTTGGCCAGTTATTCTATTGAATTTTTGTTAATTTGATTAAACAGCGGCAAGTTTCGAATGACTCATTGAATCGTACGAGCTTTTTTAGTAGTAAATTTTTTTCAATGAAATACGCGTCACAAATATAAATAAGAAAACGAAGAAATTTTTATTCTTGACTTGGATTTAAACAATTATAAGTCTTACTTTCCGCAACACACCTTTCTTCATCAGAATTATCACCACAGTCATCAACATTATCACACATCGAAGTCAAGCTTAAACATGTTCCATTTTTACATTTGAATTCGTCATCGTGACATGCCGGCAGAGCTGTTATAAAAATAAAGCAGAATATATCATTTCAAACTTATTTCATAAAAAAAAAGTCTATCCGAAAATAATGTCAATAAATAGTAACACTAATAATGTCAAAAATAGTAACACTATCAAAAATAATGTCAATAAATAGTAACACTAGACGTACCGTTATCAACACAAAATACTAAACTTAACGTTAAGCAAACAAACTTAGAAATATGAGAACGATTTGAACTATAACTTTGATTTAAACACAAACAATATAATTTCTTATTGTACCTGCTACGGATTTCCACTGTAGCCCTATAATAAACAAAATATAGGATAACAGGGTTTTGCTGCCTTTCATTTTTAAATCAAAAAATTATGAGCAACTTGACCGAAGACAGACACAACCACAAAACTGCCCTCTTCTAAAGGAAATTGTTATTACGCTGCTTAGCGCTATGGAATATTTACGCGCATTTGATTGGTTAATTTTACATGGTCTGATAAAAAAAAAAAAAATTCAATGAAAATAAAACGGGGGCTTAAAAGATTTTAATTTTGTTTTTAAATACTACATTTTATTTATTTATTTAAAAAATATAGTATAAAGATTTTTATTTTTATTTATTTAAAATAGATAAACAACTTGGTTGTAATCAATTTTTTTATTATTACTCAAACTACTATTTTATGCAATAATTGTAAAACTTAGTTGTACTCGTTTTATATTTCATTCAGCAAAAGTTGTTTAAGTAATTTTACGTGTGTATGCTTTTTGATTTACGTAGCTCATTTCGAGTAATTATTACTTGTAATCTTTATTGTTTTATTTTTTATCCTTTCTTATAAAGAGTGTGTCAATTTAAAAACAAATTTTAAAGGCGTTAACTTTTAAAATTAGTAATTATTTTTTGCAAATATTGAAAATATATTAAGCTGATTAAAAATTTTGGAATTTTTTAAATTATTTATTAATTCTCACTTATGAAAAACTGATTTTTTATAATTTTAATTATTAAAAACAGAATATCCATTTTGTATTTAAAACAACTTTCCTTTAAGTAAAGATTGCGTTTTTCATAAATTAATAGGCAAAGGACGCTTTCTTATTTTTATTTTCATTTTTTTAAATTTTAATATTCTTGTTCTTTCAATTTTATAGACTTTTTTTTAGATTAATTTTCTCTCAATAAGGCTACAAGTAACTACCATATAAGTTGGGAGTTACCAGAAAACAAAAAATATATTATTAAAGAGCTTGAAAACGGTTGACAGAAGACTTGAAAAACTGTATGACCCAAAATTTAGAGGAAGGCAATAGGGGCTACAGCTCCGATTTCTCCACAAAAAAGGGGCCCCACACTGGAAACATCAAGAATAAAATCTTCAAGTTCAGACTTTTCCCTAGATATACTTTTTTTCGCGTTTTTTTTTTTTTTTACCTACAGTATTTCTTACAAACATGATTATATTAAATATTAACGGAAATCATCAATCTATATTTTTTCACTCTAATCAAGCAATCAGTAAAATATGAAAATATGAAAATGGCCTTGATAAACACGTGCCGTGTGACGCTTAGTGTGCCATACGTTGGCACACCAAGCGTCGCGTTAATACTAAAAAAGGAAATAGGTTAATAGGAAATAGGTTCCGAAAACCAATAAATATTATCAAATAATTGTGACACAGGACATATATTTATTTTTAAGGATAAAGAAAAAATCAAAATATTTAAAAACCAGATTTTTTTTTTTCTTCCTTTCCCGGTAAACTAGTTTACCTGTATAAAAATGTAAACCAGTAGTTTTCTTTATTGAACATTAAAGCATGTTTATTTATTATATTATTTTTGTTTTTTTTAATTATAAATAAAAAAAAAGTTTTAGAAGATTAATCTGAATCGGTTATCTATACAGTTCACACCCTTAAAAATGAATTGAAATATCTTACTATAGAGGTAGCCAGAATAATTTTTTTATAAAAAGTTGATTAGTTGCATAAATTTGTATCCAATAAAAAACTGGCTACCTCTGCAGTAACATGATTCAATCCATTATTATTTGCGGACTGAAATAAATAAGAAAAAACTATTACGCACTTTTTTTTGACTTTTTTTGGTTTCTTAATTTAACTTTATATACATATATATATATATATATATATATATATATATATATATATATATATATATATATATATATATATATATATATATATATATATATATATATATATATATATATATTGAGGTTAAAGAGTATTTATAAATACAAAGTAAATGGATAAAAGATTTACATAATCGATTATAAATAAGACTATAGTTGTCTTATCCCTATGCCCGTTATATATACCATAAGATACGTAGCTTATAAAAACCGTGTAAAAAAAAAACCGTATAAATTAAAATCAAAAGATAAAATCATTTTTTAGTATCGTTAAAATTTACTAAAAATATAATTAAATAGGGATTAACTAATAAACCAAAAACAAACAAACAAAAAAAATTAGACTGTTCCATACCTTATAATATTAATGTTACTGAATAAATAAATTATTTAAAAATGTATATATATATTTTTAGTTTTTATTAATTTTTATAATTTGTTTGCCTAGTTATTTAATCCAAATTAATTGAGAAAAAAATAAGAAGAAAGAAGGAAAAAAAGTAAAGAGTGAAACACATGCATTCACGCACACATGTATGAAAAAATAAATTAAAAAAGAAATTATGATAATAAAAAGAATTAAAATATAAATAAAAACTACAATTCCAACACATACATATACATGAATTTGAAGTATACATAACATACGATTTCTATTTTCCATTTTCAATTTTGATAGAAGAGAAGCTCAAGCTTAGCAGCTAAAGCAGGTTTAACAGGTTTAACAGGTTTAACAACATTTACAATTTCTTTTTAGACTTTTGTCTAAAAAAAAAAAGGACCTCAGAAGAATCAGGCAAATATTATACAAGGATTCCGTAGAAGTTTGAATATAAGATTCAAAGCCGACAACACGGGGGGCGAGGGGCACGTGCCCCCTCTTCACTTTTTTTCTAAAGGTCCTTTTTTTTTCAGAAAATTCCAGATATAGAAGACTTGTTTTAAGAATTGACAATTGTGCCATCCCCCCTCCCCACCACTTCGAAACCCGTGTCGTCGGCCCTGAGATAAATAATGGTAGAGAATGGAATCAAAAATAAAAAAATTGCAAGCATAATAAGGAGAGACAACTTTAGCAGATGTTCAATTTTTAATGGGTTATATATATGCTTCCATGAGAAGTAGGGAGTGAATGATAACCTAAAAAAACATACAGTTTAGTAGTCAGTAAGATTTTTACCATTCATCAATAAGTCAAAAGCAATAGACCACAAATACTCGCAAACGCTTGATTGAAATAGTAATGGGATGGTGATAGTGATCAGAAATGGTGATGATTTTTATGTTTAATAATTAGACTAAATTATATTTTGTTTGTTTTATTTGAATAATCATAACCAGGGGTTATATAAATATGTTGACATTAATTATGACGACAATGGAATTTACAGTTATTGTAAATGAATCATTTTCAAGATTTCAAGAAGTAACATCCCAAGATTCTACAGTTATTAAAAATATATTAATACAATCTTTGGAAAATTTGGAAATTTACAAATTTCAATCGATAAATTGATTGGGCGTGACAACGTGTATGAAAACACTTGTGTTATGTCAGAAATGGTGATTTTATGTCATGATGGTGTTCAAAATAAAATAAAACAGCTAAAAACAAAATTAAACTATATTCATTGTAATAATTAGAATAATTAGAATCTTGTGAGAACATTATAAAACAAATTCATTTTATATCAGTTTTTTCTTGCAAGAGTGCAAAAAATATATAAGTATAAACAGATGGAGTACATTGTTTTCTTTCACTGATGAAAGTGATATTACAATAGAAAATACAACAGTTTTGTTGTAATACAAATATTACAATAATGCCAACTGATTTTAAATCAAAACGAATACTATCGAAACGAATACTATCGAAACCAACACTATCGAAAACAACACTATTTTGTAAAATTTTTTTGAATAAACCTCTTAATAAAACTTTTTCAATAAACAGATTTTTATTGACAACATTTATTTAAAAAATTTTCCATTTGCTTATTTCTCAAATTAGTAAAAAGATTTAAATCTACGATAGAGTTCAGCCACTTTTTTAGCTTTTTGGAACCAAATATGTTAATAGTATTAAAAAATTCTAAAATAATTGATTTGAATATGAACTATTTACACATAAACAGTAAAATGGTCGAAAAAGTTGAAAAATGTAAAAATGTATAAAAACTAAAAATTAATATAAAATGGGAATTATTTCAACATTACTACAGCCCTAATAACTAACTTAACTTTGTCGATTTCTATAGCATCCAATGAAAGAAGCTTTCTTATATTGAATTTATTAAAGATCATTTGCGAAATACTATGGCAACCAAAAGACTAAAATATTTAGCAATTTTATCTATAGAAAATTTAATAGCAAAATCTCTAAATTTAGATGCAGCTAAGAAAAATATGCTGATCTAAAATTGCGCAGAAAAATATAAATTTAAGACAGTGGCGGATTAATACTTCTTGGGGCCCGGGGCTATTTTTGTTTTTGAAGGCCATTTTATGGGCCAGAGCCTAAAAATGACTAAAAAAAAAAAAAAAGGTCCTCAAAACTGTTTGGGAGTCCCTAAATTTGCTGGGGCCCGGGACTGTACCCCCTAGCGCCCCTTGATCCAACACTGATTTAAGATAATAACTATATTATATTGTATTACACGTTTTCAACACATTTTTATTTTTTTATTTATTTATTTCAGGCGCCCCAAGACGCCCTAACGGTCTTATCACAGAGTGCCGCGGAAGAATATTTGAAAGAAAATTCACCCCTCGTTCCTTACCAATGTTATAAGACTTGCCCAGAGCTGGCGTTATAAGACTAGCCCAGACCACGAACTCTAGCTTCTAAGGCAAGCACGCTAAACATTTTACTACAGCTGCTCATTTTACTAAATATTATCTCGTTTAAATGTATACTAACTGTAAAACTATATAACTGTATACTGTACACTGCACATTTAACTGTATATTGTTTATAACAAAAATATTTTCGTGTAAAACCTTTATTTGTAATTTTCAATAAAATATTTTTTAAAAGTTAATACTTTTTTTTTTATTCATTTTTTAAAGCATTGTAATAAAGGTGTCATTTTATAAGTTTGAGTGTGGCCTCAAAACTGAAGTTACGCCTCTGCTAAAGTAAGGAAATCTACTTCAGATAAAAAACAAAAAACATTTGGCTGCAAATTTTCTTGTTTCATAATTAACCGCAATGGTGTTAAAATACAAATTAGATGCAATATTTTTAATGTTTAGTTGTTATGTGAAACTATTATTAACTTAAAAAAAAAATAAAATCTGCGTCTGAATAAATAAAACAAGAGCAACGGGAAACTTTGAACCCTTTGAAAAAACTAAACTCTCAAAGTTTTTAACAAAACATCGTGGTCCCTATTTATTTAACAAAATAATTTCTAGAAACGAATCGCTAATAAATTTAAACAACGAACAGTCCCTAAAATCAAAGTTAAAATCTACAATAATCAAGTTAAACAACTACAAGGAGTTTTTTTAAACTCCAATTTAAAATTTAAAAATCAAAAATAATATAAAACAACCCTAATAAAACAAAAAATGTAACTTTTCAAAGGAATCAATAAAAATAATACTAAAAGGAGATAGTAACATTAATAATTTTAAGGCATATATGTATCACATACATATTTGCCACGTATGCAACTGATTTTTATGTGTATTACACGTCTAGAAGGTACTCGATGACAAGACTGACCCCAGTCTTCTGCGAGCTTCCTATAACTACAAACAATTAATTATTTTCTTCAATCTTATACAAATCTTGTTTTTATCATACTTTTATATATATATATATTTTATTCTGATTGAAAGAATATAGAAGGTTTATTTCTTGGGTAATTTTTACGTTCACGTTGTTCTATTGTGTACTTTGTATTTATTTTTATCATGTCTCAAAGTTGAATGTAACAATATTTTAGATTTATCCCTTATTTATTTTGGACTTTATGTTTACGATATTTATATTTGTATATCTTTATTCGCCAATCGATGATTGGTCAATTGTAAATACTTTGTAGTTGTGAAATAAACATGTTAAAAAAAAAAAAAAAAAAAAAAATACAAAAAAGTATTTATATTTTATAATTACAATTATATAGAATTAATCTATGTTATTGGAATAATAAAAGAAATTGAAAAAGTTTTATAATTTCAAACTTTTGTTGATGCACAACTACTTAAACTATTAACTATTAAACTATTAAAAAATTTCTGCAAAATTACAAAGTATACATTTTTTTTACCGAGGGGTGACTTGGTGACCTTTAGTGCAATAGCGTAGCAACGGTCCCGTTGCTACGCTACAGCTTTATATTCCGTTTGTTGTATATGTGAGCGTTTATATATATATATATATATATATATATATATATATATATATATATATATAAACACCAAAGTAGAAAACTAAATCAGACTAAATAAGTTATACTATTGGCTTAACAGTTTTTTAGATTAAAGGATTTGTTTTATAAAGTATATTTCACAAATATATACAATTAAATAATGTGTTTGTGATATTTTGAGAGAGAAAGTCGGCGTGTAAAAAAATGTTATTCAAATTTTTTTCTATATTTACGTTTAACTACACTGACATGCTCATTTTTTAAATTAATCTCCAAATATTGACTTGGTTGTTCACAAATATTGATTTGGTTCTTTACAAATACTGACTTGGCTAATTATTCTTAAACTTTACAAATGTCTTTAGCAAAAAGAAGTGAACAAATTTAAAGTCATTTCCAGTACCCTAGGTGATAAAAATTTTGTTTTTGATTGCCTGCTCTCATAGATTCATGAAATATGTATTATATTCTATCTTTTAAATTTTTATTTAGGTACCCCAAGAAGTTCTTACGGTCTTATCACAGAGCATCGCGAAAGAGCATTTAACCTAACCGATGTCGCAAAACTTGCCCAGAGGTGGGGTTTGAACCACGGATCATTTGTTTCTGAGGCATATGCGCAACCACAACGCCACGGCTATCTGTCGCAATTAAACTCGAGTATGGAATTAATGACAACATGAATTTTAATTTTAATTAAAATTCATTGAATATCTATAAAATAAATTAAAAACATTTTTAAGTAAACCTGTCTGATAGCATTAAATATTTTAAACCCACCACATACATATTCCACGTTTAAATATAATTTTGGGATTTTCAAGGAATTTTTATTACTATATATATATATATATATATATATATATATATATATATATATATATATATATATATATATATATATATATATATATATATATATACATATATATATATATTTTATATATTTTTTTTTCTTTTTTAGGGTATTTACGTTTGCTGCAAGTGAGATGCATACAAATGTTGATTTGGCTTGAGCTGTCCGCTTCGATTTAGATTTCGGAGTTTTGTAAAATAAACGCTCTAATATAAAAAATTAACCTTCAACAATAATTCTGGCATGACTGCTATGTTTGAGAAAAGTATTGATTTTGTAATGACTACAAAGGTGATAATTTATTTTTGCATTAAATTAATTTTGCCAGCCATTTTGATTTTGACTGGTAGCAAAACCAAGTCTTAATCTTTTAGATATCTTTAATACTTTTTAATTTAAATATCTTAAGTAGCTTTATTTAACCATAAATAATTCAAACATAATTTAATTTGTAGGCATAAATGTCATTAATTTTTATATATTTTTGTAAATACTATTGACAACAAAATTTCCAAAAATTTGTAACATTAAACGTTAGCAAGGATAAAGTCAAGGATAGAAGCAAACAAGGATTATACGAAACATTTCTTAAAAAAATAACATTTGATAATGAATACAAGTATAAAAAATATAAAGGTACTTTTGAGCTAGTTATAAATTGTTCAAAGAAAATATATTATTCAAATTAATTACTAAAATTCAAAGGCGACAATCAGAAAACCTGAAATGTCATTAAAGATTTAATTGGTAAAAAAAAAGTTATCAACTACTTGTCTTCCAAAAACAATAAACTTCAATGGCGTTGATATACTTAATGAATAAAAAGTTGCAAAAACATTTCATCAAGTTTTTGTTAGTGTATGATTAAATTTAGCCTTAAAACTAAAACCTGGTAAATTTAGCGTAGAGTCATATTTAACAGCTAACAATATAATAATGACCAACAATAAACTGACTAAAAATGAGTTATTAATTGCTTTTCAAACGTTAAAACTAAACAAAGGATTAGAAGTTGATGAAATAAGCAGTAATGTTGTAATAACACCACTGTTGCATATTTTTAATCTTTCTTTAAAACAAGGAATATTTCCAGAATGTTTTAAAACTGCAAGAGTTATACCGGTTTTCAAATCGGGTGATTCTTCTAATGTCTCTAATTATAGACCTATTTTCATTCATCTTTGCTTTTCTAAAATTTTGGAACGAATAATGTATAATAGACTATTCTCTTTTCTAGAATCAAATAATATTTTATACAAGAAACACTTTGGGTTCAAAAAAGGTCGTTCAACTGATCATGCTATTCTTAAACTTGCTCATGATATTTTTCGAGCCTTTGATTAAAAAAGAGTATACATTAGGTATTTTTATAGACCTTAGCAAAGCCTTTGGCTCAGTTGACCACTATATTTTTTTAAAAAAAACTTATAAATTACGGAGTTAAAAATGTAAATATAGTTTGGTTTAAAAACTACTTGTCTAATAGAAAGCAGTATGTTTCTTATGATGGTGGTAAAACTGAAAAAAAGAGAATTACTTGTGGAGATCCTCAAGGATCCATTTTAGGACCGCTTTTGTTTTAATATACATTAACGATTCAAGCAAAGCTTTGAATATTTTAGACTCTATTTTGATTAGTGACAGTACCAGTTTATTTTATTTCCATAGTAATATAAAAACCCTATTTAAAACAGTAAACAAAGAACTGTTAAAAGTAACTGAATGGTTTAATACAAATAAATTGCCATTAAACTTAACCAAAACTAAGTATATTTTTTTTCATCGCCTTTATCAAATAGACAAAATTCCTTTAAAGCTCCCAAATGATAGCATAGGGAATCAATTTATAAAAAAAGAACACTCAATGAAGTTTCTAGGAAATCTTCTTGACAACAATGTCACATGGATAAACCACATAAAATTAATCAAAAATAAAATTTCTAAAAATATTGGCATACTTTATAAGGTAAAATCTTACCTAAATTAAATTTGCTTAAAATATATCTGCTTTACTTTTATCCATTGTTTTCTCAATTATGCTAACATTGCTTCATGCCGCACCAATAAAAAAAACAACTAAACAAACTATATTTTAAATAGCGTTTTAAAAATAAAATATTTTTAAAACGCTATTTAAAAAAATACAACACAAATATCTTACTAGACATGCAAACAATAATTATATTCAAGCTAAAACTCAATTTGCCACTAAGTCTTCTATCACAGCTAGAGCTTCTATCACACTAAGTCTTCTATCACAGCCCCTAACATTGGATTATAATAATTATAAATGACATCAAAACGCTTGCAAACATAAATATTTTTAAATCTAAAAAAAAATATTAAATTAATTAAAAAATAAAAGAAATAATTTTAATTAATCAAAACATGAAGGACTTCTTCTAGAGCTATATTTAATTGTTGGTCTTTAAAATATTGTAGAGTATATTTTCATTTTGTTTGCAAAGATTTAAAAATTTGCTTCTTTAAAAACTTATTTTTTATGTTTTATTTTTTATTATGAAAATCTAAATATTTTTCCTTTAAATTTTAAATTCTTTTCATTATATTTTCTAATTAGGAATTCTTAATCGCAATAATTAAAAACTGTGATAGTTTTGAATATTTTTTCGTTTGTTTATTTTTCATTTTTGCTTAGTATTCAATTATTATTGAATTTTAGAGTTTATTATCTTTATTTAAAAAAATATATATATATGTTTTATTGTTTTTATATTTGACAACATTTTTAATGACAAGATTTGATGGCTATATTATTTCAGGATTATTGGGGGCTTGGCGATAAGACTATTTTGTCTTCTTCTTGCCCCCGCCATGTGTATATATTTTACAAATACGAGAGTTGTAATTATTTTAAACGGCAAATTTATGATAATAATAATAATAATAATAATAATAATAATAATAATAATAATAATAATAATAATGATAATAATAATGAAGGATAAAATCTAATATGCCAACATCGTAGAAGAAGAAAAAAAATTTGTAGTTTGACTTCCAGTAGCTTGAAAGCCAGAAACATTTTCTCAATAACAACACGTGTTGGTAAAGTAAAGATTCAGTGAAAGATTCTATTTAACTTATTTCATTTTTCAAAACATTTTAAACCATAAATTGCTCAGCATGTTTTAAAAAGTATTTTGCTATTGTAACTTCCACTCAATAAGTAACTTCCACTCAATAAGTATTCTACCAGTTCTCTCAAAAGTGTGTGAAATCGTTATTTACGAGCAAATGCGGGTTTTCATAGAGCCAAGCCTAAAGAAATTGAAGTGTGGGTTTCGGAGAGGGTAGAGTACACAGCACACACATTTTAATTTAGTTAATAAGTGGCATGAATGCTTGGATAAAGGAGGTATAGTTGGCACTATGTTTATGGATTTATCAAAGGCATATGAATAAATTCCACATGATTTGCTTATAGCCAAGTTAGAAGGTAATGGATTTTCTTACGATAGTCTTAAACTCTTTTTATCTTACGTTTCAGCTCGCAAACAGAGGGTAAGATTAGGATCGTCATTTTCTGAATATTTAGATATGGAATCTGGTGTACCTCAATGCTCAATTTTGGGACCAATTTTCTATAAAATTTTTATCAACGATTTTTTCTTATTTATAAAAGACTCTCATATCTGCAACTATGCTGATGACAACACTCTCTCTGTTTGTGACAACAACCTAGAGAGTGCTATTGCTCGTCTTCAGAAACATCAAATGCAATTTCATGATTTACTTTGAATAAAATGGTTGCAAATCCGGACAAATTTCAATTTTTTTTAGCTGGCTTAAAAAATTGAAATGACAAATTTTGTAATGGTCGGAAATGTAAACCCCATGGTTTCTTCTAATGTTAAATCTAATGGTTTATCTTTTAATGTTAAATCTAATGTTAAACCATGGCTTCTTCTAATGTTAAATTTCTCGGGGTTACAGTTGATAAGGATTTAAATTTTGGTGATCATATTAAAAGTCTGTGTGGAAAAGCGAATAGTAATGCTTTGCTCTCTCACAAACAAGGAGCTTTTTATCAGTAAAGCAACCCAGTGGGCACACAACGTTATTTCGACGTTGATTTACAGTTGATTGTTAGTCGCGACGTCGTATAACCCAAAATCAACGTTGTATCAACGTGGAAAAATTTGTTTAAAACTATCAACGTTGATTTCACGGTAATTCAACGTCTATATTACGAGTTCGACCGTGCGTAATTGCAGTATGAGAACTAAAATACGCATGCGTGACTTAAAATTTTTTTTATTAGCATAACAAATAACAAGTAAAGACTTAGCAAGTTATTTATTAGCCCAATAAAAACAAGTAAAGTCACACATGCTAATAATTAGGCCATCTGTTGCCTTTTTATAAGGTTTTGAATTTGACAATTTAACAATAATACATGACTTAACTTGTGATGCAGTTAGTTAAGTAAATATTAAATGGATATTTCTTTATGACCGTATTATTTCATGAGTGTGGATTACAAATAGAGATTATAGATGAATTTTAAAGTGACGTCGCGCGTTTACATTTTTTCGGACGCGAAGGACACTGGCAGGATAGAAAGAAAACACGCAAAAGAAAATGTGGAGTGAATCTGATTACTTTTTAACATTAGAAGAAAACAATAAAGATGCATATAAAAAAAATTAACTTTGTCAAATGGAATGTTACTCCCTGACCCTTTCGTACTTGAAAATTGGAAAAACGACGTTTCGATGATGCCCGACATTACATGGGGTGACATGTACAATTACCTTATTAACTCCCCAAGTAACTTTACACACGATTCAATGAAAGCCTATAAATCATTGGAATCGTACAACTTTTACATTTGTGGGCATGTTCAAGATGTATACTATAATTTAATTGAAGAAACGAATGAATTTTGTTTCATTAAATCTGAGGTAATTTTGCATATTACAAAGTAAAGTTCATCGTTAAAGTGCAAAAAAAAAGTGTTTGAAAAGTTAAAACCATAAAATTTATTTTGAGTAAAATGTAAAATGATATACGTTTTTACTTATTTATTCAATTTTTAATTTATTAAAGGTGCTTCCAAGTCAAAGACAAGGAAAGAAGCAGAAATATTACGAAGTGTGGGTTGCAATAAATAAAGTTAATGGGTGGATTTTAACGGCAAATTGCAAATGCATGGCAGGGTAAGTACATTAATTAAATAATTTAATTCTAATTTTACTTTAAACAAGTATTTTAAGAAATTTAATTGATTATACATTTTTGAAACTATAGATTGGGCTCTGTGTGTAGTCACATCGGTGCTTTGTTGTTTAAGCTTGTTGGGTGTGCACAGCTCGGTTTAAATAAAATATCTTGCACAAGTACATTGTGCAGTTGGAAAAAATCACGCAAATCAGCAACCCCAACCCCACTAAAAAAAATAAACTTTTTCCGACCAAAGAAGCGTGAAACTCTTCCAAATATTAGTGACAATGAAAACTCACAAGATGAAAGACCTTACAGCTTTAAGGATCCTACACCAACTTCAGATAGTAAAAAAAAAAAGTTGCTAGTACTAAAAAAATTGTATAAGAATGCTGCTGTTCTTCAGTCTGTAGACATTAAAAATGAAAGCAAAGAACATTGTAGTGATACAGATACTGCGGAGGAGGATGACAGTTACAATGAATATAATTTGCCGGAACCACTTACTTCACTATATTTGCCTGCATCAATTAATTTAGATGATTCCACCTTAACAAAATGTTGCGCAGAATCATACGAGGAGTACAAAATCACTCAAAGTGTTAACATGTACAGCAATTTACTTAAAGTTACAAAAATTCAAAGCGCTAGTAGAATCTGGAAGTTGCACAGGGCAGGTAGAATAACAGCATCGTTATCAAAAACTGCGTACAACATAAAAGTTGATAAATACCCTAAGTCGTTTATAAACACAGTGATGCAATACAACGCAGAATTCATTACAAAACCTACGAGTTATGGTAAGAAAATGGAGACTGTAGCAATAAATTCTTACAAGCAATTTTTCGCGAAAACACATACAAATATAGTTGTTACAGAAACTGGATTGCATGTTCTTCACAAAAATCCATGTCTTGGTGCTTCACCTGATAGTATGGTGTGTTGTGATTGTCATGGTTCCGGTGTAGTGGAAATTAAGTGCCCATATAAGTATAGAAATGGGTTAGAAAATTGGAAAACAGATACGGATTTTCCTGTAAATTTTGACAATACGGTAAAGAAAACACACCAGTATTACTTTCATGGGCAGCAAGAAATGTATATTACTAATACTACTTACTGACATTTTTACATTTGGACCGAAGGAAAAAATGAAAATGATACAATGTTAATTAATGTTTCGATTGATAGGGTCTTTTGTGAAAAACTGGAAACAAAGTTGACAACAATATTTTTGAAATTTTTCCTACCTGAAAGAGTGTCTAGAAAAAATGATCCTAACAACCTTTTGAGCGATCAAACATACTGCATTTGCAAACGTCCAAGTTTTACACCAATGATTGGATGCGACGGAAAAAACTGCAAAAAGGATGGTTTCATTACAGTTGTATTGAAATAAAAAATGCCCCTAAAGGTAAACGGTTCTGCAAGGAATGCATATAAATAAACTAAAGGATATATTATATTTATTAAATATCTT
>NC_061169.1:24767236-24857236 GCF_022113875.1 Hydra vulgaris | reverse complement strand
GATCTTGCTTATTAGTAAGATTTTTTTTTCCAATCTTTTGCTTTACTATTTCCCAAATGTTTTCTATGGGGTTAAGATCATGCGAATTGTCTGGCCATAGCAATACATCAACTAAGCCATAACAGTTTTTATTGTGTGGCAAGTTGCACCATCTTGCATAAATATAAGATTTTTGACATTATTTTTAATATTTTTGAATTTTTTTGTCACTTTTTGACTTTTTTGGCTGGACATCAATTCCTCTTCTTTTAGCCTTCTACAAATGGTCCGGTCTGACACAACAATTACAGCTTCATGGATATGCTTAGTGGCTTTTTTTCTGTTTTCCAGGCAGATATTTCTGATTATACTTTCCGCTCTTGGTGTTTTCTTGCTTTTAGAAGGTGGTCTCCTTGGACCAAACTCTTCTTCTGTATCAATTCTTTTTCTTACTTGCATTACGGTTTGGTAAGAAACCTTAGCGTTTTGTGCAATTTTTCATTGAAAATAGTTTGTATTTTGTAAAAGACATGTTTATCAATTTTTAATGTAACCGTAATAATAATAACAATGTATAATGCAGGTTGTTGACTAATGGTTTATAATCGAAATTTAATATGGCTGGTGGTAAAAGTAAAGAGAAGTTTAAAGGAACAAACATTGTTTTTTTACTTGTAAATTTACTTGTAAGTTAAGTGTAAAATTATATATTTTTTAAAATTCACAGTTCGTTTTTTTAATGCTATTTTATTTTTAACTTTTTGATGTATTTGACGCAAGTTACTCAGGCAATATCTTTTTTTATAGAGAGGGTTTTGTCAATTAAAGTGACTTCTACAGTTACCGAAATAAGAAAAAGAATAATGACTTTATTAAAATACGCACTCGACAAATCAAATGGTGGTGGTCGGCGCGTAAAAGGCAATTCACCCGATGTATAACATTCATACTTTTTCCTAGTTGTTCTGGAACTATTGATAATAGTTATTATTGATAAAATGATAAATATATTACTGATAAATAAAACTTTTTTTTTTCAAACATTTTATTTTATTTGCATTGAATATAAAGTCCGTTGAAGCAATTTAGTTGTATCTGATTAATTTACGTGAAATATAATATTCTTCGCGCAAATTGTTGCTTTTTTATTGTGTTAATTTATTGCAATTAAAGTTGAGATAATTTTTTAGTTAATTGGATTTAACTTAAATAAAAAACAAAAATCAACGTTGAAACAACGTAATCATCGACGTTGTTTCAACGTCGTAGTTTTCGACGTCGGATTTCATTTCCAATTCAACCAAATTTCAACGTTGTTTCAACGTGACATATGGTCGGTTTACGACGTTGTTTCAACGTTATTTCAACGTTAATGTGCCTGCTGGGAAGCAACTCTTTTATTCAATGCTTTCATACTGTCAAATTTTTCATATTGTCCTTTGATTTGAATGTTTTGTTCGAAGTATAATAATAACCTAGTTAATCAAATTCATCAAAAAGGACTTCGCATTGTCTATAAAAGATTTGATCTCCCATTAGAAGAAATTCAAAAAGTAGAAAATAACCCAAGTATCCACCTTAGAAATTTAAAGTTTTTATTTACTGAAGTTTTTAAATCTATAAATGGTTTAAATCCAGAATTTATGTTGAATCTTTTTATCAAAAAATCCCTGACTTTAAGTCTTCGCTCTAGTAAAAAATTAGTACTCCCACACATAGTCTCTAAACATAAGTTCATAAAAAGTAACTTATATAGAGCAACCTCGCTATGAAACTCTTTAGACAATAAAACTATTTCAATAAATTGTCTAAAAATGTTCAAAAAAAGTACTCTAAAATGGTATGGAAAATCTTCTTTTTGTAAAATCTGTAAAAAATAATTTTTTTTATTTTTTTTACTTTTTTATTTTATTTTTTTATTTTTTATGTCAAAAAATAACCAATTATTTATTATATTTATTGACATTTATATTATTTACTATTTAAATTATTTTTAATTAAATGAATGAATATATACAGTTGCAGTTTAGTGTGTTGTTTACAGTTTAGTGTGTTGATATTAATTAGTTTATGGTGATTGTAAAACTATTGTAAACTAAAAATAAAGTTTTAAATAAATAAATAAACTTTAAGACTTTTTTTTAGCATAATTTACACTTGGTAATATGCATATTATTATGTAATTAATATGCATATTATTACGTAATCTGTATCGCGTGTATGTAATACATATTTACGTAAATAAAAATAAATTCAAAGTTTCATATTGAGCTTTAATTTGTTCTTCTATTTTCAAACTTTCTTTTTTTTTCTTATAAGTTCTTATTAAGTCTAATTTTATTTTTTATAATTTATAGTTTATAACTTTATTTTATTTTGTTTTATTTTTTTTTTATTAATTTTTTTTTAATAATTTTTTATAATTTTTTGATAATTAATTTTAATTAATTTAAATTTAAATCTTAATTTTAAATCTAAATTTTAATTAATAACAATTTTTCAATAATTAATTTTTTTAAATTTTTTTTATTGATTTATAATTTATAGTTTAAGTTTATAAAAAAATTTCTTATAAGGTTTTAACTATATCTAAAAAGTGTAACTTTACAGTTAAAAAAGAGTTAATTCTTGAGGACCATCTTTCAAAGGAACATCTTTTCGAACAGAATTGGGTTCTAAGAAGACGTCTTTTGAACCTTCTAAAGACCTTCTAAACTCTTTTGAACGTTCAAAAGATGTCTTTTTAGGACTAAACGCCTGCTGGATTAATGGGTTTCACTCATATTAAAAATTAAAAAATGCGTAAGATCTGTAAATCTCCGTGGGACCCCCTGAGCTCCAGTTGCCCCTCCCCCCGTTTTGCAGCGTTGTGCTCCCTCTAAATACGCCACTGGGGAGAAGTTAAAAAGATTTTAGTGACTAGGTTGCGGAGAAGTTAATTATAGTGACATTTTTATCGAGTATGCAATTAGCATACTTTGATCATCAGTGACGGATCCAGGAATTTTTTACTGGGGGCAGAGGATGTTGATTTTTTGTATTCTGTACCACATTTGCGTCTCCTAAAAAAAAAAGGTTTCAAGTGGCGGGGATGCGTACCCCCTTCCCCCCGAATCCGTCATTGCTGATCATTTAAAAATAATCAGTTAGAGTTTTAGCTCAGAACCCAAAGGTCCGAGATTCGACGCCAGCTCTTGCCCAATAAGGGACATTGTTAAGGAAGGAGGCGTGAACTTCTAGTTAAACCTCACGCGCGGAGTTCCGTGATAAGACCGTAAGAACTTCTAGGAGCATCTAAACAAACTGTAAAAAAAAAAAAAAAAAATAAGTGTTATATTTTAATAAAATCCATTTAATTTAAGTAATAAATTATACAAAAATTACGATTATTACATGTTCGTTTGTTTTTCTGTCAAGTTGATGATAATGACAATAATAATAATAAAAAGGATGCTGAAAAACTCACAAGGAATAGTCTGCCTCTTAGAGATTTACTATATATATATATATATATATATATATATATATATATATATATATATATATATATATATATATATATATATATATATATATATATATATATATATATATATATATATATATATATATATATATATATATAGTAAAGCACATAAGCACATATTTCCACTTAAAACTTTTTATCCAATGAATAATGGGTCAAAGTTTGTATAAACAAGGTTTTTGAAAAAATATTCCGTGGGTTGTCTAAACGATAAATAAAGTATAATGATTCATAAAAATAAAATGTAAAATAAAAGCATGAACACGTAACATAGAAGAATTAGAAGAAATGCAGAATGTTTTTCGTAAACAAAGTAAAACTTATTTTAACATTTGGAGAAAGACATATTTAGAAATTTGAAAATGGGCAGATCAAAGTTAGTTTTAAATACTTGTTTGATTTTTACGTTATCTTGAGAATTAAGATTTCTACAAATGATGAATTATTCTGATAGATGTGATATTTTGATACAATCATTTATACTATTTTAAGTATTTTTCTCGTCAAGTCAATGTAGAATTCAATTTAAGAAATGTTTAAATGATTTAAAATTGTCCATTTTAATAAGAAGAATTAACATTTAAATTTTAATAGTTTTATATTTTATTTAATAATTTAAATATCTAAATTATTAAACATAACAGCAGGTATGAACAATTTTGAAAATGCTATTGAGTTTTTTATTTTTATTTATATTTCTATATAAAACGAACGTACTTAGACTTATTTGAGCAGTGCTTCATCGTTTTTATTTCATATTTCTTCGTTTGACTTCTCTTTTTTTTTCCTCATACGTTTATTCGTTTTTATTTGTTTCATCATGCAGATAAAAATAAAAAATACAGATATATATATATATATATATATATATATATATATATATATATATATATATATATATATATATATATATATATATACATATATATATAAAAGAATTAAAATGTCAAAAAGTTTCGTCTTTTTAGTTGTTTTTTTGCCAGAAGACAAAAGTATTAAAACTTAATATTGTTGCCTACTGGCAAAAAAGTTACAAGAAAGTGAAAAAACTTTTTATAATGTTCCCTCTATTTTTATGGAATATAAAAAGTAAAAGTTGTCCTCAGTTCTAATACCAGTACTTTGTACCGTTGTCACGTAGTGGAATACGGGGCAAGATGACGAGCGTTTCGGAAAACGCCTATATCTTAGTCAATAACTGTCCTATAAATTAAAACTTGATTTAGAAGTGATAAAAAATCATTCCGTGTCAATCAATCGTCATCTCGCCTACAAACGAGGCAAGATGACGATTTGAGTTAACAAAGTTTAAGACTTTACTAAAAGAAAACTCTATGAAGCTATCAATGCCTCAAAACCCATCATTACAAATTCTTGTTTATAAAAAAAGTAATACAAATAAAGGCGTAATTTTTAAAACTAGTAAATTATATATTTATATCGGACTGTGGAAAAAAAAAAAACAACCTAGTAATTAGTTTGTAGCACACTCCAATGCAACAAAATAAAACTATTGCGAAACAAAATATTTTGTAATAAAATAATGACTAAACAATACAAGAATGACAAACAGTACAAGTAAACTTCCGTTTAACATAGATGATGGACGAGCCATCTTACCCCGTTCATCTTGCCCTAGGCTAACATAATCTTTAAAATGAATCAGAACTATATATAATCAAGTTATTATAGCCTAATACTTCTTGTTTCGCTTCCAGAATAAACAAACTAAATGGAAATTTCTCGCTTACCTTTAGCTGGTGATGTAGCGATGAAACAAATCAAACGATGATAAATATTTTTTTCTCAATGTCAGAAAAACCTTTTTAATACTTAAAGTTTGTCACAAAAGTAATATTTAAAAAGAAAGCATTAATAAATCTAGTAAATATAATATACTTTCCATTCAGCTAAAGTCAGCTGTTATACTTAGTTTTGTTTAAGAGATAATGGTAGGTCGTCATCTTGCGCCATTCGTCATCTTGCCCAATGTTCCTAATCCTCTAGATAAGCGACGTAAAATAATTTATTTGCTTTATTTCTTGTTGCCACAACTACTACTGAACAATGCACCCCTCAGCAAATAAAAAACGGATCAAGTGAAAGCTAGGATTTAGCAGAAGACAATCGTGGTTAATGGCAGATTTAGAGTCATGGTTGGTAAATCACAAAAATACCCTTAAATAATTTTTATGTTAGTATTTACACTTCATTAGACTATAGAATAAAGTATTTTAATGAAAAAAAAAAAGTTTTGTCTTTTTCTCTAATCAAATTATTCTAATTGCTAATTTTCCAAACAAGTTTAAAAAATTAGCAATTATCTCTAATTGCTAATTTTTTAAACTTGTTTGGAACTGAGAATTTTAATAATAATGAGCAGTTAATACGTCAACGGACTCGTGTTGGTTTTAGAAATTTTGAAATTGTCCAAAAATTACGCAACATACAAAAAAAATCAAAAGTTTTCACACAAAAAAATCAAAAGTTTTCCCTCGCAGAGCTTTAAGTTATACGAGAAATCAAAAGCACATTAAGTTAAATGAAAATCGCCGCGTAAAAGAACTTAAGATCTCTCAACTCTGTTTTTTAAATAAACTTAGCGTTGGTCGATCCCTTTAGAGTAAAACTAAAAAGTTTTTTTATTGGCTAGCCAATAAACATTACTATATACAATAAACACACTACTATTACCTGGCAACACGCTACTATTACCTAGCCGGCTAGGTAATAGTAGCGTGTTGCAGGGTAATAGTAATGTGTTGTTTGGTAATATTAGTGTATTGTATTTATCAGAATTTTGATTAATTTTTTAAAATTGTTTTTAGTGTTAATTAAACTATTATCTCACCTTTAAATTGACGTTTTTCCAAGTTTACAAGGCTATCTTCCGTTTTATGTAAATTTTCGAGGTCGTTATCATACTGTCTAATTTTTAAAAATGTTTCATTAGTATTTTAAAAAAATACAGTAAAAATTAGAACAGATGGCTGACTAAAGGGGTAATTAAGTTTATGCCTCGCAAGATCTTCTGCAATTAATTTTTAGGAATGCTTAAGAAAAACAGAATTAAGGGTAAATTAAAACATGTAAACTAGGTTCCAGTTTTATGAATAATCAAAGATATACTAATAAGAGGTCATTTTTTCTGCGGATATGGAAACCTTTTAATTGTATCAAAAAATAAAAAAGTAAACTTTTTTTTTTAGTTATTAAGTTGTTTTTAGAAGACCTATCCCTCTTATCACAGAGCACCTCGAAAAAACATTTGACCAGAAGGTCGAGGTCTCCTTCCTAACCCGTATCGCTTATTGGGCTGAAGCCAGTTTTAAAACACAAACCTTTTGATTCTAAGCTAGAACTCTAACCGCTAAGCCACGGCTTCTTTTAATTCAGAACCATTCACGAACCCATTTTGAAATTGTTAGTTTTAAAAATGCAGGGCTATATTTGGTAGAGTTTGTTTCTTTATAAGAAGCGGTATCTATTGTTTTAAAAAATAGATATCGAAGCTACTGAAACTGTAACCATAAACCTAGCTGGCCCACCACATTGTATTAACGTTGTTTTAAATTTCTAACGTTAATACAACGTTGTATGCTCGCTGGAAAATTTCAGAATGCTTGCCTCAATTTTTTCATGAATGTAATTCGTATTATCCAAAACCAGTAATTTATGTTTTTTCTTTTTTCTTTATACATTATAAAATTTGCTTTACAGTTTTTAACAATGAAATAAAAAAAATCTGAATAGAAGAGATATTTATAAAAAGATATACAAAAAAAAAATTTCGTAATAAAGAATGCGGAAACTTGAAGAAGACTGGTGTAGTGTGAGGTATTTACTCCCGCGTTTTGTTTACTCCCTAATAAAAATCTCATATTAATTTTTACTTCTATTATGAGATTTTTACTCTCATAAAATATTCTGCGTCACAATGCATTTTACGACTGTTGTATTTTGACAAATCTTTGTAACATGTTAAAGATTCAAAACATTTTAAAACTTCAAAAAATTAACTTTAAAGCAAAGTATATGTTAGATTTTATTTACGTGTCTGTCAATATATTAAGTATAACAGGCCACGTAATTATATATTTATGTGTATCAAATACAGCTCTTTTCTCTTTTGATTATTTAATATATAAATAAATATATATATATATATATTATTTTAATTATTTAATATATATATATATATATATATATATATATATATATATATATATATATATATATATATATATATATATATATATATATATATATATATATATACATACACTGGAGCAAGTAGAAGACAATAGTTTTATCATCTTGCCCCATTTTTGTCGTTGACAAAATATAATAAAATATAAATCAAATACAAATATAATAAAATATTTATAACACATGTGATTTTTTTTTTTTCATTAAATTCTTCATTAAATAACTAAGCAATTAATATAATAGAATTTCAAGAAAAAGTGAAGAAAAAAAATTTAAATTGAAAAAGGAAAAATTTTAAAAATAAGAGATTGTTTCATTAATGTTGAGGTCTAGTAGCTGATGCTTTACAACGCATTTAAAATGTTGGAATGAGTTTATCGTTTTTATTTTGTTTGTTAGAAATGAGTTCCAGAATTGGGGTCCTCTGCTGGATATTGAGAATTTAAATTGTCTTAAAGAGGTTTTTGGAATATAGTGGTTCTTGATAGAGTATTTTGTTTGATATTTGTAATTAATAAGGTGAAAATAGTTATGAAAAACTTCAGGAACCAGATCATTTTTGAGTTTAAACATGAACTGAAGTATGCAATATATATTTTGTTCGTAGATATTAAGAATTCTCAGTTCCCTCATTAAATGTTTAGATTTTTATTTGCGCTTGTTAATATACGACACGCTTGTTTTTGTTTTTTATATATTAAATCTAGTTTTGATTGGTAGGTACTAGCCCAGGCAATATTAAAGTAGTTAATATAGCTATGTATATACGTAAAATAAAAACTTTTAAGGCATGCATTATTTAAAATATATCTGGTTTTATGCATAATTCCAATGTTTTTAGATATTTTGTTTTTTAATATATTAATATGGTCTTTCCAGCTAATATGTTCATCTAATAATACCCCGAGAAATTTAACTGAGAATGCTCGATTTAGTCTAACTTTGCCTAATAGAATATCTGGAAGTTTTAATGGTAGTTTGTCTGAATTGTAAGGTTTTGTGAAAAAGATATAATTACTTTTCTCAATGTTGACAGAAAGTTTGTTTGCTTTAAACCAATCGCTCAACTCTTCAAGTTCCTGATTTACTGTATTAAAAAGTGTAGTATGTTAGAGTGGGTATAGAAAGCATGAGTGTCATCTGCAAAAAGAATGAAGTTCAATATACTGGAAGATAAAAATATGCCATTTATATAGATTAGGAAAAGCAGAGTTCCTAGAATAGACCCCTGGGGAATACCACATGGGATGATTTCAAGGGGAGTGTATGTTTTATTAAAAAATAAGTCTTGTTTACGGTTTTTCAAATAACAGCTGAACCATTTTAAATTTTTATTTTGTATACCATAATTATGAAGTTTGTATAGAAGGATTTCGTGATTCACTGTATCGAAAGCCTTTGAAAGGTCGATAAATACTCCAAGGGATTGTTTGTTTTTGTCAAAGCCACTTAAAATTTCGTTAACTAATTTCATTACAGCATGTTCAGTTGAGTGACCTTTTTTAAATCTGTATTGGTCATTGCAGAGGATGATATGATTTTGAAGGTATGTAAAGAATCTACTATACATTATGCGCTCCAATATTTTTGAAAAGCACGGGAGTATGGAGATGGGTCTATAGTTAGATAAAGTTGAGTCATCTCCGTTTTTAAATACTGGAACTACGCGTGCTAATTTTAGGCGGTCAGGAAAAACTCCACTTTTTAATGAGAGATTAAAGATATACATTAGGGGATACTCAATAACGTCATAAACATTTTTAACAATTTTAGAGTCTATATCATCAAGATCAGGACTTTTTCTGGACTGTATGGTTTCAAAAGCAATCCAAAGCTCATCAGGAGATAAGTCATACTCATCCATTGTGAAGTCTACTTTTTTTAAGTATGATTTAAATAGTTTTTTACTTGGAGTTATTTTATTTGCTAACGTCTTTCCAATGTTTATAAAATAATTGTTAAAGCTCTCAGCAATTTCTTTTTTATCACTGATAAATATGTTTTTATCATTAGTATTTAAACGTTTAGGCAGTGTATTACCAGAGTCAATCTTTTTTTTCCTATTATTTCTTTTATAACATCCCATGTTTTTTTGTTATTTCCAATATTGTTTTGCAATATATTAGAATAATAATTTTTTTTTGCTTGTTTTTTTATTTTTTCAAATAGGGTTTTATAATTTTTGTATTTGTTTTCATTTTTGTAAGTTTTTTTTTTTAAGTATTTTCCATAGAGTCTTTGTTTTTTTGGAAGATTTGATAAGACCTTTGGAAATCCACGGACTTTGTAAGCTTTTAAGTTTAACTATATTTTCTTGCTTAGGAAACGCTTTTTCATTCGCATCACTGAACTCTAAGTTAAAATATTCATAAGCGTTATTTGCGTCTTTGTAGTTGATGAGTTGATCCCAATCTACCAATGATAGATAGTTACGAAAGGTTTCAATGGTATTTTTATCTATTTTTCATTTTGTAACGCTTATTAATTTGTTCGATTCTTTGATTGATTTTTCTTTGTATATTGAATTTGATGTGAAAAATATTGGGAAATGATCACTTAAATCAGTTCTTATGATTCCGCTTTGAGTGTGATATTTTGAGAAATTGTTAGTAAAAATATTGTTTATGAGAGTTTCAGTTTGATGCGAGTTGGTCTATTAATGGTAAAATATTGTGCTGATAGAGGAGATTTAGAAAGCGTTCGACTTTATTATCATTTTTTACGTTTAAAAGGTTTTTATTAAAATCCCCCAAAGTGTAATTGTTTATTTCTAACGCTTACTAAATACTGTTCTAAATAGTTTTCAAACGTTGTTATATTTCCGCTAGGTGGTCTATACGTAGCGGTTAAATAAACATTTTTTTTGTTATGGATCAGTAGTTCTAAAGTTAACGACTCACATTCCGCATTATTGTTACTAAGATTTTCTGATATTTGAAAATAAATTGAATTATGAATTAAAAAACATATTCCACCTCCTCTGCCACCAACTCTGGTTTGATGAATTGATTTGTATCCTAGTAATTGAAGTTTTGAGTTAACGGAATCTTCAATTTGACACCAAGTTTCTAAAAGACATATTACCTTAAATTCATGGTTTATGTTTCGTAACATAGCTTTAAGATTTTCAAAGTTTTTTTAAAGACTTCTAATGTTTAGGGTTAATGTCGAAAATAATGGTTGCGTTGAGTTAAAGTAACAAGATACTTCCTCAACATTAAAGTAACAAGAGTCAATTGCAGTTTCATTAAAAAGATTTATATCAGGATCTTTATTTTTATTCAGAAACAGTGAATTATTTTTATCAAAAAATTTAAAAGTTTTTGTTTTATTTGTTTTGTCAACCATTTGTATAATTAGACAAAAAAAAAATATAAAAATATATTTTTGAAAACGAAAATTAACATTTTTACTTACTTAGATCTTTTTTGGTAAAATCACTTTTTAATTTTGCCGTACCTTACAGCAACGTTCTCTCCGTTTTCTCTCCTTAGCTTCGCCTTCTTATAATTGAAGTCTCTTGAGAGTAATCTTCGTTTATACAAATGTTTAGTCCTTTGAGTTGGTGTGCTTCTTTCAGGATTTTTGCTTTGTCTTTGAATCTTAGTAATATTAGAATTATAGTTCTTGTTTTTCCGTCTTTTATATATATATATATATATATATATATATATATATATATATATATATATATATATATATATATATATATATATATATATATATATATATATATATATATATATATATATATATATATATATATTTTTATATATATATATATATATATATATATATATATATATATATATATATATATATATATATACATATATATATATATATATATATATATATATATATATATATATATATATATATCAGTGCCGTGCCAAAAGCCCACCAAACCCCCGGGTTGGGGGGGGCCTAGGAATTTGAAGGGGCCCTTTTTGAAAATTAAAATTATGGTATAGGTGTTTTTTATTTATTTATAATATTAAAACTTCGTATTAACGTTTGCTTATTTTTTCAAATTCGGTAAACCTAACAAAATGATGCATGTATTGACATGCATACAATGATGATTGTATTGACTGGCGAATACAAAGGAGGGGGTGGGGATTAGCCCCCAAAGAACTATCAAGCTTTACATTTTTATTAATAAAAATTAAAAAAAAAGGAAAATTTAAAAAATGCTGTTTTAAAGTTATACACACATTTAGTATATATACGGTATAATCTCTCTAATTCGAATCTCCTTAATTTGAAAACCTCCATAAATCGATTAAATGCAAAGTCATCGTGAAATACCCTTATGTGAAAAAAACTTTCTGTAATTCTAAAATCACTCTAATTCGATTTTTTATTTCCCCATTTTCGTTCGAATTAGAGAGATTGTACTCTATATATTTGCCAATATATAAACATTGTAAATGATCAAATGAAATAGTTGTTTAACCTAAAAAATAGGGCCCTTTTTTTTGTTGTTGTTCCGACTATCCTCTATTAGGACCAATCAGTGACCTGGATCCGCCATTGATTGTATTGCTGAGTTAGTGGACGTTTTATTTTAGTAAAACTTTCGTTTAGAAAGTTTTGTTTTTGTTTAGCTTAGTTTAAGTTAAATCTTATGAAAAAGATGCTTTATATTACTAATTTAGTCTACGCAGCGCAAAGATACAGCTGCCGATTTTTAATTTAAAAAGCAATCTTTTATTCAAAAGATTGCCTGCCCAGGCCAAAACCCTCCGTCTATGTATGTACGTTCCACTACACCAATCCATAGATAGTCAGTCGATGTATACACACTCCACTTCGCCAATTTCTAGATAGTCAGTAGACGTGTGTACACTAAATTGAGTTTACCCCTATATCAGTATACAAGTATATATTTGCAACCTATAAAAAGAAACAATCAGATTTCGCTACTTGCTGAATTCCGATTGGTTCATAAATAGTCACAATGACTATTAGTGACTTAAGGAACAAAAATTAAAGCAACAGTACCGTTGCACTAGACACAGCGTTTAGTTAAATTACAAAACATCAAATTATTATTTAATTCCAATATTTTTTTTTTCTTCTTACTTTTTAATTTTATCGATAAAACTTTAAAGGTTGACAGTTCTTAGGGGGTGCGGGTGGGGCGGTGAAGAAGGAGTGATTTTAAAAACAAATTACCCCCTCCTAAACCGGGGGACGGGCTTGACGTGTTACAAGGGCCCAAAAAAATTTTTTTTTGGGGGGGGGGCCTACCAACTGTCTGGCACGGCACTGATATATATATATATATATATATATATATATATATATATATATATATATATATATATATATATATATATATATATATATATATATATATATATATATATATATATATATATATATATATATATATATATATATATATATATATATATTATAAATATTTTCTGCAACAATAAAACTAAAAATAAGCAAGGCTAGGGTTCAACAGGAGTTGAGAAATGGTGACGTGGTTCTCAATCGGGATGACGGTGATAACGTAACAACCAAAACCTGGGGGCCATTTTTTAATAAAATCTGCTGACGTCAGTTGTTTGAAAAGTTTTTTCTGTAAAAAATCTTTTTAACGGTTTGTTTTTACTATAACGATTTTTGTAACTATTTTATTTATTATACCTGATGACGCTGATCACAATAGATCAGCGAAATATCGAAATAATTATATATTAAAGAAAAAAAAAATATATATATATATATATATTTAAAATAAGTTTATACGCAGCCGTATTTATTGAATTCTAACCATATTTTAACGTATAACAAGAAAATGACATTCAAAGATGGACCATTAGAAAAATCAAAAATGAGCTTCATATATTTAAAATGATGTTTGTATATGAGCTCATAAATACTTTTAATCAAGACATTAATAAACCAGCAACAACTGATTAATCAAGACATAAATAAACCAGCTACAACTGATTAATCAAGACATTAATAAACCAGCAACAACTGATTAATCAAGACATAAATAAACCAGCTACAACTGATTAATCAAGACATGAATAAACCAGCAACAACTGATTAATCAAGACATAAATAAACCACAACAACTGATTAATCAAGACATAAATAAACCAGCAACAACTTATTAATCAAGACCTGGTTATTTTACTGATAAGGAGATAGTACAAAAATCATTTTCTGGAAAAAAATTCAACCTCAAAAATATTTGTTCCCATTCACAATGTGTTGAAGGGTTTGTACAACTTGTTTGCAAGGCTGGTTGTGTTATTTTTGGAATAGATGGTCGTCATAAACATATTGTTTCAAAAATTCCAGCACAAAGCATAGGGTGAATTTTATACCTAAATGTTTTTTACAGTGAGATACATGATAGTAATCTTAATTAGTTTGAAAACTAATTTAATGCAGCTTGTACATATTCTGTAAAGTTAATGAAAATTTATAATAAACTTTGAGTAATTTATTGACTATGAGAAAATAAATTAAAACAAATCATTTTCAAACCTTTTATTTATCGAACTACAAAACCACTAAAGTTATTTCAAAGGTTTTTATTTAACGTTTTAAAATTACACTTCGTACTCCAAAATAATTAAGATAACTATTAAAAAAATATTCTACTATTATAACCTCTAAGCTAGAACACTGTAGTTAGGAAACATTTTAAGTAAAATATTTGCACTATTGTATAAAATCCGGACCATATTTTGTATGAAAATATTTTTAAAATTGTGATATCTAATTTAAAAATAAAGTTAAAGTTTAATAGCGGATATTTAATTTTGTATTTCTTTATTTTTCCATTACTATGAAGCCAGTTTTTCCTCTCATTATTTTTTTATAATAAAATATAATATATATTATATCAAATAATTGAGTCCTGAATTTGTAATACAATGTCGGAAACGTCGCAGTAAATGTTGCGTGAAAAGCCTTTGGACACTTCTTCAAAGCTAAGATTGCTCCTGAAGGAACTGTTCTAATTTAATAAAATTTTCCTGGATATATTTTTGGATCGTTTAAAAAATATCTCTATAATGCCAAACACTTGATTTCAAAAAAAGTTGTAATTTGACCTGCCTTATTGAACAGTCAGCAGAACACAAACAAGCCATCGTAAGTAGAGAGTATCAATGCCCAACATTTTTTGATTCCGGGGAGCGGAAAATTTAATAACAATTTCCTGGATTTCTGGGAATAAATCGTTTCTTAAACAATTATATAAACACGAGACTAACATTTAATAAGAAAACGGCATTCTTTTTTAAAATGTTATTTTATTTCAAATTTGTATGTATATACGAAATATGTCTATGTATGCATTAGAGTAAAAAAGATTGTTTTACACATGCAAAGCCTATCTTATTTAACATTCCCAGTAAGAATTAGACGTCCTAAGACTTTTAACAGACGTCCACTTGACGTCCGTATGACGCCTTAGGGTGTCAAATGCTCACTGGGTTAATAATTTTTTTGTGTTCCTATATATTTTCTGGTAAAATGCTGTTGTACATAAAATATAAAAATACGAAAACTCGAAGAAGAGTGTAAGATCATGTTACCGATAACTGTTTAACAGTACAATAATAGTATAACTTAATTAGTATAACTAAATATTTCAAAATAACCACAACAACAACAAAAAAACAAAATAACAAACAAACAACAAACAAATAAAAAAGAAACACCATTTAAAAAGATAATGAAAGTATAATTAGGTATCTCAAATATAAAATACTGTTAAAAATACAATAAAAAATATAAACAAATATTTTAAAATACATTTAGGATCCACTTATAAAAGATGATTGAGATAAAAACTAGAATATTTTATCTACCGAGAAAATAACTTTTTTTCAGCTGATTTTTGATGGTAGAAAAGTTCCAACTTCGGAAAAAATCAAATCTTTTTTAGTTTTTCCGTTTTATATATTAACAAAAAAACACATATTACATATACAAATATTGGCCGGCGCAAGAAGAAGACATTGACTATCTTATCACCAAGCCCCGTGTGCATATTATTTATGTTTATCATAAACACATTTTTCACTTTTGTTCATGAACTTTATGAATAAAAGTAGTCAATCTTTATGGGCAAGTACTCAATCCTTACCAACACTGCCAATACCAGTTACTGCAATTCTAGAAATTTCTTCAAGTATACAAAAGCATAGAAACAGAAAAATGGCGCGCAATTAAAGATGACAGGCGTGTTTTTATAATAATAATAAAAGAAAAAAACTTTTTAAACTTAATATATTGATACTTACTTTATAAACTTAATATATTGATATGGCACCAAAAGTTGATTATGTTTCTAGAAAACAGCTTGAAGATTTAATTACCAGAGTGTCAGAATTAGAGCGTAAAGGCATTGAAAATTTGTCGAAAATTGATAAACTGATGGGTGAAAATGTTTTATTAACAGCACGAGTTAAAATATTAGAAGAAAAACAAACAAATAGCATTTTAGATTGGAGTAAATTATTTAATAATAAGAAGTGCGATAAATCTACAGAAGAAATAAAAGTAACTCAAGGTATTATAGATTTAAGTAAAGACGTAAGCAAAAGAGATAAAAATACCATTTTTTTTGAATACCAAATTCAACCAATTCGGATGCTGGAAATAGGAAAACATTTGATGAAAATATTCTTAAAAATCTTTTTTCTGAAATAAAAATTAACCCCCTGACAAAATAAGAAGAATTCATCGCTTCAAAAACACAAATGAAAATAACACAGAAATGGAAACAAGTACACCTTTGTTGGTCAAATTACCTGATAGTTCAGATAAATTTGCAATATTAAAAGCTGCCAAGCAACTAAAAGATTCTGAAAGTTTTAAAAAAGTATCTATTCATCCAGATCAGAATGAATTAGAAAGAAAATTTACAAAAAGCTTGATCTTAAAAAGAAATAAACTAAATGAAGAGCTAAATTTGAAAGGCCAGTTAAATAATTCTTTTCAATTTGGAATCAGGAATAATGAAGTCAAAAAAATCAGAACAAATTAGCCAAAAAATAAACCAAAAGGATAAGAATAATTTAAATCAACATATGAACTCTAATGGTAATATTACTGTTTGCAAGCCATATGATTCTTTAAACATTAAAACAATGCTTGCTGATTCAAATATTAATAGTAAAGAAGTTCATTTGAGTAGAAGTTTTTTAAACTGTTTTTATACAAACGCCACATCACTGAATAATAAATTTGATGAGTTAATTGAAGAAATAGCTTATAATTAGATGCAAATTATTATGCTTTGTGAAACCTGGTGGAATGATAACTCAGCAACAAATATTGAAGGTTTTAACTTGTTTAGAAAAGATCGTGGACATATTAGAAGTGGAGGAGTCTGAATATACATAAAAAATACAATCAAATTTTACCCTGTGATTGAAAACTGTTTAGTTGACAATGCCATTGAACAAATATGGTGTTCAGTTGAGATTGGCATGGAAAATGTCTTATGTGGATGTATATATAGAACAGGTGCTGGTGATCAAGTTGCCAGAAAAATAACTAAAACTTCAAGTTCATAAACTTCTTTGAGCTCATTAAAACAAAGACCTTCTTTAACATGTGTCACAACTAACTAACTCTAACTGCTTATGAGCATTTAAAGACATCAATTTTAAATGCTTTTCATGCTAGCATGCCCTAATTTTCCGTTTCAGAGTCAAAGCTAAATGTTTCTAATAATAACATACGTCTCATTATGAGTTTGATTGAACTTACAAACAACCAAATAATGACACAAATTAAAAAGAACAAAAAACTTTTCTAACTTTTATTATAAATAAAAGTTAAAATGGTTTTCCGTAAAAATAACAACAAGAGACTGATTCAATTAGGACTCAAAACCGTTTGGCAAAGGAATTTGTTTAAAAACTTACTATTAAACAACGGAAACGACATCTCCATCTTGATTAGTAGAGCTAATCAAAGTTCCGACAATATCAGAATCCAAAGCAACTTCTATATATCAAGACTGTCAATCTGATGGTTCTTTGAATTCAAAAAAATCATTTCATTTTTTTTTTTGTAGATAAAATTACAATTCAGCAACAAATATGGATGCAATGCGAGTCCTGTGACAATTGTTTGTGGGGATACTGTTCTTAGGTTTGTGGGGATACTGTTCATCGTCGACTTAGGTCGACGATGTGCAAGAGTTGCCAGTAAACATACAAAGCTTATTTAAAGCAAAAAAGTTTTTTTGTTTCTTGAAAAAAACTTTTTAACTTAATTGAAGAATATATTTATAACTTAATTTATTAACGAATGGAATATCAAATGTGATAAAGCATAAAGTAATAAAATAGTTGACTAATTATAAATTTAAAAAAAAAAAAAACTATTTATACCTAAAAATGCTTTCATGTGCTTTTTTGTTGTTTTCTTTGGCGCCTCAAAAGACGTTATTTTTTTGAGCCTGGGACAGCCCTTCTTGGTTACTGGTAATACCTGATATTATATCATCGTTTTACAATGAAACAACACTTAAAAAATAATTTTTATTATTTGTGACGTTAAGTTTGAGATGTGCAATTTGGATTTATGTAGCAACCGAACATATGGAATGGTATTGAAAGTTTGGTCACAGTAGCTGTTCTTATTTCTGAAATAAAAATATTATATTCTGAAATAAAAAACAAACAACTTAAAAACCCATGGATGACAAATAATTTGATAAAATCATCAAAAAGAAAACAAAAGCTTAATATAAAATAATATAAAAAAATATAAAATTTCTAAAATCTAAAAAGGAAAATGACGAAAATGCGTACAAACCATATAAAAAGTTTTATCAATATAACTTAAAACAAAGCTTAAAATAAAGTACTATTCTAACGAGCTGGATAAAAATAAGTTTGATATCAAGAAAACCTGGTCTATTATAAATGAAGTAACTGGAAGAGAGAAAAAGAAGCTCTCTTGCTTACCAAAATAAGTAATTATTAACAACAAAACTATAACAAGTGAAAAAGATATATGTCAAGAGTTTAACAAATATTTTGTTAATGTATTATAATAGGCGCCTCTCTTGCATCTAACATTGTTCAGTCAACTAAAGTGTTTGATGAATATTTGAGAGAGAAACCCGCGACTAGCATATCAAATGAAAAAATAAATAAACACGAATTTAACAAAGTGCTATTTGAACTAAAGCGTAATAAGTCATGGGGATATGACGACATTACCAGTAATGTAGCTATCTATGTTATGGATAGTATAAGTAAGCCATTATTTTATTTAATAGGATTTTTATTTGAGAATAGTATATTTCCTGATAAATTAAAATCAGCCAAAATTCATCCAGTTTTTAAAAATGGTGATTGTTCTTCTGTTTGCAACTACTGTCCTATATTACTATTCCCTATCTTTTCAAAAATATTTGAAAGGGTAATTATTAACAGAATTTATGATTATATGACATTAAATATTCTAAAATAAGCTCTTGATATTGTTTGCGGAGTCCCACAGGGATCAATGTTAGGACCTTTATTATTTTTAATATATATCAGTGATGCGAATAAAGCTTCTCATAAAATATCGCTAATTATGTATGCAGACGATACAAATTTATTATACAACAGTTCTGATGTAAAAATATTGTTCGAAACAATGAACACTGAACTAGAAAGCTTTAACCAATAGTTTATAGCAAATAAGTTATCATTAAATTGTGAAAAAACAAGCTTTACTCTCTTCCATAAAATAAAACAATCAACTAATCTTCGATTAAAGTTGCCAAAACTGTCAATCAATAAAAATGAAATAAATCGAGTAAATCATTTGAAATTTTTAGGAGTAATATTTGATGAGAACCTATCATGGAAAACATATATTAGTCTCATTGAAGCAAAAATATCTACTGCTATAAGTGTGTTATATAATATCAAGGGCCTTTCTTGATTATAAATTACGTAAAATGTTTTACTTCAGTCTTGTTCATTGTCATCTCTCCTACGCTAATATTGTTTGGGTTAACACACACAATACTAAGTTATTAAGATTACAGAGGCTACAAAACCACGCATGTAAAGCAGTTAACTATTTAAAGAGATTAGAAAACCCTTCCCCTGTAATGAAATACATGAATGTATTAAATATATATTAAAACTTAATTCGCTTCAAATATTAATATTTATGTATAAATATAAGAATAACTTGCTGCCAAAAGTGTTTTCTGATATTTTTACATCAGCATTTTCACAAAAATACAATCTTCGGTCAAATAACAACCATAACTATCACTTGAGCAGAGTAAAATCGCAAGTGTTAAAATTCTTAATTATTAGCCAAGGACCATCATTATGAAATTAATTTAAAAATAACAATATAAAAAATTTGAAAAGCACTTTCTCTTTTAAACTACAAATGAAACTGCGTCTCCCTAACTTCTGACATATATGTAAATATGTGTGTGTATTTATGGGTATACGTATATATGAGTATGTATGTATATATGAGTTTTTCTTTATTCTTCACGTTGTATTTAACAGATAAAATATTCTATAGTAAATTTTCTAAAGCCATGTGGGCTTTAAATGATATTGTAAAGGGACTCAATAAAAAGATTGTGATGACACCAGTCATCCGTATCTTCTTTGAGCCCCTGTCTGTTTTATATATATTCTAAAATAATCCCCCGAGAAAAAAACCCCGGAAAACATTCCCCCAAAAAAAATTTTTTTTACATAAAAATTATCATCATGCAGTTATGTTTATTTCTTTATTTATTTTAAATATTTATATAAAATACTTCATTTTTCATCAAAATTTCAAGTTATGCGCTATTCCTCAAAGGTAGCGAATGTGAAACCCTAACCCTAACCCTAACCCTGACGAACTGCGAACTGGTAAAATGTAGGGTTGTTAACCGGAGAATTTCGTGCAATTCCGGAAAAACAACATTCTTTCGTAAGGAGATTGAGAACGAGGAACTACATTTTTTCGTACCGAATGTTACAAAACATTTAAAATCGCCGATGTTCATTTCGCAAAAGCCACTTCCGAAATTTAGCATTTCGCAAGTTGACATACGAAACAAAACTATTTTGCAACATACGAAAGTAGTCGGAAGTCGCATTTGCGAAACAAACATTTTCGCCAAACGACGTTTTGAAGTCTATAAAGAAAATTTGTTTGCCAGACTGATTTAAATTGTAAAAATTAACATCTTTAAATCCCAAAATGTTTATAACTAATTTTTATTTTCAGTATAATAACATATTAAATTTTTATGGTTTTATTTTTAGAAATATTGATAAAAAATAAAATTTCTTTCGAAACGAAAGTATTTCGGATCACAACATACGAAAGAATTCTTACCGGAAATAAACTTACGAAACGTGCCATAATAAATATATATAACGATGTTTTTTGAACTCATTATGTATATTAAAAAGAAGAATAATGGGTAGGAATATACATGTTTTTTTTTTTAAAGCATATGAAATTTTTGAAACAGGTTCGAATATGCTTAAGCAAATAGTAAAAAGAGGCTCAAAAATATGCTTTAGCTTAATCATATTTCTGATAAAATATACCTATTTCAATAATTTCTAAAAGTGTGCACGTTACTAAAGTTCTAGTAGATTTTAAAGGTATGTAGAGTCCTGTTTGAATACGCTTTTCGAAGTATAGATCTTAGAAAATATTGTTTTTTAATTTTAATAAGAAATAAATTTAAGTATAAGATCGTATAGTTCAATCAGTTAGATACGTGATAATTCGCCGCAGAGATCTGGGTTCGCATCTCGCAGCCATTGTAACTTTTGTTCATCAAACTCTTTTTACTTTAGATAGCATTTTTTGACCTCCATGTTCTATATTACAGATCTTTCGTCACCTTCATAATAGTGACAACCTCTCTTCTGTTTGTTATTCTTTTAAGATTGAGTTCATTGTGCTTAATTTTACACGTTTCCCTTGCTTTACTAAGTTCTACTTAAATTATGATGAAATGTACGTAAAACAACTTTTTCAAATAATATAAATCATTTTGCTTTAAATCTTGTGCTTTTTGTACTAGACATCTGTCCTAAACACTTTGTAATAATTTCTAGCTAACTCTGAGTCTAATATAATCATTTCTGAATATAATTTCCCTGAGGCTCCTACAGCCTATTGTATTCCATTAAAAGTAACTAGTTTTCGAGTCCAGATATTAATTATAAGCAACTAAAGGTTCACATTACTATTCATTTTTCTGATATATAGAATCCTATTTGCATACGTATCTCTTTCTGTAAATTCTGTTTTATATAGTTTCTTAATTATATAATAAATAAATATTACTATTCACTTAGTTGAATGAACGTATAGCTCATTCAGTTAAGACATTTGGCCGCGGAGACCCAGGTTCACATCCCGCTGTTTCACATATATTTCTTCTCTTTTTACTCTTTCTGATATCATTTACCTTTAGAGAGATCTCTCGTTCTTTATAATAAAGTATTTAATTGTTTATCACACATCCTCTTTATACTTTTTAAAAAGAAAGGCATACTGTTTATCAGTCCATTGAGAGTCCAACTTAACGGGATTTTACTGTATATATATATATATATATATATATATATATATATATATATATATATATATATATATATATATATATATATATATATATATATATATATATATATATATATATATATATATATATATATATATATATATATATATATATATATATATATATATATATATATATATATATATATATATATATATAATATGTATATATATATATATATATATATATATATATATTAGGTATATTTGTATAAACATTTGAAGAATCATTTGACAACATTTTTTTATAATTTTATTATTTATTATTTAAACTGTTAACAGTTAATATCTTAAATATATCGTAACATAAAATCTTTTGCGTCTTTTTCGTAATTGCACATTCCGGAATGCTTTTTCCGTAAAGAACTATTTCGTAAGTATTCTTACGAAATGATTTGTTTCGCAAGTTTTCTTTCGCAATGCTTTATTACGGAATTTTATTTATTTATATTTTCGTAAAGCGCGTTACGGAATGTGCATTTTTGCATGTGCAACTTCCGCAACAACAATTCTATTACGGTAGATAAAGATGCGAAATTTTCGCAAGTTTTATTTTTCGGCGAACAACCCTAGTAAAATGTGAACTTTTTTGCGAACCATCGTAGTTAATTTAACGGTATATTTTAAGGCCTTTTAAGCGAAAAAATTATTTAAGAAAAAATAAAAGGAAATTAAGTGAAACTAGAAGAAAACGATATGAAAAAATATATATTTTTTTAGTTATTTGATAGACTGCCTGCCCAACCCAACTCCTCAGTCGATGTAGCAGCACTCCGTTGCGAGTCACGCTATAAGGTAGTCGATGTAGCAACACTCCGCGCATGTTTTACATTTTTATAAGATTAAATTCTTATTTTAAATAAAGCTTTAAAATAGAATATTAGGAATTCGAGAGTTTTTTTTAATGATTTTTTTTACCGACAACCAAGGAATAGCGCATAACTTTAAACTTTGATGAAAAATGAAGTATTTTATAAAACTATTTAAAATAAATAAATATAACTATTTTATTGATAATTTTTATGCAAAAAAAAATTTTTTTGGGGGGATATTTTCCAGAAGGATTTTTTTTCGGGGGGACTTTTTCCGGGGGGATTTTTTCTCGGGGGATTTTTTCTGGGGGGATTTTTTCCCAGGGGATTTTTTCCTGCTACCCTCTTAAGCTGTATCTTATTGTCGTCGAAATGCCAAAGCAATTGAATTAATGCGGAATTACATTAAATTTTATTGTTTTTTAAAAAAAACCACAACAATTATGACTAGAAAGTTTTTTTTTAATTAATGGTTGTTTTATTAAAATATATAAATACAGTATATATATATATATATATATATATATATATATATATATATATATATATATATATATATATAATATATATATATATATATACACTACAAAATAATAATTTTATACAACCAAAGTTTAAGTTAAATATTGGCAAACCTTGCATTCCATTTTATGGAACATTTTTATGAAACAAAATAGTTTTGAAAAATTTCGATTTTACTCGTGAATGTTATTATTCACGAAATATTATTCCTTTAAAAGAAAACTAAAAGAAATCATTTTTACAATTGATGACATATTTCTATATTTTTGATCAACTGCTTTTAATCGCTTTTTAATATACTTAATATTTTAATTTGAAAGAAAACTTTATTTTGACATTATATATATTTGACCACTATTGATATTAAGCCTATGTATATATCATAAAACCATAAAAGATTACATTAAAATTTTTGCAAAAACAAAACGCATAAGTTTCTAATTTTTAAAATTAATTACATTTAGACTTTAGAGAAGTGCAGAGATTATTGTGAACTTGCAGAAAAAAATTAGAATATTTGGTGAAAATTGACAAATATGTAGAAAAATAAAAGAGGTAAGATACAAAAATTTAAAATATTATAAATAATATAAGTTTATGAATAATATAAATATTATAAATAATATAAATATCATAAATAATATAAATTTTATTAAAATTTTTTTTCACAAAATTTTATACAGCTATATAAAATTTTCTGAAATTATACATTTATTGTATGGTTAATTTATTTCATATATTATTTTTTTGGCCTTTTTAGGTCATCGCGTTTTATTAGTGAATCACTATTTGCAATGACTTGCGTTTTTTTGTAACGTAATTTTAACAACGCATCTAAACGTATTTCACGAACGGACATGTTTTTTACAGCGTGGTTGTTTTGAAAATTTTTTTGTTGGAATTTTTTTCTAAAAAAAAATAATTGTTTTTTGATTGTTTTGAATTATTTAAATAAACAAATACGTAAATTTATATTTTAAAATAATAATATATTGAGTAACTATGGCAACTCATCAGGTAAAAAAAAAAACAATACAAAAAATGTTTAAAGAATTTATCACAATTCATCAGGTAAAAAAAAACAATACAAAAAATGTTTAAAGAATTTAAAAATGAAATCGACGAAATGATGAAACAACAGGAAAAAAAACGTGTTAAACATATTAAGCGCCAACACAAAGATTATATACGATAGGCTGGATAAAGTAGATTCAAAGGTTAATGATTATGCAAAACAAATAAAGATACTAGAAAAAGACGTTGAAGAAATCAAACGAAGCTTAAATTTTCACGAACACCTTTTTGAAGAAAAAATTAAGACCTCTATTGCTTCTCAAAAAAAAACAACAACATCTTGTATCGATAAACGAAATAATAATACCGACTATGTTAAAATAAAAAGTAAATTAAGAGAGATGGAGAATAGATCTCGCAGAAACAATTTAAGGGTTGACGGGTTAAAAGAAAACGAAGGCGAAACGTGGATTGACAGCGAATTGAAAGTCAGTAAGGTTTTTGAGGAGCATTTAGGGTTAACAAATATTAGAATTGAAAGAGCTCATAGAACTGGTCAGAGAGATTTGAGCATTGAGTTGTTTGTTTGGATTAAAAATCCAAACAAACAACTTAAAAATCTATGGATGACCAATAATTTGGTTAAATCATCAAAAAGAAAACAAAAGCTCTACATAAAATTTCTGAAATCTAAAAAAGAAAATGACGAAATTGCGTTCGAAACATATAAAAAGTTTTTCCAAAATAGTGTGAAACAAGCAAAAATTTATTACTATTCTAATCAGCTCGATAAAAATAAATTTGATATTAAGAAAACTTAGTCTATTATAAATGAAGTAACTGGAAGAGAGAAAAAAAAGCTCTCTTGCTTGCCACAAAAAGTAATTATTAACAACAAAATTATAACTAGTGAAAAACAAATATGTCAAGAATTTAGCAAATACTTTGTTAATGTAGGCGCCTCTCTTGCATCTAGCATTGTTCAGTCAACTAGAAAGTTTGATAAATACTTGGGAGAGAAACCCAGGACCAGCATATGTAATGAAAAAATAAATAAACTTGAATTTAACAAAGCGCTATTTGAACTAAAGCGTAACAAATCATGTGGATATGATGACATTACCAGTAATTTAGTTTACAGTTCTTCAGTTCGACAGTTCTTCTATTTGCAACTACCGTCCTATATCATTACTCCCTGTCTTTTCAAAAATCTTTGAAAGAATTATTTATAATATAATTTATAATTACATGACAATAAATACGCTTTTATACAAAAATCAATTTGGATTTCAGAAATACTGCTCTACTGAACATGCTATTATTGAACTAGCTAATAAAATATCTATGTCTTTTGATAAAGGTGAACTTGTATTAGGAGTCTTCCTCGATCTATCTAAGGCATTCGACACTGTGGATCACGTAATATTACTTTCAAAGTTAAAACATTACGGTATTAAAGGCCTAATGTATAAGTGGATACAAAATTATCTTTTTAATAGAAAACAGTATGTTGTCCTGGAGGAGTCAGAAGCTCTTGATATTGTTTGCGGAGTCCCTTAGGGGTCAATCTTAGGGCCTTTATTTTTTTTGATATATATTAATGATATGAATAAAGCTTCTCATAAATTATCGTTAATTATGTATGCGGACGATACAAATTTATTCTTTAACCACTCCGATGTAAAAATATTATTCGATACAATAAACACTGAATTGGAAAGTTTTAACCAATGGTTTAAAGCTAATAAATTATCATTAAGTTGTGAAAAGACAAGTTATACTCTCTTCCATAAAATAAGACAATCGATTAATCTTCCGTTAACGCTTCCAAAACTGGAAATTAATAAAAATGAAATAAATCGAGTAAATCATACAAAGTTTTTGGGAGTTTTATTCGATGAGAATCTGTCATGGAAAAACCATATTAGTCTCGTTGAAACAAAAATATCCTCTGCTATTAGTGAGATATATAAATCTAGATCCTTTCTTGATTATAAATCGTTTAAAATGCTTTATTTCAGTCTTGTTCATTGTCATCTCTCCTACGCTAATATTGTTTGGGCAAACACACACAAAACTAAATTAAGGTCGTTTAGATGTGGAAAGTTATTATACGCAAGCGCAGTGTCAAATTCAAATATTATAATTTTAAAGATGGTGACGGCCTTTAGATACCAAAATTTTTTCTGAGTAGCAACAATCTTTTTAAAGTTTTACTTAGTAGTTATTATTTGCTATATTTTTGATAGAATGAAATAACAATAAAGATAATTAAATTGTTGATTCAAAAATGATAAAAACAATATAAAGATGTTTAAATATATAAAAAACTGTGATTCTCTGCTACATTTATCTGACTGTTAAAAGCGTGATTTGTTTACATTTTCAAAACTGTTTTTCTAAAAATCTGAGCGATACAATTTAATAATTTTTACTTTTTTATTTCGAATAGTCATATCTTGATTTGAAATTGTTTTCAGATCTGAGTATTCAATTTTTTTCTGAACAAAAATAGAATTCACCCAACACTACTTTCGTAGATGTATGATACATTTATATTAAGGTATATAGCTAATATATATATATATATATATATATATATATATATATATATATATATATATATATATATATATATATATATATATATATATATATATATATATATATATATATATATATATATATATATATAATTAATAAGGATCGTGTTTTTTATTTAACAGACAAGTTGTTACCATAAAATTTCATTTGTATCCCTAGTTATATGTAACTTTATAACATCGACTATATTTTATTAAATTTTTTTTCTTTGTTAAAAATTAATGCTTACTGCTTTATTTTTAAAATTAATGTAATATTTTTTTAAATAATTTAATTTGATTTTCATTAGCATTTATTAACTCTAAATTTCTAATTTTGAAATAGTACTGATGAAAACACAAATAAATTAGATATTGAAAAAGCCTCATAACGAGTGAAGTAATACAGCATGAAACTCCAAAATCATGGTTGAGATTCTCTGAAAAAAGATGTTACAAATCTATTTTTATTTAAAACGAAGTACTATCTCCTCGTCAAATAGCCAATAAGTTAAATATTGAATATTCACATATTTGAAAACCTTATACTGAAACAGATGACATTATGGATCTGGATCATCTGGTGGGCAACACAATGAGATAAACGTTTTTAATTAATAAAATTAATTTGCTTGATGAAACACGACAGCAAGTGGTGAAATGTTATATTCTCAGACAAAATGAATGTTGAGGTAGATATGCAAAAATATGTTATTGCTTCGTGTTCTGCTATGGCGATCACCTCAAGAGTAATTTGATTTGAATTGTACATGAAAACCAACCAAGCAAGGTAATGGCAGTGTAGACTTTTGGGCCTACATGAATTATGCAGGAATTAAATGCTATTAATTATTTGAAGGTTGACTTAATGCTGATAGAAACATTGAAATTTTAGATAATTGCCTTCTTCAATCCTTATTTAAGAAAGGTGGATCTGCAAAATATTGAAATGCTTTTTTTATGGTTTTTCTTTGGTAAATTATTGTTTTAATATATTATTTGAAATATATACTAAACTTTAGTCCAATTGTTTTTTTAAATTAAGATAAAATGTTTAATTATTATTATTTTTTTTGGTATCTAAATCAATATGTTTAGATCTTTTTTTGGATTTTCATAATGCAAATAGATTTTACGTGTATTAAAAAAATAAAAGCATTTTAGTTTTCGATTTAGTTTATTTTGAATTTAATGTTTTATAAAAAAATCGTGACAAAAACAATATGTGCTCTAACTTAAGGCCTAAAAAATCTTACCTACCTCAAAAAACTAATATAATATCATGTCGTGGATATATATATATATATATATATATATATATATATATATATATATATATATATATATATATATATATATATTAGGGCTGTACCGGATTTAATTTTTCCAAATCCGGCCGGAGCCGGATTTGCCGGATTTTTACTAACAGACCCGGCCGGAATCGGAGCCGGAGCCGGAGCCGGATTTTGAAGCAAAACTACAGGAACCAAAATCCTGTATATCCCTACTTGGTGTTGAAAATAGTCAACAATGTTGACTATTTAGATCACCAAGTGACAGTTCCCGACGGGCATTTCTTTTTAAAAGTTACAATCTAAATGTATTTTAAATGTTTTTTAAACGTCTTTTAAACATTAATGTTTAAAAGACGTTTAAAAGACATTTAAAACACATTCAGAACGTAACTTTTAAAAACAAATGCCCGTCGGGTTGTTTTCTATTAAACATCATTTTTGTTGTTTAAAAGTTTTATAGCAATTTCTATAGAAATTAATAGACATTTTATATAAATTTTATAGAGTTTCTATAGGCCATATGTTTCAAAAATTTAGAGAAATTCTACAGAACTTTTTTTCCCGGGATGTTGTCACTCCGCCACTGTAGTGAATCAGCGTGTCTATATATTTCTGATTCTTCCAGATATTGGCTTAGCTGAGTGTCAATGCCTGTTTGTAATTGTTGTTCATGTGCTGTGCCACAAGCGGGCGTAGACTCAATAATTTCATCTATATATATTGCCATTGTAATGATGATAATGTATAAGAATTATCCAGCCGGGATTGTTTTGCTGGATTTTCTTTATTTTTTTCAATCTAAAAAGGTTTCTCCTCAATGCCTTTGAAACGCTCATCTAATGAGTTGATTAGGATTGACTTCATAGTCTTTACACCTGCATTATTGCAGAATATCGTGTGTCTTCTCTTCAGAATTTTTTGTTGCGTTCTTGTTTGAAATTAGGCTTAGCTAATCAAATTGTAAAAAAATGTAAATACAGATACCAAAACAAACATGAAGTTCAAAAATTAAGTATTATGTATACATGTTATCACGGGTAAAAAAGATGTAATAAACATCCAGAAATCCGGCCAAAATTATGCCGGATTTGCTAACATTTTGCCGGAGCCGGATTTGGGCCGGATTTGTAAAAATGGCCGGATATCGGCCGGAGCAGGAGCCGGAGCCGAAATTTGGTACAGCCCTAATATATATATATATATATATATATATATATATATATATATATATATATATATATATATATATATATATATATATATATATTATATATATATGTAATGTTATTACTCTAATAACATGAAGTTGTATTAGAAATTTCAAGATACATTAAAAAAAATTTTTTTTTACTAAATTTAATTATGGTCATGCTTTGGTCAATTCTAAATGTTTTGCAAAAAATTTCATGAATTGTTAACAAAAATTCCCCTACAAGCTAACTGCCTCTGCCAAAACATGATGACAATGACTTGATAAAATGCTTAGTTTCTCTATCTCATACTAAATAAACCTTCAGTTTTTCAATTTAATTTATTTGTATTATTGTGCCTAAAAAGTATGACCATATAAAATTAACAGCCCCCTCGATTTGATCAAACTTTGCTCATTTAAATACTAAAAAAATATTATAAGGTATTTTATTAATTATTTTAGCAATAAATAGTTAGAAAAGGAAAAAACTTTTAAAATTCGAATGTATTAAAATATGAATTGATTTTAACAAAAAGGAAAAGTAAATATATTAAAAATTGTATGTAAGGCCGACTTCCATGGGTCTAACATACATACGTATTAAATTTATAAATATATATGTATATATATATATATATATATATATATATATATATATATATATATATATGTATATATATATATATATATATACATATATATATATATATATATATATATATATATATATATATATATATATATATATATATATATATATATATATATATATATATATATAAATATATATATATATATATATATATATATATATATATATATATATATATATATATATATATATATATATATATATATATATATATATATATATATATATATATATATATATATATATATATATTCTTTAGTTATTACTAGGAGTGTTTAAACTATTTTTTTATAGAATGTAGAAATTTGTTTTGTTTTTTATTTGTTTATCTCTCCATTGACTTTTTAACCACAATAACTGCAAATACCTATATTGCATCCATGCATATATTACATACATATTTAAATATGTATGTAATATATGCTAAAATAATTAATAAAATATACATACATATATTATGTATGTATGTATTAATAAAAACAATCCTGCCTGCCTGTCAAAGACAAAATTAGATGTGTTTTTGTTAATTTTAATAAATTAGCAAAAATACATCTAATTTTGTCTCTGTTATAGCACTCTATTTTTAAAATACACTAACATATCTTATATATGTATATATATATATATATATATATATATATATATATATATATATATATATATATATATATATATATATATATATATATATATATATATATATATATATATACACATATATCTTTAAAAGTCATTTCTTGTTATACGATATATAGTTGATTATAATAAAAAGATAGCGTATAACCATTTTAAAATATATTTAGATGTAAAGATATATTAACAATAGTATATTTTAACTTTATATATATATATATATATATATATATATATATATATATATATATATATATATATATATAGTTAAAAAATATATTAACAATAGTATATTTTAACTATATATATATATATATATATATATATATATATATATATATATATATATATATATATAGTTAAAATATACTATTGTTAATATATTTTTACATCTAAATATATTTTAAAATGGTTATACGCTATCTTTTTATTATAATCAACTTTTACAAATATATATATATATACATATATATATATATATATATATATATATATATATATATATATATATATATATATATATATAAATATATATATATATATATATATAAATATATATATATATATATATATATATATATATATATATATATATATATATATATATATATATATATATATATATATATATATATATATATATATATATATATATATATATATATATATACTCACATCAATGTAATTATGTATTGTGATTATAGGGTAGCCTAGCAACAGCTTACTAAAAGTTAATGTTAAAAAAATATCTTTTAATCTTGAAAAAAATTTCTACGCTCAAAATTTTTTTAAAAACAATTTGAAAACGATAAACAAAACACACTAAAATAGCTATTGCTGTAATTACATTTTATTCATTTTTAGAGGTTTTATATTTAATTTGAAATATTTTATCGTGTACTAGAAGTTAATTTTTATTATAATTTCCTTTTAATAAACGGCTAAATGCATATTTAATTGCTAAAAATTAGAAAAATAGCTCGTTGTCAATGAGAATTTTTTTTATATTCGTTATCCGTAGCCATTTTTAAAACTTTTAAAATATGCAAACTTTACTGCGCTTGCGTATAATAACTTTCCACTTATTTAGTAAGTCTGAACGACCGTGATTACAGAGTATACAAAACCATGCATGTAGGGCAATTAACTATTTAAACAGATTAGAAAATCCTTCCCCTATAATGAAATACATTAGTGTACTAAAACTTATTATATCAAAACTTAATTCCCTTCAAATATTAATTTTTATGTATAAATATAAGAATAACCTGCTGCCAAAAGTATTTTCTAATATTTTTACATCGGCTGTTTCCCAAAAATATAATCTCCGGTCAAATACTAATCATAACTACCACTTGAGTAGAGTAAAATCACAACTGTCAAAATTTTCAATTATAATCCAAGGCCCGTCATTATGGAATCAATTAAAAAATAACAGTTTAAAAAACCTGAAAAGCACTTTCTCTTTTAAACGACAAATAAAATTGCATCTCCTAAATCTCTGAAACACATGTATATATATTTATTTACTTATTTATCTTATATATATTAACTATATATATTTGACATGCTTCTGCGTGTTTATTTTTAATCTTCGTTTGGCTGAAATTTTTTATCGTTTATATTTGTAACGGAGTTTTTAATTTATGTTTTTTACGTAATATATCGTATTGTAAACTTTTTAAAGATATTTGGCTTTAAATATTATTGTTTAAGGGGCTCTATGAAAAGATTGTGGTGACACCAGTCATCCAGATCTTCTTTGAGCCCCTATCTGTTTATATATATATACACTTTGTTTAACGTAAAATTTTCTTTGTAATTTTATTATTTGATTATTATATGAACAGCGAAATACATATTAAAAAAAACAAAAAAAAAAAAACAAGAAATATATTGATTGGTTGAAAAACTTTTTTCGCAATAACCATTTTACTTAACAACCGTTACTTTAAACATATTTTGCAAATTTTTAAAAGTTAACATTTTAAAAGTGTTAATACAGGTACAATATCTTACACTACCTAAAAGGTATGTTGACAATATCCATTCCCGTTTTAATAAATGAGGAAGAATCGGAACGTTTTCTAGAGTCGTTAAATAATGCAATAAAAATGTGCTAATAAAGCCGCATTCTTGTCACGATCCAAAAATAATTTATGGTGTATTTATGGGTTTTATCCTAAGAGCTTTTGCATTATGCAGTAAAGAACACATAAATCATGAATTGAAGTTTCTTACAGAAATAATTATAGAAAATGGTTATTATAAAAAAATACTTCAAAATATTGTCAAAAAAAATAAAAAACTAGAAGCAAAATAATCAACAAAACAACAACAATAACATCAAAAAATTAGGAATTAATTATATTTCTCTGCCATGGGTACTAAAATTTAGTAATCAATTAAAAAAGTATTTAAAAATGCAGTAACTCAAAAAAAAAATGCTTCGACTTCCCAACAACTCTTATCCAGGAGTCTACAAACTGGAGTGTTCGTGGGAAAATTCTATGTAGGTAAATCAAAACTCAAGGTTTCAACCCACATTTGTCAACACCAAAAACATACTTTTGTAGGGAAAATGGAAAAATTCGGCCGTGGCGGGGCATTCCAAAAATTGCCATGGTGCCTTTGGCTCGAATAAAAACAACACGGTTAAAGTAGAGGCAGACTATTTTAAGAGAAAAGTGAGAGAGTCTTTAGAAATACAGTATCACCAGTGTTCTTCAAATGAAGATGGTTTGAATGAAGTCGACGGTGATTACGTCAACCTTATTTTTCTTATTTTAAGACGCAAGAACACATTACATTGAAGTTTTATTATTTGTTTTATTATTTGTTTTTTAACGGTTTTTAATATTACTTGAATAACGAGGGTATATACAACTCCTAGAAATATTTTATTTTAATATTAAGAATTTTATTAAGATAAGTTTAAATACTATAACAGATGTTTTAACTTAATTATATTTTAGCCAACTTTGCATTTCTTTGCGCGGACTTTTTTTTATTGAATAAAGTAGTTAAAAAAAAAAAATTCTCTTACGATTTTAATTCAATAAATGTAATTACTCATTTAAACAAAAGGTTAAAAAAACAACTTTTACAATTGATGAATTATAGTTATACCTTTAATAGTTTTTAATAATTCCCGTTTTTACCCTCAACTAATCAAAGAATTTCTAAAATCTTTCTATTTATAACGCATTATTCTTAAAAATTTTTTTGTTTCCTTTCTGTTATATCTTGTTTTAACTTTTACCGCTTTTATTTACTGCTAGAAACTGTATTACGTTTGTTTTAGTGATTTTCGACGTCAAGACTTTACGTTCTTTAACGAGTACCCCCTTTTGTTTATTGCTTATTTAGGATCTTAGCTTTCAATTTTTATTAAGTTTTTATATTTTATCTTTGTAAACTTTAAATGTGATGAAGGAACGATGTTTGGAATGTTATAAAGAAGCAAAAAAAAAATAAAGTTTGCTGAATTGGAAACAAAAATATAAGTCTATTTGATTGGGTATTGTTTTAATTTTTTACAATTATGTTACTATTTATAAATTTTTCTTTTATTTATCTCTGGTGTTGGCTAAAACTACGTCCAGTTGTATCGTTTAGGTTTTTATTATATCTATCAACCTGTCTATCAAACAATAAACAAATATCTATTAAATAACAATACGCAACAGCGGTTCCAAACCTGTAAGTCGTGACTCCAACGGGGATCGCTCGACAAGTTGTAAAGGGTCACCATTTTTTTTTTTTTTTTTATTTATTTTAGCCGTAAAAATATTTACAAGTTCCGTGTTTAATAATATATTTAAAAATGGCAAGGACGAAAAGAAGACAGGGTTGCCTTATCACCAAGTCCCTTGTTTTTTCTAGACATTCATATAAATACACTGTAACTAAAAATTTCTATGTAAAGACTTCTATTTTTTAATATTTATTTCAGAGTTATATTATTGTAAAATAATCTCTTGAAAATGTAAATATATTTTACAAAACATGTCAAGAAAAAAAAAAAAAACGTTATGTAAAATATATCTAAATTTTTAAATGTTATTTTTAAAAATAATTACTTATTTAATGATATTACGACGATCACAATATATATATATATATATATATATATATATATATATATATATATATATATATATATATATATATATATATATATATATATATATATATATATATATATATATATATATATATATATGTATATATATATATATATATATATATATATATATATATATATATATATATATATATATATATATATATATATATATATATATATATATATATATATATATATATATATATACACACATACATAAACACATATACATGTATGTACACATATATGTATATATATATATATATATATATATATATATATATATATATATATATATATATATATATATATATATATATATATACATAGATGCGCATGTACACATATACATATATACATACATGCGTACATAAATGCTCTAAATCTATATAAATACTTTTTCATAATATAATTAAATATAATGTATATAATTAAAGGCTTTAGACCTTTTCAGACACACAAAGTATGCACTAATAGATAATTTTTAAATATGATATTTTTATAGATAGATTTAAAAATAATTCTCTGTTTGTTCATTATTTAAAAGCAATAGTTCTAGCTTTTGTTTAATCTGTTTAAGAGTGGTAAGTGTTTTAATATTTAATTATTAATATCTAATTATTACTAAATACCTTATTCCATACATTAGGTCCTCTAATAGTTATTGAGAACTTGGTGTGCTCATATGTAGTTTTAAGTTGAACAACTTTGTTACTTGAATATTTAGTCATGTATTTGTGTTGAATTTTATTAAACATTACTTTGAAGATGTTTGATATTGTATTATTATTATTAATTTTATACATAAAAATTAGCCGATGATATGAGGCCATGAGAACAAGAATAGTGTAAGCAACATATTATAAAACAATGGAGAAAATAGTAAAAATAAAGTTCCGTAGTTTTTTAATTGAATTATGTCACTTGTTTTTGAATTCATTGCAGCTTTTCAGTTTTAACCATCTATTGAGACATTTCTTTAAGTTTTTATAGAGTTACGTTACGCGTAAAAAACACATTTTGTAAATTTGTGGGTTACACGACTTTTATTTTCATGGCCTCATATATATTTATTTTGTACAAATTTAATATTTCTAGATTGTTGAACAATGGTCTAGAATGAGAGAGGCAGTGTGCATTTGATAATAATCTAAATTGCATGTTTTTTTTTTGCTAAATAGCATTTTAGCCTTCGTTTTATTGGTGCTGCACCAAGCAATGTTTGCATAATTAAGATTGGAATGAATAAATGAGTAATGTATGCATTTCAAACATGATTGATCTAAGTATGGTTTTGTTTTATAGAGTAATCCAATATTTTTAGAAAGTTTATTTTCAATCATGTTTATGTGGTCTTTCCAATTTATGTTTTCATTTAGAATTACAGCTAGAAATTTCATTGAACATTCTAATTTTACGATGTATTCTCCAATAATAAGTTTCGGAAGTGCACGAGGAATTTTTCGGAGGTGCACGAGGAATCTTTTTTATGGAGGCGATGAAAAATAGTAAACTTACTTTTAGTATTGTTTGCAAGTTTTGTGCTAATTGTTTGCAAGTTTATTCATATTTAACCGTTCGGTTAGTTTTAGAAGTTCAATGTTGACCGTTTTAAATATTGTTATTATATCACTGTGAGAATAAAATAAATTTGTGTCATCAGCAAATAAGATCTAGAATATTAGAAGCTTTGCTTAAATTATTAATATAGATTAAAAATAAAAGTGGTTCTAATATAGATCCTTGAGAAATAATGAAGAAAAACTGACTATAAACGATTATAACAGATCATAATATTAAATTATGATGCTCATTTCACCTAAACAGCGTATTTATTTAAAATTCAAATATGGATAAGCAACCGTGATTTTAAGAAATTTTTTTCTTTTAAAAAAAAAGAAACTTTGGTTGGGTTTTTTTTGCTGCAAGCATTTTTATTTTAAGTTACAGCAAATTTTTTATTTTAATTTTTTTTACATTTCATCATTTTAATTTTACACTTTATCATTTTAATTTTTTTTGTCTGTTTATAATTCACAGACCTGATCACTTAACGGAAATATATCGTGGTCAGCGAAATATTATAGAGACGCTGCAATAATTTCAAATCGCCTTAACTTTTTTTTTTTTTTTTTACAATAATCATTATTATATATTTTAAAAATAAATAACATTTACATGTTTTACCAGTTTTTCCCACACAAATATTTACAATATAAAAAGAGCGTTAACAAGTTACAATATATGAAGAGCATTAACTGTTTTACGGATGCGCATTTGACATCGAGTTAAAATAATAAACTAAAAAATTCGTAGTTTATAATATAAAGTACTGGCTATTAATCCATGCATTCAAAATATATACGCAAGTCCGTCGCACCACGGGGCTAATAGGGACTTACTTGTCGTTGTCGTTGAAACTATATATTAATATATATTAATAGTACTATGTAGTTGTAAGGAAACTCGCAGAAGACTAAGAAAAGTCTTTTCATCGAGAACTTTTAAAATACAAAACAAACTAAAAATTTAAAGAGTAAATCTATAAAAACACACATTAACTTTTTGAAGTCCTCTGTTCAGTAATATTTTACTATGTATAGTTGCTAACTATATGTATTTTTTATATATTTTTTTTTAATTTAGTTTTTATTTCTTTTTTATTTCTTTATTTATTTTTATAGCTTAAATTGTTCTTTTTACATTTATTATATTAATTGTTCTTTTATATTTAATACATATCAATAAAATTAGTTTTGTTAATTATGAGATCGTTTAGTTTTTTCTTTAGAGCAATAAGATTATCCAGTTTATTAAGTTCTATATTTTGAGGTATTATTTTATTGTATAAATAGGGGCCTCGGTATACAATTGAAAATCTCGTGAAATTTGTTTTTTTATGGGCAACGTAGAGTTTCCGGTTCCTCGTGTGATATATCTGTTGGCGTTGGTTTAAAAAAGGTTATTAGTAAAATAAATTAGGACAAGTCCAAACTTATATTTGAGCATAAATAAAATATTTTGGTAGATGTTAAATTGATAGATATTTAAAGCATTCAAGTTTTTAAGTAAAGGATCGGCATGATTGAATTTATTTTTATTATAAATCAATCTTGATGCGTGTTTTTGGTGTATATATAGAGAACTTAATTTAGATTTATTTGTACTTCCCCAGGCAATATTAGCATATGTTAGGTAACTTTGTATATAAGAAAAATAGAGGATTTTTAGATTCTCTTGGGAAAGTATAGGTTTGACTTTGCAAAGTATACCGATGCTTTTTGATATTTTTGTATTTAATGTTTTTATATGGGTTTTCCAAGAAATCGTTTCGTCAATAATTATCCCAAGAAATTTAATAGTTTCAGTTCTTTCAATGTTTATCTTATCAATTTTTAATAATGGTAGAATGCTTGATATTATTTTTTTTTGCTGGTTGGAATGAAAGATGTATTTTGTTTTTTCTGTATTTATTGATAATTTATTTACTTTAAATCAAATGTTTAGACTCTCAAGGTCATCGTTTGCAGATTCAAAGAGATTTTCAATTGATGCTGATAAATAAAATAAATTTGTATCATCAGCAAACATTACTGTATCGAGTTTTTTTAGTGATTGTGGAAGATCGTTAATATAGATTAAAAATAAAAGAGGACCAAGAATGGAACCTTGTGGAACTCCACATTTTATTTTTTAAGAAATTATATATAATTATTATAGATTTATTTTGTTTTGCTGAATATAATATGACATCTCCTTAATTTTAAATAGAGAGTGTATATAGTTTTTACTATACTTGGAGACATTAAAAATTGATTTAACTGCGTTCCTTCCAAATGTGTCGAGTCTTTTCATTGTTGCATCTTTTATTTTCACAGAGCTCTAGACCGTGGGTTAACGTCGGAACTGCTAATGATTTATATAATTGGATAATAGAACTTGGATGTGCAAACCGGATTTCAGATTGAATAAGAGTTTGCACTGTTGCCCAGAAATTTGATACCCTAATATCAATATTCATTCTATTTAGTGAAGCAAAAATTGATTTTTTTGTATCCCAAGTAAAGCCGAATTGATTAAGTTTCTCACAAAGTATAATTTGATGGTTGTCTTGAGATATTGTGCAGTTCATTATTTGTCTTTTTCCATAGAGCAAAAGTTCTGATTTGAAAGCATTAAGTTTTATCCCGTTTAAACTGTTGTATATGTTACACGTTGAAATAAGTTTTTTTAGGCCCCAGAGGGTAGAGCTGAGAAGAATGATGTCGTCAGCATAAGCTACTACACAAATCAAGTTTCCATATAGTAGTACCAACAATTTCATCATTTTTTATTGTTTCGAGTAGCTTCTCAGAGTATATGTTATATTGGTAGGGTGAGAGAATCGATCCTTGTCTTACTGCTTGCCTAAGATCAAATGAGACTGATTTGCAACCTAGGTATGAGACAGTTGCACTGCCTGTACGGTATAAAGAAGATATAGTCTTAACTATTTGGAGAGGTAGATTTTTATCAAAATAAAGTATATTAAAAAGAACATCCCAGTTGCAGCTGTCAAAAGCCTTTTCAGCATCTAGTGAACATAAAAAAACAGGCGATTATAATGCTTAATTGTTTCGCTTACAACAAATTAAGCATGGAGGGTTGAGCTCTTATTATTGATTGCATATTGGATATATAACAAATATATTTATAATACTACAAATGACTGAAAAGTTCATGAATATTTGTAGATGATTTGCTCGTATTGATATTATCTACAATATTGTTCGCTGGAAATGAGGAAGTACAAGTGTTTTGATTGTCACAATATAAACGTTTGATTTTTTTTTCTTATTTTATTTTTCTTATTAGCCATGTTTAAATGTAAAACAAAAAATATCTTCAGTAAAGTTTTCAAATATGGTAATTCAATAGCTCTGAAAAACTAATCCAATAGCTTCAACAATTTACTTAAAGATAGCAATGACATTGCCAGTGTACTGTACGATGTTCATTGAGCAATTTACGAATAAAATAATTGAAATATAAACAACAGAATATTTTAATGCATAGTAGATTTATTTTAAATAAAACATTGAAACTACTTAATTTTATAGGGGATAGATATAAAAAAACTGTTTTTGTTGCTATGCACGTTGTTATGAACAATAATTAACATAAGATGACACATTTGCTGTTTTAAACAGGTTTTTAATGTAAAGAATGAATAAAAATCATTTTCTTATGAAGGAAAGGTAGTTTATCTAATAAAAAAATTAAGAAAAAAAATCCTTTTTTTTTATTTTTTTTACCCCCTTAACATACGAATTGTAGTTGTACTATTCTTATTTTTATTATGTGAAATTATTATAATCTATTTATAAATTTTAAAACTTATTTAAATATGTACTATATATAAATGTTAAACCGAATTTCTAATTGAGTTAAATATTATGGTTAATTAATAATAAACTTTTGTTTAAAGAATGTCAAACTTTCCTTTAGAGAATTATTAATGAGTTTTGAGAAAATAACAAGATCAGTAAAACAACAACAACATTATCACGACAGTAAAAGCAACAACAACAGCAAAAATAATATAGCAACAAGAGCATAAAAGCAAAAAATAATAGCAACAAGAGCAGCAACAAGAGCAGCAACAAGAACAGTAACAACAACAGTAACAACAACCAACAGCAACAACCAACAACTATAATATATTGTTAAAACAATAAGCGTGCCGCAATATAAAACACAGTGAATAATTTTAAACAAATAAAGTTTCAATTTTTTTTACGACAATACAAAATCTATATTGTAGTTTATGTTAGAGTTTTTTCTTCATTGTCAATTTGCCCTTGAAAAACAACGTAAAAAATAATAAACGTATTAACATATCTGATCCCAAGTATATATATATATATATATATATATATATATATATATATATATATATATATATATATATATACCATTTAAGAAATTAATTCAAGCTGGCTATGAAAGAACAGAAAAAACTTGTGCAAATTCTGTATATTTGTTGCTCACGTCTAGCGCGGATTGCCTGTTCAATGGCAAGTGATGCTCTTCACAAAAACTAAACGATATTCTTAGATTAGCAAGGTTGTTTCCAATGCTGCATTGAAGAATTTTTAAAATCATACTTGGTACCTTGGGTCAAAAATGATTCCACTTTTAATATTTACTGTTGCTTTTGCAGAGGCTGAAACTTTTTGTTTCAAGGCTTTGTGGAAGTTCTTGACACATCAACCATTTTTGGAAAAACATTGTTTGGTAGATTCTTTTCGGGTTGACCAATCAACCATATTGCAGTTCGATTATTTGTCGGAACATTTGAAGAACTTGCATTTCCACTCATTTTCAGCAACAAGTTAAAATTAAATTAAATCCAAATGGAACTTAATTTTTGAAATTAAATTTGCCAAGATATTTTAAAATTTGCCAAGATATTTTAAAATATGTAGTGATTACCAATGTGATGGAATCGAAATTATCACGTGATTGAAATAAAATCGTCATACAATTTAAAAACTACAAACACTTAAGTAAGTTTCCCAATGATATTTAGCTAAAATAAACAAGGTATTACAGAAAACTATGATATATATTAATGTTCTTTGGTAAAATAGCTTTAATAATTATTTTATAAGATTAAAATAAATACTACTTAAGTTAATAAAAAAGTATACGTTTTGCAAACTGAAGCAGCAAACAACAAGATGGCTACCTATCACATGATCAAAGAAATTATTTTATTAGATAAAGTAACTCATAAAGGATAATGGTACATCAAATTTGCTTAATATTTTTTGAAAACAAGAACATGGGATAAAATTGACAAATGTTTCGAGCGTAATGCTACTTTTGTAAAACTAAAAGACCTGTTTGAATGTTCATTGTTTGAATGATCATTAACATTATTTGAGCAACCTCTAAATATTATTTTATTTTAATTATCTTTTGCGCAATAAACTTCAATGCCATCTAGCACACACAAAAAAACGACTGTCCCAGACAGCAAGCTTACATTGGACCAACATTGGGCCAATGCATGATGATGCATTGGCCCAATGTTGAAAGTCGATGTTGGCCCAATGCAGGTTTGATCATTGGTTAGGTATTGGCCCAACGTTGTGTAAAACATAGGCCCAATGTTGTATACAACGTTTACCCAACATTGGCACAACGTTGTATATAACGTTAGACCAATATTGTAAATAACATTGTATACAAAATTGGCCTAACGTTGTATACAACATTAGCCCAATATCGTATGTTATACGATTATTATTTTTATATCGGTCTAACGTTTTATGCAATCATCTTATTTATAACAACAAGTTGTTATAAATAAGATGATTTGCATCGCTATATTGAAAAATTATAGAGAAAAAAAAGAATGTATGTTACAAGTATAAAAATTTATTTATTTAACATAGTTTCTCGGTTAAATATATATATTGCAAACACCAAACTTATACCAAAAACTGACACATTGAGTTTTAAATAAAAAAATTCACTATAAAATTTATAGAGTAGTTTCGATATTGGCTGAGCTAATTGTTATTGAATCGTGTTTAGCTTATGATATTTGGTGCCCACGATGATTATTTTTCTTCCGCTATCTCTATCACATGTCTGCATAAGCCATGCTTATTTGACTTCACAGTTTCTGCAAAAAAAAATAGTTGTTTGTTTAATTATGCACCAAAGAAACATAACAAATTGAAAGTAATTCTGTAATGCAAAATTGAAACTGAAAAAATAAACTTTTCTAAACCACTTACCAATAGCAGCATATACAATCAACATTTTTCCTATTCCAATTTTTTTTCCTCTCGTTGCATAATTTAATTTTACAGCTAGGCTATTATAAAAAACTATTCTTAGTAAATAACATATACAATCTCCTTCGTCTTTAACTCCAATTTGTGCCAAATAATTAACCTGCAAAAATACACAACCTGGCAGTAATTAAAGTAACTTTTGTTTAGACTTAATTGAATATAAAATATCATTTACAAAAAATCTTCAAAGAGTATTTTATTTTAAGTGTATAACTTGTACTAAGATATCATACTAAATGCATAAACAGATCATAAAAAAATATGTACCGTTTACTTAAGTGTTTTCTTGTCTTTTTTCTTCCAGAGTACTTGATTTCTTCACTGCTTTTAATGACAATGACACTCTTTCAGGCAATACAATAATTATCATACTTTTGTTACTCAATTTTTTATAATTGCTTTTGATGTGTTTTGTAGTTCACCAAGTTGCCCTTCAATGCTTGCCCATTGTGTCAATAATACCAGCATATCTTTCAAGGATACAACTTTATCTTGAAACATTAAAGTTAATTATATTATTAAGATACTATACAACTAATTACATATTATATTTAGAATTTATGAAAGTAAATACAACAATCACTAATAAAACAGATAAAATTAAAGACAGAGGGGCAAACTTTTAATGATAAAAATATATACTTGCTAATAGATTCATAATATTTTTATGAATTATGAAATTTGTAGGTGTGCATTCAATTTCTGGGAGAGACACAAAACAATTCTCGTTAATGTTTAAGATAAAAATTGCAATAAAAAACAAAAAAACTCATATTAAAACAATGTTTCTCCAACAGGGTTTGTAGCCAACTATTTATATAAAATTCAATGACTTTTTTGAAAAATCAGATGAATTTCCCAGACCATTTTTAACAATGGTTTTTACAAAGTGCTTAAAATTACTATCTACTGTAATGGAAATGCTAAGATTATACATGGTTTGAATGACAAAACTTATAAAACTTAGCTATTAGTTAAGTTGGATATTAGTATGGATTTTATTATACATGTTAGTATGGATCTTATTATTAAGGATGACTAAGAACGAACACTAAGAAAAACATAAGTTTCTGAAAAAATAAATGGGTAGCACCAAAAAAAACATAATAGCTTAATTGAGTGCTGTATTTTGAAAATGTGACAAGGCACAAAATTAAAATTTTACAGAAGAGTAAAAAACATTTCTCCTGTAAAAAATTTTACTTTTATTTTATCTAAAAAATTTTTTATAAAAAAAAAAATCTTTATTACATTTAAAAAATCTTTATCTCATAATTTTATCTTTTCCTAAAAAAAATACTCTTTTCAAATAATCTCACTTTTAAAAAAAGTGTGACTCTTCACTTTTTCAAAATACAGCATTAAATTGTTAAACGGGTAACTTCTTAACTAGAATTACTGACTTTTCCATGACTATCTAAAAATAAAAATAATTCCCTGACTTTTCCAGGTTTTCCACGACTTTGGCCAATATTAACATATTTTCCAGGTAAAGTACAGACATTGTCCAATGTTTGTAAATAATTTTTTTTACATATTTTAGTTCTGAATTTTAAAAATACAATTTTTAAAAATAATATCATTTATAAAAATATTGTATTACCTTCGTCTTTTAGATAAATTTAAATGATCGTTTATATAATGAATAATAATGATCCACCAGCAACTGTTAAAACTTTAAACTGATATGAATACTTTGTTGTTTTTTTCAACAGTTGATTTCAAGTGAATTTCAAAGTTGGTGACACCAACTTTGAAATCCTACAAAATTTTTTTGCTACGCCCATAAACTTAAATGTTCTAGATATTAAATTCTAGATAATAATTCCATAGATATTAAATTAAAAAATAATAAAACCAAGAATAATGTCCTTCTGCCTCAGAAAGATGGAATATATAAAGGGTTGTTTCGATTTAAATTGTGATTTAAATCAGACAAATAATGATTGAAATTGAGTCTTTTTTTTTAAATTGTTTTTAATGATTATTTATTGATTTAATCTCATAATTCAATCAATTATTATAGACTAGTCATTGGTCTTAAAACAAAATGTCTGGCAATATTAGAAAGCTCTTTATAAGTAGAATATAAATTCTAGTAACATCACTTTTTGTACACTGTTTTAATATGTTAGTAGATGGGGCTTCACTATCAAACACAGAAAAAATCATACAAAAAAGACATACTTAAAATGTAAAATATCAGCTTCTAACAACTTCAACGCCACATGTATATTATTGATACCTTTAATAATATATCAATTCAATTCAATATATATATTCTGCAAATGTTATTTCTGTACCATTTAAATTTATTAAAAATATGAATTTTAATGTTATGATTTTTTGCTTTTATATATTGTTTATATAGTTTGTTTTTAATAGATATTGATTTTAGAATTCCATTGGTAATCCAAAGTTTTGATTTAAGTTTAATTTGTTTAGCAGTTAGTTTTTTTATCAACATGCACCCTATAAAAAACTAACTGCTAAACAAATTAAACTTAAATCAAAACCTTGGATTACCAATGGAATTCTAAAATCAATATCTATTAAAAACAAACTATATAAACAATATATAAAAGCAAAAAATCATAACATTAAAATTCATATTTTTAATAAATTTAAATGGTACAGAAATAACATTTGCAATTTACTAAAACTTTCTAAAAAATCATATTACATCAACTTTTTTAACAATAATCTTTACAATGTAAAAAATACTTGGAAAGGTATAAAAGAAATTATTAATATCAAACCTTCTTCCTTTTCCAGTAAATCTATTAATCTCAAATTTAATGGCAATACAATTTCAGACAGCAAAGCTATATCAAACATATTTAATAATTACTTTGTAAATACTCAACAAACACTGTTAACAAAAATTGTTTCACCTAAATGTAATTTTTCAGACTATTTAAATAACCCAAATATCAACTCCTTTTTTATAGATCCAGTCACTGAAAATGAAGTATCAAATCTTATAAAAAGTTTACAAAGTAAAAAAAGTTTAGGTATCAATAGTATTCCCACGTTTCTTCTCAAACTTGTTTCCCATATCATCTCAAAGTCTCTCTGTACAATGATAAATAGCTATTTTGAAAATGGACTTTTTCCAGATGTCTTTAAAATAGCTAAAGTTATTCCATTTTATAAAAAAGGCTCTAGAACTGACCACACTAACTATCGCCCAATTTCGCTACTGTCAAACATCAGTAAAATATTTGAAAAAGCTATGCACAACAGACTTTACAACTTTTTAGATAAATATCAATGTCTTTACAAACACCAATATGGGTTTCGAAGCAAGCATTCCACAACGCATGCACTTATTGAAATCACTGAGGTTATCAGAAAAGCTCTTGACAATAAGCTTTTTGCTTGTGGTGTGTTTGTTGATCTACAGAAAGCATTTGACACTGTTGATCATTCTATTCTTCTAAGTAAACTGGAATACTATGGTATTAGAGGAATTTCTCTCCAATGGTTTACCTCATATCTTTATAATAGGTTTCAATTTGTATCTATTAACGGTAACACATCTCCTTTAGTAAAATGCACTACAGGTGTACCTCAAGGCTCTGTATTAGGGCCATTGCTTTTCCTTGTTTTCATTAATGACCTTAATTTATCATTAAAATATACAACTTCCTACCATTTTGCTGATGACACTAACTTACTTTTAATTAATAAATCATTAAAAAAAATAAACAAATATATTAATCATGATCTATCTAATCTAATACAATGGCTTCGATCTAACAAACTGTCTCTGAATACTAGTAAAACCGAAATTATCATCTTTAAATCAAAACAATCAAAAATCAGTAAACATCTAAATTTTAGGCTGAGTGGTCAAAAAATCAATCCAGTTATGTACCTAAAGTATCTTGGAATCAAAATTGACTCAAATTTAACTTTTTCTCAACATCTTAAGGACTTGTCAATAAAACTATGTAGATCGAATGGGATGTTAGCTAAAATTCGTCATTATGTCAATCTTGAAACGCTTATCAATATATACCATGCCATTTTTGGATCACATCTTAGGTATGCGTGTCAAGTTTGGGGACAAATCCGCACCCAAGAAATTTTAAGATTATCTAACTTACAAAACAAAGCATTAAAAATAATATATTATCAGCATTATCAATCTAACTCCGATCATCTTTATTTTTTATCCAAAATACTCAAAATTGATGATCTAGTTCAACTATTAAATTGCCATTTTGTCTTTAATTATAAACAAAAATGTCTACCCAGCACATTTACAAATTTTTTTACTGCTAGAGAAAGCTGTCGCTATCATCTACGATCTGCTAATAGCTATAATCTTCATGTACCAAATCATTTTTCTGTAAAATATGGTCTAAAATCCATAAAATACCAAAGTGTAAAATCATGGAACAGTCTACCTTCACCATTAAAATTAATTGACTCTATTACTAATTTCAAAAACTGTCTTTTTAACTATTTTTTAGCAAGATATTATACCTGAAGACTCTGAAATATGTTGTTATGCTTTTATTATTACTACTTTCTTGATACCTACTAGTTTTATTATTAACTTTTTGTTCTCATATTTTTATTGTTATTATTAGTATTGATATTAATAATATTCTTCTATCTTTATTAGTAAATTGTTATTTTTATTTATAACATAATAAGTATTATTATTGCTTTTTTAATTTTTTCTTAAGTTTATTTACTACTTATACTATGTAATTGTTATTACCACTATTATTGCTATTATCTAATATCTTTATTATTATTGTTAGTATTATTACTAATAATATTCCTTTTCATCGTCATCTTATTATTATTGTTAATATTATTTTTATAATTATTATCAATACTATTATTATTGTTATTATAATCACTTTTATTGTAATGTTGTAGGTTTTTACTTTAGATTAGTACTTGTACTATTTGTAAAAGTCCTTGAAATTTTACAACTTATTTCAGAATATATATATTATAATATATTATATTATAATATATATATCTTATAATACTATTATATAGCTATTATTAATTGCTATATAATCTAAACGATTATAAATAAATAATGAAAGAAAAATTTTTTTTAATACTTATACTGTATGACATTTCAAATGTTTGATATATTTAATAAAGAAGAATTTAAAATGTCTTCTTTATTAAATAAATCGAATATTTGAAATGTTACATTTATTTAACAAAGATTATTAAATAAATCAAACATTTGAAATGCCAATACAGGAATAAGTATAAAAAAAATAACTTTAAGATCTTACACAAAAATAATTTGATTATTGTCTTTATTATTACATTAATTATTTAGATTGTAGTAAAAAATGTTTTAAGCATATTATTTAAATGTTAACAATTATTTCATTATTTAAAAAAACAAAACAATAAATAAACAATAAATTTATTTCTTAAAAGAAACCTTTTAAGATTCTTAGAAGATTCATAAATATAGCTTCTTTTTTTATTTTTACAATTTAAAAAAATGGAAAGATAATATCAAAATATTTTTTTAATCTGTCAAACGACACCATTTTAAAAAATCTTTTGCAAAATATATACTAATCCGCAACTATATTGGCCGAATATTGGCCACGACATAAATGTAAGTATAGCAAAGTATTAAGCTTAAACTACATTGGCCAAATGTTGGCCCAACGTAGTACGATAATTGCAAAAAACCGATTTGCAGAATTACAATATTACGCCGAAAAATTGGCTAAATGTTAGCCCAATATAGTAAGATATTTGCAAAAAACCGATTTGCAGAATTGAAAATAATACGTCGAAAAAAAGTATTGGCTAAATGTTGGCCCAATGGAATAAACTTGCTAATGTTAAAACTTACGTTGGGCCAATGTAAGCTTGCTGTCTGGGGTACATTCAAATCAGAGAAAGTTTTTTTTTTTTTTTTTTTTTTTTTGCATTAAAGTGAACATCGATATTAAAAAATAATATATATTAGATATTAATTTTTAACATAAATTCTGCGTATTTTAATATATAGGGGAAAGTCGGGTAGCCCCGGACACTTAAAGAAAAAATAGATTGTACACATGTACTAACAGAAAGTGTCAAAAGATTTTTTTAAAACTATAAACATTTATCTATTTAATTAAAAACAAAAAGAAAATAATTATTGTGTACCATAATCATATACAAAGCAAAAAAAAAAAAAAAAAAAAATATGTTAGAAGAAAGCCGTGTTTCAAAATTGAATGATGATTGATCATTCAATTTTGAAACATGCACCGGACACATAGTTTAACCATAAATTTACCTCTCTAAAAACTGCCTCCGATATGTAAGGAATGGGAATAAAAAAAACATCATTTAGAAATATAAACATTGGCGATTTACTAATGAAAATAAACACTTTAAAAACACTTTTTTCAAATCTCAGGTCTTTTTATTTGAATTGAATGAATTACTATTAAGGGTTTGTGTATTAGATTAAATTTATGATTATTTATAAAAAAAAGTTGATCATTTTTAATATGTATTTGTTGTCTGAAACCATCATGTGTCCGATACCACCCTAATTTTTTCTTGATGAATATTATAAATAAAAATGTATCTTTAACAAAAAAAAATTTATTAGTTTATATAAAATATACATATATTAATATGTGAATCAAATATGATGATACATCGCTCTTCTGGAGATCGGAAAAAATATCTTGCACTCCCAACCAATCGCTTCGGCATATTAAAATAGATATTTTGCATATGACAAATTTTCACTAAAATAATGTTTTTATTATGTTTAAAATTACATGGCGTCTTTAGCTTAAGCTGTACATCATGTGTTCGAAGTTAGCCGCCATCCGGTACTACCCGACTTTTCCCTATAGTCAGTCGATGTATGTACACTCCACAGCGAAATGTTTTTATTCACTTTGAATGTTTATTGTATAATAAATATAGTTATTTAAGAAAACAACAAAAATTTAACATTTTACGATCTGTGCAATAACGCAATCTAGTTCTCGAATAAAGGAAAAAATTATACATTTTGCGAATTGCGCAATTTCACGACCGGCGCGTCACATTCATACCCTTAGATTATTTATATATAACTATAAATAGAATGTAAACTTATTTTATACATAAGAATATAATTATAGATAGAATATAAACTTATTTTATATATAAGAATATAATTATAAATAGAATATAAACTTATAAAATTATAAAAGCAAAAAAGTTTCTTTAAAAACTAACGATTAATAAAACCATGATAATTATATTTATATTTTGATAATTATATTTATATTTTGATTATTAATTTTTATTAAACATAAAAACGAATCAGAAGTTTTATGTTTAATATAAATAACATTAAAGGTTCATTAAATTTAGAATGAAAAAAATTTCAGTTTTAGTTATTAAAAAAAAAATTTACGCTAAAACAAGATAAAGACAAAAAAAAAAAAAAAAAAAATCTTTTTACACTACATAGTTCTTTAAATTTCTTATTTTTTATTTTATGGAAACTTTACTTTATTAATATTGTATAACAATTTTTGGTACTCGAAACGTAAGAGATTAAAATTTTTGTCATGTTGACATTTCCATTGGCTTTATCAATGCGTTTGCTATTATTAACATTGGTATTACCTTGAACACAAACGTTGTTTTAAATATTTTAAAGGGAAGGAATTGGTTATCTCCTATAATCTCGAACGGATTAAGTTAGAGATTAAGGTATTATTAAGTTCAAAAAAATGTCTTTAACATTGTAATAGAAAATAAATCTCTTGACATTATAACAATAGTGGCAAGACATTTTTTATAACAAAAGTTTTTTTCTGTTGAGTTGTTATAAGAAATCTTGCCCCATTTATGGAGCAGTAAAAAAGGGTGGAAACGAAACTATATTTATATCTTGTATTTTAAAAGAACAACTGTTTTTTTAAATACTCTTAACTTTGTATGTATAAGTTTGCTTTATGCGCTTAAAAAAAAAAATACCTAGGTTTCGGTCATTGCGAATTGATAGAGTTCATTGAGTATTTTTTTTTTTTTTTAAATTTTTTGATTTTGTGTTACTTTAATTAGGGTAGTTGGTAGTTTGTAAAAACGTTACTAGATGACAAATTTATGAATTTTACATTTTAGTTTTAAATTGAAAAACTCATTTTTCAAAAAAAAAAGTCTGCTTTATTCAAAATTCAGTTTTTCATAAATTGCAAACTTTTTAAAGCAATATATATATATATATATATATATATATATATATATATATATATATATATATATATATATATATATATATATATATAATATATATATATATATATATATATATATATATATATATATATATATATATATATATTATATATACATTAGTTTTATTATTGTTTTATTATTTTATAGACGTTTTTTATTTTTATTCTTTCGGTTTCTAAAGGATAAGTTCGAAACAAAGACATAAAAATGCACTACATTTATCAAGTATTCTTTTAACCGAGCGATATTTTCTTCTCAATTATTATTATTTTTGGATCTTTGCACAAACAGCTTGAACTGATTGTTATATCCTTTGGTAAAAACTAGAATTGTAGTTAAAATAGTAAATTAAAGAAGTTTTTGTTAGAGGTACATAAAAGCTGAAACACCATTTAGTGACGTCATTGACGTATAATAGAAACAGATAAGTAAGAAATTGCTTTTTGATAACCTGCTATTTGTTGGTAAGCTGGCTTTATGCTAATATTGTTTGAAATGGTATGCTAACAATATGATGGTTGTAAGAAAGATTTTTCACAATTCATATCTTAAATGTTATTCCCTACAAAAGCAAATATTTAGCTGATAAAAACTTGTTTTTTTTTTTTTTTTTTTTCTTGAGTGGCAGTGTTGCTTTGTCATGGTTTACAAATGAGAGTTCAATTCTTAATTAAAAGTTGAAGGTTTTATAATGCTTGTGAAAAAACACAAATGTGAAGTATTTTTATGTTCATTTTTAAAAGAATTTTTAAAGAATTTATTGCAAATTTTTTTATTGGTAAAAAAAAATGACTTAATTTAATTTATATTTTTTGAAAGATATGTGTTTTATAAACCGGGTATTAAAAATCCTAATATACACCCATTAGAAAAAAAAAGATAAAGGTCTTAGAATACAAACAATTATGTTTAAAATTGCTTTTTTTTTTGATGAGCTAACAAAGCATTATAGTTGACCCTTATGAAAGCATTGTATTGACATATGCTAACTTTGATATTATGCGTGTTTTGTTAGGTTAACATTAATTTGAACTAGCAACAGTAATAAAAAGTTGAGGTTATGTTAGTCTAATGTACCGATGATTTTAAAATGTAACTATGATAATTTAATTACTACTACTACTACTACTACTACTACTACTACTACTACTACTACTACTACTACTACTACTACTACTACTACTACTACTACTACTACTACTACTACTACTACTACTACTACTACTACTACTACTACTACTACTACTACTACTACTACTACTACTACTACTACTACTACTACTACTACTATACTACTACTACTACTACTACTACTACTACTACTACTACTACTACTACTACTACTACTACTACTACTACTACTACTACTACTACTACTACTACTACTACTACTACTTATATAGTTTTTATAATATTAAACTAAGTTTATAAATATTTATCCTATAAATATATATATATATATATATATATATATATATATATTTGTAGGATAAATATTTATAAACTTAGTTTAATATTGAAAAAATTATATAAGTAGTAGTAGTAGTAATAGTAGTAGTAGTAGTAGTAGTAGTAGTAGTAGTAGTAGTAGTAGTAGTAGTAGTAGTAGTAGTAGTAGTAGTAATAGTAGTAATATATATATATATATATATATATATATATACATATATATATATATATATATATATATATATATATATATATATATATATATATATATATATATATATTTATATATATATATATATATATATATATATATATATATATATATATATATATATATATATATATATATATATATATATATATATAATATATAGTTAATACCTATTTAATAAAGACCGAATGTTTGAAGATTTCAATACATTAGATGATCCGGATTGGGACTACTCTAAAGAACATGGTCCTCACCAATGGTCAAAATATTGGAATTTTACGAAAAGACAGTCTCCAATCAATTTGAATTCAAAATTAATAAAATATAATTCTACTCTAAAACCGTTGCATTTTGATAAAAAAAGCATTAAACTCGAAGTAAAAAACATTGGCAAAAACATTTCTTTCTCTGCCGAAAATAATGCTGAAATCATATTTTCAGGAGGTTATTTAAAAAATCGATACGCATTTCGTGAAATGCATTTTCATTGGGGCGAAGTCCGTCATGGAAAATGTGATCGCGGTTGTGAACATACTATAGATGGCAACAGTTATTCAGCAGAAATGCATATTGTTCATTGGAATGTGGATTTATATAAAACTGAGTTAGAAGCTTTAAAAAGCCCTAATGGTCTTGCCGTGTTAGGATTATTTATAGATGCTAAAGAGATTTACGAACAAAACGAATCTTTTGAATTGGTTATCAATATGTTTAATAAAGTTCCATATATAAACTATAAAACTAAGTTAGAAGTTTCGCCTTATTTTTTGGTTCCATCTTGTACCAAGAAGTTTTACACATACCCTGGCTCATTAACTATTCCCCCTCTTACCGAAAATGTTACATGGATATTACTTGCTGAGCCAATCAAGATTTCTATAGACCAACTTGATAGAATGACTACGTGCACCTCTGATTCTGGATATATAACTAACAATTATCGTCCAATACAACCATTAAACAATCGTGTGATACAATCATCGTTCGTTTAGTTTATGAGAACCGCAAACAAGTATATTAAGTGTTTTTAAACAAATATATTTAGTGCTGTTAAAATAAATAAATAAAAATAAAATAATTTTAAATAAAAAACAATTGGCAAACAAATTTCAACCATTTCATTTCAGATGGAAGAAGAATGTTATGATTTTTATACATATATTTAAAATATATTTAGTTTTTAAGCACAATTCAAATTGTTTTATATAATAAATACTTTTAAACTAAGCACTTTTAAATGATATCATTACTATTTTACTTTTGTTTGCATGTTAATTGTTCGAATTATTTGAAATTTAAAATTGTTTTCTGAATATTTTTAAAATTTTTACGTACATAATAAAATTGAGCACATAACCACCGTGATTTAAAAAATATGTTGATATTGTATAAATTGTAAAAAAGGTTTGTCAAGAAATCTATAAAACACTCACAAGACCTATATTCTATTACCTTCGAGTTAAAAATTAAGTTGGAAGCTATAGTTTTTAAAGATGAAAAGCTTCCAACTTAATAAAAATTAAGTTGGAAGCTTTTCATCTTTAAAAACTGTTAAACATCCAATAAAGAGATGATTGTTAAAAAAATGTGATAAAAGTGTAAAAATATAAAAAAGAAATTTGAAAAAAAAAAATTGTATTAAATAAACTTAATAATGGATTTCCGCGAAAACTTTTAGCTTCAAGTACTCTATGGAAACTTGTGGTCAATTTAATTTGTTTAATTTAATGTGGTTTAATTTCCTATTAATTATTATTTTATTGACAAGAAGATTGGGTAATTTGAAAGAAACATCAGCTTTTATTAGGGCTTATAAATAGAGACAATTTTAGATTTCTTTACATTATTGAAATTCGTTTACAAATAATCCACTTGAGTATTTTTTCTCATTCTTCATTAAGTATTTTGTAAAGTACTTTAAAATCTTTGTAATAACAAAGTTGATCAGCTAATAAATCAGTATTTAGTACAATCAATACTAAATATAAGTCATCAGAAAGAAAGTCTAAATTTCAAAATTTTAAAATTTATATAGCAAAATTTTTACAGGAAGTTATGAATGATTTTTTTTGCGCAATATTATTTAATGCGTTTTATTTTTTATTTTAATGTTGTTATAAGTAAAACTTGTAAAAATATGCAAAGTAGAGTTTAAAATTTGCATCAACTTAAAAGTACCTCCCCCCTTCCACTCTTCAGTCGTGGGGTGTGTCAATAGACACCATAAAAAAACAGTCGTTAAAAGCGCGAAAGATAAACAGCGGGTGTTTATTTAAATATGAGTCAAAGTAATAACTATAAAAGAATTAACGCATCCAACGGTTAAACCACATTTCAATAGAGCAAACAGAGTTTTATTTTTCTACAAACGTGCCGGAACACCATTCCAACACTTTAATTTAGTGAAAATTTTAATTGTGCATTTTTCTTTGTCTTTCAAGTATTTTTTATTTGTTATGCCATGCTATAATAGAAAATATCATTAATGGATTTTTCAGAATTGCAGTTATATTAAGGTGACACTCTTGTATCAACCACCAGATTAAGTCTCCTATCATTTTTGAATTGTTTTGATTTTGTACCTCCGCTCATGCACTTTTGTGGCCTAACTCACTATGTTCTTTGGAGTAGTTGGAAACACTAATTTGTTCTGGTGAGCGTCCAGTGATATTTAAAATGCATTCTGCATCAATTGCGTCAAAAGCCTTAATTTATTTTACTAACTGCTTGTGATTTTTAGCTCTAAGATTTCCAAGAAAACTTTTGATAATTTTGCAGAAATATTTTTTTCTTTTCACTCAATATTGAGTTTGTCATGGAAGTCTCTTGGTTTAAATTTTTCTTTTATCTAAGGCCCAACACAATTTTCACCTTTTGTTTTGACCTCAGATAACTTTGGTAAATGCTTTAAAAGGTACTTAAAAGCAAGTGGTTCCTGAATAAGAATCTTTTCAAACTGCTTTATTAATCCTAACCTAATAAGTAGTGTTGGTATAAACACAATTTTTGAATCAACAAATTGCTCCCATAAGACTTTCCAAGTACCGACATTTAATCTGCAGCCGTGGTGCAGTGGTGTACTTGCGTTATGTTCACTATATTAGTCCTGTGTATTAAAATAAAGTTCAAACTTCTTATGAAGATAACAATTTTATTTGGTTGCTATGGATAACTTGCTTTGCATAGCATAACAGTAACATATTTTCGGTATATTTGGAATATAATGATCTTATTAGTCGTTTTATTGTTATTTTTGCGGATCTTCAATTGAAGTAAATTGTATTATTGAACTTTCAATGATAGATTGGTTAAGGTTCAAAACTATATTATCTGGTACAATAATTTCACCATAAATGCTGTTCATTGCGTTGTGCCTCTCTAAAAAAATATAATTAATTTTAATATATTTAATATAGATTATTCACAGAAAATTCAAATAGAGTCTTTCCAATCTCCATGCCTAGATTCCATTTTTTGAGATGATTTTTTTTTTAAAATTATCTCAAAAAATCTTTTTATTATCAAAATCGGTTCAAGAATATAAACTGAAATTCAAAAGAAATTTCAAATAATAAATTAAATGTTCAAGGAGAAAAAAAAAACATTTTTAATTTCATTAAAAAAATTTAAAAAATGTATTAAATTAAGAGCAAAAGTTTATTTTTTGTTTAAAGTATCTAGGAATATATCGTATATATATATATATATATATATATATATATATATATATATATATATATATATATATATATATATATATATATATATATATATATATATATATATATATATATATATATATATATATATATATATACATATATATATATATATATATATATTTATTCATTTATCAATTTTAAAATTCATACTGTAGCATTCAAAAATTATGAGCTTGTAAAAATTATACTCCCTCAAATTGAGGGGGTTTTAAACTTTATATGGTCATAACTTTTGAACGCTTAGAAATTATTGTATGAAGTTTAAAAAATTTTATTTATTTAGTTGAGAATAGTAAAGAAAATATTTTATCAAATTATTGCCATCTTGTTAAGTGGAGATGTAGCTAAAATTTTAGAGATTTTTGTTTCCAGGCTCCGATCATCGCAATTTTTGCAAAGCATCCATATTTTACATAATTATAAACATTTTAATGCTTGAAGTTTGCCCTATATCTGGAAGTTAGCTTTCTAAAATATTGAAAAATGCTGTATCTACCCCTTAATATAACCTGGGGGTTCCTCAATTATCTATTATATTTAGTTTATTGAATAATTTAACCAAAGCTTATTTAAGCTTGAACGTACTCACAGTTTTAGTTTATCAAAAAATCTAATTATAACAAAATATACTTTTTTCCAACGTTTTTAGATCAAGATAAAAATCTTTTTAAAACTTCCAAAGCTATGTATTGCCAATCAATACATAAATAAAAGAATCACATTTAAGTTTTCTAGGCGTACTTCTTGACGAAATGTAACGAGGAGAAATCATGTACGTCATTTCAAAAATATAACTTGACCTAATTTGTAAAGCAAAATCTTTTTTATATCCAATTTGCTTTTAACTTTTATATTTCTTTTCATCATTCATTGCCATTTCAATTGCGCAAACAGTTAGCAATATATATATATATATATATATATATATATATATATATATATATATATATATATATATATATATATATATATATATATATATATATATATATATATATATATATATATATATATATATATATATAAAATTATTTTGCGGTTACTGAATTTTTGATTGCAACTAGAAAACCAAAAGTATACAAGAAACCAGTACAACTTTTAATTATATGCAGCTGAATTTTGAAAATTTTTGAAGTTTTGCACCACTGTGCACTGGTTCAAATCCAATAAATTAACATTAAATACTGGAAAAACTAAATAAACTCACTTTCATTCCATTAGGAAAACGGTTTTTTACCCTCAAACTTGCCTCAAATCTTTATTGATGAAATTGAAATAAAAAGAGACTCTGCGATTAAATTCTTAGGTGTTTATCTCGATGAGAACTTAACTTGATATCAGCTTATTAATTATGTATGCGCAAAAGTCTCTAAAAACATTGGAGTTTTATACAAAGCTTATCTCAATAAGAAAACTTAAGACAACTTTATTTCTCATTTATTCACTGCTACATAAACTACGCTAATATTGCCTGGTATAGTACTGAAAAAAGTAAATTACATCATCTTCATCGCTGTCAGAAACGAGCAATTCGCATAACTAATTTTGCTGATCGTGTGTAAACCTTGTTTTATTATAATTAAAATTTTAAATATATTTGAACTCAACGTTTTGATAATTTTTAGCTTTGTTTATATGTAAAAAAACAGTCTATCTCCCCCCCCCAGTCTTCAAAGATCTTTTCAGTTTAAAACCCAGCAACAAATACACTTTTTAAAAAAAAAAAAAATTTAACGATACTTTTTGTCAAACAAATTTTAAGCAATTTTGTCTTGCCTATCGTGCACCGCACCTATGAAATAAACTTTTTTTCCCAAATTTTGATTTTGATTGACCAAACAAAATTACAAATTTAATTTTTCCCCTAAATAACATTATACAGTATTACTATATACTTTATCTACTATTTAACTTTATTTTTGGATTTTTATTATTTTTCTCCAACGTTTTGTAGTTATATTATTTACATCCATTTATATTGTTTTTATATTTATTTATGTTGTTTATATTGTTTACATGTAATGTTTTTACATTTAAGTTTTGCTTATATTATTTGCAGTTTTGCTCATTTAAAAGATTCTATATATTTATTCTACTTTATTGCAACGCATACTTTACAAGGTATTTGTAAATTTGTTTGTTTATTATTATTTTTTCAAGGTTCCAATGATAAGATCTTAGTGATCTTCTTTCGAAAATTTTTAAAACAAGACTCTGATAAGCACTTATTTTGGACATCTTCTTTTTGGATGAAAAATTGTGTCGATGTGGTGTTTTTTTATTAATATTATTCTGATTCATTGCAAAAAAGGGTGCAAATTACCACTATTAAGATGGAGATTACTAGAAAACAAATAATAAAAATTAATAAAAAAGTTCCAAAGGGTTGAAGTGCGTGGAAATAAACTTGACAAATACAAGTTTTTAGAGCATTTAGGAATAGATAAAGTAAGAATGAGTTTTGGTTTATGGAACTAGAGATGCTCTTTGAGGAGGAACAATAATAGTATTTGTATAAAAGAGAAAGAGATGCAACAGGGCTGCCATTCATTAATTTCATTTAATTAATTAAAAAGAGTTTTTTTGAAATTGGGGCCACTGCTGGCCCCAATTTGTAACAGAAGTGATATTTTTAATTCAGTACCGGCTATTCAAAATTGGCTGCATGTTCGAAGCAATTGAAAATAAAAGACTTTTTTTTTCAAGACAGGAGTGTAAAGTTAAGACATCAGTAAATAAACCCACTTTAGATGTATGGTTCTCAAAAACTTTTCCAGATACACCATCATATGAAGCAAGGTTATGTCAAAGTTTATCAAAAAATTTAGATATGTCAATAGTCAAAGCCTTTACCTCTTTGCCTCCATCAAATGCATAATAAAATCTTTCAATCACAGCAGTTAGCAAGTCAGACGTAGAGCAAGAGGATCGTATTGATTATCTGACAGTAAGTTATTTGACTCAAGATAAGATGTTAAAAATTTGTCGATCAATGACTCAAAGACCTTGCAAATAACAGATAGGAGACTGGTTGGACAACAATTAGAGAGATCAGAATGTTCTCCTAAGTTTTTGAAAATTGAAACTAAAGATACCATTTTTCAGCACGCAGGAAAACAAGATTAAGTCTAGCAATTATTAAATAGTTTAGAAAACATTGTAAAGAATTATAGAAAACACATTTTTAATGGCAGGATTTTTATCTATGACAGAGCTTTAGTCTTACCACAGACTACAGTTCTGTCATAGATAAAAGTTTAATTGTGATATGACTTTAGCAACGGACGCTAAACTGATTTGAATGTCTAACAATGTGTTAACCTGCTTAATTAGAATGTAAGGAAGATAATGACCTTATGATTCAAGAGTTGAATCGGAAAAAAAGTTTATTGCAAATAGTCCGATTAATGAGAGATGGAATGTCAAACCTACCTTTTAATGACACTGTTGAAGATTTTAAATTTCGAGAACGTAACTTCTGAAATAAGATGCGAACTGAGCAGAGAATAAGGGACCTTGGCGCTTGTTCGAAAAATTATAGCTCAAGAGAGTTGTTATTTTTTAAAAAAGATGAAAAAAAGGAATACGATAAAATGTAGTTGCACAAAAAAGTAAAAACGAAGAATTAAAATAAGGCTCGACTTTGAATCAACAAGAAGAAATAAAAGTTCCCATTTCTGTCTAGATGCAGGAGGTTACGTAGGAGGCGCATTTGTCAGCGGAGAGAAAAAAGACATTAGCCCAAGGACCGTCAGAAAAAAAATCACAAAAAAAATTCCAGTCAGCTTCAGAATAGAAGTATATAGCGTAATGATAGGATGAATTCGAAGAAGAAGTACAAGATGAAAGATTTATACAAATCATTGCATGATTAGAACCACCTAAAGGAGAACAAGATGAAACTATTTTTATTTCATTTTTTATTTCATTTAAACTTATTATTACAAATTCTTAATTACATCATAAAGATTCGTTAATAGTGAATATATAAGCAAAAACGTATTGCAATTAAAAATAATAAATTTACTCTAACACTGTAAAAAGAACGCAAAAAACTTGCAGAAGACCAAATTTATCATCAAGAACCACTTTCAACTACCATAATTGTAAAAGCATTCTCATAAAATTTTTACATAAAACTATTAGATTTTAATGGTTTCAAAATGTCAAAAAACAAGTATGCAAATATACTTATCGTTTTTGTTTTTTTAATATTTACACATTTATTACTTTTTTTTATTTGTTTTTTATCTTTTTTTATTTTGCCGTTGATAAATATTACAAAAAAGAAATTACAATGAAAGAAAACCCTGGTTGGTGCAAGAAGAAGACAGGTTGTCTTTCACCGAGCCCCGTCACACAAAAATTTACATGCACAATAAATGATAAAAGATAAAAAGACAGTATAAATACAAAAACAAAAAACAAAAACTTTAACAATAAAATAATTTGTTGCTAACAATCTTCCAGCAGAATAATTTTAAAAATAAAAAAGTAAAAAAAGACAGAAAATCATGAAAGTTACAAAAACACAAAAAAATGCATTGTTTAATTAAAAAAAGAAAAAAGCAATATATGTAAACATAAGTATTTGGGCTGATTATATAATATCATCAAAAACATGAACGAAAAAGACAATTTTATTTTCGTTATCTTTTATACTAATGGTTTGAAACCACTTTAATAAAAGCTAAAGAAAGAAGAAAACCCACGTTTTGCTTTAAACATAAATAATATTAGTTAATGAATATTAGGCTTATAAATATTTAAAGCTCCAAGCTGACGTAAGAGAGGTTCGCATTGTGTTTTTTCTTTTTGCCCCAAATACTATTCTGCAAGCATGTTTTTGTTTACTATAAAATTTTTTGAGTTTAGTGTAATTAGTGCTACCCCAGGAAATGTTACAGTACGAAAGATAGCTGTGTTTAAACAAAAAATATAAATTTTTTAAAGACTCGTTATTAAGAAAAGGTTTTGTTCGGTATAACATGTCAATATTTTTTGAGATCTTACCTTCAATATATTTAATATAAAATTTCCATGACAATTTTTTATCTAAGAGCACTCCCAGAAAGTTTGTAGTCAATTCCCTTTTAATTATTTTATTATTGATTAAAAGATTGGGTAGTTTAAGAGGAATATTCTTGGCTTTACTAGGTTTATGGATTAGGATAAATTTTGTTTTCTCTACATTTAATGATAGTCGGTTACTTATAAACCACTCGTTGATCTTATCTAATTCTAAAAAGAACAGTAATATCTTTGTGAGAATAAAACAAATTAGTGTCATCTGCAAATACGATAGTATTTAATACTTTTGATGATAAACATAAGTCATTTATATAAAGTAAGAACAATAATGGTCCCAAAATAGAACCTTGGGGTACTCCACAAGTTATTAAGCTGTTTTTTGAGTTTTTTCATTCTTTAAGTATAAGTTGCTTTCTGTTAGTTAAGTATGATTTAAACCAAAGTAAGCTTTGATTTTTAACACCATAGTTTTCTTATTTTTTCAAAAGAATTTCATGATTTACTATGTCGAAAGCTTTGAATAAATCAATAAAAACCCTATTGTATAGCAATCATTATTAAATCCATTTGATATATATTTAATCAATTTAATTATTGCATGGTCAGTTTTTAAAAAACCGTATTGATTGTTATGTAAAATTTTATTTTCAGATAGATATTTATAAAGTCTGTTGTACATAATGCGTTCAATTAGTTTAGAAAAGCAGGGTAAGACTGAGATTGCTCTGTAGTTTGAAATATTGGTCTCATTGCCAAATTTGAAAATAGGTGTAATTTTTGCAATTTCGCAAACTATGAGATCTTCTACAAGACTTTTCTACAAGACTTATATTTTGGTTTTTGTTTATAAAGACAATAGAAAATTGAAGGACTTTTTTGCATTTTGCTACAATACATAAGACTCAAAACATTATATACATTCAAACAGTTCAAACAGTGTTAATTAAGACATTTGTTCAAAAAGAGGTTTTAAGTGTTCTTTTTTTAATTTTTCAAATTAATCACACGTATAGCATGCTTCTGTTTACGATAGAATGGTTCTAGTTTCGTTTTATATATACTACCCCATGCTATATTACCGGAGTTTAAGTAATTTTGAACAAAACTATAGTAGATTTGTTTAAGTTGTGGTTTTTTAATGAGTAGCGTGACTGGTATATGATTCCGATGCTTTTGAGTATTTTACTACCTAAGTAAGCAATATGTTTTTTCCAATTGAGATTTTCGTCGATTAAAACACCCAAAAATTTTATAACAGTACCCCTACTTATTTCTCTATTTTTAATAAACAATTCCGGAAAAGAAGATTGAATTTTTTTTTTTTTAAAGAAAGGATGAAATAAAGAAAAATTTGTTTTAATTAAGTTGATAGAGAGTTTGTTTACGCTGAACACAAGCGAGGGTCAGAAACAAGACATTAATCAAGGGTGAAGGTTAGTAATTATGGTTGTCTGGAAAATGAGTCACAAAGTGAACTTTCTGAGTATAAGAGTGAGAAATGCAGGAGTTATGAGCTTTAGTGCCAGCAGGGTAGGTGGTTTTAGAGCCAAGGTATTTAGTGAGATGAGTATTAAAGTCATCAATAACAATAATATTGGCAGAGGGATAATGAGAAAGGGCGTGGTAAATTTGATTATAAGTTTAATATAAAAGAGTGTAACTTTGATAAAAAGGAGAACTATAAAGAACAAAGAGAAAGATGATAGAGTGAAGAGGTCCTAAGCATAAGCATATAAAAGAATGGTTGAAGGATTCAAACCTTATTTATCGACAAATAGATGAGTTGATGCCTTAGTATACCTCCAATCCAAGAATGTGATTATTGGAGTCTTTGCTAATCAAAATAGAGAACACACCAATAACGAGATCTGAAAAAGAAACAGCCCAGTTTAAATTAGTTGCACAAAAAGCAAGCAAGTCTGGTGAGTTTTGCAAGATGTAAAACTCAACTGATAGAAGGTTCTTCAAAGACCACAAATACTTTAGGTGGTAGGGATGGTTTTTTATGTTTAATTTGGGTTACTTTAGAAATGATTTAAGTTTAAAGAAAACTTGACTTATTCATAGATGGAACACAGCCTCCTGGCAACAACATTTCAAGAAATAAGCTATACAGTTGACTCAGTTCTTCTAATTGACCAAAAGTCACAACTCAGGGCTCCTTATGTGACCTTGGCAATGCACACCAAAAGCGTTATAAAGGCCCATCTATGCGCTATCGATATTTAGATATTTTAAAGCTGTTGATGGAATCATCCTCTCTGAGAGCTACCACAGAGTTCGGAAAACTTACTACCAGCCCGCCTAAAAACCATTCAACAGAGTTTGAGAGTTGTAAATTCATTAGAATATAACAGGAAGAGTTGCCACTATTAAGTAGATAAAAACAAAAGTCTATGAGTAGAGTCTAAAAGATCCAGCATTCATCATCCTAGATTGGCAAATAATGTAGCACAGGTTTACATTTACGCCAGGCAGGAAACAATGAAGCACAGATTTATATCTACGCGAGCCTAATAAATAAAAAGGGATGGTATTACAAAATGCTGATAAACATAACTATTCTGCTTACCTCTAAAGTCTTTGCCTATGAGATCTTCTACAAGACTTAGCTGGATGCTTTTTTATTATTTAGACAGCCTTTACTCAACCTAGAGCCCCACGGCAGAAGAATTTTAGCTCGATGCATAACATCTACTCAAGTTGACTATTTTCATCAAAACACCATCTCTAGACTTTACTCAACCAAGAGTCCAATGACAGGGAGTTTTTTGGTCGGAATTTATTTTTCTTAGTGTTTGCCTAAAAATAGAAAACTCTAAAAGGCAGAGAAAGGGACAAGTAGTACTCGGTTACATGATACCAGTAGCAGATGAACGTGATAATCCGGAACCTGATCTTACCTGTGATTGACATTTTCATTTTTTTGCTATTCATTTGTTTTGACATGTATTGACTTTTTAACTTTTATTTTTTGATTTTTTCTTTTAATTTTTCTATTGACATGTATTGACCTTTTTATTTTAACTTTTTGATTTTTGATTCTTGATTTTTTCTGTATTGACATTTTGATTTGTCCGCTATTCTGTTAATTGTACCGTGGTTTCTTTACATATTTCCATAAAATCTTTCTTAAGGGTAATAAACGACCTGAAACTTAATACACATTTCACAAATACGAATGAAACTTCTTAACTCCTCTGTTTCAAAACGTTAACTCATTACCTGTCACTATTTCAGATGGCGCTTCTTGATTACAAAGTTAAAGCACAATTTCAAACGGTGGCACTACTTTTGAATGAAGTAGAGAGTTGTTACGTCTCTTCAAGTTCTACAATCTCATAAGCTCAGCAGTTTTATGATATCCACGGCCAATCTAAAATTTAATTTTAATGTATATGAACATATATATGAGTCTTTAAAGTCTTAACCTTTCATCAAAATAATGACTTATTTAAGCCATTATTTATTTAGGTGATAAATAAACTTCCACCTGTCCTCTAACTAAAAATATTAACTTTCTAATAAAAATTTACAGGATTGCATTAAATTGATTCTCTGTACATAACATTAGTTTGTCATTATCTTTGCGCATGCATAATCTAAACACATAAACTTCATAACACCATATCTGTTCACTTTTTTTACTTTTAATATAACATTTTTTTAAATGCTTCTTGATAGCACGTTCTTTTTTACTCACCACATTCTTATTTGAAAAAATATTTCCCGTGTGAGTTGATGTTAGAAATTAATAACGACATTTGCAATGGATTTCATGATTGTTAGTGTAACGTTTAATCCAAAATTAAGTTATATCAAACAATACTTTTTGTTTAAAGTATTAAAGTTTAGAAAGGCCAAAGATGTTCTTTAGCGTTCATGTGGAGTAAAGCCTAGCGTAAGTTAATGATTACTCGCTTATGTCATAATCTTCATAATTATTTCAACGCTCATATCTGTATCTTTTGTATATGTCTCAATGGAACTTTTAGCTTTCCTCCTCTAAAAACAGGTAAACCTTTATTATATTTGTATTATTGAACAAAAGCCTTAATGGAGATTAGTTCTCATTACATCTTTGTAACTATTTTTGGTTGATCCGATCATGTACCTCATTTCCATATTCCGCCTTAGCATATTTTAAAATTACATACTTTGTTAAAAGGTTGGTCAAAACCCATTTTCAAATTCGTCCCAATATTATATGGAGCCATTCCAATCACAAAATAAATTCTAAATGGTCAAAAATTCACAAAACTTTGTTGTGTACTTCAATATTATCAGTTTGAAGAGTCACAGTTGCTAATCCATTGATTGAATCGATTGATTGAATCCAATACATAGGTTAACGTTACCGTTAAATGTTACCACTCTCCTAAGGTAACACAAACGAGGCAACTGCATAGATTGTTGTTTTGTATGTTAGGCACTGACTTATTAAGCAATAATCTATGAAACTGAAAAACTTCTTGTTTAGTATTTCAGGCACTGTCTATTATTGAATGAAGCTCAGTAAAAACGTAAAACATAAATAAAGTACTAAGTAAATGTTAAACAAATCTCAAGAGTTGGGTTTTCTCAAACTTGTGAAAATCTTTAACTATTGCACCAACTAAAGAATATCTAACATTCCATCTTTCATAAATGAGTCTGATCACTCTCTCTCTCTCTCTCCTCTCTCTCTCTCTCTCTCTCTCTCTCTCTCTCTCTCTCTATATATATATATATATATATATATATATATATATATATATATATATATATATATATATATATATATATATATATATATATATACATATATATATATATATATATATATATATATATATATATATATATATATATATATATATATATATATATATATATATATATATATATATATATGTATATATATTATATATATAAATATGGATCAGGTATATTCTTTATATTATCTTATATGTTAAATATATAAGTTATGGATCAGATATATTCTTTGTATTATCTTATATGTTAAATATATAAGATATGGATCAAATATATTTTTATATTATCTTACATATTAAGTATTTATTTGTCATAAAAAGAACTAAAAATGTAAAAACATTTCTTCAAAAGTTAAAATGATTTCTTTAATTTTTTTTTAAACATAAGGGAAATTCCATTTAAAAGAAAAATCAAATTTTTCCAAAATTATTTTGTTCCAAAGTGATGCTTCTAGGAATAAAATACATTACTTTTCAGAATGAGTTATAGAAAATGGTTGTCTAACTAAACTATCATTTCTTATGCTGTATTTATTTTTATCTTTTAAGGCATATAGATTATGTGAAAAAACAGTAGATAGTTTTACAAGCTGGTTTTACATTTATACATAAAACAAGATGTATTAAAAATATTCAGCTAAAAAATGTTAAGAATTTTTTTTTCAATTAGAGAAGTTTGGCATTTTCCAATCTATCTTTGAAATTGATTAGGGAAGCAACATTTTACTGCTAACGATAAAGTGGTAACAATTTAGATTTGTTGATATTATCCCAGATAATATTTGCATAATTTTTGTGTCAATGAATGAAAGAGAAATTTAATTTTGTTCATCAGTGTTTAATTAAAACTGTGTTTATTTAAAGCATTTCTAGGTTTGTACATTATTCCTATACTTTTAGTAAATTTTTTTTCACAAATGTTCAATGTGATATTTAAAAACTAAAAACTTTTATTAAACTATTTATTTCTCTTTTTACTTTAATTTTATTTATAAAAAATAAAGACATGTCATGTCATTTTTAGAAATTGATAGAAAAAGTGTCCATTTTGTTTTGTATTTAAAAAAAAAAAATTAGTATCATCTGATTACATGATTGTCATCAAATTTAGCATTTGTAGATAAATGATTGAAAACAACGTTATATAAAATTCTCTCTAAAACTTTAGAAAAAATTGGGCGATAATTTAAAACATTTTTTGCATCACCTGCTTTAAATATTGGTGAAACTCCGGTTATTTTTAGTTTTTCAGAAAAAAATCCTTGTTTCGTTAAAATCTGTAAAGCCTTAAATAACATATAGACTTCTTAAGAGTCAAAAATAACGTTGCAACAAATATGATTGTGACAACTGATTTATTTGGTTTTTAAGCATTCTAAAAGGAAGTGTAAATTCCGCAAAAGATACATCAATGGAATTAAAGAACGAAGATGATCAAAAAACATAACCATCTGTTTGGTTGGTCACAATACAAATTTTTTTGACCAAATAGGACCAACTGATGCAAAAAGTTATTTTATTCATCAGCTATCACATTTTGATCATAGCTCATTCTCTTAAGCAAATAAAAATAGTGTATATTTCTTCTTTTTTTCCATTCATCCAATTTGTTCAGCGCGGTTTTTATAAAAATCTTAATTTTTTTCAGTATTTTCTATTTTTTTTAATATTTGATGTATATTTTTTCTTTAATATTTTTTTTTTTTTGTTCTTATTACAATATACTATGGTATAAATATCGTTGTACATTAAATATCAGAACACGGAGAGTCAAAGAGGATCGTAAGTTCCTGTCACTGAGAACCGTTTAACAATGAAGTAAAAATAAAACCAGTTAAATAATTACAATAAATGACGTTTAAAAATAAAATTGAAATTTAACCACATATTTCAAAACATAAAATAACGTTTAACAACATAAAGAATATATATAAAACTAAATGTTTCAAAATAAAACAATATATTTAGGAATCACACACTTTTTTTAAAGGTATAAATACAAAAGAACTCAAAGATATTACCAATTGACACGATAACTTTTTCAGCCTAATTTTAAAACTAAGAAAACTTCAACTTTGGGAAAAATCAAAATTTTTCAAAACTATTTTGTTCCACAGAAGAGCTCCGCGATATGTTAAAAAGGGTTCTTCCAAAACTTGTATGAGAATAATGTTGATGAATAAGAAGTCATATTTATTTTTTTGTTTTATTGCATATAAATTTTGAAAGGATATAGGAGTTAGGTTTGTCTTACATTTGTACATAAATAAAAGAACATTAAAAACATTATGCTGGTATATATTAAGTAATATTATAGTATATAATGGTAATATTATAGGTTTTTCTTAGATCTGTTGTAATCCACGGCGACACTTTTTTTATTTTATTTTTTACTTAGGCTTGAATTGGGCTAGTTTAGCAATTTTTACTAAATCTAATAAATGAATCTCGAATTTTTACTAAATCTAACAAACAAATCTCGCGAACGGTAAATCGGGTTTACACTTTTTTTCACTATTTGAAAGATAATTTAACCTGCTGAAAATTGGTTAAGAAAAAAGTATAATTTTTGATTTGTTTGAGAAGATTTTGCTAAAAGTTTACCTGCTCCAATGGGGTAAGTTAAGCAACTGTATGGGAAAAGTTGAGCAACCAACGAATAAAGGAACATGCATGATATGGAACTTGGATAAATCATTAATAAAACAATCGTTAACAGTAACAGTGTCTATAATATATTACCTTTTTATTTTACTCACTTTAATGACGTATTTAAGAGAAAAAAATTCAAGGGTATGGTCAATTTGTTGAGTTCATTCAAGTTTACTACAAAAAAATAACTTTTTAAAATTTGAGAAATATTTTTGAATAAAATTACTATGAGAAATTGTTGTTAAATCTGTTCTTGTTTTATTTTTACTTTTTGTTTGTTGCATAATTTTAGCGCGCTGCACATTTTATTGAAATTTTATTAAGTATGTGTCAAATTTTATTACGTATATGTTATATTTTATTTACATATTTCAATTCTTTAATTTTTCCGTTATTGTGTTGAAATTTACATTGAAATGTAATTTATTTTTTATATGTAAAAAATGTTATTTATACGTGAAAATAATATTTAAAAAACATAACGCTTACGTAAAATAAAACTACATCAAGAAAATAAATTATTTTGTTTTTATTAAAAATTATATACCAAAAATGGCATTTTACCTTAACAAAATATTTGATCGAAAGAGGAAATACAATAAAAAAAATTACGTGACATAACAAAAATCGTGCAAACTAGCTGATATAATCTATCTGATAAAAAGCGTATTTATCAGATATAATTTTTTATTGCTTTTTATTAGATCAATCTATCTAAAAAAAGATAGTAAGGAAAGCCGGTCAATCTTCTACTATAGGTTGTGGGTACTCCAATAACCTTCTTTTTGTAGCTTTGGTGTCCAGCCCGCCCATAAAAAATTAGAAAAATAAAATCTTTGTTAATTACAATAGTGCTTTAGAATAAACTTGTAATTTTTTTCAACTATTTATATGACTTCATGAGTTGTTTACCGGTTATTATTAGTCACGAAAACTTGCAGCTGATCTTTCACTACCTTTCAGACTAACTAGAGCTCTGAAACATTCAGCATTTGTGTATATCTGATAAACATGCATATTAAAATTGTTTTCAGAGCCAACTGGGGTACTCCACTTTTTTGAATTTAGCGTTTGATTTTAATCTTCCAGACTTGTTAGAAATCTGATACTTTTCGTATTTTGTATAGTTTCAATGAGTATGCATATTAAAAATGTTTCCTGGGCAAGGTGGGTTGCGCCCTAACTTTTTTCTGACAAATTTTTTTTTCTTTGAAATTAATTTATTATTTTTTAGAAAGAAAAACTTTCTACAAGAAAACTTTGGAAAAGCATTTTTTTGATATACTTGTTTTAGTATTCAATTTTTTTTTGGGAGAGAAAAAAAGGTTAGTGGCCTAATAAAAATTTACCGTAAAGGGGCTTGACATATTTGTAGCTATGCTGCTTTATGCTTTTTTTTATTAGTGTGGTCGTTTTTAACAACCACTCTAACCGAATGATTTTTGATGAACTTGATAAAATTGATGAAAATATTTTTTGTTTATTTATATATTAAAAACTGTTTATAAAGTTGTTGTCTGGAACTAGCTAACTTTAATTAGTATTTTGCAGATAACAACTATTTAGTTAGTTTTTTCCAGAAATAATATAGTTAGTTTTTTTCCAGAAATAACTTTTAATTGGGTTAAAGTGGTTGTTAATAAAGACCACGAAGAATCAAAAATGTAAAAACACAGAACTCAAAATAAAATTGCAAAATGCAGAGCCATTTCCAAAGCCAGAACAACCAGACTTTTAAAACAAACTAAAAACTAAATTTTCTCACTTTTAAATAACTGATGTAAATAGCATCAAGATTATTTAAAAAAAAAAAAAAAAAAAAAAGTATATATAAGTAAAAAAAGTTAAAATAAAATGGATAATTTTTGATAACCGCTGTTTTGTGTATTGCAGTATAGCGAATGCAGTAAAGTCGTTCAAAAAATACATTTTTAACGTAAAAGTTAATGGTTGATTGTGAATTGAGAATATGATTCATTGTCGATTGTAATGAAATATATATAAATAAAAAATTATTTACATTAGCGCGGCCGTGGTGCAATGGTTAGAGCACTTGCTTTATAAGCAGGAGATCCAGATTCGAAACGAGCTTTGGACATATTGGTCCAAAGCTCGTTTCGAATATGGTGCTTTGTGACAAGAACAAGAAGTCCTTAAGGTCTTATCACAAAGCACCGCGTAAGAGCATTTAATTCGAAGTTCACGCCTCCTTCCTAACCGATGTCGCAAGACTTGTCCAGTTGGGATGTTCGAACATCAGATCATTTGTTTCTGAGGCAAAAGCGCTATCACTGCGCCACGGTTGCTCCTACCACTGCGCCACGGCTGCGCTATAAAAATATAAATAGCTCTCTAGGCGCACGGCTGCTATATAAAAATATAAATAGCTCTATATTATAAAATAACGTCTACTTTAATTTTTTTTTCTTTTAATTTTTATTAATTTTTTTTTACTATAAATTTTCAAAAATTAAAAGTAAAAAAATTAACAAAATTACAATTTAAATATATTTAAACAACCAAGTTCCAATCACATATTTAAAATCTTTTTGTTTTTGCTTGAGAATTTAATTTTATGTAACGACATAGAGCAAACTGCGAACACTTATAGGTACATGTTTTTGTAAAATAAAGCTTTTCAAAAAATTGCGATAATCTGAGTCTGGGAACAATAAAACTCTTAAATGTTTACCTCCTCCCATGCTATTAGCATGAGAGCAACAAGTTTCTAAATCGCTTTTTTAAACATTTTAAACTAAGCTTAAGTTCATTGAAAAGTCATTTTCAATTATTAAACCTTAAAAGGTTTTATAATTTAAAAGTACGGCAAAAAAAAAATTGTTTCATAAACAAACAGACTTAATCAATAGCCTCTTTAACTAATAATATTATTATACAGTTACGTAAAAAGGAGGTTTTCTGAAAACTTTTTAATGCGTTGTTAAAAACCATATAAAACTCATTTAAATGCTTTATGGATAGCCAATAATATAATGATATCTACTTATGTAAATTTTGAGAAGTAATAATAACAGAGTTATGAAAAAGCAATGATTTTGGTTGAAATAATTACTAACAGCAACTTTACTGTCATGTATAAAACAAGCTATTACCGAACAATTCGTATATAATATTACAATGGAGTTGAACATTAAATTACAATGGAACTGTACATTAAACCTAACTTAGCATTATCTATTTATTCATTAGTGCTTCTATCTTAGATAATATACGTGAGGAAACAATTTTTTGATAGTGACCTATTTCTTTAATACATTATCATATTATATTGTGATATAAGCAAAAATATACTTAATGTCAAACTTTAATATATTTCTTGCTTATTTCACATTAGAATGTCAAGAATAATATTGAAAAAACTACTTCAATTGGTGAGGGTGTAAACTTTACATAATCATAACCTTTGAACACTAAAAAATAAGTATAAGAATTTTAAACCCTGTCGGCTTAAATTTAGTGTTAGGAAGAAAAAAAAATTATTAATTTTTTGCCCTTAAACTTGGGGTAGAGATGGTAAATGTTTTAGGATATTTTTGTTTCCAGGCTACAACTACCACGATATGGTTTTTATTTCTTAAGGTCGTCTTCCACAAGACAAAAAAATCGCGCGATACAAACTTTTTCGTCGTTAAGCATGCGCAGATTAAACATTTTTTGATTGTTTTTCGCTACAGCGTTTCGCTGCAGCTAAAAAAAAAGTTGGATTCATTTCGACTTTTTACGAATCGCCCTAAGCGAAAACCAATCAAGTTTTAAATATTATATCACGTGATGTCAGCATTAAAACATGTTGTTTTTAAAGTAACAAAAAACAAAATTCTTAACCTGGCGTTCTTATTAATTTTATATGAAATTACTCTGAAAATTGGCAAGCATGTGTAAATTAATCAAACAAGGGGCAAGACTTACATAAAAAAATGACCAGATTTATATCTAAAACTAAATTGAGAATTTACAATTATAAACTTTCACACTGTCAATTACAAAAGTTACACTTCATAAGAATTTTTATCTTCATGTGGCCACAGATAAACCTTTTTGTGAAAAATTCTACATAGAGTTAAATCTGCTGTTCGTTCTTGCAGTAACAGTTTTTAATCGAAATGTTTATATCAGAGTTTAGCATTTATTTTCTTATACTTTCTTGTAAAAAAAAACTTATATTAAATGATAATATTACAAAATAATATCACATCTTGCATATAAAGGCAGAAACGTTAATATTAATGCATGGAAAGATATTTCTCATGCCTCAAAGTAGAAAGTATGCTAAAAAAAGTAATAACTGCTTTTAGTTAAACACACAGTGTAAACGTATTGCTTCCATTTTTATTGTTGACAACGAAAAAAAAGTAGCGCGAAAGAAAGTAAGTGGAAATCAAAACAGCGTTTCGTCAAAAAGCAAATTTTTCGAATTTTCGAAAAATTCGCTTCGCGCGAATATTTTGTCTTGTGGAAAACGGCCTTTAATCTACGTAAAAAACGTAACTAAGCTATAGCTTGGGTAGGTATGACCTGTAGACATACGTGGCAAAGGTGCCCAATTTCTATTTCTCTTGAATAATAATTTTTTAAAAAACTAAAAAAAATTTTCTAATTTATTTTGAGATTCCTAGACCTCGTGATTTACTTTTACATGTAAAAGTAAATTACTTTTTGATGTTATCTACTTTTACATAACTTACTTTTGAAAGTAAAAAAACTTACTTTATAAAGTAATAGCTGCTTCAAAAAAAACTACTGTTACGGAAATGTAAAATCAATTTGAAAGTTTAAAGTTGTTTATGTAACTTACTTTTTCATAAAAATTTTCTTACTCGCGTAAGTATAAAAAAAAGAGTAAAAGAACCATCCCTTGTACAGTTTCCTTAATAAGCAATTGTGTCCAACATGAAAAACTTCACAATATGATAATTTTTTGCAACGGTTGCTTATTGACATTATTTTTATTAACACAAAAGTAAACAAAAATTTAAAAATCTCACACAAATTTTTTTTGACTCCTCTCCCTTAACTTCCCTAAAAAATTCCTCATGACTTCAAATGGCTACGCATTAGCATCATCTTTACTAAAAAAAAAACAAAATATAATCTAAAATCATATAAATCAAGCTAGAAATACAACACTCATGGTACTTTTGATATATTAAAAGGTGACTCTGCCCCCACCATAAATGCAAAAATTAATTATTACTTGAACCAAGTTTTCATCTGCACTGGTAGGAAACTATTTTCTTGATTTTGATGGCAAAAAGTATTCCAACACAAGTAAAAGTTCATCTTTTACCAATATGCAAAAGATGAACATACACTCACACAGATATATATATATATATATATATATATATATATATATATATATATATATATATATATATATATATATATATATATATATATATATATATATATATATATATATATATATGCACCAGTCTCGTCATTTATTAGAAAAATCATAACTTAAACAAATATACTATAGCTTTGTTCAAAGTTATCTAAATTACGTTAATGAATGATGTGATAGTATTTGTAAAACTAAACTAGAACCCCTCTATCGTAAATAAAAACATGCTAAACAAGTGATAAAATTTTTATAACTTAATCTAAATATTTAAAACTTCAAAATTTTTATTTGCTTTAAAAAAGTTACTTATTTTTTCTAAATTTATTTACTGCTAGCTCTTAAATAATTTCATATGTTTTAATTTATATAAATATTTTGAACATTGCATTCGTAATATTCAAAATATATTCATAATATTATTTGAACAATTCATTAGCAATAAATGTGTAATTAAGTAAATAATTAAAACAAAAAAATACAATAAATGTATTTGTATACTTGTTATCTTACATTTTAATATCGTTATGATTTTATGATTTAAGTAAAAATTTTGTGAAAATGGTTTTATATTTATTTTTAAAACGAATCTTGATAATTAGACCATTTGGTCTTCTGCAAGTTACCCGCGTTCTGCAAGTTACCCGCGTTCTTTTTCTAATGTTACAGATGCTTGCCTATTATTTATGTAAAATGATTTTCGTGACTTTTTGTTTCCAAGTATATTTTCTGTTAACAAATAATTATAATCACAAACTAGTAATATTAAGAAACGAAAAATAAATTTGAAATAAAAAAAAGTAAAATTAAAAATAAAAATAGAATATTGGTAGCTACAAAGAAAAAAATGAACTGTACATGAATCTGGTTTTTCTTAAATAAAAGGAATAATACTCAAATTTATATATATCACATTTTCCTAAACTTTTTAATGATATTATCTGTTAATTGATATGTTGATACGATCTTGTTTATTTCAATTTTTGTTATTCATATATATATATATATATATATATATATATATATATATATATATATATATATATATATATATATATATATATAATATATATATATATATATACAATATTTGTATTGCTATTTTATCACTCTAAAAACGCTCTGTTTGTTTTTTCTTTCTAATTTTCATAAAGCTTAAGTTCAAAAGAAAGACTTAAAAAACCCATCATATTTTTCCAGTACTCTTTTAAAAGAGCGACGATAGTTTTTCGACTTTTATAAATTTGGATCATCATTACAATCTGTTCAAGCACAAACAGATTGCAATGCTCTTTGATAAACACTAAAATCGAAGTTAAAACATTAAAGAACTATTTGAAAGTTTTTACGAAGCCTTTTTGATAAAGCATATAAGTATTATTATTAGTTTGTGACGTCTTAAACATTTAATAGAACCAGATAAACAAAAACTGTTTTTTGAAAATCTGGTATTTGTTGGTAAGCTTTTTTTCATGTTTCATGGGTTGAAATTGATTTTTTTAATTATTCATTTTTTAAATGTTATTTTTTTTTTAAATTTTTAGTCCAAATGCTTAGGTGATAAAAATTTGTGTTTTTTATTTTTATGTTGTGGGTTTCAATGTTGATTTGACTTGGTTTGGAAGTAAGAGTACAATATTTAAGTATAAGTTAGTATTTTTTTAGGGCTTGTGAAACAATCGCTAATGCGCGGTATTTTTACATTTAACATCATTTTTACATTTAAACTCATTAGGGAATATTTTTATTTGAACTTGTCAAAGGTAAAGTGACGTAATTCAATTTAGTTGTACAGTTTATTTTTAAGAACGGTATTATTTAGTACGGTTTTTTTTACGGTATTATTTAGAACGGTACTTTTTGTAAACCAAGTTGCAAATCAAAAAAGTACAGATCATCATTAAGTAAAAAACATCGGTTTTCGACACAAACAGCATCTCAAGAAAAACAATTTTGTTTGGCCTATTTATTTTTTATTGATTGGTCATCTTTATAATTGGCTATACGCTAGCGTTGCATTGGTATATAATTGTCTCAGGCGATTTGCCTAATTACAAAAACTCAGTTGCTTTATCTTACGTAAAAATACGTTCGGCCTAAAAATACAAACTGCTCGGCATTTTTACCTAAAATTCTAAAATTTTATCAGAAGTGTTCTTAAAGAATGTTTTGCACTAAAATTCCTGAAAATTTTTTTTTACTAACATATTTATGCTGAGCATTTATCAGACAAAATTTGTTAAGTAAATAGAACAAAGTATTAAACTTTTTCTTAATAATTTTAATTTGCGTAATCGTTATTATACCGGACTGGTTAGATAAGTTTTCTAAGGCCCTTAAAGTCTTGAAGTTTTTGATTTTTAAAAACTTGGCCCTGGGTCATTAGCCGGGGATCAGTCACCATCTAAAAAATACGCTAGTTTGTACTTTTGATTATACATAATCAAAATTCAACATAAATATTTTTATTAGTATTTATAAGCTGAATATAGTTTTATTTGCATCCATTGTTATAACTTTTATTTTTCTCAACTTATAAACTATACTATAACATTCATAATGATAATTCAACCACAATTTATATAATTTTTTGTTTGATAAGCTGAACTGTCTAAAAATACTTAGAGAATGTATGTACTTTGAAGATATCTCGTTTCTCGAATATTCAAGCATTGGATGGAAAGCATGAGACAATGGTACAGTTGTCGATGTAAATGTATGCTATGTGGAGTAATAATTTAAATAGAAACAGCCGATCATGTCTCAAATTGCAACATTTGTGTAAATAATTGAGCAGGAATATAGAAAAACTAATAATAATGATAACAAATTTGAATATCCATATCTGCCATTAACTATACGCCTTATCGCGCTCTTATCGCTGAATTTGTAAAACTAGAAAATACAAATTGTTTAAAAATCTAACGTACTTTGCAAAAAGGAGTTACCGGTTTTGATCAAATGCTCAAGAATGTACAACAACAACATGCAATTTTAAAAAACAGTTCACAAAAAGTTTAAATTTGAAAAACAGTGTTTTTGATGCCATCTCATAAGTTTGGTCATTTTATAAAATTCATTATTAAAATTCATTATAAAATTCATTATAAAATTCATTATAAAATTCATTATAAAATTCATTATAAAATTCATTATAAAATTCATTATTAAAAAGACAATTATTTAACTATTAAACATTCATTTACAAATAGTTTGTTAAATTGTACAATATTAAAGCAATTAGCGTTTTTCTTCATAGTAGCAGTAGCAGCAGTGAGAGCAAATTTGCTTGCAGATGCTGCAACAGCATCAGCAAGCAAATTTGTATTAGTAGTAGTAGTAGTCAGTGCCGGATCAAGGAAGAGGGACTAGGGAGGACTATAGCCCCGGGCCCCGAAACTTTACGGGGCCCCCAAAAATTTTAGAGGACCTTTTTTTTTTTAAGTCATTTTTAGTCTCTGGCCCATAAAAAGGCCTCCAAAAACAAAAATAGCTCCGGGCCCCAAGAGGTCTTAATCCGCCACTGGTAGTAGTAATAGTAGTAGTAGTAGTAGTAGTAGTAGTAGTAGTAGTAGTAGTAGTAGTAGTAGTAGTAGTAGTAGTAGTAGTAGTAGTAGTAGTAGTAGTAGTAGTAGTAGTGGTAGTAGTAGTAGTAGTAGTAGTAGTAGTAGTAGTAGTAGTAAACTCCGTAAACTGCACGTTCAATAGATCAGATAAACTTTTATAATATTAACATATTTTTATGTATCTGATTAAAATAAGTTAATAAATAAAGATAAATAAATTGCATTTAAAAAAGTATTTTAATTTTATCTCCCTCCATTTCTTTTTTTTTAAATTTTTAATTTTTCTTTTCCGTGATATTTAATTGAAAATGATTAAAAAAAAAAAAAAAACTATAACAGATAATAAAACAGATAGATGAAATGTGAAATACACTCCCAAATACACATACACACATAAATACATAAAACATCTACATATGCATAAATTTAAAATTTGGTATTTCAAAAAGTAAATAAATTATGAATCTAAATTCTATACGATTTGAATAGTTTTTTACACTTTTTTACATTCTTAGTCTTAAAAATTAATAAAATTGAAGCACATTATAATAATTTAAATACTTATAAAAATTTAAAAAGTGTAAAAAATTGAATCAAATGAGTTAAAAATATATTTTTTCTCACGACAGAAGTTAAAACTCTCTTTACTGAAGAAATCCGCTATGTGATTTCACTTGACGGGTTTCTACAACTTACGAAAATTTTAAGACAAAATACTACCACTTGTTAACGTGTTTCTGCATAAGACGGTGTAACTTAAGGTGGCTTTACCCCATTACTACTAAATCGTTAAAATATTAAAATAATTTCTCGAAACTAGGTTTTAGCATTAGTAGACTAATTAAAAAAAAAATTTTGGTTCAAATTATTTTGATCCACAAAAATACTGTGTTAGCATGAATCCTTAAACAAACTTGAAACTTCAAACATTAGATTTTTAGTAAGTAAGTGCAGGCACTTAGAATCTAATTGAAATTTTTTACTCTCCGTAAATTTTTTCATCTCCGTAAATTTTTTACATATAGATAAAGTAGTAAAGGAGGTTCTAAACTAAAATCGAACATCAAATCATTACCAATCTATAATGGCATTTCTATTTGAGCATTAAAAAATCTGGTTATTAAAAAAAACAAAACACATTTCCACAAGAACTGTTTGCTCTATATAGATTTTAGTTTAGAACCTAGTTCCAATAATGAAAATAGTGCTGTGAAAATTTTAATTCAATTGGTCAAATAAAAGTTTTAAAAAAAGTTGTTTAAATTTAGGAGACTGTAAAAAGTCTTATTTCTGAGAAAAGTTAAAATTAAAGTAAAAAATAAAAAAATAGTATAAAAATTTTTGTTTAAGCGGAACTATATGTTTCCTCATCTGTCTCTTTTTTTATCAAAAAATCTTTTGTTTTATAAAACATTGAATTTTTTTATATTTTTTTCATATTATTACTTATTTTATATGATCAAGTTTCTTGATACAAGTATCACTTATTTTTGTTAAATAAAAGATAAAATAGTTGTAAATTAAAAACTTTCTTTTTCTATTCAATTTCATTTTGCTTTTATTATTACCAATATTTACTAACTCTGTAGATATAAATTAAGGTATCAAAAACACATAGGCAATTAGTTATATTACTAAGATGGATAGACAATGATGAAAACATAACACAAAATAAACATCATCACTTCTTTTTCTTCATTAAATGTCGGCACAGTACTAACCCCATGGATTGTAGATAGCAAAATATGTAGATAAACAAGGAATAAAAGTCAGAGATTGGATCTTGCAAATCAAATTATGACTTTTGGGTCATAATATAGGCAGGCTGACACGGTTGAGGAATTGCTTAGGAGAAAAAAGATCACCATAGCCCATAAAAACTGAAATTTCTCTATCTAGGAACACCACAAACTATATTTTTTTCGAATCTGCAATGATTGAATAAAGTGATAACGCAAATAAATAAATAAATAAATGAATCAAAAATTTTTTTTTTAAACAATTTTAATGGGGTTGAGCCACCTCAAATTGATCACCTCATAATTTATAACAATATCATTTTTGAAAAAATGTCATTTGACGGATTTCTGAAATAAACGATTCAATTAGGTTGTTCGGTTTGACTTTGAGAACTTAGAGATTAAAAAGTAATGCTTTGAGAACTTAGAGATTAAAAAGTAATGCTTTGAGAACTTAGAGATTAAAAAGTAATGCTTTGAGAACTTAGAGATTAAAAAGTAATGCTTTGAGAACTTAGAGATTAAAAAGTAATGCTTTGAGAACTTAGAGATTAAAAAGTAATGCTTTGAGAACTTAGAGATTAAAAAGTAATGCGGGACTTTTTAATCTCTAAATTCGCAAATTTCTTCACAAAAACCCTTAAGTGACCAAAATTATATCATTTTAAAGTTTCATTTATTTTCTAAAATAATAATAATAAATCAAAATAAATCATAACTTATAATAATAATAAATTATAATAATGAAAGTAATAATAAATCAAAAAAAATCAAAACTTAAATATAATATTTATATATACATTTTTTCTAATATATTTGTAAAAATATAAATGGTTTTTTTTATCCCTTATATCCCAGGAAAAAAAGTTCTATAGAATTTTCTATAAACTTTTGAAACATATAGCCTATAAAACTCTATAGAAGTTCTATAGAATTTCTATAGAATGTCTATTAATTTTTATAGAAATTGCTATGAAACTTTTTTCTAACTTTTTTCTTTTTTCTTTCTTTTTTCTACTTCTATTTTTTTCTTTTTTCTATAAAAAAATAAGTAGAAAAAAAAATTTCTATACAATTTTCAGAAGTTAACAGAAGCTCTATAGAAATTCTATAGAAATTCTATAGAATTCTATAGAATTTGTATACACCATATGTTTCAAAAGTTTATAAAAACTTCTGTAGAACTTTTTTTCCTGGATTTTTCAAAAGCCTAACTGTCGTCAGTGGCTTTGACACAGTGGCGGAACTTCAAAATTTGGGCCCCCCAGCAAAAGAATGTTTTTTTTGCGGAAAAGAGTTTTATAGTATAAATATTATTGAGAGTATAACTTTTTTTATATGAGGGCCCCCTATAGCTGGTAGGCCCTCCCGCAACGCAGGGTCCTGCGTCCAGTAGTTCCGCCACTGCTTTGACAATAAGATCATCGCTTGATTCGCTATTAAAAAAAGTCTCAACATAAAAGCCACTGATGCCGATTTGTGTTTATCTAAAATAAAATTATCCGAAAATAAACTGCTATAAAATAACAACATGAGTTTGATTAACAATAAAATTTGCATCAGTTTTACAATCTCAGCGTATAATTTTATTGTGCATTTTACGCTTTCCTATTCTCGCTTTGTTTGCTCTTAAAATTAAGAGTTGATTTGTTTTAGAATACGTGGGATTATTATACATTTATCTTCTTTAAATATGTACAAGATTATAAAAAATAAGACATCAAACTTCTCTGTTCAAACATCTCTATTTTTAAAAGCAATCACTAACAGATGATGTTTGAACAGCTTTTACATTCAAACCAAATAATAATGTGAATCAACCGAGTTCTGTGTTAACATCATAAAGCAATACAGTAGTTTTCGATTGTAAATGCATTTTGAAAATGAAAACTGAAGTTAAGTCTGACAAAATTGTTTAGAGAGTGTTTAAACCGCTTAATTGAATTATCAAAATGATTTACACTTTCAACCAAAATTAGTCGAGAATATATTATGAGGGATATTTTATGATCTTGACGAAATCACATTGTGACATTACGTCATTTTTAAAATTAAATATTATACTATTTTATACAGTCAAGAAGGTTTTTATAATAAGAAAATTATGTTACGTATTTATGCAATCATTTTTCAACAGATTTTGTTGGAAAGATAAATTACATTTAAAAATTGGCTCATAAGGACCGAGTGAACAATTAAGTCCGAGTGTACAATCCAAGTTATGAATTTGATCTTATACGATATAACTATGTCCTTTATAAATACTGGGTAAAAGTTGTTTAATTCTTCAAGCTCCTAATTTACTGTGTTAAAAATAGTAAAAATATTTGAGCTGTTGTAAAAAGTTTGGCTGTCATAAAAATATGCAGTTAATATAGATTACAAAGAACAAAAAACCTAGAATGGATCTCTAGAGACCGCTACATGTAATGATTTCAAGAGAAGCATAAATATTGTTGTTATGTAAGCAACGGAACCATCTTTAATTTTGATTTTTTACACCATAATTACTGATTGTGTACTGAAGGATTTCTTAATCTACAGTATCAAAAGCACTTGAGTACTCGAGCACAAGAGCACTCGAGCGAGCAATCAATGAATATACCAAGTGTATATTGATCTTTAAAAACCTAGTCAAGATTTCATTAACTAATTTTACTACTAAATGTGTAGTTGAAATGGCCTTCTTTAAATCCTTATTGTTTATAAAAAAAGGATATCATGGTTTTGGATGTATGCTAAAGACTGTTGTACATGCGCTCTTGAACTTGTGAGAAGTATCGGAGTATAGAAATAGGTCTATAATTTGATAAGTAAAGTTATCTCCGCTTTTTAATATTGGGACTACGCGTGCTAATTTTTTGTGTTCAGGAAAAATCCACTTTCTAACCAGAGATAACAGATATACAGTAAATGATTTTCAATGGTTGCTGAGTTATTCTTTAAATTTAATAAAAACATGCTACAATTCGAAAAATTTAAAGAGTCTGTACCTACTTAACACTTGTTTTCATATTTTTAAATTTTATGTTTGTCTCTTTATTCTAGTAGTTTACGCATTTTCTCATACTCTATTTTTTTTGATTTTTGCAAACGGATCAAAATATTAAAACCAAGTAATTTTATTGTGATAAATTTTAAGAAACTACAATCTTCTTTAATGCACCAAAGTTGAGGTTTTATTCTACTTGTGTATAAACTATATATTAACTTCAAAATGTGTACCTTGTACTCTGTCCGTTTTGTTTACTGTAAGAAAAAACTGTTTGTTTTGCTAGAAATTGATACAAAATTATTCAAAAATTATTTTATTCTTGAAATGAATTTTTCTCAGGCTAAAATGAACTTTTAGTTAGTACAAACAAGGCCGCTTACAAGATTTTTTCAGATATGATAATTTCACGTATTCTGCTAACTCCAAACGTAAGTATCTTCATGCCTATACTAAATGAAGAGGCTTTGCAAAAAATTGCAATGATGGAGGCCTTGGAACAAAAATACCTTAAAATTTTAGCCCCCATATCCAAACGCGAGAGCAGTTATGTAGTAAAACTTCTAAGTTTAGTATTTTATACTAAATTTAAATTTACCGACAGGTTTGAAATTTCAATCAAAAATATTGTAAATTACAAAAAATATATGATCATGTAAAATTTACAATCAAAGAATCAAAGTTTTACATCTAAAACATCAAAAAACTCTGTAGGCGCCCATATATACAAAAAACGTTATTCAACTTTTTAGTTATAACATTTCAAATTTCTCTAAAAACTAAAAAAATTAACAATATTTCCAAAACATCTAAAGAAATTAAAGTTATGTAATTCAAAAACATGGATTGGAAAGGAAAAACAAATTCAAAATATTAAAGTTGTTTCTTTTAAAGTAGCATATTGTCGCGTTGGTGGCAGAAGTTGGTAACTACATCACTTGGTCAATATCTTTGTCTGGTAAAAATTTGTAAGTGATATTAAAAGGATAAATTACTCTTTTTCATAGTCAAAATAAATGTAAGTGCTCCTAAGATCAAAATAGAACAGGCTAAGATTTGTAACATCACTTACTGACTTCTGTGATTAGGTTTTTCTCACAATATGGGCAACACTGCTTGGTAAAGTCACTTGCTTATTTTTGCCTGACATATTTTGAAATTATTCCCGTATGATGGCAGCACTTACCATTAAACCTAACTTCCATTCCTGTCAAATTGGTGTATGTGCTTTTTGCTTTGATTGAAGATTCATACTATTTGGAGTATTTAAACAGTGTAAAACGTAGTTTATTCATTTCAATTTTTTTGTGACATTAAAGATCATGTCAATTACTAAAAAAATTAGTAAAAGGACACTAAAAATGGTGAATCTTGTAAAAAAAACGTGTTCCGAAAATGATGATTCTTGCTACCAATCCACGACATCTCATTGTGAGTATTATTGTTTTATAATGATGAAAATGATTCAATCCTTTTGCCCCAGTATTACTGTGAGCTTATTTAATCATTGGTGCACAACTTTTTAAAATTTTTATAATAACAATTTCGTTTACAGGTTAAAGAAAAAATGCTAACGCCGGAAATTGAAACTAGTGAAATTACATTATTCGAGGATTGTAATACAATTTTTGTCGACTACTATGGTTGACGCTTTTGTGGTAAATTTTGTACCAAATCAATACTCAAATTCCGATCAGGTAAAGATCATAACTTAACAATTAAAAATAAAATTAAAGTAAGGTGATTCATTATAAGTATTTTTCTATTATTATTTTTTTACATCTTCCATTATCGTTTTTACACTATGGTAATTAGTAGATTTTGTTGAAATATTATGAATTCATAATTATATTATTCAATTTCAGGGTAATGAAGCACTGCTTAGTGAAGGTACACTACATGAGAGCAAAAATGGTGCGGATCTTGTGCCTAATAATATTCAGATTTGTGTGTTAATGAGGACAATGAATCAAGCTAAATTATAACAAACAATGATGTTTTCGTACACAGCAACCAAGCTTTCAATGTGAATGGCAACAGTGGGACAGTTACAGTTGAAAATATACTTGATAATGATGAAATTCAAATTGCTCCCTTAAAGCGTTCTCGCTGGACAATATCTCGTCCAGAAAGTTAGTCGGTCAATGTAGAAAATGGTAGACGCAAAAAATGTTTACCTTATAAATCAAGGAAAGGAATTAAAAGACCAGCAAAGCAACCAAATTGGCATGTAATAATTCATATCGCTTTAAATACTCACAGGTATTTACTGAAAAAGAAAGAATTGAAATATGTAGAACTTTCTGGTGATTGGATTATGATACGCAAAAGGATTTTTACATTTTTAATATAGAGCAAAATTTACCTATAAGAAAGAAGTTGCAAACATCAAAAGGAAATCGACAATTGTCCAGGTCTTATTTCTTCAAGGTGACGCAAAGGTGCGCATTTGTCAAACTTTCTTTAAAAATACACTAAGTATTTCTGATGAACCTATCATCGACGATTTTAAAACACGGAGCAATATGGGAGTATTTGAAGGACCAGATAAATGAGGTAAACACTCTCAGTCAAATAAAACCTCAGCAGATTCTCTAATTTTTGTTTAATCACACATATAAAAATTTCCTGTAGTGGAATGTAATCACACTATTATTCCTGTAATCACACTATTGTCGTCAATCAAGCAAAAAGCTGTACCTTGATTCCAAGCTTTCAATTGCAAAGATGTACGAGCTTTACTTGACAGAGTGTGCAAGCCAGAATAAATCTCCAGTGTCAACAATATCGTACAGACTAATGTTTTCATCGAACTACAATTAATCGTTTTTTAAACCCAAGAAGGATCAATGTGTGACATGTAACAATCACAACAGTCCCTCTAATGAAGCTAAACTAACATTGTCAACAGAATACCAGCTTCACCAAAAAAAGATGGAAAATGCTCGGCTAGCCAAAGCTACAGACAAAGAGCGATCTTACATTGATCCATCTTTTTTATCTCCAACCTTCGATCTCCAAAGTGTGCTATAAATACTGTCTAGTGACACTTCTCAATCGTACTACTCTCGCAAGATTTGTGTCTACAATTTGACGATATACAAATCACGCTTGCCTAATGACGGATAATGCAATGTTTGGGCAGAAATGAATGGGAAAAGAAGTTGTTCGGAAATAGGAAGTGCTTTGGGGTCCTGGCATAAACAAATTCTTGAAACTGTATTGTCTTTATTTTCAGATTGCTGAGGAGGTCAGGACCGAAATCAACACATAGCTGCATTTTTTATGTATGTGGTCCAAATGCTCCATTTCGATTGCATTGAACACAAATTCTTAGAAACTAGACATACTCACATGGAAGTTGACTCCATACACAGTGCAATCAAAGCTCCAAAGAAAAATGCACCAATTTTTTCAATAACTGATTGAATGACAGTTTTCACATTGGCATGGTCTTCAAGGAAACGAAAGAATGCTAAACCATTCAATGTACATCAACTGACATTTTCTGATATGTTAGATCTGTCTGATTTATCAAAAAAAATTATAAAAAACGGTAACAAAGATGAGAATGGTGTTACCGTTAAAGGGCTGAAAATGAAATGTTTTAAGTATGAGAAATCTAAGCCAAATTGTTTCCAGTATCGTTATGACTTTACGACGCCGTAAATAAATGTAATTACAAAGGGCAGAGGTCGGCAATTCAGCATGCCTACAGAAATAAATAAAGCATACTCGACTCTACTGCCCATATCACAGGCAAAAAAGAATGACTTGGAAAGATTGTGTACTTTGGGAATATTTCCTATTGAAGTACAAGAATGGTACCATATTCTGACCGTCAGTCAGACTGCAAGAGACGTGGCACCAGAGTCTGGTAAAAATGACTCTGAAGACGACGAATGAATGTCACCTACTATGTAGCATTAATTTTTTAGTTTACGATTGGAAAAATATGTCTTAAATATTAAAATTCTTATTATTAGTATGTTTGTTTATCAACAATTGATTAAGAGTAGTTTTGTCTGCCATATAACATAGGTTTGCCTTTATTTTAATCATTATACCATTAGAAATCATTCACTTAAGTTTCTTATGCCTCAACTCTTGACAAGCTGAAGTCAGTAAGTGCAACCAATTTTAAATTTTTCTCAAAATTTATAAAGATCTCCTTATTTTATGAAAAAAATTATTTTGCATCTATATCTTTGTAAAGTAATAAACATTTTGAAGAATGCAACATGTGTTTTCTTATGATTCCTGATTTATAGAGTTCTTGAAATATTAAAATTCAATTATCTCAGAAATACCGAAATGTTAGCTACCAACTTCTGCAAGCAACCCGACGATATTGGATATATTTAAGTAAAAATTTATCATTTTAGGATAATCTGTTTGTATAAAGAGGGTAGAAAAACATTCGTGCTGCTACCTTAACCGCAGCATAGGGATTTTACCATGTGCTTGTTATAAAAAACCCCATAGAACGTGCTTGTTATAAAAATCAATATTGTCAAATATTTTAGAAAATTCACACACAAGCTAAAAAAAATTATATACGTTTGGCTTTTATCATTTATATATATATATATATATATATATATATATATATATATATATATATATATATATATATATATATATATATATATATATATATATATATATATATATATATATATTAAGGGTGTACCGGATTGGAAATTTTGAATTCGGTCGGAACCGATTTTGCCGGAATTATTAAAAAAATTCCGCCCGGAACGAGAATTATATTTATATAGTTTTTACCTTCAAGATTAAAAGTGAAAGCCTGGATCTCAGCGTCTTGGCTACATAATATATATTTACAACCTATAATATAATAACCTATAATACATCTTTGATGAAAAAAGAGCATGTTTGTTGCCCAAAACTGTTGCCCCAAACTGCCCAATATTGTGTTGCAACTCTTTTTGTACCACAATATTCCTAAACTTTTAAAAATCTTTACATAAGTGATTACTGCAAATAAAATTAGGCAATGCTTCAGATATGCGTTCTAAAATATTTTTATTTTATAGTTTGTTGCGGCTTTCGAGTAGAGACTCACTCAGGGGTGGCCAGACTTTTTAAGATACGGGCAAAAGTTAAAAAAAACAATTTTGCGGGCAAAAATGTTTATTTCTACAAAAATATAGATGGCTAATAACTATTATAACCATTTGTATCAAAGCAATATAATTATTAAGAGTGGTAAACTTGACCGTCTGAAACTAGTTTTTTGATGTCTGGATTGATTTTTGAGGTAGATAGAAGTATCGCATAACTAAGATGGTTGTCGCCTAAACATCCAAATTATTTAACGAACATTTAAAAAAGTCTCTGCGGGCGTTTTTTTGCCCGCGGGCAGTGGTTTGGCCACCAAATGATGACTTTTTAATATAAACATAAAGAATTTTTATTGGCATTAGTACATACATTGACTATCTTATAGCCTGCTGCTACAAGGGAGTGCTGCTACATCCATTATCTTATAGCCTGCTTCTACAAGGGAGTGCAGTTACATCGACTATCATATAGCAAGCTCCTACATAGAATTGCTGCTACATTGACTGAGGATTTGGCATAGGGAAGCAATCTTTTTTCTTTTATTATTTAAATTAAAATTTCTAATGTTTAAAAACTCTCCACTAACAAGAGCGCAACAAGCAAAAAAATAAAACTATTTAAACACTAAACTGTAGCTTTACCTAAAATTACATTTGTTAAGAAATTTGTATTTTTACCTAGGTTTACCCATAGTTCTTCAATGACCTTTGGGAAAATGATTTTTTGATTTAATTAACACAGTTTGTGTCACATGTCTTAAATAAATATAGTAAAAAATATATACCGGCATTAGTGCCGCCGTGGCGCAGTGGTTAGAGCGCTTTCTTTTTAAGCAGGAGATCCAGGTTCGAAACGAGCTTTGGACATATTTCGCGTCACGGTAAGGAAGGAGGCGTAAACTTCCTGGTTAAATGCACTTCCGCGGAGCTTTGTGACAAGACCGTAAGGACTTCTTGGGGCACCTAAGTAGCAAAAAAAAAAAAAAAAAAAAAATTCTGGCCGGAACCGGAGTAACGTAAAAGTCAAAAATCCGCCCAGAATCCCTAATATGTTTATATATATACATATATATGTATATATATATATATATATATATATATATATATATATATATATATATATATATATATATATATATATATATATATATAATATGTTTATATATATATGTATATATATATAAATATATATATATATATATATATATATATATATATATATATATATATATATATATATATATATATATATATATATATATATATAGAAAACCTTACCTAATATATAATCAAAGTACATGTATATCTTCTTTTATACATAAATAAACACATAAATGTTATGCAGGTGCCTATTTTTTTAACATACGAATATTCTCTGACAATGCGTGGCATATTATAGACATAGTAGCTTATTTGTTATAAAAAAATATAATTTTTTATGCTTGTTTTGATTGGATACCATTTTTTATTTTTCTTAATATTATAGAAAACTCCTCTGATGGCAGTTTTAAATATAGAGTAAAGCAAGGTTAGACTTTGACGTTAACAGGTTTCCGATAATTAAAATTACTCCTGCCATTAACCAAACAGAGACGTAAGAATACGAGTTTGTTTTATTGCTGGCGTTAATAACTGCCGTTTTACTTTTAACCACCTGATAGCTTATCGCAAGGTTTAATGAATATGGCTGTTGAAATTTAAAAAAATACTTTGAAAATTTTAAATTTATGTTGCGAAAAACGAAAATCTAATACAAAAGTTATAAAATCTTTTTAAATAATAAAAATAGCTAAAATAACAACAAGTTAAAAATAATTATTAAGTAAATCTGTTGTATAAAAAACATTGATAAATGAAAAAGCAGGGGGTGTTATTAAAGAAGTAATAGGAAAGAAAAAGATTGATTCAGGTATAATAGATATCAACATCCTGCCAAACCATTTAAATACTGATGACTTAAACTTTTTTATTAATGATTAAGATAAAACACTGAAAGCTTTAATTATTATTTTATAAACATCTGCAGCCATATTCGCTTCTCTTCGTTAAACCTTGCAACCTTGCGGGTTGTTAAAAGAAAAACGTCAGTTTTTAGCGCCAGCGATAAAATAAACTCGTATTCTTATGTCTCCTTTTGGTAAACGAATTAGTTACTTTTATAATAAATAAGCTATAATATATAC